>JAEOAD010000048.1:13502500-14112500 GCA_036365145.1 Orientallactaga sibirica | reverse complement strand
ATAGTTGAAGATGCTAATACCTCTCAGAAATTGAACTTTACCAGCAATTCTCTTTCTACTTTAAAGTATTTTTAAACTTTATATTGACAGTTTTCATATATGTACATAACACATTTTGATCTTCATCCCTTTCTCTTATCTTCTTTTGTCCTCCTTCCCTCATCTTCCTTCCGTGGGATCCTTTCTTCTTTCTAGCTAGTCCCTCTTCCCTTTTGATGTCTTTATTTCTCCATTGTCCATGATGAAATGTTGATGGGCTCAATATTATGCAAGTCTTGTACAGGTAATGATAGTGATTGTGAGGTCAAAATGCATTTCATGTTTGGAAGAGAGTGTTTCAGAACACTCCTTCTCGTCCCCTGGTTCTTACATTCTTTCTCCACCTTCTTTCACAATAGTCCTTGAGTCTTAGAGGGCATGATAGCAATGTCTCATTTAGGGCTGGGCAGTCACCAGACTCTTATTTATTTATTTGAGAGAGGGAAAGAGGCAGAGACAGAAAGAGAGAGAGAGAAAATGGGCACATCAGGGCCTCTAGCCACTGCAAACAAATTCTAGATGCATGCGCCACCTTGTGCATCTGGCTTACGTGGGTCCTGGGGAATCGAACCAGGGTCCTTTGGCTTTGCAGGCAAGTGCCTTAACCGCTAAGCAATCTCTCCAGGCCAACAGACTCTTATTCTTAGCACTTTTGATGAGTTTTGAGTCTCCTCTGTAGTCAGTGCCATCTGCAAAAAGAAGCTTCTTGAGCCAAAAGTGATAGAAGAGCTAGTCCATGGGCATGCATATTAGTATTCTGAGGGCAACTTGATGGGTACAACACATTCAGTTAGCCAGGCTACAATAGTAGCTTCCCCATTAGGGCCTATAACCTTCCCAGCCATAGGCTTTTTATTAGATTTTCAATTCCAGACATGAATTCCTTCCTGTGGAGTGGGACTTGAATCTAATCAGAGAGCATTTGGTTATCCACATAAAAGTCATGCCACTATTGCATCAGTGGTCACATCTTGCCTGGATGGTGGGTTGTGTAGCTCACACTGTCCAATGCTGGCTAAGACTATTGTTCACTGCCCTACACACACACACACACACACACACACACACACACACACACACACACACACACACCAACAGGCTGCATAGCATAGCACCTTCTGGCACTATGACAGCTAGGCAACAAGGAATAGACTTCCAGCTCAGTCCCAGCTCTTGATGTTCTCAGGGTCTCAAATGAAGCATGTGGTATCTTCAGGGGTAGGGTCTTACCATCTAGTTCTGGTGGGCAACCAAGAGTATTGGCAATAGCCCGTATTGTTCTGATGGCCTCAGAGGCGGCCTGACCAACAACTCACTGGACGCTATCCCCCCTCACTCTGGCAGTGGGATTTTCCTGGTACAACTTATGACCTTGGGGAGCAGCATTGTCCACCCCTGCAGGGCACTTCTGCCCCAAATTTTTAAAAATTATAGATTCAATTTATTTAACAAAGAAGTAAGTTTTGATATGGCCTTTTCAAAATATCTTTGCTCTAGTTAGCCTTCCTCAACACCCTTATTGCCTCCATCTTTCTCCCCTGACCCCACTTAAACCTTTCTGTCTTGAAAATATTTTTGAGGACACTAAAAGAATTTTGTTTATGACACACACACACACACACACACACACACACACACACACACACGTATGTATGATATATTTACATTATACTACTGCAATTCATATGAATACATACATCCTATGGAAATGGACATAGAAATTTAAAAATATGTATGTGCATACAACATATAAATGTATACTTCAAAATAGTAAACCAGTGTGTCATCATGTTAATATCATTTTAATTGAAAACAACTATTTCCTAGGGCTGGAGAGATGGCTTAGTGGTTAAAGAGCTTACCTGCAAAGCCTAAGGACTCATGTTCGACTCTGCAGATCCCATATGAGCCAGAGGCACAAAGTGACACAAGCGTGCAAGGTCACACATGCCCACTAGATAGCACACACATCTGGGGTTCTATTGCAGTGGCTGGAGGTCCTGGCATGCCAATTCTCTCTCTTTCATTCCCTCTCTCTCTGATTAAAAGCAGAAAAAGAAAATAGCTATTTTCTAAATAGAAAATTTAGTGAAAGTATCATTAGAGTATATATTTCAAATTTTATTAATGCCTGACAGTAAAAAGAACTATAAAGCTGGGCGTGGTGGCGCACGCCTTTAATCCCAGCACTCGGGAGGCAGAGGTAGGAGGATTGCGGAGAGTTCGAGGCCACCCTGAGACTACATAGTGAATTCCAGGTCAGCTTGGGCTAGAGTAAGACCCTACCTCGAAAAACCATTAAAAAAAAAAAAAGAACTATAGAGAGTAGAAGTAGAAGATACTCTGTCTGTTGTGATAGATCAATTGAAGTATATGAACCAAATATAGTCCCACAAAAATATATATACTATATATATAATACACTATATTATATATAGTATAATACGTATAGTGTATGTAATATGCTATATTACTATATATATAACATATATATTACTATACATATATTTTAGCAGATTTCCTAAAAATCACGAATCCCCTTTGATCACTACCTTGACAAACCGTGCTTTCTAACATTGTAAAGTGTTATCAATGAACCTGTAATGATGCATCACAGTAAGTCACTGACCTGCCTTGCATTTTGAATTACTGTGCATTCATTCTTGATTTTATAACACTGCACATCAGTCATCTGAAAACTATTCACCTAGTTATACAGATCTTTCAAATGCTGTTATCTTTTGTTGTGTTGTATGAAAAGCTCACCACCATCTATCTCATCAAAAACTTTAAATTACATTAAAATGAGGAATTCTGGTTTGCAGGAAAACATGAGTATCAAAAATATTTGTAATAGGGCTGGAGAGATGGCTCAGTGGTTAAAGTTCTTGCCTGTGAAGCCTAAGGACCCATGTTTGACTCTCCAGATCCCACGTTAGCCAGATGCACAAAGGTGAGGCAAGTGCAAGGTCACAAGCATCTGGAGTTCGATAGCAGTGGCTGAGACCCTGGCATGCCAATTCTCTCTCCCTTTCTGTCTTTCGCTCTCTCTCTCTCTAAATATATATATATATATATATATATATTTGTAATATATACAAGTTACGATTTGATATCTAAATTATTTAAATAATACTTTCCAAACAACCACAATGGTAACAATAAAAGTCTACTAATAGAATTCAAAAAGTTGCTGGACATGGTGGCACACATCATTAATCCCAGCACTTGGGAGACAGAAGTAGGAGGATCACCATGAGTTCAAGGCCACCCTGAGACTACATAGTGAATTCCAGGTCATCCTGGCCTAGAGTGAAACCCTGCCTCAAAAAACAAAAACCGAACCAACAAAAAAATAATTTTAAAAAGCTGACATGCTTTCATAAAACAAGATGCACAGAATAGCCAATGAATGTTACTCAGTCTCATTAGTGGTCAAGAAAATGCAGTAAAACCACAATAAGATAACAACACACACACACTGAGTAGAGTTAAAGAGATGAATATATCAATATTGACAACACTGGAGGATAGTTGAACTCTCATACTCTGTTCACGGCAGTGACATTGCTGCACTGACTTGTCAACTGTTTTTCACAAGCTGAACCTTTGCACGTTAAAACCCAGTCAGTCGTTCCATTGTTAGGAATTTAACTAACAGAAATGTGGCATGCACATGCACTAGAAGATATACAAGAATACCCATGACAGAAGTGTTCCCTCCCGAGAGCTCACTCCCCGCTGGAAGCAACTCAAAAGGCCTTTGGTGAGAGAAGGCATCGGTGGCCCGTGGTATTTTCTTACAGTGGAATCCTGTAATCAGTTGACTCCCCTGCTTACACCGACGACATGGATATGCGTCTCCCAAAGTGATGAGCGAATGCCCTCTGACACAGAAGAGTTGGTGGTGTACGATTTCACCTTTTATCAAGGTCAAACCCAGTCAAAGCTGATCCATTGTTTGAAAAGTCAGTATAGTGTTACTGTAGGTGGGGCGAGGAGAATGGAGGAGGGCTATTCTATGTCCTGCAGAGTGTTACTCTCCCTCACTTGGCGGGTGATTTCATTGGAATGTATACTTTGTGCAGGTTCATTTAACTATTTAACCACTTCTCTCTGTATTATGCTTTAATACAAGTTTATAGGAATGTGCATTAATATTGAGAAAGAAATGTGCATTGGAAATTTACCATATCCACGTCATAAAGATCTTGGAAGTATCAGTCAAAGACCATAGTACGGCAGTGTCCCCAGCTGACATTTGTTTGGCACTGTTAGAATCCTCCACCCACGTTCATGAGGGGTGGGGTGGGGTCAAGCTTCTTAGTTCCCAAGTTTCCTCATCGGTAAGAGAGGGGTCATCCTGACAGGCATTGCCTTTTCATGTTGTCTTTGGGCTCAGGCAGATTCATCAAAAGCTGAGAATAGTGAGCCGAGCTCACAATGAACGCTTTCAGTTATTCATTTGACATTTACTCTGTCTTGGCTCCTGTACCTGGGGTTGGAACAAATTAAAAAAGGGCACCACGTTAGTTCATTGCCAAAGGATGATTGTGCTAACATGGTGTCACCCTTGCCACACGTGTCAGTTAGTGTTGGAGTTCAGTGAAAAGTCCAATCTCCCAGGTACACCAGTTACATTTCGAGTGAGTCTTAGCCTCATCTGCCTGGGGCCATCTTCTTAGACAGCACCTGTATGGAATATTTCCATCACTTCCGGAAGTTGTTTGGGGTGTGTTGGACAGGGCAGATGACAGAGGTGAAGACTGGCACGTGTCCTGGGAGAACGAGATGAGGGTGTTCTTTTGTTCACGTCAGAGCTAGGCATTGGCACCCACAGCCTGATTCACAGCACGTAAGCCATGGACCCCTGGGCCCTACCCTGTGTCCATGGGCTCTTCTGAAAAGTGAATTTTCAGATAGACGAGTGAAGAGTTGTCCATTTTTTTTCAGAGTGAAAGTATGGAGGGGCAGGGCTTGGAGAGACCATTGGCCCTCCTGAAGACTGTCATCGGCTTAGTGTGGGGGAAGTATGGGGGGGTGGGTGGAAGAGAGCACCCTGCAGGTGCTAACCTCTCAAGGGACAATTGTGCTTCTATCAGAAACTTTATTTTGTACCCAACTAAAACCAAAATCCATCATATTTGACAAAAATATTTCAGCCCAAGTGTTATAGTTTTGATCTTGAATGTTTCTCAGAGGCTCTTGTGTTGAAGGCTTCGGCTCCAGCCTCTGGTATTATTGGGACATGTGGAACCTTTAAGAGGTGGAGCCTAGCGGTAGGAAGTTAGGTCATTGGAAGCATGACCTTCAGGGGATTTTTGGACCCCAGCCTCTTCCTCCCTCCCTTATTACCAGTGTGAGGTGAAAAGCTTCATATCACCACATTTCTTTGCCATGCCTCACTGCAAGCCCCAGAGTCACATGCCAGCTGGCCATTCACAGAACCCATGGAGATGAAGCCAAGGGATCCTTTCCTCTGCCTAAGCCAATGTTCCGTGGGCACTTGTTACTGTGATGAAAAGTGAGCAACACACTCATTTTTGGTTTCCTTTCCACAATGACATTGCATTTTTTAAAAAATATTTTATTTTTATTTATTTGAAAGAGAGAAATAGGGAGGAAGGAGAGAGAAAGAGAGGGAGGGAATGAAAGATGCTCCAGGGCTTCACCACCGTGTGCAGCTGGCTTATGTGGGTAATGGGGAATCAAACCTGGGCCTTTTGGTTTTGCAGGCAAATGCCTTAATCACTAAGCCATCTCTCCAGCCCAATATTAAAAAGTTTTAAACATTATTTATTTATTTATTTTTATTTTATTTTATTTTATTTTTTATTTTTTTTTTTCATTTTTTGGTTTTTCAAGTTAGGGTCTCTCTCTAGCCCAGGCTGGCCTGGAATTTGCTATGTAATCTCAGGGTGGCCTCAAACTCATGGCGATCCTCCTACCTTTGCCTCCCGAATGCTGGGATTAAAGGCATGTGCCACCACACCCACCTTATTTATTTATTTATTTGAGAGAGAGAAAGAGTGAGGGAGAGAGAAAGAGAGAGGGAAAATGGGCATGCCAGGACCTCCAGCCACTGCAAAAGAACTTCAGACTCATGCTCCATCTTGTACATCTGGCTTACATGGATCCTGGGGATTTAAACTGAAGTTCTTTGGCTTTGCAGGCAAGCACCTCAACAGCTAAGCCATTTCTCCAGCCCCCAATATTAAATTTTTATATGGGCAAATGTGTTGCTTTTCCATTAAATTTCTAAGCATAGAAGGTACTTCCTTTAGAGGCTGAGAAAATTTCAACTATTTCTTTTTTGTTTTCTTATCTTTTTATTGACATATTTCAATATAAAATGGTGTCAAGTTAGGTTTTATATGCTTGGAATGAGGTGCATATATCATATGAATATGTTTATGTAACACACATTCATAGATAGATAGATAGATAGATAGATAGATAGATAGATAGAGGGAGGGAGGGAGAGAGGGAGACAGGGAGAATGAGAGGGACAGAGAGAAGGAAAAGAGGAGAGGAGAGTGAGTAAGTGCACAAGAAACTAAATGACTAGCTCATGTTTCCCAAGTCACTTGCAAATATTTCCACTCCCTGGTGGTGGATTCTTTGCTATACATTGCATTCTTATATATAAGGAGATTACTTCTGAATTATTACTTCTGCACCATTATTCTTTCTTTCCTATCATTGTAATAATTTGGTTTGCATTGAAACAGGGTCCAATTATGTAGCTCAGGCTGACTTGAATTCAGTATATAACCCGTGCTGGCCTTGAACTCCTGAGCCTTCTATTTTAGCCTCTCAGGTGCTGGGATTACAAAAGTGTGCCACCATGTAGGATTGCCAGCCGCAGCTTTTGTGTGACATGGTCCCACTGGTTTGCCCTCAAATAGGTCGTCACTGGTGCTACTAGAAAATGGTCTCGTTTTTCAGAAGTTGCCTTAAAGCACGATCATTTTATTGAACTCTTTGAAGTGTGGATATTGTCACTTACTATGAGCAGAGTAACACATACAGAAAGCAGCTAACAGGTTGTTAACAAGGACATTTATTTATTATTGATTAACACATAACATTTGTACATGCTTACGAGGTACCGTGTGATACTTTGATTCACGTTCACATTGGGTAGTGATCAATTCAAGATAATTAGCATATTAACCACCTTAAACTTGTTTCTTTCTGGTGACTATGGGGGAAGACTCTTCCAATAAAACACAAATAGCAGCACTGTCTCCATTGACTCTTCTTCCTCTTCCCTTTCTTCTTCCCCGTCTCCGGTAATCACTTCTGTGAGATCAACTAGTAAGTTTTTAAAATATTTTTTATTCACTTATGTGCAAGCAGAGAGAGGTAGAGAGAAGAGAGACACACACACAGAGAATGGGCACAGGAGGCCCTCCAGCCACTGCAAAGGAACTCCGGATGCATGTGCCGCTTTGTACATCTGGCTTTACGTGGGTACTGGGGAAGCAAACTCAGATCCTTAGGCTTTGCAGGCAAGCACTTTCATTGATGAGCCATCTCTCTGACCCAGCCAGTAAGTTTATTTTTTATTTTTATTTTATTTATTTATTTATTTATTTATTTATTTATTTATTTTTGATTTTGAGGAGAGAGAGAGAGAGGGAGAGGAAAATAGAGATGGGCGCGCCAGCAGTGCCTCAGCTGCTGAGAACGAAATCCAGATGCGTGCGCCCCCTTGTGGTCAAGTGCGGCATTGCGCCCTTGTGTCACTTTGCATCTGGCTAAACGTGGGACCTGGAGATTGGAACCAGTGTTCTTAGGCTTAGGAGGCAGGCGCCTCAACTGCTAAGCCATCTCTCCAACCCGGTAAGTTTTTTTAAAAGGAACAAATAATCTTTTAAGATTTTTTTTTAATTGAGAGAGAGAGGGAGAGACAGAGAATGGGAGCACCAGGGTCTCTAGCCACTGCAAATGAACTCCAGACGCATGCGCCACCATGTGCATCTGGCTTATGTGGGACCTGAAGAATCAAAACTGGGTCCTTAGGCTTTGCAGGCAAGCATCTTAACCACTAAGCCATCTCTCCAGTCCCAAACAGTAAGTTTTTAATTGCTGCTCTCCATTTACCAGCTGTGTGCTTATTCCCTTGGTCACAGCTTTTCTCTGTTGAGAGCAAAGCATTCCTAAAGCACCCTTTCCATGGCTTACCCGGTGCTTACAGCCCATGTGGGAGGCAGTCATTCACCTCACCCAAGTCTTACAAATGCCATCGCTCAGTCTGAGACTAAGAGGCACCCCACAGAGCAAGCGTCAATTCCCTTTCCAACCTCCATGTGCCTCCGATTTGTCAGAATTCTCCCAGACCAGATCCTTGGGGTTTTCTGTAAAATGAAAACAGAGTTGCTGTAATTATAAGGACAGTCCATCTATCCCTGATTATATGGCTGCGTTTGAAATATGCCCCTCTGAGGAATGCATTTGTTTAATTATTAGCTACTAGGAAGTTTAAAAACATTGAAAGAATTGCAGCATAATGAACATGGTGTCAGTCATTGCATTGCTATAGATACGTTTTCCTCTTAAGTTCTATCCTGAAGCCAGCCTATGTGTTTTATTGTTCATATATGTGTGTGATATATATATATTTTTTGTGCTATTGCTGTCTGCCCGAGGGCCAGGTTGGTTATTCCAGAAACCATTGAGGAAGATCCCTTGACTGCGTGAGTTGCCACACGAAAGCCATGCATACTTTCACTCAGTTTTACTCTGCAAAGAAGATTTTAGTTCATTATTATTTATTATTCACAATTTCTTAACTTCTGCTTCTCAGGAGTGCTGCCTTCACCATGTGCTTCCCAAACCTATTCCTCACAGGACCAGTGTATTCACTTCGACAATTCCTGGTTAATTATGGACTGTGCTTATGAGCTTTGTGAAGTGAGTCTTAAGATAATTAAGATGTCCCAGAACCCATAAATATGGATATTTCTTTCTCAACTTTGGTAAATATTGGCCTACATGAGTTTCATAATGTTATAATGTTAAAGTTAGTTAACCTTAATCCACATGCCCATAGAGAAACAGCTCTTATGGAGCCAGGCACGGTGGTGCTTGCCTTTAATCCCAGCACGCGGGAGGCAGAGGTAGGAGGATCGCTGTGATTTCGGGGCCACCCTGAGACGACATAGTGAATCCAGGTCAGCCTGGGCTAGAATGAGACCCTACTTCGAGAAACAAACAAAACAGAACAAAAAATCAGAGAAACAGCCATCACAGCAAATGTACACCAAGAATGAAGAGAGTAATTAAACATGGGGAGTCTCAGAAATCCTGTGAATGCACGCCGACTACCTTGTGGTGAGACTGTGCACGTGTGACTCAGGATAGGTGCTCTCTACTCTTTGCTTTCTGTGCCGTGGGTGGTGGGATTGAGGTGAGATGATCGTCCACAGTCATTTCACTTGGAAATTTTCAACACTGTGGAACACAATCAGGAGAGTCTGTACATAAGATCTCATCAAAGCCGGGCGTGGTGGCGCACGCTTTTAATCCCAGCATTCGGGAGGCAAAGGTAGGAAGATCGCCATGAGTTCAAGGCCACCCTGAGATCACATAGTGAATTCCAGGTCAGCCTGGGCTAGAGTGAGACCCTACCTTGAAAAACTGAAAAATGAAAAGAAAAAAAAAACTCATCAAAGAATTACCCTTGCATCTACGTTTCACATGCATGCTGTGACAAGCTCTTATCAAGTTCAATATCCTTTCCTGAGTGTGCTTGCGTGTGTGTGTGTGTGTGTGTGTGTGTGTGTATGGATATACACACACACGAGTGGTGAGGGTTTGTGGATTTCATTTCTAACAAGTTTCCAGGACATACTTATGCTGCTGTTCTGGGTATGGGGCCTTGTGAACCAGTGACACATGTGTGTGGTCTGCTTTAGCACACAGATGTCCAGGCCCAGTGTCTGCACAGCAAGTGTAGGGATTCACTCTTATTCTGAGGGAAGTCTCTTATAGCCTTCCAGATACCTCACAAGAAGTGTGGGAGAGAGCTGCTACTGCTGCTGTTTCTGGGATACTCTTATATAATTGCCTAAAGTAAATTTAAATTCCTTCAGAAAATGTGTTGGTCCTCTGTTAGTGGGATAATTGCCTTAGATGACGTAATGGATGAGCAAGATAGCCTTGCCTCCAAGAATCTCATAGTCCAGTATAGGATAGAAATAGTGGGCTGGAGAGATGGCTTAGTGGTTAAGGCATTTGCTTGCAAAGCCAAAAGATCCTGGTTCGATTCTCTAGGACCCACGTAAGCCAGATGCACAAGGGGAAGCATGCGTGTGGAGTTCATTTGCATTGGCTGGAGGTGCTGGTATGCCCATTCTCTCTCTCTGCCTCTTTCTTGCTCTCAAATAAATAAATAAAATATTAAAAAAAGAAAAGTTACATGAGTAAAGCATAGACTGATGTGATCATGAGAGAATAATACAGAGATGAAGATGAGTTTTACCGGGGGGGGGCACTGAGAGTGCCTCCCTAAGGAAGACACTAAGATGTGAGACAGATTCAGACATGGGGAGCAGGATACATGGGATGCTCCTGTTGGGAAGGGGCAGGAAGAGAGATCTGTGGGAGCACTTAGACTAAGATGACGAACAGGATGTGGGGGTGAGGAGAGATTGTGGTCAAGTAGCACATGAAGAAGCCATGGACAGGGCTGAAGAGATGGCTTAGTGGTTAAGGCACTTGCCTGCAAAGCCAAAGGACCCAGGTTCAATTCCCTAGGACCCACGTAAGCTAGATGCACAAGGGGGCACACACGTCTGGAATTTATCTACAGTGGTGGCCCATTCTCTCTCTCTATCTGCCTCTCTTGCATGCAAATAAAATAAAATAAAAAATTTAAAAGAAAGATTCACACTTGGTAGGGGCATTTGCAGAAAAAATGTATATTAAAAAACGAAGTCATGGATATTAATCAGAAAAATTAGAAAGATGGCATGGCTTCAGATCGTGGAAACTTTTGGATTTTTATTTTTTGGCTTCCCCCACCCTTTGGACATTGGTAATTGAGCTCATGAGTATTACATATTCTCCACAGAATCTCGCTGTGTTTCCTGGATTGTATTAGCATGAAGGATTGGCATTCCTTCCTCTGCAAGATGAGTTCCACAAAATGATAGGATGTGTTTTCAATGTCACTGTGTTGTTGAGATACACGGCTGCTTACTGCCCCAGCTCATTGCATCTTGTGGGATGACGTAGAGGAATCTGGCTTGTCATGAAAGGAGGCCACGGAGGACAAAGTGATGACCTAAAGGACAGGTGGCAGCTGCGGCTCGTGGGGCCACCTTGTGTCCCCCTTGTTTTTGTGTTGCTCAGATGGTTTTACATTTCTTTCTTTTAAAGATTTTTATTTATTTATTTATTAGAGACAGAGAGAGGGCAAGAAAGAGAGCGAGAGAGAATGGGTACACCAGGGCCTCTAGCCAGTGCAAACGAACTCCAGATGCATGAGCCACCATGTGCATCTGGCTTACATTTTACCTGGAGAATCGAACCTGGGTCTTTAGGCTTCATAGGAATGCGCCTTAACCACTAAGCCTTCTCTCCAGCCCTGGTTTTACATTTCTCAATGGTTGAGTCAATCAAAAGACGATGACATTTTGTCACATATGAAAATCACATACAGTTAAAATTTCAGTGTGTGTACATACATTTTTGTTGGAATGTGACCAGGCTGCTTTGTATTTCATGTCATCTATGGCTGCTTAATCTCCATGCCTTGCTTAAAATTTGTTTTTAATTTTATTTATTTATTTGAGAGAGAAATAAAGCTACAGATAGACTGAATGGGCCCGCCAGGGCCTCCAGCCACTAACGAACTCCAGATGCATGTGCCACCATGTTCCTTTGGCTTACGTGGGACCTGGAGAATCGAACCTGAGTCCTTGGGTTTCACAGGCATGCACATTAACCACTAAGTCATCTCTCATCCCTGTTCTTTCCTTTTTAAAAAATACTTTTCTTTATGTATTTGTCTGGAGAGAGGGATAGAGAGAGAGAGAATGGGCGAACCAGAGCCTCTTGCTGCTGCAGATGAACTCCAGAATGCACATGCCAGTCCGTGCATCTGGCCTTACGTGAGTACTGGGGGATCAAACTCAGCCATCAGGCTTTACAAGCAAGTGTCTGAAGTGCATCCCGCCATTGCTCTTTCTTTGATAACTGAGGGTACTTTTAGAAATACAGCCCATCAAAACCTTATGGCCATGATTAAATTTGTACCTAGCATTACTTAATTAATTTTTTGAAATAAAGTCTCACTATGATCAGGCTAGTCTGGAACTTTCTGTGTACACCAGGCTAGCTTCAAATTCCTGACCCACCTACCTTGTACCTCCTTAGTGCTGGCATTACTATAATTTGGTGAGGATAATAGCAGGGAGAAACACTTTATTATTTTAGATAATTGTAAATTTTGGTAGTTGGTTGAAATTATCATGGATTTAAAGCACCTCATTTGTACTTGGAAGGAAATTTTCTTTACAGGTTTATACAGGGACTAGAGAAAAAGCTCATCTGTAAAGTGCAAGTGTGAGCCCCAGAACCCACATTCCAAAGTCCCTACCTGCTAATCCCAGTGCTGGGCGGCAGAGACAGGAAGCTACCTGGGGTCCACTAGCTGGCCAGTCTAGCCTACTTTGTGTGTTCCAGGCCAATTCGAAGCCCTGTCTAGAAAAAAAAAATAGTGGACAGCATTGCTGAGAAATTACACCTAATATTGTCTTCTGGCCTTTGTGTGCCATGTACATGTCCACACACACAAAGAAATTCATACCAGATTCCCCAGACATCTTTTTACTCTTCACAGATGACAGTTCATTTTCAGCGTTAGCATACTTACCCAATAAAAAATGGATGATGTTACCTTTTTTTTTTTTTCTGAGGTAGGGTCTCGCTCTAACTCAGGCTGACCTGGAATTCATATGTAGTCTCACGGTGGCCTCAAACTCAGGGTGATCCTCCTACCTCTGCCTCCCGAGTGCTGGGATTAAAGGCATGTGCCACCACGCCCAGCATTCCCTGTTTTTTTTTTTTTTTTAAATGATTTAAATCATTTCACTGTTAATTTGATCTCTGAAATCTAAGCTACTTTGGGCAAGCATCTTGTGCCCAACTATCCACTAAACAATTATTTATTGACTTGTGTGACTTCCATAGGCTGCCAGGCAACCACCACGTCACCTTGGAAGGTGGATAGGAAGGCTTTATGGTGATCTAGATCGTCTGTATAATTTAAGTTGTCTTTCTATTTTAAGCAAACGAGGCTCAGACCCAAAGATAGAAGTTGTAAAGAGGCAATTTTGGGTTCTGTATGAGAAGAACTTTATTACTCTTTGGGGCTGCTCAAAAACTCGCGTGGGCTGTCTTGTCAGTGACAGATACAGTCAGGAGTACTCAAGCAGATGGCAGACACCTACCTGGCAGAGGATCTGTGGGTGGGATCCCTCTAGTAGGTAGGAAGTTAGCTTTGCTTACTTCTAGGACTTCCTTATTCTAATATAGTTTTTTTCCCTATACTTTTGCTTCCAAGTTGCTTAAATGTCAGAATGACTTGATAATCTTGTTAGTGACACAATTTTTAAATTAAAAAAAAAAATAGTCACTTTATTTATTTGACAGAGAGAAAGAGAGAGAGGCAGATAGAATGAGAGAAAGAATGGGCACACCAGGGCCTCCAGTCACTGCAAATGAACTCCAAGATGCATGCGCCACCTTGTGCATCTGGCTTATGTACTGGGTACTGGAGAATCGAACCTGGGTCCTTTCCTTTCCTTTCCTTTCCTTTCCTTTCCTTTCCTTTCCTTTCCTTTCCTTTCCTTTCCTTTCCTTTCCTTTCCTTTCCTTTCCTTCCCTTCCCTTCCCTTCCCTTCCCTTCCCTTCCCTTCCCTTCCCTTCCCTTTCTTTTCCTTTCTCCTTCCCTTCCCTTTCTTTCTCTCTCCCTTTCTCTTTCTTTCTTTCTTTCTTTCTTTCTTTCTTTCTTTCTTTCTTTCTTTCTTTCTTTCTTTCTTTCTTTCTTTCTTTCGTAGGGTCTCACTCTAGCCCAAGCTGACCTTGAACTCACAGCAATCCTACCTCTGCCTCCAGAGTGCTGAAATTAGAGGCCCGTGCCACCACGCCCAATTCCTAAACTTCTTTTATTTATTTATTTATTCATTATTATTAATTTTTTGGAGAGAGACCCAGAGAGAGACAGAGAGAGAGAGAGAGAGAGAAGACAGATGGAGATGGATGTGCCAGCAGCCAATCAGCTGCTGCCAACTTAATCCAGATGTGTGCGTCCCCTTGTGGTCAAGTGCGGCATTGCTCCCTTGCGTCACTTTGCATCTGGCTAAACTTGGGACCTGGAGATTGGAACCGCTGGAGATTGGAACCAGCGTTCTTTAGGCTTAGAAGGCAGGCACCTTAACTGCTAAGCCATCTCTCCAGCCCGCTAAACTTCTTTTTTTTTAAAATTATTTTTATTATTTATTTTTGGAGAGAGTCACAGAGAGAGAGAGAGAGAGAGACAGAGGGGAGAGGGAGACAGATAGAGATGGGTGCACCAGCAGTCTCTCAGCTGCTGTGAATGAAATCCAGATGCATGCGCCCGCTTGTGGGCAAGTGCAGCATTGCACCCTTTCTTCACTTTGCATCTGGCTAAATGTGGGACCTGGAGATTGGAACCGCTGGAGATTGGAACCAGTGTTCTTAGGCTTAGCAGGCAGGCGCCTTAACCGCTAAGCCATCTCTCCAGCCCGCTAAACTTCTTTTTAAGAAAAAAAAGTTGCTTCTCAGTCCTTGTTGCAAAAGGAATGATTCTTTGGCCCATCTTATGAGAGCATGGACCTCTCCTCCCAGCCATTGCACACGGTTAGGTTTGGCCTTGACCAGTGGGGGTTCCCTTATGTTGTGTGTGTTTTTAGCCCCAGCTTAGTGGATGCTGGTTCTGAATGTGACCCAGTCTGGTGTTATGGAGCCCTGGCTTTTATAATGCCTTTGGGATTGCTCAGTTTGTTTAGCTTCTCTTAGTTTCCAGTTTATTTCTTTTGAATACTTCACCAGCCTTATTCTCTTTTGCCTATAATATCCCATTCTCTTCATTTCCTCTGTGCTAAAAATACACATAAATGTAAAATTTCCCATAAACCAACCACTCTGTATTGTTCAATGAATTCCCATCGTTGTGTGCTTTGTCTTTAGAGCTCTTTTCATCTTACTCTGCCCCCTTTTCTCCCCACTTCTCCCCTCCCCACTGCCCTGGCCAACCACTTATATTATACTTTCTGTCTGTGAACTTGAATTTTGGTGATAATTCATGTGAAGCAAGTCATGCAGCATCTGTCCTTCGGTGACAGACATTGCATTTGGCACAGTGTCCTCAGGTTTCACCCATACTGGACTGTGGGCCAGAATTTCCTTCCACTTATTTTCTCTCACTATGTCTTCTCTCTGCTTGTCACTGTGTCTCATTCTTTCTCTTTCAAGCAGCTAGAATATACTGCATTTGTACTGACGATGGACAGATGCTTCTCTTATTTATCCTCTGAACAACACAGTATGAGAACTGTTTGCACTAGGTTTGTAAGTTATCTGGAGGTGACTGAAAATATATAGATCTGCAGGTTCTTTGCAAATTCTGCGCCATTTTTATGCAAGGAATTTGAGTGTCCACAGATCATGGCATCTGAGAGGGTCCTTGAACCAATCCTGTACACCACAGAATGGAGACTCTAGATGTAGAGACAATTTAGGTAAACATTTTAATATTTGAGCAATTGGCATTTAAATTCTATTGATAAAAGAGTCACACATATTTAAGTATTTCTTTGTATAAATTTCAAGGAGAAAAGTTAGAATTTGTGGAGTGTGTTTGTTTTCACTGACACAGATAATTATGTGTCAGTTGGCAACAAATCTCACAGAAAAATGCAGCAGCTTTGCTCAAGAGATTCTCCGTGGCTCATCTTGAATGTATTTCAGGGATGGTGACAGTGTAAGTCAGACCGTTTCCTGGCTTCACACCATGCATTCTCACAAGGCTGAGAGAGTCTCAGTGTTGCCACTTTCTGATGTCAAGGTACTGCAAATAACACAGACTGGAAGTTTCTTTCTATTAAAAACAACAGAAAAAGGTGACCTTCTCCAAGTTTTATGGACCTGGAGCATTGAGGGCGCATTGTAAGAGAACTCTTACAATGGGCTGAAGGAGGGGGCAGCATGAGTTCTTTTGTTCGCGAATGCCCTGTGTCAGGAGTGAGGTCAGTGCTAGGAGGTTCTGAGTAGGAAGGGATGTTAACAGGTATGTCTTTGAGGCACGGGGACCGCCCGAGAACACACTGATGGGCGCTGACATGCACTAGGTTGGTGAGGCGTACCTGTGAGAAGAAGGGGTGTGGCCAGGTTAGGAGTAGGTGTTCAGAGGTGGGCTCCTCCTCACATGGAGACTTACACAGAGGCGGAGTTTGGTTTCTTCCGGCTCACTGCTAGTGGGTTTAGTCAAAAGTCCCAAAGAAGTCGCTTCATAACCATGACGTCATTTGGTCTGTCCTGGGTCAACTGTGCCTAAGCCAGCTGTCCTTGGCCGAGCTGTGTCAGGTGTCTGAGTTGATTAGGTACTTCAGAGGCACAAAACCCCACAAGTCAGTTGATACATTCTGGTTTTATGAGTACGAAAACTGAAGTTCAAGAGTGTGACTTTCCCTGTGTTATGTTTAGGGGCAAAGCTATGTTTCAGAGTCTGTTCTGCAAGGATTCAAAGATGGGCCCTTTCTAACTTAAGATATGTCTCCTACCTCCTGTAAAATCTGTGTGTCTGCCACCTGCCTGCTATAATGCTAGCCTGGTGTTAAACATGTTCTGTGATGTTTCCTATAATATAGCTCACATTGTGAATAACTCACCGCGTGCATAATTGAACTGACTTTACAAAATAAAATATGAATACTATCTAAAAGTGGATTTATAAGCATCTGCACTGGCCTTTGCATAGCTCGGTGTTGAGGAAAAGCCTTTTGCCTCATCATCTGTTTTGAGCCACCACAGCCAGAGCCACCAGATAGGAATGTGGTGGCCCACTTAGATCCTCTTTAATTGCTTACTATAAATAGCTTAATGATGCTGCCATAAAAAGACTCTCTTAGAACTGGGGAGCTCCTCGTGACCCACATATGAGATGCTTTTCTAGGTGTCTGTGTCTGGGAGAGCCGATGGCCGTGTATGAACTGGTTCTCACTGCTAAAAGGAAAACGTTGCTTCCAAGTCGATCATTTCCTCTCCCTCCCCTTTAGATGCTCCTGTCTCTGTCATTCCTTTCTGCCCTCAGCAATCTCACAGACTAGAAAGAAAGAACTCCAGCACCCACCTGACCTGGTCCTGAAAAAGAATGAATTATCCCCTGAGCTTGGTCCTGAGGCCTCGTGCGAGCTGCTACAGGCCTTGTGGCATGCTCCATACTGATCTCATGGGAGCCTGGCTGCCTTGCTATGCTTTTATTTGTATTTACTTATTTATTTATTTAACAGAGAAGGAGAGAGAGAGGGAAAGAAAGAGAGAGAGAGAGAGAGAATGGGCACACCAGGGCCTCCAGCCACTGCAAACGAACTCCAGACACATGCACCCCTTGTGCTTCTGGCTAACGTAGGTCCTAGGGAATCGAACCTGGGTCTTTTGGCTTTGCAGGCAAACATCTTAACTGCTAAGCCATCCCTCCAGCCCTGCCTTGCTATGTTTTTTTAAAAAATTAAATTAAATTAAATTTATTTTTGGAGAGAGACACAGAGAGAGACAGACAGAGGGAGAGGGAGACAGATAGAGAATGGGCATGCCAGCAGCTTCTCAGCTGCTGTGAACGAAATCCAGATGCGTGCGCCCCCTTGTGGTCAAGTGCAGCATTGCGCCCTTGCGTCACTTTGCATCTGGCTAAATGTGGGACCTGGAGATTGGAACCGGGGTTCTTAGGCTTAGCAGGCAGGCGCCTTAACTGCTAAGCCATCTCTGCAGCCCCCTTGCTATTTTTTAAGCATGAATGAGTTTCTTGAAATTGTATGTTCATTCAAAGAGGACCACCTTTCCTGCTTAGATCAGGGGACCATTTGTTGGACAACCCTGCTATAACCCCCAAAAATGCCCCAGAGAATGAAATTCATAGGGTTGGAGTTTTGAAAGAGAAAAGAATTGCATTGATAGGGGAAGGCCTGGTGCGGATCAGACTGTAGGGGAGCATGGGTGAATGGGGACCAAAGCCCCAAGCCAACACTGTAACTTGGGAGGTGAGAGGAGAGGGAGGGAGGGAGGCAATGATGCCATGGCTGGATGGATGAGCTAGTGGGAAGAATATGTGATGGGGACAGATGGGAGCATGTCATTTTGGAGGAGTGATGGCTTTCATGATTTGGGGTTTGGCATCTGTCTTTCTGCATGTACTGGAAGACGGACCCTGTTGCTCAAATTACTCTGGCTTAGACATGACCAAAGACTTCCAAGTAGACTAAGAGTCTGCATGGCACTTTGGTCCAAGATGCTTGGTTAGAGCACCTCAAATCCTTTCTCCTTGATATCCACAAGGTTACTAAGGGTTAGGGCTCATAGAGCCTCTAGGAGAAGGATCGTTTTTGGTAGTACACAGACCCCCCACCCCCCTGCTTGCCCATAGACCCACTGTGGGCCTGATCCATCTCTGTTAAGGTAAAACGAGGCTGCAAATACTGTGTCACCTCGGGTTAGTTTTAGTCCCTTTGTGTCCAACTTCAGCTCACCGGGAGACGAGAAAACTGTCAGCCATCCACAAGTACATTCAAGCGTGCTCACGAGATGCTGGAAACTTAGTAGACTGCCCTATTTGCAGGGGCATGGCACTGAAATTATGGAAGGTAACTCTTGGCATTTTCCTACCCAGGAGTGGGCAAGCTGCTTCTAGGAGCAGAGCCTGAGAAGTGGGAAAAGGAACTCTTGGGATACTCAGCAGTGGGCTAGCTGCCTCTGTCAACAGCTGAGGCCAAAGGAAACTGAAGAAAGGTCCGTCGAAGCCATTCGTAAACCTGATGCATCTGCTGTCACTACTGTTCCCATCTTAGTGGGGCTGGCACTCGTTGGCATTTTTGTCGAACAGCCAAAAGCCATTGATACATGAACAAAGAGCCCATTGCATGCACCAAGTGTAAGGAATTTTTGACTTGACTTTGGATAATCCTTAAATATTTGTTAAGGGAAGGGACTTAGGGGTGTGACCTGCTGGACTCAGCTGATCCAAAACACATCTATACTCTGTTCACAAATGCAATCACGTTAAGGCCACCTGTTGTCTCCACTAGCCCTTAGTTACCACCTCGCTCTCTTCAGCACTGTGATCAGTGCCTCTTTTGCTTGTTCTGGGTCAAGAGTCTAACGAGTCCTCTGAGAGAACTGGGCAAAGTGCGTAGTTTAGCATCAGTCAGCATCTCTAAACATTGCTTGTCACCATTGGTCATCTGTGCTGTTCAAGCTGAAGGCACACCAAGATGAAGGGAACTTAATTACATTGCATTAAGAAGATGGATTACACAGGTGTAACTTCAGGGAAAGTTACATGTTAGAAATTTAGCATCTCACAGTAAGAAATATTCCCACAGTTCTTCCCAGCAGTTCATTCTCATATTTCATTCTTAGAGTTTGTTCCCACAGTTTGTTTTTATAGTTCATCTCATAGTATGTGAAATTGAGAGTTGATTACTATTCATCTCTTTAGTGTTATTTAAAAATATCTTCCATGGGCTGGAGAGATGGCTTAGTGGTTAAGCGCTTGCCCATGAAGCCTAAGGACCCTAGTTCAAGGTTCAATTCCCCAGTACCCACGTAAGCCAGATGCACAAGGTGGCACATGCATCTAGTGTTTGTTTGCAGTGGCTGGAGGCCCTGATGCACCCATTCCCTCTCTTTCTACCTCCTTCTCTGTCTGTCACTCTCAAAATAAAAAATTAAAAAAAATAAAAATATCCTCTAAATACTTGACTGTCTGATTTCTCACCTGCACACTGTTGAAGCATCAGATTAAAAGGAACGGGAGGGGGGGAGGCGGTGTCTCTGGAGGAAGTCAGTCACATTGACAGGAAGGAGAAGTAGAAGGTGGAGAGAGTAATTCCTAAATCTGGGTCAACAAATCCTGCTTAATGTGATGGCCAAGGAAGCGTGGATGTCACACAGCAACTTGAGGTGTGTCCTGTGAGATTAACAAATGCAGGGCCATGCACGCTTGTATGACTGGGGCTTGTCAAAACATAAAATCAACTTATAGGTCTGTGTTTCAGAAAGATAAGGCAGAGTGCACTTCCATGTCTAGTTATTTTTGTGTTTAAAATGTAATTAAAAACTTTTCTAAATTTATGTTTTAACAGACAAAGGAGGGCTTCTGTTCTGGAGGGGGCTCGGCCTCTCCTTCCCTGTTGTCTCCAAGTACATCTGAAAATTCTGTGCTTAGTTTATAAAAGTAAAAAACCTTATTTAATTAATTAATTTATTTGGAGAAAAATGGGCATGCCAGGGCCTCTAGCCACTGCAAATGAACTCCAGATGCATGCATCACTATATGCATCTGGCTTTATGTGGGTACTGGGGAATCAAACCTGGGTCCTTAGGCTTTGCAGGCAAACACCTCAGCTGCTGAGCCATCCATCTAGCCCTTAAATATTATATCTTTATTAAAAAGTAATCTTAAGAAGGGTCTCAGGCATCTCCAAGGAGAGGAAAAGGCAGGCCAGCTAGGGACCTCAGGACTTGAGGAGTGACACCGAGGTCCCTGGTTTTTCTTTTTGCTTCCTATCTGTCATAGCTAGTGCAGAAAACTCACAGAATAGCCAGCAGGCACAGATGAGGACAACCCAGAGCTGCTTCTCTAGCCAAAGGGCAGGAAAGGAACAGTCCAGCAAGACAAGAGGCTTTCATGCTCTGCTACACTTTAGACACTCAGCGTCCCAAAGCCCATGTGTTAACAAGCTTGGTCCACACAATGGAGTTATTCAAAGGGTCTAAGCTTGGATGAGATGAGACCACTGTGAGGTCTTTAGGGCTTTGAGAGGGAGGGGTGTGTCCTTGCAGGGGACTGTGGGACCTGAAGCCCTTCCTTTCTCTCTCTGCTTTCTGGCCATGAAGTGAGCTGTTTTGCTCTGCCACATGCTTTTGTCATGATGTCCTGCTGTACCCAAAGCAACAGACTCAACTGGCCATAGATGGAAGCTTCTAAAACTGTGAACCAAGATAAACCTTTTCACTGTATCATTGGATTACCTCAGACATTCGTTATAGTAACGGAAAGCTGACTAACATATCGGTCTGTTGCAGACAAACATCTCAGGGAAAAAAAAAAAAAACAACCTGTGGCTCACTCACACACAGTCCATCAGAGATCACATGGTAAGCCGAGGCTTTCCATGAATGAGAGTTGATCGAAGTGTTTCGAGTTGTCAAGTGCCCCCACCAGGGCAGCAGGAGAGGAAGGAGCTCGGACTTCTGTCCTGGCCCGACAGTGACAAGGGATTCCTCCCGTTGGCACTGTGGTGGTGCCAGAGCTAGTGGAGACATGGGACTTTCAGCATCCCAAGTCATTGGTCTGTACCCCCTCTCCAGACTGTGGAGGTCACAGGAATCCTGGGCTTCTTATATGCCCGGCATCTCCTTTTCCAGAGCACTGTCAGAGGCTTAGATATGAGTCAACGTCTCAAAACACACTCACATACTTCTCAAGCTGTCTAGGCTTCAGGCCCGCCAATAACTGGAAAGATCTCAGAGTGAATGGAAAAAAAAGAAAAAAAGACCATGGATACCTGTCTATTGACATCTCACTGAGATGGCAGGTGTTAGAATTCTCTGACAAAGAGTTTAAAGCAGCCATCATAGAAATGCTTCAAGAACACATGAGAGGATGCTCAAAGCCATTAGAAGGTGCCGACCAAAACCACAATGAGCTATCATTTCACATGCATGCATGTGCAACGGAGAGCGAGAGGGTGAAGGTGTATCATAGTGTGTGAGGATGTGGAGGGACTGGAACCCTTGCCCCCTGCTGGGAGGATTGTAAACAGCACAGCCAGTGTGAAAAGTGGTCTGGCAGTTCCTCAGAAACATTTAACAGAGAGTTTCTGAATGGCCTTGCAATGCACTCCCACATCAGCAGTATCTCCCTCTCTGTCATGTGCAAAAGCACACAGGCATGCTGGAAGCCAGCCTTCCTCCTTTTCTTCCTTCCCTTCTTCCCTCCCTCCTTCTTCCTTTCCCTCTTCCTTCTTTCCTTCCATCTTTCCTCCCTCTGTTTCTCCCTTCCTCACTCCTTCCCTCCTGTCTTCATTTCTTCCCTTCTCTCCCTTTCTTCCCATTTTTCTTTCTTTGAAAAATTATTTTTTTTCAAAGCCCAATCTTCTAATGAAAATCTAGCCCTGCATAAATGTAAACACTATAAAAAGTTTTCTAAGAAGAGTAAATGTCCCTTTTACTCCAGATGCCCAGCCCAGGTCCTTTCTGTAGGGACAAAATGAAAGGCACAATGTCTTTCATGGCCCTACTTGTCTGTCCATGTAGCAACTCTGTGTGTGGGAACCCTTTGGAAGAGATGCGTACAGACATTGTTGTACCTTCTCACCCCCCCCATTGTCTCTCCATCCTTATCCCATCCATTATCTTTTTTAAAAAAAATTTTATTTATTTGAGAGAGAGAGAGAGAGAGAGAGCAAGAGAGAATGGGTGCACCAGTGCCTCCAGCCACTGCAAACGAACTCCAGATGCATGCGCCTCCTTGTGCATCTGGCTTACATGGGTCCTGGGGAATCGAACCTGGGTCCTTTGGCCTTGTAGGCAAGCGCCTTAACTGCCAAACCATCTCTCCAGCCCTCCATCCATTATCTTATTATCTTCATAAGTCTCTTTTCTTCAACAACTCCAGTCTTTCTTACCCTTTTGGAGTTCTTTTCCCAGTGGCCAATTCCCTCTGTGTTACTCAGCTTTCCACCACTGTGACAAATACCTGAGAATCAAGTCACAAAGAGAAAAAGGTTATTTTTAATATTGTATTTATTTATGAGACAGAGAGAGAGAGAGAGAAAGAGAGAGGCAGAGAGAGGGAGAAAGACACAGACAGAAAGAGAGTATGGGGACACCAGGGCCTCCAGATGCTGCAGACAAACTCCAGACACATGCACCACTTTGTGCATCTGGCTTTACATGGGTACCGGGGAATCTAACTGGGGCCATCAAGCTTTGAAACAAGCTCCATCAACCGCTGAGCCATCTCTCCAGCCCCCAAAAGCTTATTTTGGCCCACAGTTCTAGAGGTATCAGTTCATGCTTGCTTGGCCCTGTCACTCTAGACCTATGGTAGTTCATTACGGTTGGAGTACATGGGGTTTATTCATTTCACGGTGGCCAGGGGTCCAAGGATCCCCTTTAAGGACACCTAGGCAGTGAATGATCTCCTCCTATGGGCCCCACCTCCTAAAGGTTCTGTCACTTCCCAGTAGCATCAGTCTGGAGACCAAGCCTGTATTGAACACATGGACTTCTGGGGGGACAGTTAAGGCCTAAATGATAAGCCCTCCATTTCTGAAACACTCTTGCCTCTTGTGATGCTTCTGGCTTTCCTGTTCCCTCATGGCCACATTCTTTAGCCTGTAGCTTGAGTACTATCTGGCTAGCCATGTGTGTCCTGGCTTGACCTCTGAACGGGAGAGTGCCCTGGCCCAGTTGTTGAGTGACTTTTCCTGGAGAATGGTGAACCATTATCTTGTTCACCCTAGATAGGGCACTGATGACGTAGATCAGAGAAATTGTTTGACCCGATGAGTTTAATTTGGGTTAATTACAGAAGCAGGGGTTAGGGGTTGCCTGTAAGAAGAGGCACCTCCTCAGCCATATATATATTTTTGAGGTAGGGTCTTGCTCTAGCCCAGGCTGACTTGGAATTCACTATGTAGTCTCAGGGTGGCCTCGAACTCATGGAGATCCTCCTACTTCTGCCTCCTGAGTGCTGGGATTAAAAGCGTGTGCCACCACATATCTGGCATCCTCAGCAATTGTGCCCTCCTTCATCCTGTCAGATACTGTGTGCGGGTCTAATCTTGTGAGCATCTCAGGCAGGTAATTACAGCCGCTGTAATTTCAAGAGATCAGTATTCAAATCAGGCTTGGAGGAGAGCGTTCTACAACATTCTTCTCCTTCCTCTAGCTCTTCCGTTTTTTAAAATTTTTGTTCTCTCTAATGTGGTGTCCCCATTTAGATGTATGGTCATTTTATCCCACGAGGGGCTTCACATTGGGCCACTATACCACGGTCACCATCACTCTCAGCACTTTGACTGGTCCTGGGTCTCTGCAGTAAACTGCTGTCCACTGCTTAAAGAAGCGCCCCCGACAAATGTCCACATCAGCAGTGGACTATGGACGGACACATGGGATGTTTAGAAGGCAATTTCACAACCATGGCATATCCACTGGAAAATATCATAAGCTTCCCCAGCTAGGACCTGTGTCTTTGTCACCTTTAAATAGGTTTGTGTCTAATCGTACCTTAAATCCCGTTGGGAATCACGTGGCTGTACACATGCCAGTTGTGCTACCATTGCCCCAGCAGGCACATCTTACCTGGCATGCTGATGTTGTTAACACTTTGTCCAGAGCTGAGCAGGACCATTGGTGACATTTCTCCTCCAGCAGCTTGCGTTCTGCCTTCTCTGTTTAAATTGTAGGATTTTTTTTCAATGACCTTATTTGGTGTCATTTAGACCTCACCCAACCAGAAAACTCTCCCAAAATCACAGCTGCTCCTACCCCTGCCCCCTGTGCAGACTTATTTCTCATCCCTACTCCTTTAGGTATGCTTAAACATTTTAAAGACTTCTCTAAATATTCAAATCACTCAGAGATTAGTATCATATAAGGAAGCCTTTTTAGAGAGTCTGGGCAGGATCTCTGAAGGTCTTCCATTAGCCGTTCCAAGAAGTAACAGTTGGTGTTAGGACTCAGCAGAAAGGAGGTACTAGGAAATAATTAAGAAGATCCAATACAGGGCTGGAGAGATGACTTAGCGGTTGAAGCATTTGCCTGTGAAGCCAAAGGACCCAGGTTCAATTCCCCAGGATCCAGAAGGAACACATGCTTCTGGGGTTCGTTTGCAGTGGCTAGAGGCCCTGGGGTGTCCATTATCTCTGTGTCTGCCTCTCTTCTGCTTGCCAATAAATAAATGAAGTTCCAATACAGTGTGGAAAGATCCAATCACCTGTATCTGTTGTGTCCTCAGATGAGTAAGTAGTATTAGATGCTGTGATGTGGATGGGAGATACGGTTCTATTTAGCTCTTGATAACCCACAATCTTTCTCATGAGCCATCCTGCTTCCTCACCCGGGGGTGCTATCATGGGGCCATGGCACATCTCCCTAGTCCTGAGGGGCTTGTCACATCTGGCTGGAGCCCTGAGCCCAGCCTGATACCTAAGGAGTGGAGGGAGGTGGCTCTGGACTGTCCTAGAGGGTTGACAGGCTCTGGGCCCATCCCGCAGCTAACCACTGCCTTCCCATTGGTCATACCCACCTGCTAAAAGGGTCCCAGCCTGGGACAACAAGCTCCACCCCAAGGGAGAAATGTACACAGTATACTCTGGGGAGGAGGAAACAATTGCCTCTCCCTGGGACAAGCTTCAACCCATATTCGTCCACTGGTGTCCGTTTGTCCCTGATATTCCTGGGGGCCACCAAGAACAAAGGCACATGTGGTTCCAGCATCCACCTATGCCCAAGTTTCATATACATCATGACTAGAAGACCAGTACATTTGGGGCCACCAGTCACTGGTCACCTGGAGGCAACCTTGGCCACCCTATTAGAGAAATGACTAGTGGTGTGGTTCCCACCCCTTACTAGCTCCTTCCTCCACAGCAGTGGGCACAACAGTGGGCTGCGGTTGGTTTTTAATGCCTTCCTGGAGCTCACAGCACAACATTTGGCCTTTTATCCCACCATGGGACTCAGCAGGTCATTAGAGTCTGTGCCAGTCCCGAGGTTCCCACTGAAGTCACTTCCTTCTTAACTCTTCGGTGACCACAGTCCTTCTGGTCCAGTGAGCTAGGCATCATGTACTGCCTCTCTCACGCTGACTCCCCTCACTGTTTTTCTACCGTTTCTTCTTGGCTTCACTGTTAAGTTCTTCCCATGGGTTCCAAAGTTTTGGATCCCAGGAGGGACTATTGAGCATAGAACTAATTTCTACTATCTTCTCTTCAGCCCCCACACCAGTAAGAAGCAGCAGACCATGATTTCTGTCTCATCCTCTCTTTTATTCACTTTGCCTATGAGACCACAGGCTAACATGGAGAAGGCTACCCACACGTCTTTCTTGCTTTCTCGTGATTCTTCCCTCATGTGGGTAAATTCTGTCTTGGTAGACAGCTGAGCTGCTATTGCGTGTTTTACTGTCCATAGCTGGGGTAAAACAATTTCTGATGCAGCCTCCACATGCTACTTTCCAGAAGTGTAATATACTTTGGCCATTCTTTTTTCCTTTTTTGGTTTTTCGAGGTAGGGTCTCGCTCTAGTCCAGGCTGACCTGGAATTAACTATGTAGTCTCAGGGTGGCCTCAAACTCATGATGATCCTCCTACCTCTGCCTCCCGAGTGCTGGGATTAAAGGCATGCACCACCACGTCCGGCTACTTTGGCTATTTTTGAGGCATCCCTGTATGTCCTTGATGGACCACTGTCATTGAGGAAGTACAATGTCCTATGAGAAAAAGAAGATAGCCCCACTGGGGTTCCTCTCATAGATATATCACCCTGGCTTTCCCTGTGCGCAGACAGCTTGGCCTCAGCTGCACGCCTTTTACCCACCACAGGATCAATGCAACCACCATTACACTAAACGGACACGCCATTCCATTTCCCATGGGACAGGACAGCCACCTTGGGGTTGCCCTCAGAGACACTTCACGTTCAGACCACTTAGCCTCAGTTGCATGTCTTATCACTCAGTGGGGCCAGGTGAGTTCTCCTCCTCAGCTCATCTTTGAGTCTGTTGTGGTCCTTGTTCAGATGCCAAGTATTGTGTTACATTTTGTATTAGTCAGAATTCTCTAGAGGAACAGAAACCAATAGAATGAATTGTATTGAAAGGTAATTTATTGGATTAGCTTACAACAGTCCAGAAATAGCAGGTTGCAGTCCTGAGAGTCAAGGAACCCGGTAGCTGCTCAGTTCATGTGGCTGGGTGTCTCAGCAGTCCCCACCAGCACTGAAGGCCTGGAGGCATCCTGGAGAGACTCTGGTCCTCAGTCCATGCTGGTCCTGAGTCCACGCTGGTCTTCAGTCCATGCTGGAAAGCAGCAAGCAGCACCGGCAGCCAGGTGGGAGGAGGCGATACCTTCCTTCCCAGAACTTCATTAGCTAAAGCCCCCCTCCTAGAGGGGCTGCTCACTCTGGAGGAAGGATTCCTCCTTTAGTTAATCCTTCCAAAAGCAACCTCAGAGACCCACTTATGAGAAATGTCTGTGGATTCCTAAACCGATCAAGTTGATACGGACTTCACCATCACACTTTTCTTTGGCAGGTGTGAACAGTCTCTGTTCACACCACATAGAGGACTGGCAGACCACAGAGATTATTACAGCCAGCTCTAGTTTGGTGAAGCAGAGAGGTTAACTGGGGATACTTAGAGGAGCGTGGATGAAGGGTTACTTATGGAAGCATGGGTGAGGGATTATGGGAGCATGGGCAACATAAAAACAGCCTTTTTTTTTTTTTTTTTTTGTATGTGAACCAAAATAAGCAAATAAGCAAAAAACAAATCAACAAACAAACAAACAACCTGAACGATTCCTAGAAAAGCTTGCTTCTCCCGACAAGAATAGAGCCCAATGGATATTCCATTTACTGACATATTCCTTGATTTGAAAATGCTTGGGTTTTGAGCTCTTAGGTAATTTTGTATTGATGCATAAGTGAATATTTAATTTAAATGCTTATCATTGACCTGTGTACATTTCTCAAATCCAAAAGATGTGTTTACTGCTTGGCATTGTAAGCCCGGGCCTCTACTCCATGGGAATATTATCTAGTCAAGAATACTTAACAAAATTGCAAATTTTGAAGGATAATCTTTTGTAAAGGGATTTATGTAAGCTAAATTCATTAAGAATAGTAGCAAATTTCCCGTCTTGTGTATGGTCAATGCAAGGATGTCCTGAACATTGTAACTGTAGTCTGGGCGCCATGGATGTGCAATGGCAGTTCTGTGTTCTATATACGTTGTTAACTAGGTTGTTGGGCTCCTTAAAAGACTACACCAGGCACTCTATTAACCATGTAAGAACAACGTAGTTCATAGAAGTCGTTTCCACCCAATCTAGTCACAGACAGGCGTTAGTGATGGCAGCATCCACTAGCAACATCACTGGGCATAGAGATGAGCACCATAGTGTCCTATAACTAAGTTTACCTCCTTCTGCTGTCAACATGTAGCTCATTCAGGGCTGAGGAGATGGCTTAGTGGTTAAGGCGCCTGCCCGCTAAGCCTAAGAATGCTGGTTCCAATCTCCAGTGGTTCCAATCTCCAGGTCCCACGTTTAGCCAGATGCAAAGTGACGCGAAGGTACAATGCCACACTTGACCACAAGGGGGCACACACATCTGGAGTTCGTTCACAGAGGCAGAGAGGCTGCTGGCATGCCCATTCTCTCTCTCTCTGCCTCTCCCTCTCTCTGTTTCTCTCCAAAAAAATGGAGCTCATCTAGCCTAAGTACTGTATCAATATCCCACGCATAACAGTCTGTTGAAAATGGAACGTGGGAGGGAGGTATTTGCTGAAAATATCTATTCATCAATTAGGCATTCTCTGTGAAGGTTTAAAGGAACAAAGTACAATTATGTTTTATTGAATTGTGGGCTTCCTATATGTATTTTACCCTCTTTTTTATTTTTGTTTTTTCAAGATAGGGTCTCACTCTAGCCCAGGCTGACCTGGAATTCACTCTGTAGTCTCAGGGTGGCCTTGAACACACGGCGATCCTCCTACCTCTGCCTCCTGAGTGCTGGGATTAAAGGCGTGAGCCACCACTCCCAGACTTACCCTCCTTTTATCCATATAGTCTTGTCAGTATAAAGAAAGCAGGAAAACACTGCTCTATTTTTCAAAACTCTTGATTCACTCCAGTAAAGGAATTAAATCATCACGACCATTTGTGTCATCATCAACATTATGTAGATACTTCCATGATGTTGAGGGGAACAATCTAGAATTTAAAAATATTTATTTTCAAGCAGAGAAAGAGAGAGAGGGAGACAGAGAGAGGGAGAAAGAGAAAATTGGCACACCAGGGCCTCTAGTCATTGCATTCAAACTCCAGATGCATGCACCACTTTTTACATCTGTCTTTATGTGGGTACTGGGGAATTAAACCCAGGCTATCAGGCTTTGCAAACAAGTGCCTTTTATTGCTTAGTTATCTCTCTATCCCCAGCCTAGAATTTTTTTAACAGCACTATTCTGGGCCAGAAAGATGGCTTAATGGTTAAGGCACTTGCCTGTGAAGCCTAAAGACCCAGGTTTGATTTCCCAGTACACACATAAGAATACAAGGTGGTTCATGCATCTAGAGTTCATTTGTAGTGACTAGAGGTCCTGGTGTGCCCATTCTCTCTCTGTTTCTCTCTTTCTCTCTTCTCTCTCTCTCTATCTCTCTATCTCTATCTCTGCCTCTCTCTCTAATAAATTAAATTAAAGTAAATATATTTTAAAAAGCTCTATTCTGTCTGGTTGTCCCATGGCATTAGAAATTGACCAGTCTGGGCTAGAGTGAGATCCTACTTCAAAAAATGAAAAAAAAAAAAAAAGAACAAGAAATTGGCGTGAATGAATTGCCAGGTGTGGTGGCGCATGCCTTTAATCCCAGAACTTGGGAGGCAGAGGTAGGAGGATTGGCATGAGTTCTAGGCTAACCTGAGATAAAGTAAATTCCAGGTTGGCCTGGGCTAGAGCGAGACCTTAACTTGAAAAGCAACAAAAAAAAAAAAAAAAAAAAAAAAAAAAAAAAGGAAAGAAATTGGTATGAATGCTCAGCTATAGCCATCTGATGTTTGCCAAAAATACACATCAAAGCAAAGGCAACCTATTTATCAAATGATACTGGGAAATTTGGATATCCACGTGTGGAAGAATGACACTAGATCCTTACCTCTTACCCTGAACAAAAATCATGTAAGCCCTGAAGTGCTGAAATTGCTATTGAAAAAAAAAAGGAAAAAAAAACACACTTCAAGATCCAGGCATAGCTAAGTACTTTCTGAATCTTCAGTAGCTCAAGAAATAAGGTCAGCAATTGACAGACAGGAATTCACAAAATTAAAAAGCTTTTGTACAGAAAAGAAAACAATTAAATGAATAAACAGACAGCTTGCTGAGGGGAGAAAAATCTCTGCCACTTACACACTGAACAGAGGATTAATATATGGAATATACAAAGAACTCAAAAATCTAAACAAGAAAAAACCAACCCAATGAATACATGAGTGAATAAAATGAAAAGATCTGATAACAGAGAGTAAGTGGCTTGCAAATCTTAAATGCATGTTTTATAGATCTTCATAGAACAAGTTGTCCCCCCCTTTGATCAGGAGCCAGGATCTAGAATGTGAAGAAATACCAAAATGTGAAGGCATGACCTTCGATGAAAGTGCTATGGCTTAAATGTGTCCCCCAAAGGCCATGTGTTGAGGGCTTGTCCTCTAGCCCCCAGCACTATTGGGAGAGGCTGGAGGGCGTGTTAGTGGGAGGAAGTTGGCTTACTGGAGATGTGACCTTGAAAGGGATCTTGGGACTGTGGCTTCCTGGTCACCCCAAGGTGAGTGGTTGACTTCCTGTGCCACGGTTTTCTGCTATGTTGTGCTAACTCACTAGGGACCCCAAGGCAATGGGGCTAGTGATTATACAGAAACTTCTAAAACTGTGATGTACAAACTTCTTCTTTGACAGTTGAGTATCTCAGGTATTTAAGTCACAGCAGTGGAAAGCTACCTAACGCCTGAAGTAATGATTCCAGCTGTGCTAAGAGGAAGACTTAGAAAACTTCTTTGGTTCTCTTCTCTAAATGAAGGAAAGACCCCAAGTCTTCTGGTGTAACACCCACCCCTACATTGGCAGTTGCACAGCCCACAGATCTGCACAGCATGCTAGTGCTTTCTTCAGGACTAGGAAGCAAGGGACCATGTGAACCTGCTTTCCTGGGGCCTGCATGGTGTTGGTGACTAGAGAAGAAGCTTAGGGTTAGAAGCCCACTCTCCCTGCGACAGCGAGAGTGCGGAAGTGCAGGCACCCACGTGGCATATATCATGTGTATTTGTGATTGTAAAAGTCGTAGGACAGCTTCATCATGTCAACCGTTTGCAAACATTTTAAGGACACCTAGATCTAAAGTCTGTTTTATATATATATATATATATATATATATATATATATATATATATATAAATTTATTTATTTGAGAGAGAGAAAGGGTTACACCAGAGCCTTCAGCTGCTGCGAATGAACTCCAGATACATGCGCTACCTTGTGTATCTGGCTTATATGGGTCCTGGGGAATCAAACCTGGGTCCTTAAGCTTTACAGGCAAATGCATTAACTGCTAAACCATCTCTCCAGGCCCTAAAGTATGTTTGAAAAAATAAAATTGTATGCAAACCCATTGTCCTTAATATTTGTGAATTGAAGCCCTATATGTTGAGCCTACTGAAACACTAAAATAACTATAAAAACATATTTTTATTTATTTGAGAGAGGCAGAGAGAGAGAGAGAGAGAGAGAGAATATGAATGAATGCTTGGCATGGGAGCACCAGGGCCTCCTGCCATTGCTTACAGGCTTCAGACACATAGACCACTTTATGCATCTGGACTTACGGGGGTACTGGTGAATTGAACCTGGGCTGTCAGGCTTTCCAAGCAAGCCCTTTAACCACTGAGCCATCTCTCTAGCCCCCAAAGTAGCTTTTTAACGAGAAAATTGAGCACCATGAATTTTTTAAAATTTTTTTTAAAAAAAGAAATTCCATGGCCTGGTGACCAGGTAGGTATACCTCGGGCACTGTCAAAGGCACCTGCAGGTTTTCATTTTGAGAAGTAACTTGAGCTCCTGTTTCTCTCAAGCTAAAAAAAAATTATAATGAAGACTTGAAATTCGTAGTTGTGGGAAAATATTAAACTCATTGGAACTTCAGTAATAAGAGCTGCAGAAAATTGAATAGGCTCTAATGTGCAAACATGGAATTAGCAATGTCAGTGTCTATGTGCATTATATAATACAGAGCAGACATTACATTTACTGTATTTATCACTCCTAACAGTACCACTCTGTGTTTTCATCATGCTTTGAATGCCACGAAGAATTTTCCACATCCACGAGCCATTTGGTTCTCATATCCATGTGTGAGAAGTGGAGTGTCAAGCATTGAAACCATTTGTCCAAAGCCACAGAGCATCTGTGCGGCCAAAAGTGGTACACAAATACACGAATGCCTGTGTTCTTCATCTCACTTGCCCTGTTCTTTCAGCGACGCTAAAGCTTCCTTGTAGATACAGCAGTCCAGGAAATTAGTGTGCTACACACAGACAGCTATGCCAGACAGACATATCATGGCAACACCGATGTCAAGTAGTAAAAGTCCTGGGTGGAATCCAGCATATGATTTATGGCTTTAGCATTAATGAGAACTTACACGATTCTTAAGATACAGATGGGATTCAAGCTATATACACAGAGTGACCGTTAAGGAGGAAAAAAAATATCTGCTGAGGTCAAGCCAATTTTGAACACTGCTCAGCGTCTTAGATCTGCACAAAGCTGCCCCTGGAGGAGAAGGGAGGTGGGCAGAGTGGGGGACATTACTATTACTCGGGGGGTGGGGGGGGTTCACAGCAGTCACAGGTACAATAACGAATGGTTTCTCTGAGAAGTGACCCTTATATGCTTCCAGGATACTGGGCTGAGGAATGGAGAGCATTATGACTCTACAAAGGCATTGGTTCTTGCAAACCCCTTGTACGTTATTTTAGCAGGTGGCCGTGTGAGGAGTCAGCTGAAATCGTGCATGTTCAGCACCGGCAGTGTTTCAGCCACTGGAGTTTGGCAATAAGCAGGGTGTGTTTGGAGCAGGATGCTTTAGTGTTCAGAAACCCCAGACGATCTTCATTTCTCCAAGTGGCCAGTGGTAAATAATTCTGAAAAACAACAACCTAGGTTGCTTTGACCTTCTGGCTAAGTTTCAATAAAAACCTAAATACTGACATTAAAGCCTTCTTTATGATGCAGCTGAAGGGTGTTTAATGCCTTTGAGGCTCTCAGTTCCTGTCTTATGAGAGAAAAGACCTTGAAAAGACAGACAGTATTTTAAAAAATATTTAAAATTTTCATTTTATGAATTTAATTTTTATTATTTTTTTATTACTTGCCAGGATCTAGTCCAGGACACCTGATCACATGTAGCTGCCCGGTCTGCTTAATCTCCTGTAGCCTGTGACCATTTCTTGCTGTTTCTTTCCAGACCATGACCTCAGTCATTTTTAAAAAATTAAACAGCTTTATTAAATGTTTACATAACCTCCTCCCACTATGCACTTGGTCCCCCCTTTTCCATACCCTTCTATATTCCCTCTTCGATTCTTAATATATTTTTATTTTGTATTTATTGGTAAACAGAGAGAGAGAGAAGATGAGCATACCAGGGCCTCTAGCCATTGCAAACAAACTCCAGATGCATGCACCACTTTATGCATCTGGATTTACATAGGTACTGGGGAATTGAACGTAGGTCCTTTGGCTTTGCAGGCAAGTGCTTTAACTGCTGAGCCATCTCTCCAGCCTCTCCCTCTTTCAGTGCAGTTTTTTACCCTCCTCCATCATCCATGACAACCTATCGATGGGCCCAATAGTATGCAGATCTTGTGCGGGTAACAACAACCACTGTGAGATCATGAATGCGCCAACCTCTTTGTGTCTGGAGGACAACATTCCAAAGCACTCCACCCCAATCCTCTGGCTATTACGTTCTTTTTCCACCACCTCTTCTGCTATAGTCCCTGGGCCATTGGAAGATGTAAAGAGATGTCTTATTTAATTTTGAACCCTCAGCTGTTACTTCTTCTCAGCACTTTGATGAGTTTTGAGTCTCCCCAGCAGTCACTGCCTTTTGAAAAGAGAAGCTTCTCTAGTCAAAAGTAAGAGCAGCACTAACATGTGGGCAAAACGGTAAGTATTTGGAGGGCAACTTGATGGGTATAAGGATATCCCTGTGGCCAAGTAACAGAAGTAGCTTCCCACCTAGGGCTGATTACCCTCCAAGTCACAGGCTTTAGAATACTACATATGAATTTCCTTGTGTGGAGCAGGCCTCAAATCCAATCAGCCATGGCACTATTGCACTAGTGGGCACATCTTGTTTACCTGGCCATTTGTGCAGAGTCCACTGGTGGTTAAAACCACTGATGAGGGCTGGAGAGATGGCTTAGCACTTAAGGCACTTGCCTGCAAAGCCAAAGGACCTCGGTTCAATTCTTCAGGACCCACGTAAGTCAGATGCATAAAGTGATGCATGCATCTGGAGTTCATTTGCAGTGGCTGGGGACCTTGGCATGCCCATTCTCTATCTGCCTGTGTCTCTCTCTCTCTCTTTCTGCTTCTTTTTCTCTCTCAAATAAATAAATAAAAATAAAATAAAATAAAAAACACTGATGATCGTGAATTGAACTTGGGCCCTGAACATTTTCTGTAAAAATCTCTGGCATGATTTTTAAAAACATAGAAAATAATTTACTTTGTATGTGCATCCATATTTAAGAGAATCCATGGTTGTTTTGAATTTGTTAAAGATTTAGGGGAAAGATAAAATATTTCACCTACATAGTCACAAACCCATCTTCTTTTTATTAAGTAGAAACTTTGTATGAACGCATCATGTGCTAATACCACCATTTCTCCCCTCCCTTCCCCCATTCTGTTGAGGACTCTCCTCAGTGGGATTGCTGGTATTCAGCAAGGGGTTGTGGGGCATGAGATGTTAGAGCAGCAGTCATTATAAGAGGGTGGGCAGTGCCTCTGGATATTCCCTTCCACTCTGTGGCTCTTACAATATTTCCGCTCTCTCTTCCACAAATTCCCAGAGTCATGGTGGATGTGTTTTAAGTCTACTTTAGTGTTGAGTTCTCAGCAGCTTCTGGATTTCTGCTTTGGTGCATTTCGAGCGTCCTCAGTGTCTGTCTCCATCACCGTGGTGCTGGTTGTCAGGCTCGCTGTGGAAGCAGCATGCTTGCTCATCTCTTCAATTCTTCTGTGGTCAAACCTGTGTCTTAATCTCTTTCCTATGCTTGAGCCCCAAGAAAACAACTATAAAGTAGATTGTTTCCTCAAATGATTTTAGCATTTTGCTATGTATAGACTCAAGAAAAAAAGGATACATTAATTTTATTTTGTAAGTTTACTTTTTAACATTATTTTTGAGGTTAATATGTATGCATGTAATTTATTCTCTTTAACTGTCCTATGATAGACATATGACTGAAATTGTATTTTTCCTCTCCATCAATGATGGATGTTGAGATATTTTCAATTTTCAACTCTGAGCAAATGCAATGCAACAAAATCTCTGATAGATAACTCCATGGTAACATGAGAGACCATTGTTTTTCAAACTGTCACCCGTTGTTGAGGCATGAAATCAACTTAATAGGTTGCAACAATATAAAATTAAGATTATAAATGATATACAACAAATGATAACAAAATTAACTGCCCGTTATAAGATTGCTCTGTTAAATGTTTCTTTCCACTCGACATGAGTGACAGTGCAGGCACACTGGGTTTTATTGTAAAGTGTATTTCATGCTAAGATTCCAGGAAAAGGAAAGGATCAAAAACCACCACTCTGGGGCATGTAGTACAGGTCCCCCACGGCTCCTATATCTTTAGCCTTATTGACAGATGTCAGTTTGCTCTTTTTAAAAAATATTTTTATTTATTTGAGAGAAAGAGGTAGAGAGAGAGAGAGAGAGAGAATGGGCATGGCAGGGCATCTAGCCACTGTAAACGAACTCCAGACACATGTACTACCTTGTGCATTTGGCTTACATGGGTACTGGGGCATTGAACCTGGGTCCTTTGTCCTTTGGCTTTGCACGCCTTAACCGATAAGCCATCTCTCCAGCCCCCAGTTTGTTTTTGCTCTTGAAAATGACTGTATCTTACTTGCCAGGCTGTTTTATCCTCCCCATCTCAGCCCTGGCGTTTTGTAACATAGGTCTCCATTTGTCATTTTAGCTTGTTTTCCCAAGGTCACCAGTGAGACTGAGGACAAGCCTGTTTTAATGTGTTGGAAACGAATGCAGAGAAGGTTTGCATTTTTTTTTTTTTTTTTTTTACTTTCCCACAGTGTTGGATATACATCAGGAAAATAATCAAGGCTAGCGCAAAGTAGAAGCTTAGACAGACAAGGAAAGTGGGAAATATCTATTATTTTGATATGTACTACGAAGGACTAAAGTCTTAGAAAAAAAAAAACTAGAATGAATTATCTCTGTCTGCTATGGGGCAGAGGGTGAAATATAGGCGTCCTGTGAGTGTGTGAGTTAGGCTGTGTCCTGTGGGTGTGTGAGTTATGCTGTGTCCTGTGAGTGTGTGAGTTAGGCTGTGTCCTGTGAGTGTGTGAGTTATGCTGTGTGTACCACATTGACACATTGAATAATATGCAAGATGGTTCTTCACAGCTTCAGGGAATCTTTGTCTTTCCCAGTGTTTTTGTCACACCTCATCTTGCCTCTCATTGTCTACCTGTGTTCCAAGTATAAGGTGGGTCTTGGAGAAAGTGAGGGTTATCTGGAGGGGAGAGGGCAGCTACCTCTCAGCTCTGAGGAACTTGTGTTTTATGGAAATGTAAAGTCAATGTTGATGGATATTTTCATATGTCTTCTAAGAGAAAGTTGGAAGATTGAACATTAGACTAATTTTGTAATCTCTTGATTTAGTTTTCAGAATATTGAGACATGTTTTATAAATACAGTTTGGGCCAAACAAATATTTGAATTTAGCCTGGGGGTGGGTACTGATTTGCAATTTCTGTGTTAAGGAAACAGAGCTATGTAATGACTAAAACTTTGAAAAATTATGAACAATAGGTTGACCTATTTTTCACTTTTCACTTAATTTCTCTAGGGTGCATAGCTAAGTATTGAGGAGGGCCATGGATTACTGAATTACGTTCATTTGTCTCTGCTCCTACTACCTAACAAAGAGCTTAGTTCAAACGTAGGCTCATAATGAATGTTTGACCAAGGACTAAGGAATCTATTTTAAAAACCAAACCACTCGGGCTGGAGAGACGGCTTAGTGGTTAAGGCGCCTGCCTGCCAAGCCTAAGAACGCCCTTGTGATTCTCCAGGTCCCACATATAGCCAGATGTAAGGTGACGCAAGGGTGCAATCAGCCGCTGCCACACCCATTCTCTCTCTGTGTGTCTCTCTCCAAAAAACAAACAAACACACACACACACACACACACACAAAACATACCACTCTTTTAGGCATGTGGCACACACACAACTTTATTCCCAGCACAGAGTCTGAAGTAGGAGGATCGCTGTGAATTTGAGGCCATCCTGGGCTATATAGTGAGTTTTAAGTCAACCTGAGCTAGAGTGAGACTCTACCTCAAAAAACCCAAACAAGGGCTAAAGAGATGGCTTAACAATTAAGGTGTTTGCTTATGAAGTTTAAGGGCCCAGGTTTGATTCCCCAGTAGCCATGTAAGTCAGATGCACAAGGGGGTGCATGCATCTGGAGTTTGCAGTGACTAGAGGCCTTGGTGCACCCATTCTTCCCACCTCTCAAATAAATGGAAAAACAAACAAAGATACAAAACAAAACAAAAGAGTACAAAGAAGCATACCAATCCCATATTCCTCTCTTCTTTTTATTTATTTATTTTTAAAATATTTTTATTTACTTATTTGAGAGAGAGAATGAGGCAGAGGGAAAGAGAGAAAGAGAGAGAGAAAGAGAGAGAAAATGGGTGCATCAGGGCCTCCAGCCACCACAAACTCCAGACACATGCATCACCTTGTGCATCTGGCTTACGTGGGTCCTGGGGAATCAAACCTTGGTCCCTTGGCGTTGCAGGCAAGCGCCTTAACTGCTAAGCCATCTCTCCAGCCCCCTGTATTCCTTTCTTAAAGTTACAAAAAAATAAGGTTTCTTTTGGCCACTTTTGCATTATTTTCTTAGGACTAATAGGAAATTTCTGCCTCACCAGGCTCTTCTACATGTCACAACCTGACAGTTTTACTGCGCTCCAAAATGCCACATAGCTAATTCATGATGTATAAGGAAAGCTCAGCACATTCATAGATTAGTCAGGAGAATAAATAATAAATGGCCAAGCTATGTGTACAAAGAAAATATGCATAGCTCTTGGAAAAATCCTGTAATAAGGGCTGGTGCATCTGGAGCCTTTGCCTCCCTAGGGGCACTGTGAGCACTTAAGTGATAATCTTTCAGTCATAAAAGGAGAAAATGAAGTTCTGCGTGGGCATCGGATCAAGCCCTGGAAATTGCAGCGTTGAGGAAATTCTAGAATAATTAACACTTCTGTGCTGTACCCAGTAGGCAACCCCATTGGACTGTGAGCCTGGAGTGTTCTGGAATCTGAGCCACATCTGGTGGTCTGAACCATCAAGATCACATGTATTTTGAATCCAGAACCGCCCTTCACCCCCCTTCCTCCAGCTCCCCTCACAGCTAGGTAGATTCTCTACCCTGCCTCCAGTCCTGATAAACTCCTGGCTTTACCAGGCTGCCTTTTTTTAGGAAGTTCCCAGACCCAACCTCGAGCATCACCACCATCCTCTCCAGACCTGACTCCAACCCCCAAAATTGCAATCTGAGAGAGAGAGCAAGCGAGAGACTGAGAATGAATGGGCACGCCAGGGCCTCAAGCTGCTACAAACAAACTCCGGATGCATGCACCACTTTATACGTCTGGCTTTCTGTGGTCATTAGGGAAGAGAACTCTGGCCATTAGACTTTGCAGGCAAGCACCTTAACTGCTGAAACACCTCTCCAGCCCTTTCTACATTTTAAAATTGCGAACACATTTTTTTTTTTTTTTAGTTTCTAACAACTGGCCCATAAACCTTTTGGATCATGACCTATGTGGTTTGGTTTCCTTTCTATTAGATAGTCCCTTGATAGAACAGTTTTATAACAGCTATTTATAGACTGTTGGAAGTTTTGCATGTACATCCTGTCTCATGATATTACCTTACGATGCTATCTTTTGGGGGCTTAAAGCCTTTATTGCAATCAAAATAATAAATAATTAAAAATAAATTTTAAGATTTTTCTGGGCTGGAGAGGTAGCTCAGCAGTTAAGGTACTTGCCTGCAAAGTCTAATAACTGAGTTCACTCCCCCAGTACCCACAGAAGATCAAATGCACAAAGTAGCACATGCATCTGGAGTTTGTTCGCGGTGGCTAGAGGCCCTGGTGCACTCATTCTTTCTCTCTCTATCTCTCTCTTCTTGCAAAATAAATCTCTTTTTTAAAAAAAGATTTCCTTCCCTGGGGTACAGAAAAAGAGAAACAAGCAGGAATTTAAAAATCCAAGAGCAGGGCTGAAGAGATGGCTTAGTGGTTAAGATGCTTGCCTATGAAGCTTAAGGACCCCAGTTCAATTCCCCAGTACCCACATAAACCAGGTGCAAAAGGTGGTGCATGCATTAGTGGCTAGAGGCCCTGGCATGCCCATTCTCTCTTTCTCTCTCTCTTTCAAATAATTAAATTAAATTAAAAAAAAAACCCAGAGTAGACTAATTCAGGTTTTGAGCTGGTAGATTTATTTACAACATTCTTATTTATTTTTTAAGTGGGAAAGTCAACCCTTAGTCACTCTTTCTGTTTCATGTTTCTGGTTTGAAATAAGTACAGACCTGCCCTCTCTGAGCATCACATTTTTTTTTCTTCCAGTTTTAACCCCTTGAGTGTCTCAAGTCTTCATCACAGATTCTTTAGCAGGCAATGGTCGCAGAGATGGGAAAATGGCTCCCGAATCACAATATCGCACCAAGCACCATGGCAGTGTTTCCTGAAACAGAATTTCTCTGTCAAGTAATACATTTTATTTATTACATTGTCTGATTGGATGAGCTATTTCTTTAACCAGTTTTAAACTTTTTATTGGGAACTTTAACTTGTGACCACTTGACATTCATTAGAGCGTATTAAGAACATAGAAAGTTAGGTGAGAAAGGCAAGTGTCTCAGCTACCTGGTGGTCAACACTCGCCATGATTTAAAGATCTTATATTGTAAGAGTTTATTTTTCTTTTTACCTTTCTATTGTAAACCTCCATACATAAACACACTACACATGATCATAATCCCCTCCCACCACCCTTCCTTTTCTGCCTCCCCTCTTCCTCCTCCACTGAATCCCTTCTTTCCATCTAGTCCCTGTTCTATTCTGATGTTATCAGTTTCCCTTGCTGCTATACAGGTCTTGCGTAGGTAATGTCAGCCACTGTGAGGTCATGAGTACCACGAGCACTTTGTGTTCAATGACAGTCTTGAGAAACACTCCTCTCCTTCCTTTGGCTTTTACCTTCTTTCTGTCACATCTTCCACCTTGGAGGGGTGATCTAGCCATCTCACTTCTTGTAGTACACTCCACTGTCACTTCTTCTGAGCACTTTGATGAGTTTTGAGTCACCCCAGTGGTCGCTGCCATCAGAAAAGGGAATCTTTTCTAACAAAAATTGAGAGCAGGGCTGGAGAGATGGCTTAGCAGTTAAGGTTCCAATCTCCAGTGGTTCCAATCTCCAGGTCCCACGTTTAGCCAGATGCAAAGTGACGCAAGGGCGCAATGCCACACTTGACCACAAGGGGGTGCACGCATCTGGATTTCCTTTGCAGCAGCTGAGACGCTGCTGGCGTGCCCCTTTTCTATCTGTCTCCCTCTCCCTCTCTCTCTGTCTCTCTCTGTGTCTCTCTCTAAAAAAAAAAAATTGAGAGTAGCATTAATATATTGGCATAAACATAAGTATTTGGAGAAAGTTTGGTGGGGATAATATATCCAAATAACAGTAGTTTTCTTCCTCCTCAGGCTTACGATCTCCCCAGCTTTGACTAGGTTTTTAGTAGCAGGCATGATTTCCCTCCTGTGGAGTGGGCCTGGAATCCAATCAGAGAGAAGTTGATTTCCCCCATAACAGACATACCACCATTGTACCAGTTGGCACATTTGGTCTGGCTGTACAGCCATCAAGCTTGCAGGGTTCACTGCTGGCAAAGACTATGGATGACTTCTCTCCCTCAGCAGGCTGCATAGCTCTTCCCAGCATCCTGACAGCTAGTGAACAGGAGGAGGCTCCAGCTCAGCTCCAGCTGGATTTCTTTGTGCCTTGCAGCCCATAGCATGAGAAGGGTTTTTTTTTTTTTTTTTTTTTTTTTAAGTTTTATAAGCCAATTCAGACAAGGATAACATAGACTGAGCCCTGGGTCTTTACTGATAAATAAAAACAACAAAACATCTGAAGAAACAGCGATGTGACTATTGGATTTAATCACATGAAAGGAACAGCCAAAAACATCATTTGTCGAAATTAGATGGGAGGGGGGAAACATGTATGCATTTGTTTCTTCTTCAAATTTAGAAATCACATAGCTGTTCTTGTGAGAATTCTTACCGTATTCTCATCTCCTTGGTAAGCATATCTTTGTTATGCTGAAACTTCATGAAGCCAGTGCTCTCTCATTTATTGGAAACTACTGGATGATTTATTTTTTAATATTTTCATTGATTTATTAGACATAGAGATGGAGAGGAGAGAGTGTATGGGCATGCCAGGGCCTCTTGCTGCTGAGTGAACTGTAGGTTATGTGCCCCCTTTGCATCTGGCTTTACATGGGTACTTGGGAATCAAACCTGGGCCAGCAGGCATTGCAAGTGAGAGCCTTTAACTGCTGAGCCATCTAGCTAGTCCCACTAGGAAGGTTTATAGTTTATAGTGTGAATTAAAATACAGATTCAAGTGTATTATGTATATGAATTCCTCATAGAATATAATGCTTGTTAAGGACACAGACTATCTCTGGGACCTAATGACCTCATGTGGCCCACTCATGTCACTTCTGGCCTTGTCTTCCTTCCTTCCTTCCTTCCTTCCTTCCTTCCTTCCTTCCTTCCTTCCCTTCCTTCCCTTCCTTCCCTTCCTTCCTTCCTTCCCTTCCTTCCCTCCCTCCCTCCCTCCCTCCTTCTTCCTTCTTCCTTCCTTCCTTCTTTCTTCTTTCTTTTTTATTTTTATTTTTATTTATTTATTTATGACAGAAAGAGAGAGAGAGAGAGAGAGAATGGGCCTCCAGCCACTGCACACGAACTCCAGGCGCATGCACCCTCTTGTGCACCTGGCTAACGTGGGTCCTGGGGAATCCAACCTGGGTCCTTTGGCTTTGCAGGAAAATGCCTTAACCATTAAGCCATCCCTCCAGCCCCTTTGTATTCGTTCTTTCTGTCACAACGGACCAGTGGGCCCTGCATGGTCTGCCCAGTTCTTTGTCAGGGATGCTGTCGAAAGCCATTAGGCTTTGTCCACTGAAATCACTAGAGGACAGCTGGCCATTGTGGCTCCTTTCATTGGAGCTACCACCTTATGTATCTCAGTGTAATCTCCCCAAATGACAGCTTTTCCTTTGGGCCTTGGAAAGCAATCCTCTGACCAGGGCAGCAAACCCCTCCCTTCCTCTGTAGACTCCAGAGCCTGGCATTGAAAGGACCATCAGATTCCAAGTGCTGTCAGTAAGGAGACGGAGGGGCAAAGAAAGCTTAGTAGAGACGTTTTTGAGGTGAGTGGCCTGAACAACTGTAGTTGAGGACTTAAACAGCTCCTTTCCTGGTACTCTGCCTTGAGACATAAGACTCCCATGGCCAAGATGTCATTGAGCTCGCTTATACTTATAAATTCAACCAGAATACAGTTTCCCTATTCATTTGGAAAATTATTTCTGTAAGAATTATCATTAAAAGTAATATTACCTTTGTGTCCTGAAAACTGTTAACAGGTCTTTTCCGTTTTAAAGAATGAAATTGTAAAACGTAAAGAAAACACTGTTTTTTGTTTTTTTTTTTATCAGTTAAAAATAATCCTTTCTTTTCTAGTGTTGAACACTGTGATCCTTCTACCTTAGCCTCCTGAGTACTGGGATTGCATATGTATGCAACCATATCTATTGTTGGGAAAAAGACATTTTATAAATTAGAATTTTGAAGTTAATAGTTTAATTTAAAGTGTAGAATCACTATTACGTCATCCTCTGGGCTGTGTTGAGGTCAGTCCTGGTGTGAAAATGGAAGTAGAAGACAAAGAGGCTTCCATTCGGATCTTAGTTCAGCACCTTAGAAAATGCCCACTTTCCCCAGAGACGCTGCAGTTCACCCGCCTGAACGACACTGCTTTCCCTTATTTTGCTTCAAAATGGGGGATTGGATTTTGATCCAGCTTTACAGCTTGCACTTGTTTGATGGCAGTTTGGTGCTGTGACTTAACTCCTGCCACATCTCCTAATTACTGACTTGACCGTTTCATTTGCTCAGATCCAACTTGTGGGACCATGTCCCCTCTTTGAACCGCCAACTGAGCCAGACTTAACTGTGGAGCTGCGACATTACAGAGTGCTTGATAAGCAGTTCCAGTTGTCCATGAAGGTGCACAGGGATGTCCACACCCATTCCTAGAGGATGACAGCCTATGCCCCAGCTTGTATTATCCACTAAGTTGAGAGGTTTTCAGCTCATTTGCATTTTTAAAACTCATTCTGAGAGCCTCCCATGGGGGTGCCTCACTGAGGTACATATTGTTGTCCGACAAAAGGGAGTTGACAGATAATTAAAATTATAGACCTTAAGAGAAGGTGCTTGTTCAGGTGAGCTTCAAACCTTAAGGGCAGGGCTGGAGAGATGGCTCAGTGGTTAAGGTGCTTGCCTTCAAAGCCTAACGACCAGAGTTCGATTCCCCAGTACCCACGTAAAGCCAGATGCACAAAGTGGCACATGCATCTGGAGTTCATGTGCAGTGGCTAGAGGCCCTGGTGTTCCCATTTTTTTTTCTCTCTCTCTATGTCTGCTTGAAAATAAATAAATAAAACTTTAAGGGCAGACAGCTTTCCTGTGTGGAGTCAGAGAGATGCAACAGCAGGGGAAATAAGAGAGATCTGAGGGATGAAAGGGTTGCTTGGACCACATGGAAGACTGAGAATCAATGTGGTCAGGCTTTGGGAGCAGAGACTGGCCCCAATGCAGACCCTAGTCCTATGACTCAAAGGAACAACCAGTCCCCATGCCAGTAAGCTTGAAAGCAGATTCCTTTCTAGGATTCCCAGCAAGGAGCTTGGCCTTTGATCTAGGCTTTTTGAGATTCTAAGCATAGGACCCTATTGAGCCACACTGTATCTGTACTTCAGCCAGCACAATCATGTAGAATTATGAAATAATTAGTGGAGTGTGTCTGTGTGTGTACTGATAATTTGATGTGATTTTGTTGAATAGGGAAAATTAACACACACATTATTTTTGTATGTACATATACTTAAAATTATGCTAGCGTTTATCTACTCTCAAGAAGTTTTATATGCATATTCATGAATAACTCATGACACTTGTTCTGTTACTAACATTTGATACACAAGTTGAAACTAGTAACACAATGTTTTAAAATTTGGAGCAGTTTTTTTAGCTTTAAGATGATATTTCATATCAAGAAACATTGTTCTCTTAAAGGACATGATTATGAAGTCCCAAGGAAAACCTGGAAGATGCTGTGTTTCATAAGGATAGGTTTAGATTTAAGGAACATGATTGGAAAGGACAGCGTTTTTCTACGTGAATTTTATTCTTTTTTTTTTTTTATATATAGCTATATGTATTTTAGGGGGAACTGAAGAGATAATACCAAGGCTTATGTAGCCATCTTTCCAGAAATGGCTGTTTGGATTGCTTCTGATGTTTCCTTGTTTTTGATGATATTTCATAGGCATATACAGATATATTTAGGAGAAAAAAATTTTAGAAGTGAGATTTTTGGATTAGGGAATAAATATGTGCATCATTTTGATAGAAATTGAAAGTTTTGTTTAATTTTGCTTTCCCACAAAGAAACTCGCTATGGCTAACATAGTGATGTAGATTTTTTTTTTTTTTGGCTCTATTAATTATCCTGGGACCACAGGCATTAGCCCGGACCTTACTGAGAAATCTGATGTGTAGCTTGACTTATGTTTGCCAACAGAATGTACTATCAGACTCGGACTTTTCTCAAGGGCCTGTGAGTGGAACTAAAGTTCAAAATTAATCATGAGATGAGGGCAGTCTCTGAAAATAAAGCCAGCAGTGATGGGCGCTCGGTCGTGTACTTCATGCCATGGAGTTCCTTAGTGCTCCATAAACACAGTGAAAACAGTAATCTTCATGTTATGCACAATCCATCATAATTAAAAGACCTAAAAAAAAAAAAGGAAGGACACACTGCAGATGTGTGAACTCATGTGGATAAATCACAGATTACACAAATGAGAGGGGATCTTCTCCAGGGACTCAATGTATGTCTCTGTTTATAAGATGTTCTGGAAAAGACAGAGCCATGGAAACACGAGATAGACTAGAAGGTTCCAGGATTGTATGTCTCTGTTCCAGAAAAGGCAAAGCCATGGAAACATGAGATAGACTAGAAGGTTCTGGGAGCGGGGGGTGGGGGGGCGTGTTAGGGAGGACTGACTACAAAGAAAATTTTGACAGGTGTTGGAAATGCTCTATAAGTAGATTGTGGTGTGATTTCATGATTACATAGTTGTCAAGACTCGCAGAATTGCATGTTAAAAGGAGTGAATTTTGCTACATATCAAATACACCTTAAAAAAATGGGAGAAGAAAAGAGGTAAAGCTATCAGTATTGTTTCTGTCACACTTTGGGGTGATGTGTTTTCTTAGTCTCGTGTTCCTTCCTGAGCAAGGGCAGTGTGTTCTGATTGGCACTTGCCAATGGGCCTCCTGCCCAGTGCCCCTTGTGTCCCTTGCATTTTCTCTGGCTGTCATCAGTGGCCCTGCTGCCTCAGAACACTGGCACTGTCAGGATCTGTCTGGCCCACCTTATGGATCTTGTAGATACCAAGGTCAGCGGCCCAGGGCTTAGCTTGACCAAATAATGTGTTACCCCAAGTCTCAAGTAGATATGAGTGTGATTTTATTCTACTTGGGAAGGATGTGGAATCCAGAGGGCCGCTTCCCAGTGTGCGGCCCTTACGGCATTCACCGAGTGTTCTATCTTGCTTCTTTGTGGGGAAAGAGACAGATTTTTCGTCAGTGAATCAATCGTGCCTGTGACCGATGATCCGGGGTAATTGCTAAGGTGAGTTTCTGTGGTTCAGATCAAGGACTTGGGATGTACAAATGCCAGGAGCAGAGAGTGCCCAGGTAAGGAGAAGTCGTGGAAGACAGTTCAAGAAAACCAGGTTAGGGAACAAATGCCAAAGTCCTGCAAGGTCAAGAGTCAGGGGAAGTTCAACATCACTCACATTTAGGGAAATGTGCACCAGGTTTAGGTCCCACTTTGTACCCGTGAAGGGGGTGCCTTTTAAAAAGCAAAGACCAGTGCTGTCATCCCAGTATAGCAGCCTGGAGCCACATATAGCTATCCAAATTTTGATGAACCATAATATAAAATGAACACTGGATTTTAAAGACTTAGTCTGGGGCTGGAGAGATGGCTTAGCAGTTCAGATGCCTGCCTGTGAAGCCTAAGAACACCCATTTGGTTCTCCAGATCCCACGTGTAGCCAGACACAAAAGTGATGCAAGTGTGCAATGTTGCGTATGTGCACAAGGGGGCATACGCATCTGGAGTTTGTTCACAGAGGCTGTGAGGCTGCTGGCGTGCCCATTCTCTCTCTCTCTCTGTCTCTGTCAAAATAAATAAATGAAAACTAAAGACTTAGTCTGAAGAAAAGAAGGGAAAAAAATTTCTCATTTAGAAAAATTTTGCACAGTTAACATGTTGAAATGATAACATTGAATGGGTTCAGTCGCTTTTAGTGGGGTGCACTTTGAGTAAAGCAAACTGCCTTGGTAAGGCAGGTGAGCTTCGCTGCAGATTACAATTGCAGATTCGAAGGCAGGAACGACCCCGTTTCCTGCGCCCGGCAGGAAGGCATTCCCACCAGCCTTAGTAGAACTGCAGCAGTACACCTCCCCTGTCTCCTGCCTGCTGGCTTGTCCTTGCCCTGAAGATTTTGGAATTGGCAGCCCACATAATCACGTGAACCAATTCCGTGAAGATACCCTCGTTGCCTCCTGGTACATGTCCATTTTCTCCTCACTCCCTAGAGAGCCCTGACAAATAAGCTTCTCTTGCCTTTAGTTTGGTTTCTGCATTTCTAGAATAAGAAGACGGGAGGAGATCCTTTCCAAGGTTTCCTCTAACAGAGTGAGAAGTTATTTGGGTCAACATAGCTAGGTTTGGCATCTGGAAGCTGTCCGGGATGGCTCCGGGTTGGCTACTTAAGGGAGAAGTGTGGTGGCTTGAATGTGACATGTCCCCCCACAACGTCATGTGTGTGTTTGCCATTGAGCCTCATCCTCAGTCCCCAGCTGGTGGAACCTTTGGGAGGTGGAGCCTTGCTGGAGGAGGCGTGTCACTGAGGGTGGACCTTGAGGTTCATTACTCTAGTCCACTAGTTCGGAGCTCGCTCTCTCTTGCTGGGACCTCCCAGCTGATGTGACAAGGTGTGAGGCCCAGCGTCTGCTCTGCTGTGCTTTCCCTGCCTTGGTGAGACTTCCCCTTGAAGCTGTAATAAAACCTTTACACCCATGATCTGTTTCTGCTTGGGTGTCTTGTTTCAGTAACAAGAAGGTAAATACTTCCACGAGGTAGGAAGGATAGCAGGCTCTGGGAAGAGTGCAAAGATGATAAGCTTAGTGTGAACTGAGGAGGCCCTGGCGTGTCCGCATGGAGGGGTGTATCCTTTGGGCATCTGGATGAGGCTTGTTCACGAGGTGATGTTACTTCCTATGGAGATGTTACTAGACTAAGTGATAGAATTCACCTGCTGTACACAGCAGGGTCCCAGTGTATGCTCCAGGTGGGAGGGTCTGCGTATAGCATGCAGACCCATAGTGGAACCTCTGCAGTGACACCCCCACCTGATTATAGTGAAGTGTCATCTCCTCTGTTGGGACATGATGGCCCCATGCCTGCCTGCTTACTAGATGCAGATTTCTGGGACAAAACCAGTCCTAAATGTCACTGTGTCACCTTGGTGAGTTTGGTCACTCTTCTGGTCCTATGTTTGCTTGACACAGGTTCCTGCAGAGAGCGAGGCTTGGACTGGAGCAGTTGGCCGTTACTCCCTTTGTTATTAGTGATGGTGATAGTATCTGTGCCTGCTGCTGCTTGAGTAGTGTTCATCCCTTCAGAGCTGTTCTCCGGGGGGAGACACTGGCCCCGTGTATTTATGCAAACATTTAACACAGGGAAAAACAGAAATCTCAGCTGTACCAGCCATCTTGCAAGCAGTCAGTAGCCACGAGTACCAGTGACTTCCGTAGAAGAAGCGCAAATGTGGGCCACGAGACTCCAGTCTAGAGCTTTTGATACATTTTCACATACGACCTTGATTGTTTGGGAGTTGAAATTATTCTCTTCATAATTCAGATGAAGGAACGGTGGCTTATGCTAAATAACAAACCCTAGATCATAGCACATAAAAGATACAACTGAGAACTCAAAACCAGTTCAGGTGGACTCTTTTGAACCCTAACCAGTACTGCATATTGGGACTTATCATTTAGGTGGCCATACACCAGGAATATATAGGAACGCCCCCCGCTCTGTGACACAAAAGGAACCCAAGTAAAAAGGAGACGAGGGGAAGGACTCAAAGTGTGGACATAGAGAATCCAGAAGGACACCGTGGGCACAGGGAATTACGGTCACTTGCAGAGCTCCTACCACAGTGTGAGGGACTGATCTTTGAGAGGGTGGTTTCAGGGTAAGAGAGGAAGAGAGAAACGTCAACATTCTAAAAGAGACAAGATTGAAAGACACGTTTGACCCTGCTAACAGACTGTCTGTGAACAAGTCTAAGAGTGACCTCCATGTGGGGTCAATCCTGCTGTACTTGCCTGCCTGAAGAGGCATCTCTCTGTCCAAGTTGACTTTTGCTGGGAGGTCATATTAGCCTTCTGCTACCAGAGTCCAAACATCAGCATTTTTTTTCTATGAACTATCCCTTATTATAAACATATTTGAAATAGCATGGTATATATATATATATATATATATATATATATATATATATATATATATATATATATATATATATATATATATATATATATATATATATTTTTTTTTTTTTTTTTGGAGAGAGACACAGAGTGAGACAGAGAGAGAGGGAGAGGAAGACAGATACAGATGAGTGCACCAGCAGCCTCTCAGCTGCTGCGAATGAAATCCCGATGTGTGCGCCCCCTTGTGGTCAAGTGTGGCATTGTGCCTTTGCGTCACTTTGCATCTGGCTAAACGTGGGACCTGGAGATTGGAACTGCTGGAGATTGGAACTGGCGTTCTCAGGCTTAGGAGGCAGGCGCCTTAACTGCTAAGCCATCTCTCCAGCCCTCATGGTATAATCTTTTAATGAAAAAGCCATCATAGTGCCACAAAGTGACTGAAAGTAGAAAGCACAGATCATCTATCCCTAGACCATTTTTCATACAGGCAGTGAGTTTAGGTTATAGTCTTGAATGACACTCTCCCTTAGCTGTGCTGCAGAACCCCAGCAGACCACCGCTAAGAGTGATGAGGTTGTCACAATGTGTGTGTGTGTGGTGGGGGAGGGCTGAGAAGATGGCTGATTGCATAAAGTGTTTGCTGTTCGAGCATGAGGATCTCAGTTCAGATCTCTAGCAATCACATCAGGGCCAGGCACAGCGTGATGTTGACCTCTGGCCTCTACAGACACTCATCCCGATGCATACACATACGCCACACATACAAAAGTTAAAAAAAAAAAAAAGACCCAATTTTAAAAAACGAATATGCAGGGGAGGAACCCTGGCATCAGAATTGCTTAGGATGAACAGTAGTTTACACGTGCAGCCAGAGGCAATAGCATGTGCTGTGGACGAGGAAATCATTGGAGGACGCAGCTAAGAGGGAGGGTGAAGGAGCCATGGCTGCTTCTGGGACAAGGACAAACAAAAGCCTGGTTGTTTGAGACTGGGGACCTGGAAATAATGCAGCAACGGCAGAGAAGACTCTCTCTGCACAGTGTTGGAGGGCAACTGTCCTTTCCCTTCTCCGCGTGCTAGGGAGGAAGGATGGGCGGTCTCCTTGGCTATGTCATCGCCAAGCCTTTCAAAAACAGTCTCCTTGGGAATTCTTTTCTTTTCTTTTCTTTTCTTTTCTTTTCTTTTCTTTTCTTTTCTTTTCTTTTCATTTCTTTTCTTTTCTTTCCTTTCCTTTCCTTTCCTTTCCTCTTCTCTTCCTTTCCTTTCTTTTCTTCTGTTCTGTTCTGTTCCATTCCTTTCTTTTCTTTTCTTTTCTTTTCTTTTCTTTTCTCTTCTCTTCTGTTCCTTTCTTTTCCTTTCTTTCTGTTCCGTTCCTTTCCTTTCCTTTCCTTTCTTTTCTTTTCTGTTCCTTTCCTTTCCTTTCCTTTCCTTTCCTTTCCTTTCCTTTCCTTTCCTTTCCTTTCCTTTCCTTTCCTTTCCTTTCCTTTCCTTTCCTTTCCTTTCCTTCCCTTCCCTTCCCTTCCCTTCCCTTCCCTTCCTTTCCTCTTCTCTTCTGTTCCTTTCCTTTCCTTTTCTTTTCCTTTTCTTTTCTTCTTTTCTTCTTTCTTTCTTTCTTTTTTTTTCCACAAATGAGTTGTAAGGCAAAAGTGTCATCAGTGTTAGTGACAACATTTTAGGACTCACGCTACCTTTCAGTTTCCATCTCTACTGACAAGTTAGCTCATTTTGGAGAAAACAAAAATTAGAGAAATGGATTTGTGAGCAGAGATCAATCAAAAGAAAGATTAGGACATAAATACAGAGTCAGCAAAAAGGTCTCAGTTACCTGAATCTGACCAAAATGTTAACTGAATATGGATAGTTTTTTTTCAAGTACTATGACCATCCCGTGTCACTCCAAATTGTTAAAAAAAAAAACAATCCATAAATTAAGAAGTTCCTTTGGAGTAGACAAACCCCCAAAGGGTTCCTCAGAGGAGGCGTTCTTATTAGAGGGAAGCGTATTTATGTGTACTAAAAATTAGAAAAGGTTTTGAATAATTCAGGGTGGAGATGGTACTTCATTTCCCCCTTCTGGTCATCCGGCTTGCCTTGCCATACAGCAGTGTGCTATTTTGACTAAATTGGTTTGGGAACAGCTCCCAATCAAGGAATGCCATTGATTTCTTTTCTTTCTTTCTTTTTTTTTTTTTTGTTTTTTGGTTTTTCGAGGTAGGGTCTCACACTAGACCAGGCTGACCTGGAATTCACTATGTAGTCTCAGGGTGGCCTCGAACTCTCGGTGACCCTCCTACCTCTGCCTCCCAAGTGCTGGGATTAAAGGCGTGTGCCACCACGCCTGGCGCCATTGGTGTCTTGTCAGTAGTCTCACACTGCCTTAGACCTGTCCGCTAAGGGAGATTTATATGGATTCCTGGTAATTTGGTGTGCCCTGTTAGGCATGTGGGATAGGGTTGGGAGTGTGCTGGGGGTAAAGATTCTGCATGGGAGTCAGTTGGTGCGATGAAGAGCTGGGGAGTCTTAGGGAACCTCAGGAGATTGTGGCTTAGTAAGGTGGACGTCAGAGAGTGAATTTCTCATCTTATTCAAGACCCAAGGAGCTCATGAAAATGAACCAAGGCAATGACACCTTTGTGGAAAAGGGATCAATGCGAAAGGGACTTTTTTAAGGATGTACACATTGTTCAGATACACCTTGGAGTTCATCTACAAAGTGGAAATCACATTGGTTTCATTAACAGAGCCCCTCGCTAGCTTGCTGAACCCTGAAAACGATCCCCCCAGTGTGTTTCATGACTTTTCTCATTGCTACAATCAAATGCCTGACCAGAATCAACTTAAGAGGGCAAAGGGTTCTTTTGGCTTGTGACCCAGGGGGTAGAGTCCATCAGGGTGGCGAAGGCAGGGCAGAGGAGCAGCTTGCAGCTGCACAATGGAATCCTGTTCACATCTGGGGCCAGGAAGCCGAGAAGGGAATTGCTACCATCAGTGCGCAGGTTCCTCTCCATTTTCCTGTGTATTCTGCCTGGGACACAGTCCATGGAATGGTCCTGCCAGTATTCAGACTGAGCCTTTCTTCAGTTAACCGTTCCAGAAACATCCTGAAAGACACTCAGTGGTCTGTCCCCTCCCAGGTAACGCCAAATACAATGAAGATTAACCTTCACAGCCAGCAAGCGCTATGTAGCAGGAGGTCACAGGTTGAAGGGGCTTTAGTGATGGTGTGTCATTCATGAATCTGGGGTGTGGATTGAGTCTTCTGCTCTTTTCCCTTCAAGGGGACATAGGACCCAGGCAGGGGAGGCTGCCTGGGGAATGTGGGTGGATGGCAGTCACCTCACACCTTCTGTTGGGGTGACAGTATGAGGAAGGCAGCTGAAGGTACTGCGCACTATGGCAGGACTACCAATATAAGATCCATGTTGCCTGCTAACAGTGGGCCTCAGGAGCCCAGTGTGGTCAGGTATACATCTTAGCTTCCAGTTCAAAGTCACGTTTGTGGTGCCTCCTTGCAGAAGCAGTTCCCAACCCCCCTCTTAGCCCACTGGACATAAGGCTTGTAGGCGAGCAGAGCATATACAGTTACAGGAACATGAAGCAAAAAAAAAAAAGTGCTATTGGGTGATATTGAGTGGTACCTTTCCCATTCCCTCCCCTTGAATCCAGGACCCATGAATCTTGTGTGTACAAGAAGCAACCCCATGGATTAGACACTGAATCACATGTTCCTCAGTGTAGATTTCTTTAGTTTTCCTTCCTTGGAGTACATTCAGATTCTTAGATGTTTATGTGCAGCACATTCCTAACATATGAATAACTTTTGGACAGCAGCATCATGGCAGGAGAGTAGGAGCTGGGAGAGAAAGGAATTGAGACTCACATATGAAAGAAGCCAGTTGGCAGAGAAAAGATTTCTTTACCTGGGCGACATGCAACAACAGAGCATGCTTGAGCCTAGCCCATAAATGCTGGGGGAATGTGGGTGCTGTGTAAATGACCCAGAAGTCATTAAACTCCTGGCCCAACCCTCTGAGTCTTTGCCTTTTCCCCAGCTCACTAGCCTCTTTCCATTCTCAGGCGTGCTTTTCTCTTAATAAACTGTCTCTGATTTTAGCATCTTAACATGCATCCCCCATGCAATTACTGGACCTGGGACACAAGAACCTGGTACTCCTTGGTGCCCCTCCCCCACATTCTGATCTACACCTAGAATAGGTGTATGGCTACTTGCTATGGAGTGTAGATGATGGGCAGCTGCTGAATTAAGTCCCGAAGTTAACTGTGGTTCACCCCTAATTATGGGTTTCAGAGTCGACCATAGGGTGGAATCTGAGAGAATGCCAACAGTGGGTTCCTGAAATCCCACTTGGAGAAGGTGGTGATGTACTGGTGCTCGGTTTGGATCTATGGAGAGAGACACAGGATCTGCTGTTTTGAAAGGATACCCGAAGACACGTGGTGGCAAATTGAGTGAGGAATGTGAGACCATTGACTAGGGGTGACTATTGGCTATTTGCCCTGGTAGACTGGAAGGGTGAACTTGGGGCCAGCTGCAGTTCAGGCAGATGGTGGGTAAGGCGGGTTTGGACAGAGCTGGTGCTCTGTGGATGGAAAGATGAGTAACCTAGTTTTGAGATCTGTCGATATACATACTGCTGTTGCAGGTGCATTCGTGGCCCCCAAACACGTCCATCTTCTAATCCCTGGAACCTAACAATCTGTTACTTCATGTGGCAGAGGAAGCTCTGCAGGTATGATGGAGGACAGCACACTGAGATGGGGAGGTTTTCCTGGACCATCCAGGTAGGTCCAGGGAAGTCACAGGGTCTGTATAAGAAGTTACTGCAGGAGTGTTAGAGACGGAGAAGTGAAGACTGAAACAGAAGCTGGAGTGATACACTCTGAAGTAGGAGGGAAAGTTATGTGATGCCAGCAGCCTCTGTGTATTTTTTGAAATCCATTTTCCAGCTATCGAAGTAGAGTCTCCTGGGGAGCCAGAAGAAACTCGGGCCTTCTAAAAGACTGATTTTTGGCCCACTATGACCCATTTCAAATTTCAGATCTCCAGAACAGTGGAATAATAAATTTTTGTTGTTTTAAGCCATTAAATTGGGGTTATTTGTTATAATAGGCAATGTGAAACTGCTACGCTGGTGATCTTAAATTCACTGCATTAAGTATATGGAAGGCCGGGGACTAAACCTTCCTTAATGTCAACTGTTGCTCATCACTTGTCAGAATTGACAGTATTCTTTTGGCAGCCACCGCTGTCTTAGCAGTGAACATCTGGGAGCAGATTTTAGAGCAGTCTAAATGGCTTTGCCATAAAGTACAGCCCATGCTTCTTGCTCTTGACTGATGGCGCCTACCCACAGTGTAGTTGATATAAAATATACCCATATACGGAATGCTTTTTGCTCTATGCAGAATTTTCATATGCATTGTAAGTGGTTTCAGGTTATAATCAAATAGGGGATCTTATATTATGATGCAGAATTGACACAAGTGAGAGACCTTGTCTAAAAGAGCTGGGAAGGGGCAGGGACCCTCCAACATAGTCCTATGTGAGTTGGTAATATAAAGGCAAATCTTTAGACCATAGCCCCTGCATGATGGGAATTTTAAAGCATTTCTAAGTGTTGACTGTATTACTACAGGGCAGTGACTGTTGTTCAACATGAGTTGTGAAAACGTCATATTACTGGTGATCCACTTTTTCAGAAAGCAGGAAATTCTAGAGCATATTTCCAAGCTTACTCAGACTTGTGAAGGCTTGCTTTTTCCATATGCTTCAGTTGCTAAAAAATCAACCTATGTGGAGCATTTGTTTCCCCCAGTGGTGCTTGATAATGCAGCACCACTGAGCTGTAGGAGAGGGTAAATGTGCACATAGCAAAGTGACTGAGAGATTTCAAGATTTTAAGCCTAATTGTGCATTGGCCTTGTGTAAGGCCTTTGTCTACAGAATGGTAAATAATTAAAATAGGTCAAGTGTAATGCACTGGACGTTCACTCAACAGGCTTGATCTGAACAAGTTTGCTGTTGTATGTGGGATGGTTTTTAAAAAGTTCTTCAACATAGTTATATCCTGATTTCTGTGTGCCTAATTTTTATCAAAACCTTTATATATTTTAGCTGATTTTAATCCTCCTCAGAGCACCTCTGAGTGAAATGTATTGTTATTCCCACTTTACAGATGGCAGAACGGGAGCCTGGAGAGATCAAGTACCTAAGTCAAGTTCATCCAGCTGGTAAGTCTAGATTCAAATACAAAGCTGGTCACTCCAGAGTCACTGTTCTAAACTGTGTTGGGGGCTGCCTTTTCGGCCCTGCTTTTGAGCGAGCGGGCTCTTCCTTACTTCCAGACCTTTGAAATGTACTTCACACAGAAAGTATGAGTGGGCTTTTTTTTTTTCTTAAAGAAGCAATACTCCAGGCTGCTTTTCTCTTTTTAATTTTAATTTAATTTAATGTTATTTATTTGCAAGAGATAGAAAGAGGGAAAGAGAGAGAGAGAATGCCAGGTCCTTCAGCTACTGTAAACAGACTCTAGACACATGCACCATCTTGTGCATCTGGCTTATGTGGATCCTGGGGAATCGAACCTGGGTCCTTTGATTTTGAAGGCAAGTGCCTTAACTGTTAAGCCATCTCTCCAGCCCTATGAATGGGATATTAATACTTTCTGTCTTGGCTGAAGTCCTCACCTCTTTAGTCTGGGGTAGCTGTTCATTCCTCCCCTACTGACTCTTGTCTCTGATCCAGTTGACCTGGCACTACCTCACCACATGCCATTCTTCTTGTTTAAAACTGTGGATAGGCGGGCGTGGTGGTGCACGCCTTTAATCCCAGCACTCGGGAGGCAGGGGTAAGAGGATCGCCTAGAGTTCGAGGCCACCCTGAGACTACATAGTGAATTCCAGGTCAGCCTGGACCAGAGTGAGACCCTACCTCACAAAACCAAAAAAAAAAAACAAACAAAAAAAACTGGATCAATTTCCCATTTCCTGCAGGATTCGAGCCTAACTTCTTAGCATGATGTTTGTGTCACTCCATATTCTTAGTTGCGAGCAAGAGAAACTGGTAACTTTGAACAGAAGGAGGCTGTGGCTGAGCCTTTGGGAGATGGGCCGTTGCTGAGGAGTCTGAGGAGGGCCAGCGGAACCAGAGGGACCAGATGCTCCACTGAGCCCAGCTTTGGTTCTGGCATCACCACTACTGTGGTTGGGCCACTGCTGTGGGTCAAAGCTGCAGCGGCTGTACCTGTCTGGGGTCACCGCACATCCAGGCTCACCATCATCACAGTCTTTGTCATGTGCTTGAGATCCAAGAGCCTAAGCGAGAGCAAGTATTTTCCCAGGCCTGGCTTCCCTGGGGGAGGGACGATGCGGCGTTCCCTCATTTTGTTTCTTTAATGGAGGAATACAGGTGCCTGGCCTCATCCAGAAGTGACTGCTGAGCGGTAGGGATTTCTGTGGGTTTTAGCAGCCACAGTCTTTACCACAGTGTTGTCTGTAATGCAGAAAGCACAGGCACACCGGCACATGCACACATGTAATTGAAAGCCATTTTAGGAGACAAGTGGACATGGGATCAGCTGATTTTTTTTTTTTCTGTTTTCATTTCCTGACATATTAGTCATGATCCACTGTATGGACTTATTTGTTAGAATTTTTTTAAATTTTTTTGTTTTACTTTATTTAGTTTTACTGATTTGAGAGAGAGAGAAAGAGAAAGAGAGACAGAGAGAAATAATGGGTGCACCAGGGCCTCCAGCCACTGCAAATGAACTCCAGATGCATGTGCCACCTTGTGCAGACATCTAGCTTATGTGGGCCACTGGGGAATTGAATCTGTGTCCTTAGGCTTTGCAAGCAAGTGCCTTAACTTCTAAGCCATCTCTCCAGCCCTTGTTTTAATTTTTTTATTATTAAGTAGAAACTTTGCATGGACACGTCACATGTTGGTAACTGTTATTTCCCTCCTCCTTGCCCCACTCCACTGAAGCCCTTCCTTAGTGGGATTACTGGTGTTCAGCATGGGGTTGTGGGTGATGAGTCAGCGGCCTGTCATTGTGGGGGGCAATGCCTCTGGATGTTCCCTCCCATACTGTGGTTTTTACATTCTTCCCACTCCTTCTTCAAGCTTCCCTGAGCCGTGATGGATGTGTTTCCAGTCTACTTTAGTGTTGAGCTCTCAGCAGCTCCTGGATTTCTGCTTTGGCACATTTTGAGTGTCCTCAGTGTCTGTCTCCCTCACCCTGGCGCAGGTTGTCAGGCTCGTTGTGGAAGCAGCACTCTTGCTCTTTGTGCTACTTCCTCTGTGGTTCTTCTGGGCTCTAGCTGCTTGGTTTGAATTTTTTCCACTGCGTTCTCTGTAGCATATTCATTATACTTTAGCAAGTAGCTGCACCCAGGAAATGCTTCTTTGTACAATAGACAAACATTTATATAATTACGTTCCTTAAGTGAATGACAAGTCAGACCTCAAAATTTGGCATTTATTACTTTGACAACCAAGTAGGCAAAAAAATAAAAATGAGAAGACTATGAACATACTGTGTAATCAAAGACAGCATTTTGTAGTTTTCAAACAGAATATCGGATTGTGCTGTCAGAAGTCCCTCATATAATAAGTCTACCTGCATAGCTTGTCAGAAGAGTTTAATCACTGGGAGTTTGATAAAAGTGGTAGACTTTAATTCTTGGTTCTTTACATTAAACAGTAATATTTTCTTTCAGCAAATATGAATGACAATCTCTAGATTAGGCCCTTGGCTTGGTCTTAGGAAGGGCTTTTGAGGTAGCTGGGGATGGACTCTTGGCTTAAAGTGTAGGAGAAAGGCCAGGTATGGGGCTGGAGAGATGCCTTAGTGGTTAAACGCTTACCTGTGAAGCCTAAGGATCCTGGTTCGAGGCTCGATTCTCCAGGATCCATGTAAGCCAGATGCACTAGGGGACGCATGCATCTGGAGTTTGTTTGCAGTGGCTGGAGGCTCTGGAACACCCATTCTCTCTCTCTACCTGCCTATCTCGCTCTCTCTCAAAAAAATTAATTTAAAAAAAAAGGCCAGGTATGGTATAAAGATGCAGGCCTGTAGTCTCAGATGTTTGGGAGTTGAATGTGGGTGATTGTGAATTCAAGGCTAGCCTGGGCTACATTGTGAGACCCTTATCTCATTGGAAAAAAAAATAAAAGTATGTAGAAGATTATTGTACCAAGTAGAAAGAATGAGGATTGTGAGAGAAGAATGAGATGCAGAGGAAGTCATTGAACCTGAGGACCCAGTGTCTGGTGAGTTCTGTGGAACGAAGCAGGACATCACAGGCTGTACGAGGGACTGCCCTGTCACCTGTGCTCCATCAAAATGCAGATGATGGGCTGGAGAGATGGCTTAGCGGTTAAGGCACCTGCCTGCTAAGCCTAAGAACGCCAGTTCCAATCTCCAGGTCCCACGTTTAGCCAGATGCAAAGTGATGCAAGAGCATAATGCTGCAGTTGACCACAAGGGGGCGCATGTGTCTGGAGTTTGTTCACAGCAGCTGAGGGGCTGATGGTGTGCCCATTCTCTGTTGTCTGTCTTCCTCTCTCTCTCTCTCTGTCTCTCTCTCAAAATAAAAAAAAAAAATAAAAAGAAATACAGATGATGAGGCTCATGGGCACATAGACAACAGGACCTATCTGCAGTGAAAATTTCTTTTTTAAAATATTTTATTTTTCTTTATTTATTTGAGAGAGAGAAATAAAGGCAGGGGGAGAGAGAGAGAATGGGCACGCCAGGGCCTCCAGCCACTGCAAACAAACTCCAGATGCATGCGCCCCTTGTGCATTTGGCTTACATGGGTCCTGGGGATTTGAACCCAGGTCCCTTGGCTTTGCAGGCAAACGCCTTAACCACTAAGCCCTCTCTCCAGCCCTGCAATGAGAATTTCTATCTTAACATTTGTTTAGCTGTTTCCTCCAAATTCAAACATTACCTCCTGGGAGGAAGGAAGGGCAGAAGACTCAGGAAGTAAGCAGAATACAGAGGACTTGTTAATCAACCGGAACTTGCCAGGCTTACTTAGTAAACTCCTGAAAGAGCCATAAGGCTTCGCCCCAAGGTCATAGAAACAGCAACAGTGACTGGAGAGAGGAGATCCAGACAAGCAGAGCTGCCTGCAGGGTGCACGCAGAGCTCCAGGGACACAGCTGTCTTGAATTCTCCTGCACGCTGGGGTGGGTTTTTCAGTGATGTGGCTGCCTTTGAGTCCCCCATGCTGCTGTAGCTAACCCCTCACTCATGCTCCTCCGAGCAACCCCAGTAAACTCACGGGGTCACTGGATGGAATGGTTTCTTGGTTCTGCTTTTGGTGCTCTATAATGGGATGGACAGACATTTGTGTACATCTCCCCAGCACGGTTACCCAACAGCGCCTCTTTGTTCTTAGCACATGGGCCACTTTGGCACCAGACCAGAGATCATCAGCCCATTGCACCCAGGGAATGAATTAATCTTGGTTGGGAAGCAGAGTTCCTGTGAAGATGATGAGAGAGTGCCGTGTGACAGCGGATGCCCCCCCACCCAGACCTCTGCCGGTCTGAGAGGCATGGCTGAACTCTGAGCACTGGTCTCAAAGCCAAACTGGGGCTAGGGTTCAGACATAGCTTGGTCTGTAGCCCTTGCCAACCCCAAACTGGAAATGGCACATTTTTATCTGTGAAGTCAGTGAAGTTTTGTTGGCTTGACTGTAAGTTGAAATTTCTAGGGCTGGAAGATCCAAAGCCCAGTTCTTTGAATAAAGTAGGATGGGAGCAGGGCGAGCATAAGGCACTCACAGTAAACAATAAAGACAGGGAAACGTAAGTGCCATAATAGAGGTGTAGGCCGAGAAAGGGCAGCTGCAGCCATGTGTAACAGTATGATTGAATTAGGCAAAGTGTGATCTGTCGGGTGCCCTCATGGCAGTAGGATTGAATAGACACAGTATGGTCTCAGTGTTACTCAAGATAGCGGTATCTTGCAACTCTGATTCTTCTCGATAATGTTAACCCAGTAGTATTAGCCTAGCGCATTGTATTAGTGGAAGGACTGTGTATAGTAGGAGAGGCCAGAGCCCCCAAACTGCTTTCCAGGGATATGCACTGCGGACACAATGCTGAGAAGGAACAAAGTTATTTCACGTGCCTTTTCAAAACTGGCACTATTTTTATATCCTGGCAGATGGCCCATAGTAACAGTTTGTTTCTTTGCTGACTGTGGTAGTTTGAATTGGTGGCCCCCAATATATTCAGTCTTTTATTAGTTTATAGTTTGCATCTGCAGCCACCTGGCTGGAGGCAGTGTCACTGGGTGGATCTTAAGGTGTGGTGGTGGGTTTAGGGTTTCAATCTAAAGATATGCAAAGGGTGCCTAGCTGGAGTTCCTGAGGTGTGCTGTGCTGTGTGGCTTTTAACTGGTGGCTTCGCTCTCTGTGTTTGGTCCTGTGAAAGCAGGCCAGCTTCTTCTGCCATTGTGAACTTCCCCTGGATCTATAAGCTTCAATAAATATCCCTTCCTCCATAACTGTGCCTGGTCTGGAAGTTCATCTCAGTGAACCTGAAGCTGCCTGCTACACTGAGTAGAAGAAGAAATCTGCTTTTATAAACACTTTCCCCACCCCCTTATGGTGTGTCTAGGCCACCTCTGGAACAGAGACAAAATATTCATCTGGTGTTGATGGGTGCACATGCCCTGGAGTGGCAGGAAGGCTGTGCCATGCTTAGAGAGTGGGTGAGCCTGGGAGCAGACTTAGAGCGGGGGTTGAGGATGGGCAGAAGAATGGGCCAGCTACTCCTGGAGGGTGCTTCAAGCTGTTCTAGAAAAGAAGTGGGGAACTCTGGGAACAAGCGGCATTCAACAGTACCAGGATTCACTCTTAACTTCTGTGGGCATTATTCTCTCCTGAGGCTGGAACAACCTTGTTGCAATTAGCCCACACCTATTTCTTTTCCTTTTGTTTGTTTCTTAACTTTTTTTGGATAATTTTTACACATGTATATAATGCATTGTTATCCTAATCTCCTTCTGGCACAGTCTCCTGCTCTTCTTCACACATTCTCCTTTCACTGAACCTCTTTTCTGTCCAACTTGTCCCTCTTCTACTTTGATGTCTTTTTTTTCTCCCTCCTCCACCATCAAAAAAATGTTGATGGGCCCAATATCGTGCAGGGTATTTTTTTTCAGGTGATGGCAGTCAGTGTGAGATCATGATGCACTGGTCACTTCAGCGCCTGGAAGAGATGGACTTCCAAAGCACTCCTCCTCGTCCTCTAGCTCTTACATTCTTTCCTCTCCTCTTCCTCGGTGTTCCCTGACCCTTGAAGTGAATGATAGAGACGTCTTGTTTAGTACCCAGCACTCAATAGTCACTGATTCTCGGCATTTTGACTAATTTTGAGTCTCCAATAGTCACTGCCAGCTGCAAGAATGAAGCTTCTCTGACCACAAGTGAGAGCAGCACTAATCTGTGGGTGAGATAAATACCCAGAAGGAAGTGCGGTGGCTATAACAGAATTATTTATCCAAACAACAGGAGTAGTTTTCCTCTGAGGGTCTATGACCTACTCGGCCCTAGGCTTTTGACTAGGTTTTCAGTGCCAGGCATCAATTCCCTCGCATGAAGCAGGTCTCAAATCTACTGGTGCAATAGTAGGCATATCTTGTCTGGCTGGTTGCCCACTGGGTAAGCCCACTGATGACTTTTCTTCCCCAGTAGGTGGCTTAGAACTTTCCAGCACTATGCTAGCGTGCCAGCAGACAGGAGGCTTCCAGCTTAGTTCCTTCTTGTTTTCTTAGTGATCTGTAATCAAAACCTGCAACACCTATTTCTTTTTTATGTTTTTAATTTTTATTTATTTTTTTATGAGAGACAGAGAGAGAGAGAGAGAGAGAGAGAGAAGGAGAATAAATGGGTACTCCAGGGCCTCTAGCCACTGTAAACAAGCATGTGTCACCATGTGCATCTGGCTTATGTGAATTTTGGGGACTTGAGCCTGAGTCCTTAGGCTTTGTAGGGAAGCTTCTTAACACTAAGCAATCTCTCTAGCCCTATACCTATTTCTTAATGTTTAACAGTGTTTTCTTAATGTTAGCTAATACTGCCATTTATTTAATACCCACCAGGTAAAGGTCTTTTTTTTTTTTTTTTAAGTCCTTATAGCCCCACAAGCCATTGTTTTAGTTTTATTGACATTCAGGCAAAGAAACAGGAGAGATGAGTGAGTTAGCCCATAGGTCCTTTGTCCCTGCCTTGTGTTCATGGTGGTCAATGTGAAAACATTCTGAGAGTCCTAACAAAGGAAGACAGTTTTTATCTTTAAGTCATGACATCAGAGATATTTTTCTTGGGTAGCCTGCTGCCTGTTACAGCCCCTGCTGGGTAATTCAGAACCACCGATGCCACTCCACAGGCAGCTAGAACCACCTTAAAGTTCCTTCCCAGGTGTCAAAAGATAGAGCTTTCCTGGGACATTGCGAAGCTAGCTCAGAATTTCTTGAGAATCCTACTTTTGTTGTACTCAGGGACAGAAGCAAGCAGTGCCTTCCTTCTCTGGCTCCCCTGCTGGGACCAGGCGGCCTGCCCTGCTTAGAATAAATCAGAGGCTCCCACTGATCAGTTTCAGAATCAGACGTCTTGTCATTTCAGCAAGAAAATCTGATCCGTGGACCTTCCAGGTATCCAATACACTGAGCACCAAGATCCCTGAAGTTTTCAATTTCAGTTTAAAACGGAATGTCCATCTTTATAAGGAGCTCATGGCTCTAGTCCTTTGGAAAAATAATCTCAATCTTTGCACTTTGAAGATTTCTTTTTCTTTTTTTCTGTAAGAAAATGGTGGCTTAATTTTTAAAAAGCTTTTGTTATAGCAATAAAACTTATAGTAAGAAACTGTCTCCCTCTGTCTGCTGGCCAGTCCCTACTCCCCAGAGGCTACTGATTTCAGACAATCATACTGCTTTTAACAATGGGCTCTATTTGCATTTCTTGGTTTTGTAAATCAAGTTTTTAAAACTTTAATTTTTAAAAATTTATTTGAGAAGAATGGAGAAAGGGAGGAATTAAGGAAGAGAGAGAGAAAAAGGGAGAGAGAATTGTTGCTCCAGGGCCTCTTGATAACGTAAACGAACTCCAGATGCATGTGCCACTTTGTGCATCTGGCTTTACATGGGTACTGGGGGATTGAACCTAAGCCATCAGGCTTTGCAAGCAAGCTCCTTTAACCAAAGAGCTACCTCTCCAGCCCTGTAAATCAATTTTTATATGAGAGAGAGAGAGAGAGAGAGAGAGAATTGGTGTAGTAGGGCCTCCAGCCACTGCAGTCAAACTCCAAACGTGTGCACCATCTTGTGTGCATGTGCAACTTTGCACACTTGCATCACCTTTGTGTGTCTGGAATATGTAGGGTCTGGAGAGTAGAACCTACGTCCTTAGGCCTCTCAGGCAAGTGCCTTAACCGCTAAGCCATCTCTGTAGCCCCGTAAATCAATTTTCCATATCTGTAGTTAACCTCCCATCACGACGCTGGGAATTCTTATTGCACACACCCCACTGCCAGACTTCCGAAGTTTGAAGAAGTCAGCTTTACCTGCATGGCATGACTTCCCTTTCACTTTGCTGAGGATCTCCCTGTTGTGCTGCGGTGATTCATTTCTTTTCTCATTCAACTTTTCTGGTAAGACTGTCCCTCTTAGACTGATAAATGCCATATGGAGTGGCTGTTGCTCACTGCTGCCCGTCAGTCATCTCCTCTTCCTCCTTGCCGCTGTCTCTTACACTTCCATCTTACACTTGTTTTATGGACCCTTTCCCCCTCCTCTCCCTCATCATTAATTTGAATTTTAAAGTATCTCCTTCCATGTTTCAACTGGAATGTGAATAAAAAGGCACTCAATCTAGCCAATTAGTAGGCTATTACTCCGCAATATAAAGGAACAAGCTCTTGATACATGTAATAAATGCAGGCTATACTTACGCCCATCGGTCAGGGCTGTTCTCACTGTTGCTCAGAGAAGCTTCTTCTTTCAGATGACAGTGACTACTGGGAAGACTCAAGACTCATTACAGTGGTGAGAGGAAGTGACCAACTGAGTGTTCAGCACTGGATGACAGCTCGATCACTCCTGTCAGGGCTCAGGGAACATTGAGGAGGACATGGTGGAAAGAATATTAGAGCTGCTTTCACCACTGGCCAGAGAAGCTTCTTTTTGGAAATGGCCGTGGGTTCTAGGAAGACTCAGAGCTCACCAAAGTGCTGAAAATAAGAGGCTGTTGAGAGATCAACGATGTATAATGTGTCTCCATTACTCCAAAGGCCCAGGGAACATTGCAGAAAAGTGGAGGAGAAAGAATATAAGAGCCACAGGGTGGGGAGAAGTACTTTGGGATGCTGTTTTCCAGACAGGAAGTGACCTCATATTTCTACCTGCACAGTATTGAGTCCATCGACATTTTGACATAGGGGATAGACAAGGTCAGAAAGAATGAGACATGAAAACAGGACTTCTTGCAAAGACAAGGGGGGTTCAGTGGATTGGGGTTTGGAGAAAGGAACAAACACAGATAATAAGAGGGGATTATGATCAAATTATAGTATGTTCTTGCATTAACATTTTTAATAAAAAGGGGAAAGAATGATAAGCTCAATGCTGATCTTATGGGCATAGAACCTTGATTTTCTTCCCCACTCTGCCCATTTTCTTTTCATAGCACTCAAATAAAAGCTTTTTGCATTCTAAAAAAGTTTTGGTTGCAAGATTAGATTTCATACCAGTCCTTCAATCACAATATAATAATATACCATATTAAAATAATTATATTAGGATTAGCATAACAATAGTAAATTAATATAGCAGTATCAGTAATGATAGTTAATATAATAATAGCATTAATGTTGATAATTTTATTATCATCTAGATTCACCCATATTAAAATGGAAGGAATCCAGACTCAAAAGGCTATATGTGTCAGGCCCAGAAGTGCATACCTGTAATCCCAGCATTTGGGAAGCTAAGGCAGGAAGTTTGTAAGTTCAAGGCCAGCCTGGGTCATGTGGCAATACTCTCAAAAAAAAAACAAAAAACTGTGTGCTATAAGATTGCTTATGGCTTTCTTGGGAAAAAGCTATGGGGATTTAGAATAGGTCAATATCTACTATTTGCTAGTAGCTAAGGGTGGGACTGGTTATAAAGGGGTACCAAAGCTGGGCACGGGGCACACACCTTTAATCCCAGCATTTGGGAGGCAGAGGTAGGAGGACCGCCAAGAGTTCAAAGCCACCCTAAGACTACATAGTGAATTCCAGGTCAGCCTGAGCTAGAGTGAGACCCTACCTTGAAAAACCAATGTGTGTGTGTGTGTGTGTGTGTGTGTGTGTGTGTTGTGGTTCCTCTGGTCAGTGTGTGTGTGGATATGCTGAGTGGATGGGTGAGTGTCTCAGGGAGAAGAGACCCTGGAAGCTTCAGGAACACACACATGTCAGCAAGGGCACGTTTCCCCCATTCATTCTTTTCCCATTCCTAACACATATGCTTACGTGCACATTAGTGCATAGAATTGACTAATTCACTCTTTATGATTTTTCTTAAGTCATAAGAAGCAGGAACATTTCAGCATTCCATCGAGAACCTTTGTGTAGAATGGATACTTGGGTATTTCACGCTATTGAATACTGAATTTCTAATGTGTGACAGTAAATATTTAAAGAGTGTCTATTAAAATTCATCATTATCTAAAGGGTTTAATTTCTGGGATCATGGCACTGTCCTTGCTTAGGGAAGTTGTCCATGTTGATAATGAATATGTGTGAAGTGTCAGCTCCCCACCCCAGGCTTGCTGATTGGTTCAACACTTGTCAACAATGTCGTTCTTTAAAAAAAAAAAAAAAAAACTCTGAAATATAAACATTTATCACTATTTTCCGCCAAGCTTTGGCGAAATAGAGGATTCTTGCAAATTAACTGGAGAAATATTATTAATTTATCTTAGTTGTATAGAGAACCCAGTCAGTCGTCTCAGCATACTACCATCTATTTTTCTTTCATTAGTTCCAGGCTGAGTTGGTTGCTAACTAAATTATATATATATATTTTTTTTTTCTTTCTTTTCTTCTCTATGTCTCCTTATTTCCTTAAAGATATATTCCCAGCATAGTAATCCAGACTGATTTTGTGGCATGCGTACTATAACTCATAGCAACACAGAGACTCAGGAAAGCCTTAGTCATAACCATTTAGCTGGAAGTTTTCTCACTCCTTTCTGGAGCGTATTTACTTCCTTCCTGTTTGTTATGTACCATTTTGCCTGGGCTGCATCGTGGTGTTAAGGGCTTAGCTTCACCCTCCTAGGCTTCCAGTTCACCTGACAGAAGAAAGCGGTGCGTTTCCAATGCACTATGAAAGAAACTCACCTCTGAAGAAAAGGAAATTTGGAGGAGGCCCATTTGTGGTGACCCTGTGCAGGCCTTTGAGCTGTAGGCCATCATTGCTTTATCTCTGATGAGCTTAGAAAGATTTCTTTCTGCCTTTCGGATAGCTCACAGCCCAGAGGATGAGAGCCTGTCACCCTGTCGATAAGGGAGGGTCACGCACTGCCTCCACTCTGAGTGTGTTCCATGGATCTGGGCTTTACGGGAGTGGAATGTGTGCAGCTCTGAACATCCTCCTGCCTTGAAGTGATCCCACTTGGGTGGCTGGTGGAGCCCGTGTCTCTCCTTTGCACCAAGCGAGCCCTCCCCCCCCACCTCCCTGTGACCATCTCCCCAGAAATCAGCTTCCCTCTCTCTCCATGTGCTTAAAAGGATTAGGGGACTGTACTCAGCCTGTTCGCTTTGAAGGAAGCAGGAAAGAGAGGAAAAGAGCTGGTGTGTTGGGCATGCCCCCCGCGAGGCATTTGGGGTTAGGTTGAGGAAGGGAGGGCACTGGTGCACGGGTGAATTCATAGCAGGACACACTCGAAATCTCAGAGTGGGTTCAGCCTCATTTGTGATCCGGTGCCAATATGTGAGAAAGTGCTATAAAGCAACCATGATGAGTTTTAGGCCCAGCGGGCTATGTACAAGGGGATGCCAGTTGCTCTGCAAACAGACACCTGGATTCCATTTACAAAGTACTGCCCCGACAAGAGCAAGGGCGAAACCTTATCTGATTCAGCCTTTGGAGGGCCCTGTTGAAATACTTGCATGTAAATATATTTCCTTTTCCATCATTCAAAAAAAATTTTTTTAATCTAGATGGAAATCAACATCTCTCATTTTATACTCCTTTTAATAAGGCTAAGCACAAAATACCATCATTGAAGCTGCTGTGGGTCTTAGTGAGTGTTTTGTAGATAGCGTATTAATCTTGGACATGTCAGATTTGCTCACTGCTCTCATGAAGTAATAGCCAAGTATTTACCACCGACTCTCAGAGGTCAGAGCTGTGTTCTCGCCCCTTGTGGAAACCGTCAATCTCTTAAACTAGATGAAAAAGTTGGTTTTCCTTCACCAGCACAGGTAACTCCCAGTGCCTCTGGCAAAGCAGAAAGGAATCGCAAAGGTAACTGAAATCCCAAGATAATCCCCGTGCCTCATTTCCCCCCTTTTCCCTCCCCCGTCCTTTTCAGAGCAGGCAGTCTTTGATAGATTTGTGCTTCATAGTGGCTCTTTGTTGCAGGTACTTTTTCCTCGGAGGGACAAAATACCTGACCCAAAGCAGCTCATGGGAGGAAGGAGTTTATTTCAGTTTTTCGTCTCAAGGGGAAATTTGAGTGTAGTGGAGAAAGCATGGCAGGGCAGTTGCTACGCATCACACTCTACCACTCCAGCTGAGATGTAGCAGCAAGAGAAGCAAACTCTGAACACCAAGTAGGGCTGAACTAGTAAGTCTCAGGGTGTGCCCCTGGTGACACACACCTCCTCCAGCAAGGCCCTACTTCCCAAAGGCTCCACCAGCTGGGGATGGACAAGCCCATGGGGCTGTGGGGAACACATTCTCTTGATAGCCACCTTCCTTAGAAAGTCACCATTGGGGGCTGGAGAGATGGCTTTGTGGTTAAAGTGTTTACCTGTGAAGCCTAAGGGTCCCAGTTTGATTCTCCAGGTCCCACTTAAGCCAGATGCACAAGGGGGCGCACACATCTGGAGTTCGCCAAGGATCCCACCATTTGGAAAGCCAGGCAAAGAGTGTGCTGAGCTGTGACAGCAGCAATGCAGAGGTTCTGGGCAGGAAGATGTGCCAGGAGGACCCTTAGGGCTAGAACCACAGGAGGGTTGTGGCAGGAAGCCAAGGACCGTCATGGGGCCACAGAGCTCAGGATAAGGCTGCCTCAGGAAGCTTTGGGGCCCAGAAGTGTCTTGATGGTGTGATGTATCTGTCAAGAGATCTCTCGATTCTCATGTCAAAGGGCTTGCTTCATTATTTCCAAAGTTTAATTTAAAAGCCATTGTAATTGAACCCTGATTGTTCTCATTTATGTACTAAAGTGACGATATGTATATGCATATTTGTATAGATTCATGTATAGTGATCAATCAGGTAAAGCTAGCATTTCTGTCTCTGTGCACATTAGCATCCTTCATATCGGGAGCCATAATGCTGCTCTCTTCCAGGTCCCCGTGAGACACCGTGGGCTGCTCTGCATTACCCTTCACCCCACTGTTGCTTATTCCTCTCACCTGACTGAGTGTTGGGGCCCATGCCCTTGCTACTCCCAGTTCTTCTAACCCTCTAATACCTTTGAACTTCCGCATATGATTGTCTCCCTAGAGATGCAAGAGCCAAAGCTGGGAGCCCCGGTAGGAGACTGAGGAGTGGCTTCTATGAGAGTTGGTGGTGGTGGCCTGAAGCAGAAAGCAGGTGGACCAATGTTGCACTTTGGAAGTCAACCCTATAGTCCTTCTTATGGGTTAGGTTGTGTTAAAGACAGGCCATGGGAGTTTCTAGGTTTCTGGTTTTTTTTTTTTTTAATTTTAATTTTTTTTTTTGTCAAGGGAATTGTGACGTCAGTCTCCAGGGAAGGAGGGACTGGTGAGCCCTCAGTGAGGGTCTTTGTTGTGGTCCTAATGCCATGTAACAAGTCCTAAACTTTCTAATGTCTCAGCTTGGTAAAATCTAAGTTCTTTATATTTTATATATTTATTTGAGAGAGAGAGAGAGACAGAGAGAGAGAGAGAGAGAGAGAGAGAGAGAGGAAGGGGTAGATGGAGAGAAAGAGAGAATGGGCACTCCAGGGCCCGTAGCCACTGCAAACAAACTCCAGATGCATGCGCCCCCTTGTGCATCTGGCTTCTGTGGGTCCTGGGGAATCGAACTGGGGTCCTTAGGCTTTGCAGGCAAGCTCCTTAACCACTAAGCCATTTCGCCAGCCCCACATCTAAGTTCTGTAAATAGCTTGTCTTCTATGTTTGCAATGAAAAAAACATAGTTAAAAATAATTAATGTCAGCAGGCATGGTGGCGCACGCCTTTAATCCCAGCACTTGGGAGGCAGAGGTAGGAGGATTGCCATGAGTTCGAGGCCACCCTGAGACTATAGTAAATATCAGGGCAGCTCTGAGCTAGAGCAAGACCCTACCTCGAAAAACAAAACAAAACAAAACAAAAAAATAAATAAATAAAAAGTAAAAAAAAAATACTAATGTCACTTCAGAGACATGCAATGTGAAGAAGAAACAGCAGTGGTAAACACCATGTGAAATGGCATGTACCCTCACCAGAAGTAAAGTGAAAACAAAATAAAGTGGCAAGTATTTTTTTGTCCTACAAATTTTAAAAATAAATGGCTTTGTTGCAGTTCAGTATAGTGGGTGAAGGACATCGACTATGTGCTGACATCCCAGCTCATCTAGTTACGTTCATGGCTCCATAAGTCCTTTTTGCCTTGGTTCCCTAAGCAGCAAATCAGACAGTAATGTTGCTCACCAGATTGCTCAACAGAGTAAACTGGATGCCTGCTTTGTACCCAGGACTGTTCTGGGCTTGAGGACAGAGGGGCTAATGGAGCAGAGGATGTGACTGTGTTCCTGAAGCCCGGAAAGGTCTGAGAGAAGATGGGTCATGGACTGGGAAGGATCAGAGCGCTTGGGTGATGAGAGGTGTGTTCTGAAAAGGGCAACCCTATGTCTAGTTTATACCTGATGGTACGCATTCCATCTGAGTTAACAATTTCATACTCTCAGAATGGTTTCAGTTTCAGACAAGATGCTACATGTGAATGTTTATAGTAGCTCTAGTCAGAATTACTGAAACCTGGAGGTATCCCGTGGGAGGTGCAAGAAGCTAGATACAAAATCTACACAGTGGATAGTTGCATGGGAGGAATATTCTGGAAAAAAAGAAAATTTGCAGAGACAAGAACAAGGCCATGTGTTTGTAGGGGTTAGAGGTTGATGGGTCTTATATCTTAGTTTTCGTGGGTGTTGAATACAAAGTGTATTGTTTGCCAGAATTTGAAGAACTGTATCGTTAAAAGTGATTAATTCTATACATGTCAATTATACTAAAAAAAAAGTCCAATTTTAATGAGAAATGATCTATCTGGTCATTCCAGGTACAGAGATTTTCAAGGGAGGGAATGGAGTAGGAGGTGGAGAAATTGATGGATACAATGGAGATTGATACTTTTTTCATGAAGACAGATATATTTGTTCAACACGTAGTTAGGGGACACCCACTGTGTGCCAGCTGTTCCTGGAAACAGAGCAACCCCTCAGTGGTACTAAGCACATGGGCATACCCATTCACCCAGGAACTCTAAAAGAAAAGGGGGCTAGGAAGGCATCAATTCAGGAATTTTCTCTGAAAATTATTTAAAAACTTGAACAACCTCAAGACCAACAACAATGCTAGTGAGTAAATTATGGCACAGGTTAGTATTCACAGTGATGAAGTATTGTCTGCATTCGTTTATGTGGGAACAAATCCATAATACACAAGTTGAAAAAAATGGGGTTACATACCTCATACCTTGAGTATAAAGACAGATCCTACATTTTACAGTCAAACTCCATTTCTTGGGATGAGATGAGGGGGCTTGTGTGTATCATTAATTTTTTTTAGACAATGAAATTTTATTTTAAAAATAATTGACAACATAAAATTTTTTTGTTGTGAAAAAAAAATCATCCAAGACAAAGAAAAAAGATAATGATCACAAAAGGAAAGCAGTGAATACGCTGAAGTTTGGGATGAAGTTCTGTCCTGAAAAGGACTGTGTGAAGAGGAAAAGAAATGATTTTGGCTGGAACCCGTGAATGTAACTTCTTTGTAAGAGCATGGGATACTTTTGTGGGTGAGACTCTTAGTGAATGTCTTCTGATTAAATATCAGCTTGATCTAATTACTAAGAAACCCGTTTAACTCCTTTCTTGGTCCCATAAGTAGGGAAAAATAACATTTAGTTCTTTTTTTTTTTGATGAGTAAAATAAAAATAAAGTATCCTATGGTACCTCAAAACACAGATATTGTTGACATTGATTTGTTTGTATATTAGAACCGAGTGTAACTGCTGTCCCTGTTACCTAAGAAGAGATCTAAGCAAGCTCTGGTGTAGTTTATGTTATGTGGCATGGGATTCAGCACCTCAGACAGCTACTGAGGAGCTGAGTATGGCTGCTACAACTCCCAACCAGTAACTGATTATTAAACTTGTAGAGAGTTCAAATTCAACCTACACAAAACATGCCTGATGTGAATAAACATACAGATTAAGTGCTTGGTCAATATTTTATATTGATTGTCAATTTGACAAGACCTAAAGTCACCCAGGAGGGACTATCTAGATTAGATGAGCCTCTGGATATACCTGTGATAGGGTGGAGGTGGGAAGACCCACAGTCCTGAACCGCATGAAAGGAGAGGATGGCTGAGCAGCAGCCATCATTACGCTCTGCCTCCTCAGTGTGGGCTGAATGTGACCAGCTTTACGACATGTTCCCGCCGCCATGCCTTCCCCATCCACCATGGACGTAACCTGGAACTGTAAGATGAAACAAACCCTCCCTCTGTTAAGTTGATTTTTGTCAGCTGTTTTGCCCCAGCATTGAGAAAGAGACTAATATACACCCCCAATGTAAAGTTCTAAAATCGGTGCATTTTGAGTACTAATGTGACACACCCCTGACCTCACGTGATGTACAAATGCAGATGCATTAAAAGCTGTGTAAGCTGTATACTAAATGTAAGTGATTCTTGTGTTTAGACTTGCGTCTCATCCCTGAGGTAGTTCATCACGTTTATGAAAATCTAACCTAAAGAGTGTCTATACCCAAGCCCTTTGAATAAGGGATACTTAACACAGAAAACATTACAAAACCGGACCCAGACTTTGAATATGCGTAAGTAACTGGAGCTGTTACATCCTGAAACTTCCTAAAGAACGTGATTAGATGGATTTGTATATAAATATGCACATGTAAGTGCACCTAGAATTGTTATCAAATGCAGCAGGACATTATACGTTCTAAATATATGCACAGCAAGGATGTTGACTGAAGTTTAAAACCTCGGAATTTTGACATCTGTGTGATCATACACTGAAGTCCTTCTGAAGGGTACCTCACTGCATGGCAGGGGGTGCATTTGCTAGGATCCATGGGGTTGTGTTTGCATTCAGACCACAGCACGTGTGTGCACATGAAAACTCACCATCAAGAAAGCACTGTGCAGCAGACTCGGTAGTGGAGGAATGCTGTGCACGTGGGGTTTTCAGTCTTAGATCCACTCCCATGTTGGTAGTAGAAGGAGCCCTCTGACTTCACTTGTTTTGTTTTTACGATATATTGCCATGACAAATATACACTGATGATCAAATGCATCTTTCCTTATACTCACCCCTGGTACTCTGACAATATCCCTGAAGAACGGGAACTCTTGCTTAGAAGAGTAACTTTACGGCCTGCATCTTAAAATGTTGGAAAAATAAGAGTCTATGCTACACTGAGGGTAGTGTGAACATCCCACTTCGGAGCTCAAGGTGACTTCATCCAGTGTCTACTGTGTGGAAAGCACTTCCGTGACCACATGGAGGCGGAAGTGCCTGACCTCTTCCTGGGGAGCTGGTGGTTTCCTGTTAGTACACTAACCGTCTACTAACAAAACATACAGCTGTAGTGAAACAAGACATGCCGTCAGCCCTCCATCTCTGTGGACTCCACATCTGCGGAATCGACAACCACAGATGGAGAGTGTCTCTTAAAATGAACCTGTGCTTGAGCGTGCATAGATTTTTCCAGTCAGTATTCCCTACGCAAGACAGAACGCAAACTATTCATGTCGCATTTCCCTTGTGTTCGTTCTTATAAGTGATCTAGTGCTGTCCCACAGATAAAGGAAGGATGGGCCCAGCTTCTGTGCAAGCACCACACCATTTCATAGGAATGATTTGAACAGCTTCCAGTTTGGGGTGAGTGTGAAGGTTCCTGGAATCAGTACTCTGGATTCTGAGGGATGAATGCAGAGCTATGATCAAAATGTACCATAGGGGCTGGAGAAGATGGCTTAGCGGTTAAGGCGTTTGCCTGCAAAGCCAAAGGACCCTGGTTCAATTCCCCAGGACCCATGTAAGCCAGATGCACAAGGAGGCGCATGTTTGTTTGCAGTGGCTCGAGGCCCTGGGGTGCCCATTTTCTCTCTCTCTTTACCTCTCTCTCTCTGTAATAAATAAATAAAATATAGTTTAAAAAATGCCTATGGCAGTCCAAAAGAAAAGGAAAGATGTGCAGATTCAGGACTTGATAAATGGTATGTAGCTTCTCCCCCACCAGTTATGGAGATGAGAGAATTTAGGGAAGAAGTAGCCTTTGACAGGTGGAGCTATTGGGTAGGGAGGCAGATTTAAAGGGACAGGTGTATTTTAAGTAGAAGTGGAAAGGGGATTAAATCTGGAGGCATAGATGGGCTCATCGGACCTTGAATGTCAAGCTGAGCAGTCTGTCATTCAGCCAGGTAACTCAGGATGATGACAAGATGGCACAGTGGCAAAGTGGCTGAGTTTCGCTTTATCTGGGAATGCCTTTCACGCTGCATTGGACAGAATAAACATGGCTAACAGGAAATTGACATCCAAGATGGATGAAAAGATTGCGTATGGGCACCTACGTGCTATCTACCCATTGCTTGATTCAAAAAATTAATATCCATTCAACTGAAAAAAAAAAAAAAAACTTCTAGATAATGTGCCAAACTGTTGGCAGAGACTGTGAACTTGGGAGAGCTGAGACAGCCTGGTGTTGAGAGATTGGTAAAGACGGTTCTGTGCTTTAGCAAGCAGAGAGCACGGTGCCTCCACTACAGTCATGTACTGCATGAAGACACTTTCGTCAGTGAAGCCCGTGTATATAGCAGCAATCCTGTATGATTTTAATGGAGCTGAAAAAGTCCTTATCACTGAGCAACGGGGTAGACATGATAAGTCGTGTGGCAATGCATTACTCACGTTTGTGGTGATGCCACAGTAAAAAAGCCCCCTGTAGTGCCATTCACATAGAAGTACAGCATGTTTAATTATGCAGAGTACAGATACTTGATAGGGCCAGTAAACACTGTGGGGCTGGTTTATGCATTGGCCATGCTGTACTTTTTATCATCAATGCATTTCAGATCTTCCTCCTACTTACATTTAAATAAAGGCACTGCAAACAGTATGCACTGGCATGCTCACAGCAACCTCACACACAGCACACTACTAGTGTCTCTTGATGGAGTCAAGAGACCACATCAAGTGCTTGGCCTAAACTGTGCAGGTTTGTGTGAGCACTCTATGATGTGTACGTAAGTCAGTTGTCTGAGGACACAATTTTTAAGGTGACATGTCTTGGCAGTGCATAGCCATTCATACCTGTGACCCGGATGCCACCATGTTTGTGTGTGTGTGTGTGCGTGTGTGTGTGTGTGTTGAGACAGTCCCAACAGACTGGCCTTTTGTATGTGAGAGAGTGAGCAACACAGTGAAAGTGAGAAAGAGGATTGGTACCCCCCAGGCCTCCATCCACTGCACTTAAACTCCAGATGCACGCACCCCATTGTATACATGTGAAACCTTGCGCACTTGCGTCACTGTGTATCTGGCTTACGTGGGACCTGCAGAGTTGAACATGAGTCCTTGGGCTTTGCAGGCAAGCGCCTTAACCACTCAGCCATCTCTCCAGCCCACTTTGTGTTTTTGAAAGCATTGTTAGTAATGACAAAACTAACTAGTGAACCTGGCAAGATGGTAGGTTGTTACGTAGAACATGTTGTTGATAGGTCAGCCTCCTTTCCTTACGTTTGTTGTCTGTCTCTTTCTTTTGTAATAAAGGTGATGTCATCATGATTGATATTTCAAGCAAGGTTTCTTATCTTACAGCTCAGCTTTTGGGGGCAAGATGGGGACATGTGCAGCATCTGTAGGGACAGGTGGGCAGAGGAATGCTGATCCGTTGAGGAAGCGCTTCAGGCCTACAAACCCTGTGGTGCTGGAGGCAGCTGCTTTGTTCCTGTTCTGGGCAGAGTGAATAATGATGTGGGAGGTGCTCTTATCTCTTCAGAGACAGCAGGATGGGTTGTAAATATTTTACATGGAAAATTAAAGGCCCTAAAGTTATCAAACAGGATAGAACAATGCAGCAAGGTATAATTTGGTAGTGATATTTTTATGGCCCTTCCCCAGTGTCTAAAATCTACATATGTGTATGACTGAATCAGTGTAGTTTAGGACAGTTTAGGACAGCTAATATGGGAGAGGCTGAGCTTCCCCTAAACCCAAACCCTTTTGGCGCATTTTGGATGTTCAGATTAGAGATGCTCAATCATCAAAGCCCAAACACAAACATCCTACAAATCTGGGAAACTTAGAAATTTTAAACCCTTCTTGGTCCCACACATTTCAGAGAAGGGGCATTCAACTTGTACTTTAGTATTTTAGTTGGTGATATGGAGTTAACACACACACATGCACACACAAGCACGCATGCACGCACGGTGGGGGAGAGGAGGTTCACTTTCAGAGCATTTGGTTAGAAGGATAACTGAGAATGGAAGTCTTGCTTCCACTCAGCTCTAATAGACGCAGTTAGAATTAAGGTTCCCTCAGATGGTGGGAGTTTTCAATAACTTCTCCAATTCTGAAGATTTTTTTAAAACAAATCTCTCTTTTTTTTAAAGATGTGTGTGCAGATGTAAGTGTTCTGTGTGCATAGGTATCATTCTGCATTGCTCTTTCATATTATTTCTTTGAAACTGACTCTTTCACTGAACCTGGAGACTGCACCATGTTTTAGTTAGACTGGTTGACCAGATAGCTCCAGTGATCTTCCTGTCTCAGCACTGGAGTTGTAGAAATGTGGCTACATTCAGCTTTTTTTTTTTTATTTTTTTTTTTACCTTTTTGTCCTTTTTTTCGTTTTTTTTTTTTTTTTTTTTTGAGAGACACATACAGAGAGAGAGAGAGAGAGAGAGAGGGAGAGGAAGACAGATAGAGAATGGGCACGCCAGCAGCCTCTCAGCCTCTGCAAACCAACTCCTGATACGTGGGCCCCCTTGTGGGCAAGTGCGGCATTGCGCGCCCTTGCCTCACTTTGGATCTGGCTAACCGTGGGACCTGGAGATTGGAACTGACATCTTAGACTTAGTGGGCAGGCGCCTTAACCGCTAAGCCATCTCTCCAGACCTCATCCAGCTTTTTTTATGTGGGTGCTGCGGATTGAACGCTGGCCCTCAGGCTTGCACAGGCAAGTGTTCTGACCTGCTGAGCCACTGCCCCATCTCCAACATTGGAGACTTTTTATGTATTTGTTTGTTTTATTTTATTTTATTTTTTTAGAGAGAAAGAGAGACAGAGAGAGAGAAAGAGAATTGGTACACCAGGGCCTCAGCCACTGCCATCGAACTCCAGACACTTGTGCTGCCTAATGAGCACATGTGACCTTGCTCTTGCCTCACCCTTGTGTGTCTGGCCAACATGGGATCTGGAGAGTTGAACATGGGTCCTTAGGCTTCTCAGGCAAGTGCTTTAACCACTAAGCCATCTCTCCAGCACCAATATTGGAGATTTTTAACAACAGGTTTAAGGGAGAAGGAGCATGCAGTCTAGCACAAGGGAAGGGTGAGCTGTCCTGCTCTATCTATGGAGGAAGTCTTGCCCACCATGGCCCTGTGTAGGGTCCCTAGGAGTTGCCAGTGGGGCCAGGCAAATTTCCTGGCCCTCGCACTGAGGGAATCCACTTAAAAGACTATCAAGAACCACATAGCCTCAAATCTTATGAGATTTTAAAATTCATTCCCAACATAAGACACAAGTAATGAATTGTTTTTTCAAGGAAAAGCAAACAAAAAATGGCATCTATCTCTAAGGTCATTGATTGTTACTTTTAATTTATATTTATATTTATTTATTTGGGAGAGAGAAAAAGAGCAGAGAGAGGGGGAAGAGAGAGAGAAAGAGAGAGTATGGATGCACCAGGGCCTCCAGCCACTGCAAACAAACTCCAGGTGCATGTACTACCTTGTGTTTTTGGCTTACATAGTTCCTGGGGAATCAATCCTTGGTCCTTTGGCTTTATAGGCAAATGCCTTAACCGCTAAGCCATCTCTTCAGCCCAGTTGTCACTTTTTACTACTGGTGGACATGATCCATGCAAGGGTTACATGCTTCCCCCAGGGAAAATGCATGTCAGTTTTGGGTTTTAAAGGTTGGGTAACATTTGTTTCTTTTGTTTAATCACATACCGTTTATGAGTTTTAACAATGATGTGATGTTTGGAGACATGTTTGTGAATAGAGAAGCTTGGATTGAAGTACAGAGTCAGAGAAACCCTCTTTTTCACATGTCCTTTGTGGCTTTCTTCTGGTCATTAATGAGCCTGGGTCAGGGCCAGTCAAGTAAGTAGGGGAGGAAACAAGCGCAGTTTTGCTGTGTGATTGAAGTCGGTGTGCAAACGGACTTTCCTGGGGAGCTTTCTCTTCTCCTTTGGGTTTTTACAGTGATGCCTTTTCCTGTCATTCTTCCTGCATGGACTGCATGATTGGCAGCTGTCCTTTTTTTTTTCCTTTCGTAATTCCATCTTTCTGTCTCTTCTTGCTCTGCCACTTACCTGTGTGACTTTGGGAATGTCATCCCTGAATCTTCATTTCCTCATCCGGAAGTGAAAAGGGGAAATTTTTTTTTAAAGCAAAGGAATATTAAAACCTATCTCTGAAAGTCAAGCATCACTTTGCTTAAATAAAGAAGTGTAAATGAAATAAATGATAGTTGTACATTCCCTGTTTTCTGTAGCTCATGACATTGTATCATAAGCTGAGTATGTTATTTTGGCTCATGGTGGCCAGGACATCACATGAAGAAAGACAAGATGCCTGCATATGTGGGACCTGGTGTCTGTCTCCATCATTATATAAAGTCACAAGAATGTAATCATGGGGCTTCCCACCTTGATGGTCTTCTTTAGACTGGAATACTTCCCACAAGACTGCTTCTAAATGCCATCGCTGGACTAGGTTTCCATATGAATACCCCACAGGCCTGTGGGGATGGCGTTTTAACATGGGTTTCTGAGGGGACAAACATAGAGAATCATACAATTATAACTTAAAAATAAAAGCTCACCAAATGAATCTAGGTACTGAGAATTATACCTGGTCACAAGAAACGTGTCTAGTCTTCCGTCTCCTTCTTAATGGGCAAGTTACTGTCACCAACAGAGATGTCACCTGTGGGGCTTTGCTTGGCAAGATGCTGATGGTATGCCCATCGGTCACTTTCTAGGGATCATACTGTGTATTGTGGCTTATGATGCTCTGGTTTTGTGTGTCCCTTCTCTCAACCATGACCATCCAAACCAGAAGGAGCTCCTGTCTTTGTGTCTATCTTCCATCCAGAGTGTTAGAGGCGCTTACTTTCGGAGGATGACTGTTGCAGTCTGGTTCACATTGTTGCCGAAATCACCCGACCAAGAGCAGCTTTTGGGGGAAAAGGGTTTACTTTGGCTTCCAGACATGAGGGGAAGTTCCATAATGGCAGGGGGAAATGATGGCATGAACAGAGGGTGGACATCACCCCCTGGCCTACATAAGGTGGACCCGCAACAGGAGAGTGTGCCAAACACTGGCAAGGGGAATCTGGCTATAATACCCATAAGCCCGCTGCCAACAATACACTGCCTCCAGGAGGTGTTAATTCCCAAATCTCCATCAGCTGGGGACCTAACATTCAGAACACCTGAGTTTATGGGGACACCTGCATCAAACCACTACAACCATGCTTGTACAAGTTTTTCTGCTTTCTTTGACTCTCTAAGGCACCCATTTCCCAGCCCAAGGAGCCCAGGAGCCTTTAAATGACCATTGTATACATTCACCTACATGTGCTCATGTGTAATTCCCGAGGCCTGGGAAACACATTCGAAGTTGAAAGAATAGGTATTGTGACGCATCTGCTCTGCGTTAAGGAAACTGAGGCTGACACCAGCCTCAACCTCTCAGGGCTGTATTGAGGTCAAGTTGGACCTGGGGCGGGGAAGGGCTGTTGGCTTACCGAGGACAGGGTGTAGAGAAGCGAATGAGAAGGGAGAGGGAGTGGGGAGGATGTGGGTCACGAGAGAGATATGAAAGGAGCTAAAGAGCAGTGTGGCAGGGAACACCAGGGCAAGATGTGCACAGGCAAGCCTGAACATGGATCCAGAGAAGGGGGACCATTGTGGACATTGGCCTTAGGGTGAAAGGGACAAGGGGAAAATAAGGGAAAAAAACTGATCAAAAACCAGCTTATAGGAAAAGACCTCGATTAGATGAAAAAAATATGGAAAAGGACATTGCATTGAGTTTGCAAGGATGTCCGGGGTAGACTATTAGGAAGGTGAAACTGAGATGGAGCAGGATGCCACAGTAGCTGCAGGAACCTTGGGACATGGGTTCTCGGGTGTGTGTTTGTTCCACAGTCCACCCGCACTCATAGGGATGCATTTCAAGGCCCCAATAGATGCCTAGAGTTATGGATGGTACCGAGGTCTAGCCATGTCTATGACAAAGGGTACCTTGGAGAGTAGGGCCAGTAAGAGATTAGAAAGTAACTAGAAAGAAACTAGAACAATTATAAGAATGTGCTGTAGAAAGAGTCATGGAAATGTGGTCTTTCTTTCGTTCTCAAGACATCTTACAGTGCACTCACCATTCTTGTGATGGTGTGATGATGTCTTGCCTATGAGGAAATGAAGGGAGATTGGTGATGTGGTGTAGTGGTGTAGCTTTAGAGAACGGAACCCAGGCATTGTGATATGCAACCGTTCGTCTGAAGTGACTGAAGGCTGGGTAGTGTGTGCCCAGTGTGGGCAAGCAGCAGAAAAAGATGGAACATATCCCTAGCATGAAAGAACAGGACAGCACATGAGTTCTTGACATTACTAAAACTTACAACCAACTTAAAACTTAGGAGTCATTTCTAGAATTTTCCATTAAATAATTTCAGATCACAGTTGACCCCTGGTAGATGATAAATGAAAGTGAATCTGTTCAAAAGGGAAGGGCATCGTGTTATCTTGGTTTATTGTATACATTTTATGTGTATGTATGTATCTCTTGCCCAAGGAAGTATTAATTATTCCAGAGTATAAACTAGTAATTTTTCAAATTCAAGTTGGCTCTTTGCACTATACTTATGAAGAAGAGCTTCTCTTCCACTCCAATCTGCTTAATCAGTACAGCATGGGCTTGTAACATTTAAATTTAAGACAACATACAGATATAACCCATTTCTAATGTTTTATCTCTTTGATGTTTCTGTTTTTCTAGATTTGACCAGCAGGAGTCTCTATCTGAAAGTTGTTGTTGTTGTTGTTTGAGAAAAACGTTGTATGCAGGAAATAATAGAATTGAAGTGATGTCACCTCTGTGTGTTTACCATACATGCATTTGTTTTTCCTCCTGAGCACCTATTGCCATGCTAATGTGAACACACTTTTATTTCTCTCCAGGTCTCATGGGCTAGCTGGTTTGCATTGAGCCGGAATGGAATGTAACTGCTAGGTCACTCTGCTGCATATCAAGACGACACTTGGTTGTGAAACACATCTGAGGATGACTAAGGCAGTGTCTCGATGTGGTTGTGACATTGTTAGGGGAGGACACACAGTGTGAGGATTGCCTGGTCTTCACTTTGTGTCCTGAAGGAGCCCCTACTCTTGAGGAGGACTACATGGCCAGAAGCCAGCACTGAAGTGGTGACGATGAGTGTTCCGGTGGCTTCAGAGAAATCTTGTTTCAATCAGTTACAGGATCACAGAAATGGAGCCAGAAACAACAATGAGAGCATTCTAAGTCTGGGAGATACAAATGCCAATCCAATCATGTTGGAGGTCAGTTCTTCTAACGATGAGCCCAAGACTAGTGATGTAGGTGATGCAATTGGAAATGCAAACTCCAATAGACCAGGACACCATGGCCACTTCCAGAAGGAGTCTCCTCAACTTCAGAGCTTTGGGAAAGAGTCTCGGGTTGGCTCGACCAGCCGGAGGGATTTTAAACCTACTCCTACTGCCCATAGGGAACTAAGTGAGGTGCGTACAGTGGAGAGAGCCCCAGATGTTCTGCAGACCCCTCCAAATACCCAGGGACCAAGTCTCTCAAGTTGGAGGAATGTAGGGGGTGAGGCCAGTCCAGAGACTTCGGCTAAAAGGGAAGCTGACATTCCCAGGCAGGTTCCCAAGGACAAGTTGGCAAAGACACTTGACAATGAGGAATTGAAAAGGCATTCCTTGGAAAGAGCAAGCAGTTCTGTGGTGACAGTTGGCAATTTAACTTGGCAACATCTGCCACCCGCATGGCTGGATGCCCCTGAGTCATGGGGCCATGTGCCTGGGGGTGAGGAGGGGCCGCAGAGGACATCGGCCAGCCACTCTCCAGGGGCAGTTTTTCGTCTGGCTGACAGTACCTCAGAGGGAAAGAGTGTTCATGCTAAACCATCTACCTCAGAAGCCAAGGGGCTCACCTCCTCAGACACTCAGACGGAAGGGGCACTTGGCCTGAACGTTTGCAAAGAGCACATGGTGTGTGCTGCCCACCTGGAGCCTGCACCGGATCCAGCTTCCACGTTGAAGGAAGTCCCGACTTGTCCAGAAGCACATTTAAGTCAGGGAAAGAGGGAGCCGAAGATGGAGCTAATGGGTGTTCAACCCAGGGCTGAGCCGGAGCTTTACTCTGCCCAGGTAGGGGATATGGGATGTCACCCAGGAGACAGTGGGTCTCCTGTAGAGATCAAAGAGCCATGTGTCGAAGTACTCCAAGAAGCCATTGATGCAGAGTGCCATCAACCGAACAGCAGCCACCACCAACTCGGGGTGGGAAGGGACAGCGGAGACAAGGAGATGATGGAAGTCAGGGTAGTGGAGGAGGGTCCTTTCCAATCCACTCCCCAACAGGGCCCTGCTCCCTCCGGAGCAGCTGGAAATCAACCCACTGGCAAAATGTCACCAAGTGCAGGTAGGACGCTGGGAGATACAGCACCTAGCCATTTTGCACCTGGTGATGGGCACGGCGCTCTTGTTCCCATCCATCCATCTGGCAGTGTGTCCTCAGAAGTCAGCAGGGAGAAATGGAGCCTGGGCAGTGGGACCATGGGCAGTGCCACGACAGTGACCTCAGGGCCTTCTGGGGGAGAGAGCAGAACTGAGGTCACTCAAAGTGGCAGCTCAGAAGCTAGACAAAGCAAAGAGGTGACAACACTGGTCAATGAAAATAGGAACCTTCTACAAGATGCAGCTAAGACTGAAGTCGCTCCAGCCAGAGCGGAGTCTGCTTTCAATACCCTAGCTCCCTTCCACCCAGAGACAACTGTGAACGCAACCCACCAGCCCACATCCCCCAGTAGCAGTGTTCAGGAGCTCCGTGTGTTTAGTGTGGACACGGGGTCACCTTTGGTAGCCTTGCCTCCCAGTGACAATGTGAGGGTGTTGAACACGTCCCTGAAAGTGCCTGATGACACCTGCCCCAGTGGGATCCCCAAGACTGTGGTCACACACCCCAAGGACATGCCTTCTTCACAGGAAACGATAGAGAAACCTGAAGTTGAAAAACCAGAAGACAGGACAGAGACCAAGCCCATTATCCTGCCAAAGCCCAAGCACGTGAGACCCAAGATCATCACCTACATCCGCAGGAACCAGCAGGTATTGGGCCAAGGGGACACCTCGCTGCTCCCTGTGGGGCTTCCTTATGCTCCACCCACATGCGGCATGCCTCTTCCCCAGGAGGAGAAGGTGGTAAGCGGTGACCTTCAGCCGTCTTCCAACCTATATGAGAAATATAAGCCAGACTTACAGAAGCCAAGGGTCTTCACTTCCGGATTGATGGTATCTGGGATCAAACCTCCAGGGCACCATTTCAGTCAGATGAGTGAAAAGTTTTTGCAGGAGGTAAGACAGTATCACTACTCTGTGATCTATAAGTCAAGTGTCTCAGGTCCATTTTGCTCTTTCAGTAAATTGTGAAAACAAAATAGTCTAAGCAAACTTCAGTTGTGTAGATGTATTTGCCTGGAGAATGCTGTCATTTTTAAAAAATATATTTTATTTATTTATTTGAGAGAGAGAAAGAGGCAGAGAGAGAGAGAGAGGGGAGAGCTAATGGGTGCTCCAGAACCTCCAGCCACTGCAAACGAACTCCAGATGCATGTGCCCCCTGGTGCATCTGGCTTATGTGGGTTCTGGGGAATTGAACCAGGGTCCTTTGGCTTTGCAGGCAAATGCTTTAACAGCTAAGCCATCTCTCCAGCCCATGTCTTTTTTTGGGGGGGGGGACACACAGAGAGACAGAGAGAGAGGAAGAGGAAGACAGATAGAGATGGGCGTGCCATCAGCCTCTTAGCTGCTGTGAACGAAATCCAGATGTGTGCGCCCCCTTGTGGTCAAGTGAGGCATTGCACCCCTTTGCATCTGGCTAAACGTGGGACCTGGAGATTGGAACCAGCCTTCTTAGGCTTAGGAGGTAGGTGCCTTAACCACTAAGCTATCTCTCCAGCCATCTTTTTTTTTTAACCAGACAAGAATGATGGTCATAATGAGATGGACCCAACATTTAAGGAGCCCCATTTAAATGTCACTGAGTATGATTCACAAATTACAAAATATTCATTTAAATCAGCTTCCATGTTTAAATATGTGAGCATAATTCTTCTATGAGTCAGGTCAAAGTAAGGAAAAATATTCCCAGAAAATATATTCCTCAAATTGAGCAGACTATGATGGGGGTATTTTGTTTTAAGTAAAGCCATGTGTTAAGCCACATATAGTGGTATATGCTTGTGATCCAACTCAGGAGGCTGGAGCAGGGAAATTGTGAGTTTGAGGCCAGGCTGGACAACAGTGAGACTCTCTCTCCAAAAGTACAATGAAACTCTTATATCAATATGTGTGGAGAACAATAACATAAAATAATGTGTTAGTCATGGTCACTGTTTTTAGTAAGAATAATAATTATGTGTTCAGATGTTATGCCGAATCAAGTTTGCCTGGCTTATTTCCTGAGACCTCCACTGGATACATATTCTTTTGTGCTTTCCCTGCACTGACTAGAATGTGAATTTCATAAGAATAGATGTATATCTCTATATATTTGAGAGAAAGAGGCAGAGAGAGAGAGAGAGAGAATGGGCACACCAGGACCTCTAGCCACTGAAAACAAACTCCAGACACATGTGTCATGCTGTACATCTTGCTTATGTGGGTCTGGGGAATTGAACTTGTGTCCTTAGGCTTTGCAGACAAGTGCTTTAACTGCTAAGTCATCTCTTCAGCCTGAGTTTTTTTTTTTTTTTTTGATGTTTGCCTATGAGTTCTTAAGATTTAGAATGGTGCTGCTATAAATACATGCTTCCGTGATGTTGAATAGAAGTAGCTTAGTGGTGCTGCGTTTGCCCTTGAAAGCACAAAGCCCTGGGCTCTATCCTAGCACTAACCTGGGGTGAAACAGTTGAATGATAGCTGAGTTAGGAATTCCATGAACAGCTGGATCTGAACAAATGTCGACCAAGGAGGGAGCTAGAATGACGAAGTCCAAAGCAGGAGTCTGACTTCCTAGTATATACTGATGTATTTAGAGGTTGTGCCAATCAGAGCAGGGGTCATCAGAGGGTAGCACAGAGGAAAAGGTGAACGCGTTGTCAGATGAGGGCACTGACAAGGCTATCAATGATAAGGGCCCTACATAGTGGCCACTGGCACTATCTAGGGACAAGGCCTTAGCAACTGAATCACACAGTTCATTCCCTGAACTTGGAGGGTTGGTCCTCCAGAAGCCCATGGCGTTGCCGGTGGGGAGTTTGGCACATTTGGCACGCTTGGTGCGAGGAGTATGTCTTCTGGTTCTCCCCGTTGTCCACCTCTCATAGTTAGAAAGGACAGGAACCGAGAAGCCAGGGTTGGTCTCCTGTGCAACCCTGTAAAGCCTCATGTTAGTAAGTAGACTTCTCCTGCAGTGGCCTGAAGGGGTGGATGTTTTATCTGGCCAGAGGGTCCGTGGGGCTGGTCACAGGCATGACTTCTCACTAACAGCGAGTCATTGCCATCCTGGGTTTGTACATAAGTCCCTGAGCTTGGTTAAGTCAAGTCATTCTTAAATTTCCAAACACTCCATCTACCCAGGCCTCTGAGGCCAGGGTCAAGCTCTCGTGCTAGACTTTTGTCTAAGGGGGAAACATTCTCTGTTTAAATCCCTAGTAGTTAACCCATCCCAGGATCACAGGCACTGTAGCTGCTTAAACAAATAAATGAAGTTCTCTGACAAGACTTGAACTCTGGATACATACATCACTTTGTGTATCTGGCTTTACATGGATACTGGGGAATTGACCCTGGGTCCTTAGGCTTCACAGGCAAGCACCTTAATTACCAAGCCATCTCTTCAGCCCTACAAAACATTTCCAATAAAACCATAGAAGGGACTGGAGAGATTGCAGTTAAGGCACTTGCCCGCAAAAACCAAAGGACAAAGATTTGATTCCCCAGGACCCCATGTAAGCCAGATGCACAAGGTGGTGCATGTGCCTGGAGTTCATCTGTAGTGGCTAGAAGCCCTGGCATGCCCATTTTTCTCTCTCTCTCCCTCTCTCTTTCTCTTTCAAATAAATAAATAAAAATAAAAATAAATATTTAAAATATCATGGAAGGATTGATATCTAGTATATACAAAGAACTCAAAAAGTTGAACAACAGCAAATCAAACAATCTAACCAATAAATGGGCTACTAAAGTGAAGAGATAGTTTTCAAAATATCAACAGCCAATAAGTGAAGCCTCTATGTTCCTCCCAACCTTGATGTGTCATGGCACCAGTCCTCTGAATCTAGCCACAATTATGTCATCTTTCAGTGAATTGCCATTTAGTTGTTTGTCATTCCAGGCGGCAGCAAAAAAAAAAAAAAAAAAAAAAAAAAAAATCCTTTCCATAGTTGAACAGTGTTTGCCAAGGCCAGCAGAACCTCTGATAAGGGCCAGTAAGTGAACGCTTCAAAACAGAATTTTCCCAGACTTGGTTTGGACTGTACTTTATGTCATCTGAGCCTCTAGCCACCTCTGCTGCTTTTAACACCAGGAAGCAGTCTGAAGCCTCAGTAAGCTAATTTTTTTCAAGATGAACTTGAATGTGTCATTCTTTGGACTACCAATGCTGTCTATTTTGGGGTCAGAGGTTCATTTTACATTTCCTCTGAAAATGTCACACAAAATAATCCCAGTAAAAACAGGTCATTCCAGCACCTGCACAAACCCTGCATAATATGAGGTCCAACAACTAGCATTAGAATAGAAGAAGGACTATGCACTGGAAAAAAGAAGGGGTTCAGTGGAGGGGGAATGGGAGAGGGAGAAGAGGGTGTTATGATCAGGGCATATTGTATATATGTATAGAGGTTGTCAATAAAAAGTTTTTAAAAAGGAAAAGAGGATCTGAGATATGGTTCAGCGGTTAAAATACATGCCTGCAAAACTAAGGAGTCGGGTTCAGTTCCCCAGTACCCATGTAAAGCCAGATGCACAAGGTGCCCATGCGTCTGGAGTTTGTTTGCAGTGGCTAGAGGCCCTGGTGTGCCTATTTTCTATCTGCCATTTCTCTCTCTCTAGTATATAATAAATAAAATATATTTTTTATTTTTTTTTGGTTTTTCGAGGTAGGGTTTTACTCTGGTCCAGGCTGACCTGGAATTAACTATGTAGTCTCAGGGTGGCCTCGAACTCTTGGCAATCCTCTTACCTCTGCCTCCTGAGTGCTGGGATTAAAGGCGTGCGCCACCACGCCCGGCTAAAATATTTTTTTTTTAAAAAAAGAGAAGAGGATGACCACTATCATAAGCTAAGGAAATCTAAATAAATTTCCATTATGGAGAAAAACAAAACAAAATGTCTGGGCAAAAAGGCAGAGGGGCAATCCAAGGATAATTTGTTTGCTGTGTACGTCAATTTTAGGCACTCCTTTAAAATCACAGTATTATTTTGTTTGCTTTTGGAGTTGTTTCTATTAAGAAACAAAACAAGGTCCAGAGAGATGGCCTGGTGGGTAAGTTGCTTGCCTGCAAAGACAAAGGACCCAGGTTCAATTCCCAAGACCCACATAAGCCAGATGAATGGTGACACATGCATCTGGAGTTCATTTGCTGCGTTTGCAGCAGCTGGAGGCCCTGGCGTGCCCTTTCCCTCCTTCCACCCCCACCTCTTTTTCTCTCTCAAATAAATAAAAATAAAATATTTATAAAAGAAACAACAAAACATTGGAGCAGGTGGGAAACAGCCTCTGGGGTTGACGTCTGTGTGTTTAGAACTGTGCAGTGTTGCCTGTTACATTCTGTTAGTAAAGATGAAAGAAAAATGGGGAACTTTTTGTAGATTCCCCCATTTAATTTAAAAAAAAAAGTATAAATGAAGCCGAGCGTGGTGGCACATGACTTTAATCCCAGCACTCGGGAGGCTGACGTAGGAGGATCACTGTGAGTTTGAGGCCACTTAGAGACTACATAGTGAATTCCAGGTCAGCTTGGGCTAGAGTGAGACCTGACCTTGAAAAACTACAAAAAAAAATGTATAAATAAATGATAATGAAAATACATGAATCTAAAGCATGTATTTCACATTTTAAAAGAGTTTATGGGGCTGGACAGATGGCTTAGTGGTTATGGCACTTGCATGCAAAGCCAAAGGATCCAGCTTTGATTCCCCAGTGCCCATGTAAAGCCAGATGCACGAGGAGGCACAAGTGTTTGGAGTTCATCTGCAGTTGTGAGAGGCCCTGGTGTGCCCATTCTCTCTCCCTCTATCTGCCTCTTTCTTGCTCTCTCTTTCTCTCAAATAAATAAAATATAAATAAATTTATGTTTGAGTTAGTAACTTTTCATATCACTGTGACAAAATACTGGACAGAAGTATCTTAAGGATGGTTTAAGAAAGAAAGGAGCTCATGGCTTTAAAGGGTCTGGATGCATCCTGCTGGGGACACCATAGAACCAGTGGCCCAACCCCTCAGTGCAGGAGCTTGTGGCCTATGGCGATATGGTGCAGACAGGAAGCAGAGAAAATGGGCTGGGGTGGGTATAATTTTCAAGGCTTTCTGGGCCCCTCCTCCTATAGGCCTCACAGCCTTCCAAACCGGTGCCATCCACTTAAAACCAAGCACTCAAAACTCGAGCCTGTGGGGGACGTTTTGGATTCAAACCGTCACATTGCTCCTAATCAGAAACAAATTCCCCAGTAAAGCGACAGGCGTTGGAGTCATTGGCGCGTTGCTGCTATCATCGCTGGGCAAGTGTGTCGTGGATTGTGAGCTCTGAAAACTGTAGAGCAGCTTATTGCAGTCCTAAAAGATGACTGATAAGGGTTGGCAATGATGTCCTGAGAGCACGTGCTCAAAACAATAAGCAATAATACCCAGAATTTAGAAACTAAAATTCAAAAAAAAAATTAATGTTATATAAAAGTCAGAGATTGATAGCAATAAAATAGAGAATGGTAAAAATTTCATCAGAGTGCAGTTGTAGAAAGTTCTTTGATGGGGATCTAATTTGGCACAGTCTATCTACTATAACAGTCATGCATATTTTATGACGTGATTATGTTAAAACTTTAAATGTCTGATCTTTTGTTTCAATAATGTCAGGCTTAAGGAGAGCTTTGTATCTATTTCAACATGAAAAGAATGTCAAATTAAGAGCTTATCTCTTCAGCAGTGGGGTTCAGACTTTTATGTCTCCTTTTAAAGAACAGTGTTGGGTGTTTATTATTCCTGACTACAGAGAAGTTTGACACATAAAAAGTATTGTGAGTTTGAGCTGAATTAATTGATAGATGTTTCTTTTCATGCTTGGCCCCTAGCTCTGTTTTTATATTATAACAAAGGGAATCAATTATATAGCTCTATTTTTTTTCATGTTTAATATAAAGAGACCATGAGCTGGGGTGGGAGGAGCATGGGTTAAGAATCGGGTGCTTTCATAGAATATATGCAACCCTGGGTTCCATCCCCCACAGCACAAAAACAAAGCACGGATAAGGTGAATAGGTTGTGGACACAAGATATCCTATGTGAACGCTTCCTACAGACTGTATTCTGAACTGTTAAACACAGGAGCAAGTGATAGCAATGTCAAGCTGTCAACTTGTGGGAAGAATGGAGACAGGATTCTTTGGCGTAATACATATTTTTGCATGGACACTGTTCAATATCCTCTAAACTTGGCGGCTTGCTAGACTCCTTCCGGGGCCCTCATCCCACATTAGTGTGCCTAAACATTCCTGCCAACATCGCCTTACTGAGCAGAATAATCAGAGCATTCTGTATCTATTTTTTTAAATTTAATTTATTATTTATTTATTTGCATTTTTAAGAGAGAGAGAGCAAGAGGCAGATGATAAATAAAGAGAAAGGGAGAGATGGAAAAGAGAGAGGAGAGAAGAGAGAATGGGTGCACCAGGGCCTTCAGCTGCTGCAAATGAACTCCAGATGCATGCACCACCAGGTGCATCTGGCTTAAAGAGGTCCTGGAGAATCGAACCTGGGTTCTGGGTTTTTAATTATGTAAACATAGTATAAACTTTAAAAGGAAAAACCTGTCATTAGTTTCTCTGTTTTTTTTTTCCAGATTTCCAGATTTTATTTCTCCCTGACTAGCAATGATTTTTAAATTTTCTATCAGTTAAATATAAAATAATAGTTTATTTTCTTATTGTAAGTCCAGGTCATCATAAAATGGTGCCTTTTGTCCATAGGTATAAAGAAGCATTTATAATTTTATGTTGAAATTCGCTTAAAGATTAGTCATTCAAAGTCCAGTGGTTTTTAAAATAAGCACGTTTAAACTCCTATGAAATTGAGTAGTTTTTCCTCCCCGTTCAATACACAGTGATAAAGTCGTAGAACCAGAAGAGGCCTGAGAAGTTGCTCAGTTGTGCTGTCAACGAGGGATGACACCGGAGCCCAGGGATGGCTGTGCCCTGAGATCATAGCTGGCCATCATCTGAGCATGGGGTTGAATCTCACATTGTGATGCAAGTTCCTGACTGAGCTTCTGGTGTTTTCTCACAGGTGACAGACCCTTCTGGGAAAGAAGAACTTTGTTCTCCACCCTACACACACTATGGAGTGCCCCCAACCTTCTATCGCTCGGCCATGCTCCTGAAGCCACAGTTGGGGTTGGGTGCAATGTCCCGTCTCCCGTCTGCCAAGAGCAGGATCCTGATCGCAAGTCAGAGGTCCTCGGCGAGCGCCCTCCATCCACCAGGACCTATCACCTCTGCTGCCGGCCTCTACACTTCTGAGCCTTCAGGTAACCAGTCCGACGACTGTGGTCCCGTTTTCTTGCCGTGTCTTTAAATGCCTATCATGTAAAATGCTGTAACTGGCTCAGTTACAGTATTTTCCTGTTTTCCACCTGTCTGTAGACATAGACATTTTGAAAACTCACCTATGTGAAACAGTCACCCTTCATGCCACTTGACAGAGTGACTCTTGTTACCGCCTCCCGGTTTCTTGTAGCTTCTCCTTTCTCTAAAACACCCCATCGTGTAGGCGTCAGAAGACTTTGTCTGCCAAGGACTAGAGAGTAATTATCTTATGGTTTATGAATCATAACATCGGAGTGGTAATGACAGGGTCCCTCTTGGTCTGCCTTATCTTCTGGAAGCTGCCAGACCATATACACCTGAGCAGGTGCTCTGAGTGCTGTTGGGGCTACAAATAGTTGGGGCTACAGTTTCTCAGAGGGCTCTACCTGGGGCTCAGCAGTGGCCATCATCCTTTGCTTCTGTCCCCTCTGTCTTCACGCACCTCTGCATGCTGGTGGTCCTGTTGCCCTTCTCAGCAGTCTGCAGGGTCTTCCCTGGGGAGGGGGGCGGATCTGTGCTGCACTGCTCTTTCCACCTCCCCTCTGCTCTCACTATTTCTGCTAGGATTTATATGTTATTTTATTACAGACATCATATATACCCAGTGCAAAACATTTTGTATATAGATAAGTATGACAAAGATAGACCAGTGTGACAAAATTGTGAAAGCAGGCAAACGTGAAGAAACAAATTGTATATATACTTATCAGAATATTTGTATTATGTTTCCTGTTGTTATATATTGTATTGTAAGTTTATAAAAGTATTTCATTTTTAAAGTGTATTTTCTCCAAGAATAAAAACTTAGATGGACGGGCTGGAGAGATGGCTTAGTGGTTAAGGCATTTGCCTGCAAAGCCAAAGGACCCAGGTTCAGTTCCCCAGGATCCATGTAAGCCAGATGTACAAGGTGGCACATGCGTCTGGAATTCATTTACAGCAGCCAAAGGCCGTGGTGCATCCATTCTCTCTCTCTCCCACTTTCTCTCTCTCTCAAATAAATAAATAAATAAATAATTTTAAAAAGTAATTTAGATGGGCAATTTTGCTTCCAACACTTGGAAGATTTTATTTCTCTGCCTTTGGCATATGTGGTTTTGGGAAAAGATATCTGCTTTACTCTTAGTCTGTTTGTTTTTTGAGGGAGGGTCTTACTCTAGTCCAGGCTGACCTGGAATTCACTATGTATCTCAGGGTCTCAAACTCAGAGTGATTCTCGGACTTCTCCCTCTGGAGTGCTGGGATTAAAGGCATGTGCCGCCACGCCCGGCTCTTTGTTTTACCTTGGTTTTCACTAGTTTATCTTATACCTTAACTGGCTTTCTTTATTTTCTTTATGCTGTTTTGTGTTCATCATGTTTCCATGACAAGTGGATTTACAATTATGAATTGTGGAATCATTTGTTATTTCTTTGTAATTTTTATTTCTGTCTTCATTATAACCATATAAATGTCAGCTTTGTAAGTCACGGAGGCTCTGTAGGGATGTCAGCTTCGTAAGTCATGGAGGCTCTGTAAAGATGATATTAGCTTGGTGAGTCATCCACTTTTGAGATATTTTTCTGTTAATCCCATCATCTCTGACCCTTTTTAGTCTGTTTCTATTAGCAGGCTTTCTCTTATTTATGGGACACATTTTTTGGCTTCTTCTTGCCTGTAGTTTTGCTTCATATCAGACAGTGGAAAGCTCGCCTTGTCTGATGGCAGGCACTTTAGTTCCTTTTGTGTTAGTTTAATTCTTCTAATGCTTGCTTAAAGTTCTTTTAGAGTATTTGTAAAAGAATCTGCATTCCAGGGTTGATTTCTAGTGTCTCTGTTGAGTGACAGTGCATTCAACAAGTTCTCTCCATTTTTGTTGTGTGGAAGTAAAACGATTTCAAGCTTTTATGACTTCTGACAATTATTTTGTTTTTGTCAGCTGCCTAGTCACTGGTCTTTTCTCACAGGTTGCTTCTGATCAGTCTTGAGGTTTTCCACTTCCTGCATGCATATGGATTTGTATTCATCGTAAGGATTAAGGGGAACCTAATGTAGACTTCCAGAACATTGTGACTCCACTGCCTCACACACTCTAGCCAACTTGGCTTCCCCAAGCTTTGATCTTTGTGTCTCCAGTTTACCATGAAGAGCAGCTTATGTCTGACTCTCTTCTTTCTACTCTGCGGTGGGGAAGCTGCCTCTCAACAGTGAGAGGGAACAAGGATGGGGGCTTTAATGCTGCTTTTCTTTGTTGTGAACCATCACACCCCTTCATGGGCTGCTGGGTAATTTCCAAAAATATTATTGTAGGTGTTTTGATTGGTTTTTATAACTATTTATGTCGGTTAATGGGTAGGTTGTCTCTTCCATAATCATGAAAAGACTAATAGCATTTGATAGTGTTCCTTGTAGCTAATTAAAAAAACAAAAACCTTCCATTTCTTATGTTTACATTTTTATGTGTTTAGATCCAGATTATTTGCTTGATGCTTATTTTTGTTGTCTTTGTTTGAATAAAGTATTTAGGGGGCTGAAGAGATGGCTCAGTTGGTGTAGTGCTTTTCACACAAACATGAAAACCTGAGCTTAGATCTCTCCACTTAAAAAAAAAAATCCAGAGCTGGAGAGATGGCTTAGCAGTTAAGGCGCCTGCCTGCTAAGCCTAACAACCTGGTTCCAATCTCCAGGTCCCACGTTTAGCCAGATGCAAAGTGACGCAAGGGCGCAATGCCACACTTGCCCACATGGAGGTGCACACATCTGGATTTCATTCACAGCAGCTGAGAGACTGCTGGCGCGCCCATCTCTATCTGTCTCCCTCTCCCTCTCTGTCTGTCTCTCTCTGTGTCTCTCTCCAAAAATAAAAATAAAAATAATTTTTTAAAAAATCCAGGTGCAGCAGCATGAACCTGTGATCCCCTTACTTTGGAGGAGGAGACAGGAGGATCCCTAGATTGTCTACCCAGGTAGTCTAGCCAAATCTGTGAGCTGCAGGTTCAGTGAGAGACCCTGTCTCGGAAGATAAGATGGAGAGTAATTTTGAGCATGTCAACTGTGGTAGTTTGAATAGATGGCCCCCCAATATATTCAGTGTTTTATTAGTTTGTAGTTTGCATCTGCAGCACCTGGCTGGAGTCAATGTCACTGGGTGGATCTCAAGGTATGGTGGTGGGTTTGAGATTTCAATCTAAAGATTTGCAAAGTGTGCCTAGCTGGTGTTCCTGAGGTATGCTGTGCTGTGTGGCTTTTGGCTTTTGGCTTTGGTTTTTTCTCTCTCTTGCCTGGCCCTGTAAGAGCAGGCCAGCTTCTTCTGTCATGATGGAACTTCCCCTGGATCTGTAAGCTTCAATAAATCCCTTCCTCCATAAGTGTGTCTGGTCTGGAAGTTCGTCTCAGCGGACCTGAAACTGTCTTCTACATCAACCAACATTAACTTCTGGCCTCTATACACATGAATATGTACGCGCATAACACACACACACACACACACACACACACACACACACACACACACACACACCAGATATCTTTACAATGTGTCTGAACATAGTTGTGGAGTCTGTTTACCTGCTAGCCACGCTCAGCAGGCCGGGGGGGTCTCTGTAGCTCATACTGTGGCCCCCTCATCCCTGTTTCTCAAGGTCACACGAGGCTTTGCGCAGCATCGTGTTGGAAGCAACATTGATGTTTCACCCCGTGACTGAACATGGTTCAGTGCAGTGACGATCACGAGTTCTCATCTTCTGAAATCTGCTAACTGGTTTGATATGTGCATTCCTTCTTGTTCCCATGTAGGTAGGAAGCCTCTTAAGTCTCTTAATAGGCCTCTGAGCTATGACTCTGGTGTTTCTGCTTCACTGTCAGTGATGTGGGCATCACTAGGTGTGTATAGTAGTCTGATAGTGGACACACAGCAGATCCGTGCCATCTCCTAATGCAGACTCCCTCACATGGTTTGTGTTATAAATTAATATGAGCTCCAAGACCCTTAAGTCTTACAGACCTTGATAGGATTATATGACACAGACATGAATCCAAGTGTTTCCATACTTCTTACACCATTTCTGATTTTTCTAATCCGACTCTTTCTGGCTCCACAGTGATGCTTAAAACAGACTAGCAGCAAGAGAAGCGTTCATGTTGCCTCGTCCTCTGCAGTTGCTTCTGGGCCCTGGCAGATGCAGTAGAGGTGGCAAGTATTGCGCTGGGCAGTCAACTGTCTTCTTGTCTTCTTCATGGATGTTGGTTCTCCTTTGTTTTCTTTACCATCTGTAAGATAAAACAGATTCTCCAACCAAGAGCCAGAGCAGCTTGGCTTAGCCAGCTCCAGGGGTGACGGACATGGTGATCGATCAAAACCTATCAAAACAGAAATCCAGAGGGTACAGAGAGCTCAGCACTAATTCAGACTGCCAACAGGCCTGCCATGGCTCAGGAAACATTTTGTGGAAGAAGGGATGGAAAGACTGTAAGAGCCACAGAGTGGGTAGGAATACCCTGAGACACAGTCTCTGCCCTTCCCCGGCAGTGCCCTGCTACCCCAAGGTGACTGACTCAGGCTTTTGTGCTCCCTAGTGAATGCCATAACATCACTGAAGAGGGGGTCCCCAGGGTAATGAGGCCTGGGGTAAGGGGATAAAAGAGTATAACCTAATATACATTTTTATAAAGTAAGATTTTTTAAAAACTAAGGTATTACTGTCATTAGGCCTAAATGTGAAACTCAAGGCATTGTTTGAGTGCTCAGAACACAACAGGGTGATATGCCCCCTTAGGTTGGCAGAAAATGTGTTTTAGCCTAAGATTGAATAAGACACAATTTGCTATTACTCTTCACTAATTTTTCAGGTACCTACTCAAGATGTGTTTTGTTTTCTTATTTCAGAAAAAGCATCTAGTGGTCTAGCGTATGCACAACTTGTCAACCTGTGCAGTGTGGCAAAATATAATTTGCATAGATGGCCAATGCCATTGAAATGAAGGCCTTTATTCTGAAAGCATAGTGCCCTTGTATTAACCAATTCAAGAAAGATATAATATTTTTTGAAAGCAACTGTTGAGGTGTCAAGAGTTTTAGAGAATAGATAATTGTCATTCTATAAATGACCAGTACTGTCACCAGATACAGAGTTATCAGTCAGATTCGTTGAGATACTTTCTCTCATGATATATACAACTTTCGTGATGAATTCTGCTTCTTCAAATAAATTTTATTTTGGAGTCTGACATTCTGTGCAAACTTTCTTCTGGTGACTTTTTAAAAAAAATGTATTGTATTTATTTATTTGAGAGAGAGAAAGAGTCAGAGAGAGAGAGAGAGAGAGAGAGAGAGAATGGGCATGCCAGGGCCTCCAGCTACTGCAAATGAACTCCATATGCATGTGCCCCCTTGTGCATCTGGCTTACATGGGTCCTGAAGATTTGAACCAGGTTCCTTTGGCTTTGCAGGCAAATGTCTTAACAACTAAGCCATCTCTCCAGCCCCTGGTGACTTTTTTTTTTTAAACAGGGGGAACCCTACCAAGTTTTAAAATAGACAATGAAATTATTGACATCTTTTGAAGAGCAAGTACGTGTAACTGGAATAATTTGAGCAAGCGCCACCCACAGTCATGATCATGGTAGAAATTTAGCAAAATGTAAGCATATGTTCAGTGATTCTGGATGAGAATTCTAAAATGAAAATGTTATTTTCGCTTCTGTGACTTTGGCTGTTTTGGGACCGAAGCAAATGATAACTGAATCTTCTGATTGGCATAAAAAGCCTCACCTCAAGGTACTGCATTTAGTGGCTGTGAGGCTGTTGGGAGGAAATCCTTTGGCTGGCCTTCTCCAGGCAGCAGCAGTGCTCTCTTTGCCTTTTTAGATCGTACTCCAGCTCAGTGATGGAAAACATGAGGCCTGGGAATGCATGGGTTCCTTCCGAAACCTCCTCCTGGCACTGGCACTGGTACTGGCTCTGTTCAAAGCACCATGAGTGTCCAGGGAAAGTGTTCTTAAAGGGGGGTATTGTGAAGGGTGCAACTGGATTGGCACATGTGGGAAGGAGCTGGGTCAGGATGGGGCTCGCAGAGTAGACATAGTAAAATGGGAAGCCCATGGAGGAAGAACAGGACAGAGACACGGCAGTTTGTAGCTTCATGGGAAACGGTCCAGTTTTATGGGTGGAAGTGGGGTGTGGTGTTGGAGCTCATTGAAACAAAGCCAAATGGGTACACTGAGGCAAGACAATTGAGAGATTGAAGGGCCAAGAAAAGTTTGAATAGTTTTGATTTGGTGGTGGTAGGGAATTGTAAACTTGTAGGGTTTTATATTGAGAAATGTAATAATCACCTTTTTTTTTTTTTTGGTTTTTCGAGGCAGCTTTTCACTCTAGTCCAGGCTGACTTGGAATTAACTATGTAGTCTCAAGGTGGCCTTGAACTCATGACAATCCTCTTTACCTCTGCCTCCCGAGTGCTGGGATTAAAGGCTCCAGTCACCTATTTTGAAAAGGTGATGAGGTAGATCATGGTAGTTGTCGGCAAGGAATCTAATCTCAAAATGGAAGCCTGAGATGATACTCTTCATACAGTTTTTTTTTTTTTTTTTTTTGCATTTGCTATACTTTTATAATGCCACATGCTGTTTTTGTGAACACATAACTTGAGTGGAAGGCTCACACTGTAGACGCCGGGGGAGCCCAGGGATGCTCAGTCCTCACGCTGAGTCTCACACACATTCCCTGCTTATTATGTACTGATTCTGCATTCTTCTCTAACGATGACCATCATGATGGAACCTAAAGTATTTGGTTGTTGAGAGGGTGGAGTGGAAGTTCTCAGCGTAGTACCTGAATTCAGGAGTCAGTCTACAATCAAAACCCGTCACCAGACCTCCAGGCCTCCAGAGCTAGATCGCCTGCTTTCTGCCTGGAGCCTATTGAAACCTCATTTCCTCTCCGCATTATGCATAGCACGCTATGGCCTCCAGCCATGCCTCAGCCTTTCTGACGTGAGACCCTTTATACTCGCCATGCTTTTTATTTTTTTATTTTACTTTTTATTTATGTATTTTTGATTTTCAAGGTAGAGTCTTGCTGGAGCCCAGGCTGACCTGGAATTCACTATGGAGTCTCAGGGTGGCCTCGAACTCACAGTGATCCTCCTACCTCTGCCTCCTCAGTGCTGGGAGTAAAGGTGTGCCCCACCATGCCGGCTCACTATGCCTTTTATCTTATTTTTTAAAAATTTATTTATATGTTAGAGAGAAAGAGGGAGAGAGAGAGAGAGAGAGAGAGAGAGAATGGGTGTGCCAGGGCCTCCAGCCACTGCAAATGAACTCCAGACACATGCACCCCTTGGGTATCTGGCTTATGTGGGTCCTGAGGAATTGAACCTGGGTCTTTTGGCTTTGCAGGCTAGTGCCTTAACCGCTAAGCCATCTCTCCAGCCCTCACCATGCCTTTTAGAACACAACACACTTCTACCAACCCTCTGCACAGTAGGCTCTGTCTCCTCCTTTAGGATTCAACATACATGTCTGTGTCCCATGGGGACAGACTGCCTGCACCACCCTTGCTAGGCTGTCTAGGCTGTCTGCTTCTCAGCCAGGTGCTTTCCGACCCATTACACGGGGTATTTCTTTCATTACCCTCATCACTGTTCTGGCATAATCTTATTTTGCTTTTATTTATTGTATTTATTATCTCTCATGCCACTGCAGTGGACAGTCTGTGAAAACAGTGGCTCCTAAGAGCTCAATGTCTGTCGAGTCGATGGTAATTATGGCAGCTTAGCAGTAGTAGTTATTGTTTTTTTTTCATCGTTGTCAAGAAGTGACAAGATCCTAAGTGTTTTAGACTGGGGTGGGCCAATGAAACGCTAGACAGCAAAGATGGTATGATTTTTCTAAGCCTAGCTGAAGCCACTCAACTCTGCAGTGATAGTGCAAAAAGCAGGCAGCTCTTTCAAGTCAGCCACTCTGTGGATTGTATAGTTTGCTGAATGATTACTGTTTTAGAGAGTCGTCCACCTGTTAGGTGGCCAGATTGATTCCTGTGTTCCTTCATTCAATGTTATGTTCATTTGGAAATTTTCTGAGAACCTGTTATGTTATGCTCAGGATACACAGATTAAATATTTAGTCCATGGCTTGGTTGGGTATAGAGAGGTGGGTCAATAATTGCTATTCAAACAGATGAGTAATTGCTAGAGACCTGTTCAGATGTACCTGAGGAAGGCTAGTCAACATAGCTTGGGCAGAGGAGCTCCAGAAAATTGTCCAAACAAGGTGACTTGTGCTGAATTTAGAAGTATAAGCAGGTGTTTTCTCTGGTTGAGAAAACATAAAGGTGGAAAGAGAAAGGCCACTGGTTGGAATGATTAGAATCTGTTATATGGACCAGTTACACAGTAGGGACACTGGGGGGCCTTTTGGTGCATTGGAGCATTTGACACATTCAGAGTTTGAGGTTCCTTGGGGACATTTCGGTAGATACTCCCTAAAAGGAGTAATTGTTGCTGCAGAGAAATCTGAAGCAAGGGAATGGGTAAGCAGATTGGAGGAAAGAGGGGACAGGAAGAATAAGGAAAAGGACAGGAAGGGAGCTTTACACTGACCTGTGTGAAGTAACTGCAGCAAAAGACAGAGCACTGGGGGAGCAGGGACTGGGGGTGGGGACAAAACAAGGAAACACCAGGAGAATATAGTGTGTGGATCTAAGATAAAGCAAGTTTCCAAAGTAGGAAGACGTGGTCAAAACTGTTTCACACGACACAGGGCAAGTAGAATTGCAAAGAGGCTGTTGAGACTGGAAATTAAGCAGCAGTTGGTGACCTAGTTTTCAAGGAGCAATTTTAGTAAAAACATGGGGGTGGAAGTCACATATCAGTAGGTTGAGAAGTGAATGAAAAGTGAGGAAGTGGAAGCAGTGAGAATAGCCTGCTGTTTCTAAATATGTACAGATGCAGAAAAGAGCCAGGGGTGCTAGCTGGAGGGGGAAGTTGGGCTGGCTTGCATTTTTAGAGTGTGGCAGAAGATATTGGAAATCATCTGAAACAGGAAAGAGAGAGAGGGAGAGCGAGAAGCCTGGGCAGAGAACTTGGTGCCAAGTGTGGTGGTGGTAAGTGTTAGACAAAGTACCCAAGATGATGGTGAAGGACAAGAGAGATGAGTGAAAGAATTTTGGCTGCACGCAGGATGCATCTTGGGATACAAGTAGAACATTGATTCTTCTAAGGCAAAGGAAGAGAAATAAATTAAAAAAATGGGACAGGCAAGATGTTCATTCCTAGGTGAAGAAAAAGAGCAACTTACTGGCATCATCCAAGTGCCATTTCACTATGACATCACCAGTGAGTGTTACATCAGTCAAAAACGCTTCTAAATAGACAAGTGAGTGGATCACTGAGGTGGGGCGGGGGGGAAGCAGATGGCTAATTACAATTCTTTTAGCATCCTTTATTTTGTCAGTATTGGGTTTAAACGTAGGGCTTTTCACATCCTGGGCAAGCCTGCTACTACCACTGAGCTATATTGTCAGCCCTTTCTTTGGCATCTTAATGATAAGAGATGACCTTGTGATTTAACTTGGAATCTGCAACAGAACCATTGAATATTTTTTCTTGTGTTTTTCCTATAACATATCTCATTGTTCCCCACTTTCCATACATAAATGTATACATTGGTCATGGCTATATTTTCACTGTCCATCGAGCCACAAAGCTGTCCTGTTTGTGCTTACATTCATTATAACTGACCATGACTATTAACGTCCTGGAGAAACATGTCAAAGCATAAATTTCTTTAACAGCCCAAGAAAGCCAGTTTCAGTGACTCCAGGTACCTCCCAGGCATAGTGTTCTTCTAATGACACAGAGAAGCATCACTTTCATAGTTAATTCGTAATTGTTGATCACTTGTGTTTGGTGACCTTCTTGTCACTGGGTCAGAGCACCCAACCAAAAGCAGCTGATGGGAGGAAAGTTTTTATTTTGGTTTATAGTCTCAAGGGGAAGTTCCATGATGGCAGGGGAAAGCACGGCATGAGCAGAGGCTGGACATCACCTTGCCACTGCAGGTGGACAATAGCAGCAGGAGAGGGAGCCTAACTCTTGCAAGCAGAAGCTGGCTAGAACACCTTTAAATCTGCCCTGAACAACACACCTCTTCCAGGAAGGCTCCACCTCCAAAACTGACGAGATGAAAAGTCATTAAAAATAGGTTAAAAATAGTTCTCAGCTAGAGAGATGGCTTAGCAGTTAAGGCACTTGTCCACAAAGCCAGAGGACTGAGGTTTGATTCCCGCTGACCCACATAAGGCAGATGCACAAGGTGGTGCATGCATCTGGAGTTCATTTGCAGTGGCTGGAGGCCCTGATGTGCTCATTCTCTCTCCCTCAAATAAATAAAGAAGTAAAACTAAAAGAAGAAAGAAATTAGTAGATTCCCATTGTTGTTTAAGAGAAATATCGATACCAGTCTGTGATGGCTGTTAGAGGAATTGTGGAGATTGGGTTATTCTCTGTGCTTGCCTGTAGGGATTATCTAGATTAGGTTAATTCAAGTGGGAAGACTCACCTTAATTGCAGAAGGCATCATTCTGTGGACCGTATAAGAAGGAGATGACTGGCTGAGCAGCAGCGTCTGTCACTCTCTGCTTCCTCACTGTGACTGAATGTGACCAGCTGCCTCAAGCTCCTGCCACCATGTCTTCCCCACCATGATGGAGCACAACCTATAAGCTGAAATAAACCGTGTCTCCCTGAAACAGACGTTTTTGGTCAGTTATTTTGTCCAGAAATGAAGATAATAAAATTTGTAGGTGACCTGATTTTTTTTTCCTCTCTGAAAGCTTAGAATTCTTTCTTCTCAGTGTTTTCAAGAGGGTGTGTGTGTGTGTGTGTGTGTGTGTGTGTGTGTGTGTGTACACATGGGAGTGCACATGTTGACAGGCATGTTATCAGAAAAGAAGAGGAAAGAGTTACTCTGCTAAGTACTTATTAAACTGATGGCCTGGGTCTGTTCTGCTATAGACAATCTTGCTGTGTTCTTTCCTGTTGATTTTTACCTTTTTGTTTTATTTTTTTTTTCCTCTCTGTCTTCCTGGAATTTTTGTTACTTGGTTGTGGCCTATGCCAAAACTTTGTACTTCCATGATTTCTCCTACCTTATATTTTCTTCCTACATTTTAAACAACTTTAACTTGATTTATTTCCTAACCACGGTGTTGAATTTTTATTTTGGTACTTTTTATTTTTAAGAATACTATCCTTTTTTTTTTTTCATTGCTCTTTATAGCATTTAATTCTTTCTTTTCATGGCTGCAGTTGTTATCTCGTATTAATGATGTATTTTTGAAAGATGTCTGCCGTTGCTTGGATTCTCTTCCTATTCTCCGGGGCAGTATTTCTCTTTGTTGTTTGCTTGCTTGCTGCAGGAAGATTTTCTCCAATGCTTTGTGATCCCTCGTGATGATGGCTTCATTGGATGAACTTGGAGTTTATTTGTTCCGATTTCTTGGGTGTCTTTTTCTTCAACTCTGGGGCTTGGCTGGGGTGGGCTTAGAAGTCAGTAAAATACCTGGGTACTTGGCATGCCCCATTTCTCAAGGGGGGCCTGTGAGAGGACCACTTTTTCCCTCTCAGCACACATCTTTCTCCCTGTCCTTGGGCCTGCGACTCTGGTCCCCTGCCACCCTGGCTGAAGGTCAGGATCTGCTTGCAACACTGCGACACACTGCTCAGTGCTGCAGCTGTACTCCTCCTCTGCTCAGCAGTCAGGGGCCTCATCTGTGTCCTGTGCTCCAGAAACGGTTGGAATACCTGCCTCCGTAAGTACCAGTCTCTCTCCTTTTTGTTATTTGAGGTTTTAACATAGGAAGTGCTTACTAGAAGGCACTCAGTAAATATTGGCTACAAGGTTTAATTTTGCCATTTACAATTGAATTGCTCTCATTTTAAACCATCTTTGATTAGGTAGCAGACCTGTGTCCTGTCTGCCACCTTGAGCTGGCAGTGGTCTCCTTTCCTACTTAAGTGAAGGGAGCGTTGAGGCCCACTAGCTCTGAGTGTGGGAGGAAATGAGTCCATTGTCGTAACAGCCTTAATGAGAGTCGAATTGTGCTTTTGAAGTTACTCAAATGGGAAAGTCGTTTTATGCCATCACGGCATGATTTTCTGAGTATTTTCCTTAGCAAATGCAGCCCCTGCTTTAATTCAAGTTTTGAAATACTTAGGCTGCTGATCAGAGAACAGATGAGTTAACTGGATTTGCTCCTAAAAGTTCTGTGCTTTTTGATCAGACGTGAGCTGCTGCTGCCCCTCCTGACAGCCACTGATGGGAGCGCTGAGGCTCATCAGCCTGCATTTCTAACACAGCACAGCTCAGCACCATGGATAGATCTAGCATCGGCGCATAGTTGCCAGCTTGTCTCATTCTGAAGGACGGGCTTGTACAGGATCAGCGTGGATTCAACATTCCCTTGGAGATCCTTTCTGTGTTGAAGCAGCTCTGGCTGGCAGCAGAGCCTGCCCTTTGAAATATTTATAGTCCTTGTGCCTTGGGCCGTTTTCTTCTGTCCATAGTGCTCCTCCTGCTCAGTTCTGAGCCTCCCACTTTCCAGTCCCCTTCTCTGACACTGAAGCTTTGATGCGTGTCTATACCGGTGAGGGTTTGCTTCTAAGTGCTGTGGGAAACATGTACCTGGATAGCTGTGAGTCTCCAGATTAAACCCAATCGCTCTAGACGATATAAGAAGACTGATATGAGGGCTGGAGAGATGGCTTTGCAGTTAAGGCGCCTGCCTGCGAAGCCTAAGAATGCCCACTTGAATCTCCAGGTCCCATATTTAGCCAGACACAAAAGTGACACAAGTGTGCAATGTCACACATGTGCACAAGGGGGTACATGTCTCTGGAGTTTGTTCACAGTGGCTGAAAGGCCCTGGCACACCCATTCTCCCTCTGCCTCTTCCTCTGTCTCTCTCTCTGTCTCTCTCTCTGTCACTCTCAAATTAAAAAAAAAAAAAAAGAATACTGAAACGAATGCAAAATATTTGGGCACTGTTGATTCCAATAATCCAGAGGTGTTCACCATTTTATTTAGGTCATTATAAGATAGTAAACTCAAGATTAGAGTCTCAATTAAACATACACTCCATAAATAGGTTGATTTGGTCTTAGAGGTTCTTTTCTCATTTAGCACAGTGTTTTGTGTTTTTAACCTTAGATTGATGCAGTCGCAAGCATCAATACAAAACACAATACAATGACTAATCCCACTTGTTTTGTGTCCTGGCCTGGATCATGAATACTCCTGCGAGCCATTGCCATTGATAAGGGTTTCTTTTGCTCAGGCTGCATGCAATTGTATAATGAGGTTAACAAGTGTGTGTGTGCATGCGTGTGTGCATGTGTGCATGTGCACTTTTGCCCTTACACTTTGCCAGATAGACTGTTTACACTGAAAGCTTCATTCTGTTCACACTCTTGACTGTGCAGGTGTCAACCCCCTCATCTTCTCTGTACACTTTGCTAGGGTTCACTCTGAAGATCACAGGGGTCACCATGCAGAATACCTCATTACTCTGTAGGAGAACCTTCCAGAAGCCATTTCTTTTTAAAAAATTTTTAAATTTTTATTTATTTATTTGAGAGAGAAAGAATGGGTGCTCCAGGGCCTCCAGCCACTGCAAATGAACTCCAGACACATGCACCACCTTGTGCATCTGGCTTATGTGGGTTCTGGGGAATCGAACCAGGTCCTTTGGCTTTGTGGGCAAACGCCTTAACCGCTAAGCCATCCCTCCAGCCCCCAGAAGGCATTTCTGACCTGTTTCCTGAAGTCCTATGAACTGTTCTGTCTGCAGGTGCACATGATCTTAGTAGGGAGGGGTAGAATATGACTATGGTGATTATCTTAGAGACCTTGCAGATGTGTAGACCTTTTTTTTTTTTTTTCAATAACAAATCCAGTCCTCAACCCACAAACCCAAAATGATTCAGCCAGAAAGACCTGCGGCCTGTTGAATCTGTACTTCCAGGTCATCATTCCAGCCCATCCCTGTGTTCCCCGGGTCAGCACTTCCTCCTCCACCTGCCGCCCCATCCAACTTTCCTACCTCCTTCCCTGCTCCTGTGCAATCCATCCTCTACCCAGGAAACCAAATCTCTCTCTCTGCCTTTATAATGCTTTATTGGCTTTGCATTGTTCTCAGTAGAACAAACTCTTAATTAGTCCATGGGGTATGCCCAACCAGCTTCCAGAGCACCTTGTCTCAGATGCTGTCTTCCCTTCGTCACTCCCTCTCCCAGCCTTGTTGGCATCTGTTTACCCGGTGTGACTCAGGAAGTCCTCCTGCTTCAAGAACCCATTCCTTAGCCAGCCCAGACCTGCTCCCACGGCTCTGGGTTCATGCCTTTGACATGACACTCAGCACACTGTGTTGTAAAAGTACACATGTGTGACTGACGGTGGGGTTAACAGGACTGTGCCACATTCTGTTTTTATTTTGCAAGAGCTGGCATGGCTTCAGTAGTGTTTCTGCAACTCAGGTGGACTTTGTGGAAACGCCGAGGAACCATTCTCTCTCCTCTTCCTTCTACGGCTGCTGCTTCTCCCTCTGTCACTATGCACAGGTGGCTGTAGGGCTTGCTCACGTCAGAAATGTTTCTGTTTCACTCGGCTGTCTTCAGAGTTGAGAGGGATGACTTGGTCAGCCATCTGCTTATTTTTCTTGATTTCTCAGTCTCTGCTTCTGTCCCTCTCTCCTGTTTTTCTTTCTCTTAATTTATAGTTCTATTGAGATGTCGTTCCAATACCGTATTCTTCACCCATTTAAAGTGAGTAATTCAGTGGCTCTAACTCTTCTCAAAATTGTGCATCCATTACCGCAGCAATTTTAGAATATTTCGCCACTCTACAAAGGAGCATCAATTTGCTGTCACTCTAGTTTTTCCTCAGTCACCAGCCCCTGGCATCCGCTCATCTTTCTGTCTCTAGGTTGGCCTGTCCTAGAATCTCATGGGACAGAGTTATATACTATGTGGCTTTTGTGCGTGGCTTTCTTTATTGGCTATCATGCTTTCAAAGTTTGATGAATTTATAACATGTCAGTATTTCACTCCTGTATTTATCTCCTCAGCTGGCTGGCCATAAGGATTAGATCTGTGGCTCAGACATTTATTTTCTTGTAATTCTGGCAGTGAGAAGTCCAAGATCAGCTATGAGCGTGGCTGGATTCTGCTGAGCCATCTCTCCTTAGTACGTGAGCTCCCGTGTGGCTTTTCTCTGTCTGCATGTGTGGGGCATTGCTTCACTAAGGTCTCTTCCACTGTTCCTACTGAATTATCTCCCCACACTTACGGTCTCATTAAGCCTTAGTTATTACCTTTAAGACTAACACGGGATTAAGTCTGCAACGTAGGGATTTTGAAGTGACATGACTCAGTCCACAACAATTCCCTTTAATTGCTGAATAATCTCCCATTGTGTGTCCACAGCACATCAGTTGATGGAGATTTGGGTTGTTTCTCTTCTTAGCTAATATAGATCACATGGTTGCTTGCTACTTGTATGAGTGTTTTTTGTTTTTGAGAGAGTCAGAGTCAGAGAGAGAGAGAGAGAGAGAGAGAGAGAGAGAGCATGCCAGCAGCCTCTTAGCTGCTGTGAACGAACTCCAGACCCATGTGCCCCCTTGTGGGCAAGTGTGGCATTGCGCCCTTGTGTCACTTTTGCCTCTGGCTAAACGTGGGACCTGGAGATTCAAATGGGTGTTCTTAGGCTTAGCAGGCAGGCGCCTTAACCACTAAGCCATCTCTCCAGCCCATTTGTATGAGTTTTGTGTTGATATTTGTTTTTATTTCTCTTTGGCATAAACTCAGAAGTGGGATTGCTGGCTCAAACGTAACTGTTTTGCTGTGATATGTTCTCACCATTGGTGCAGGAACTTCCAGTTTCTCTACTAACCTCTCTAAACCGTATTCTCTGCTTCCCATTGATAACCACTTAGGGTTTTGATTTGCACTTCTACAATGCCAGTGGTCATGAGATGTATCTACATGCTTATTAACCATTCATGCATCTTCTTGAGGAAAATGTTTTTTAAGATCCTTTGCCAACTTTAAATTTGGATTGCATTTTTTTGTTTATTTATTTATTTGAGAGCAACAGACAGAGAAAGAGGCAAAGAGAGAGAGAGAGAGAGAGAGAGAGGATGGGTCACCAGGGCCGTCAGCCACTGCAAACGAACTCCAGATGCATGTGCCACTTTGTGCGTCTGGATTATGTGGGTACTGGGCAATCAAGCCTTGAATCAGGGTCCTGAGGCTTCACAGGCAAGTGCTTAATTGCTAAGCCATCTCTCCAGCCCTGGATTGCATTTTTTGGGGGAAGGGTTGAGGTAGGTTCTCGCTCTAGCCCAGGCTGACCTGGAATTCATTGTGGAGTTTCAGGCCAACCTCAAATTCACAGCGATCCTCCTACCTCTACCTCCCAAGTGCTGGGATTAAAAGTGTGTACTACTATTTTAACCTTTTTGAAAATTTTTACCATTTTAATCTTGATGCTACAATCACCACTTTTTCTTTTGTCATCACACTTTCACTGTCCTACTGAAAAAGATATTGCCTGACTCAAGTTCATGAAAATTCATGCCTGGTATTTCTTCTAACACTGCTATAGCTTTATCTCTTAAATTTAGGCCTCATATCAATTCTGGGTTCTGTTATGTGTGGCATGAGGTATGGCCCAATTACATTCCATTGCACGTGACGATTCACATGTCACAGCTCGGAGCTTCACTGTTACGTGTTAATAATTTGGCTTTGCTGAGATGTTTCAGTCATTGTTAGTTGACAGAGAATCGGCCTCAACCTCTACTTGACAGCTCATTCCCTTATTAGACTAGGCACGTGTCCATCTCACTGTATCAGGCTTCATACAGAGGGATCTTCCCACCTATGCCCAGATTCACAGTTTTTTTTTTTTTTTTTTTTTTTTTTTTTTTTTGGTTTTTCGAGGTAGGGTCTCACTCTGGTCCAGACTGACCTGGAATTATTATGTAGTGTCAGGGTGGCCTTGAACTCTCGGTGATCCTCCTACCTCTGCCTCCCGAGTGCTGGGATTAAAGGCGTGCACCACCACTCCCGGCTCTCGCAATTTTTTAAAAAAATATATCTTTATTTATTTATTTTTGAGAGAGAAAGAGGCGGGGCGGGGGGGGACACGCCAGGGCCTCCAGCCACTGCAAATGAACTCCAGACACATGTGCCACCTTGTGTATCTGGCTTACGTGGGTCTTGGAGAATTGAACCTGGGTCCTTTGGCTTTGCAGGCAAGTGCCTTAACTGCTAAGCCATCGCTCCAGCCCCAAATTCACAGTTCTTATGTAAGTGTTGGAGGAATTGTCAGTTAAGCCTGAGAACTATAACTCTGGGGTCGTCAGCTGTCCCGGTTTATGTGATGCTGACAGCCGAAACGAGGTCATTCTCTTTGTAAAGCTGACGTGTCCCTATGCTGGTACACTAGAGACTGGCCCCACTGCATAGAGCATGTGCCTTGAATCCAGAGAGTCAGAGGTCAGCTGGAAGCTGGAGGCTAAGGGCCCATTTCATTCACATGGCTGGTAAGTTGATACTGGCTATTGGCAATGAATGGTCACTTCCTCCTTCTTGGTCTTTGTACAAAGTTGCTGGAGTACTCTTGTGACACGGTGATTGGCTTCCCCAGACTGAGCAATGCAAGAGGCACGGGAGGAAGCCAGATGTGTTTTCTGATTGCCTCCAAGGTCCCACAGCCTCCAGATTATATTAATCATGGCTCATTGGGAAGGAACTACCCAAGGGTGTGAGTATTGGAGAATAAGATCATTGCAGTGGGTAGGGGGGCATATTGGCAGGCAGTTACCGCAGTCTTCTCCCTGGCTTCCAATGGTCCACGGTCCTTTTGTTTTGTTTTGTTTTTTGAGGTAGGGTTTCACGCTAGCCCAGCCTACCTGGAATTCACTATGTATTCTCAAGGTGGCCTCAAACTCATAGCGATCCTCCTACCTCTGCCTCCCTAGTGCTGGGATTAAAGGCATGTGCCACAACGCCCGGCTTCACGGCCCTATGTGTGAAAAATACCCCCACCCGCTTTATTAGGTCCCTAAAGTTTCATTCTTTACAATGTCAGCTCAATTTCTAGAACACTGCCATCAGAACTGGGTTGGAGAGAGAGAATGAAGCTACTTAGATGTACTTGAATATATCTCCTTGGACCCAGTTCATCTTGAATCACAAACCTAGTTAAAGAAAGAAATTATTTCATCCCTCACCTGGTACGCAATGGCTGCACAGGCAAAGAGTAATGTCAGTAGAGCCTTCCATTTAAAGTTGAGGCATCAGGTGGAGGGATGGCTTAGCAGTTAAGGCGTTCACCTGTGAAGCTAAAGGACCCAGGTTCAATTCCCCAGGACCCATGTTAGCCAGATGCACAGGGGTGCATGCATCTGGAGTTTGTTTGCAGTGGCTGGAGGCCCTGGCATGCCCATTATCCCTCCCTCTCTCTCTCTTTCCAGATGCGTGCACCCCTTTGTGGTCAAGTGCAGCATTGCGCCCTTGCGTCACTTTGCATCTGGCTAAACGTGGGACCTGGAGATTGGAACCAGCGTTCTTAGGCTTAGGAGGCAGGCGCCTTAACCGCTAAGCCATCTCTCCAGCCCCATAGTTTCTTTATAGTGAAGGGTTGAGCTTAGCCCTCTATTCTTTCTTACACAGTATCAGAAGTGTAAGAAGGATCTAGATGTTACCTTCAGCTCCCTACTGGGGAATCTTAGTAAATTCTGAGTTTATTAGCTGTAATACCTACACTCCATATTCCAACAGTAACAAGTCTTATTAACAAGTCCCTCCCCATAGGTTTCTTCCCCTTCCTCAACAACACTGGCAGCTTGCCACAAAGTCCATGAGGCTTATTCTGAAAGTCTCTTTGAAGTTTTTGAGTTCCCCTGAAGTTCAGTGTAGCTTCCTGCCTGTTATGGTTTGAATCTAAAATGTCCCCCATAGGCTCCTGTGTTTGGACACTTGGCTCCCAGCTGGCAGGGCTGTTTGGGAAGGTTGTAGAACTTCCTGGAGGTAAAGTGTCACTTTTATAGCTTATCCCTACTTCCCAATCATTCTTCTGCTTTCTGACTCTGGCTGACATATGACAAACTGGCTTGCCCTGCCTTCCCTGCCATAATGGATTATATCCCCTTTGAAATGTAAATTGAAATAAACCCTTGCCTTCTGCAAGTTGCTTCTGGTCAGGTATTTGTTCACAGTTATGTATCTTTCAAGTAGCAAAATCTGCATCCATTACATGTTGCTATAGAACAAATCACCCCAATTCTCATGGGCTTGAGCTACAACAATCGTTTATCATCTGCTTGTTCTGTAGGTCAGGGATTGGGAAGAGCTTAGTGGGATGATTCTGCCTTGGGACTTCCCATGAGATTGCAGTCAGATTTGGTTAATTCTGCAATCATTTGGAGGTTGAACAAGGATAAAGATGATGTGATTTTTTTAAATTTTATTTACTTATTTGACAGAGACAGAAAGAGGTAAATAGAATGAGTGTGCCAGGGCGTTCAGCCACTGCAAACCAACTCCAGACACAGGCACCCCCTTGTGCAGCTGGTTTACGTGGGTCCTGGGGAATCGAACCTGGGTCCTTAGGCTTGCAGGCAAGCGCCTTAACTGCTAAGCCATCTCTTCAACCCACCTGATGTGATTTTTTTTTTGAGATGATGTGATTACTGGTGTACTCACAGCTTGGCCAGAGGCCTCAGTTCCTTCCCATGTTGAAGGGCCATTTAAATATCCCTGTGTCGGGGCTGGCCACTTCTGGAAATAAAATCCAAGAGCAAAAGGACGAATCTGCAGTGTCTGTTTATGACCCAGCCTCAGAAGTCACCGCTGCCGCGTCCACAGGATTTCATCATTCACCAGCACCATCTGTTGCCCTGGCGTGGCTCAGCACACAGGCATCTTGGTAGCCGGCTCTCTGCGCCTTGACCCGTGTTCAGGTTTTGTTTTTTTTTTTTTTGTTTTTTAATTTTTCATTTGATGAAGAAAGAGACTTGTTCTTTGTAATTGCAGCAAGAGGCGTGGCATTACTGGTAGCAAAACTGGCAAGGCTGTAGTTGCTCATGAATGCAGGGTTTCCTATCTGTCAGACAATATAGCAGCCTCTTAGGATGCAATGTATCTCATCTCACGATAATGTGGAAGTGGTTTCGTTGTTTTTTTTTCACATGGGGAAACTGAGGCACAGATAGTTTCCATGTAGTCTCATCAAATCCAGATCTGCAGTGCCAGCTGAACTGCACTGCCTTCCTTGTTGTGTTTAATTTTGTCCCTTTCTCCTCAGAAGAGACCTTATTTACTGAGTTTTATCCCAGCAGGAAGGAAATTCCATAAAAATGGCTGCTGCGTTTTCAGGTTCTTAAGCCAGGTGAAGAGAGGCAGGACTACTCTGTGATCATGTGACTAAGGTGAAATATTCATAGAAAATATGCAAAAAAGAACTCAAAATACCATGTATGGCACAATGCAGGTCTGGCCCTAGCCAGACCACATGCTAGAAGAAACCGGGAAGTGGCTTCTGTGGACATGGCGTCCTGCGCAAGCCTGGTGTGACAACAGCTACAGTCCCATGCTCACGAGAAGCCTGCTACAAGATGATCTGTCCGGAGACAGGCTGTCATTGGTCACAAGAGGGGGACTACCCATACACTGATTGGCCAGCCAAGCCCCTTAAAACCCACTACACTTCCTTGAATAAACGAGTTTGCAGCAGCTCGCCCTCTGCTGCTTCCACCCAACTCCCGGTGTCTGTGTCATGACTCTGTGCCTCTCACCCCCCAGCCTGGCAGAGACCCTGCCGTCCCTCCTGTGCTGGCCCTAAGAGGGACCCCAACATCTGTACCATAAAACAATTTTGTCCAAGCACAGCAGGCACTTTTCTGTAGATGGAGCCATCTTCCTGACCCCTCAGATGTCCACTTCTAAAATTTCTATTTTACATCCAACATTGATAATTTTTATTATAATGATTCGTGCGTATGAATTATACTTGTTAATGGGTTTTATTGGGACATTTCCATTTAGGCATAAATTTTGCTTTGATGGTATATACACTACAGATTACATTCTCTTCCCCTTCCCCTATCCCCTCTAATCTTTCCTCATAATCCATCTACTACTTTCAGTTATTTTTAATCCTCCTTCCCAGTTCTAGTTTCCATACATGAATGAAAACATGGAATATTTATCTTTCTGCATCTGGTTTATTTCAGTTAACATGATGACTTCTAGGCTATGATGCTGGCAGTTTAATTTAATTTAATTAATTTATTTATTTTAAATTTTTTATTTTTATTTATTTATTAGAGAGAAAGAGAGAAAGAAAGAGGTAGCGAGAAGGAGAGAAAGAGAGAATGGAGCCGGGTGTGATGGTGCATGCCTTTAATCCCAGCACTTGGGAAGCAGAGGTAGGAGGATCACTGTGAGTTCAAGGCCACTCTGAGACTACAGAGTGAATTCCAGGTCAGCCTGGGCTAGAGTGAGACCCTACCTCAAAAGAGAGAGAGAGAGAGAATGGGCATACCAGGGCATGCAGCCACTGCAAATAAATTCTAGGCAACTGGTTTACGTGGATCCTGGGGAATCAAACCGGGGTCCATTGGCTTTATAGGTAAATGTTTTAACTGCTAAGCCATCTCTCCAATACCTATTTATTTATTTAACTTATTTTTCTCCATAGCCTTCGTCTTGCCTCTGCTCTGGCTTGGGCATGCTCCTTTGCTCTAGAAGGTTTTCAGCCCCACTTGGGACTTACTTGTTTCTGAATTTCTCACTGCATGTTGTAAAGGGCCTTGCCAGAAGGATGTGTCTCTGAATGCATATTGAACCAGATTCAAATGCATTCAATTTTAACCTCCCCATTTATTGTCTGAGATGCCAAGAATGCTGGATGATGATGGATGTGTCTTTACCAAAATAATATTGATCTGTAAGCATTAAAATCTGATTTTAGTTGGTTGAGATATTCTTTCTAGCATCCCAGACACAATTTAAAGGAGAATCAGTATAAAAAGGAAAAAGCCAAGACAAGTATAATTCCAGTCTTATTGAAATGGGAAGATTTGCTTTGATTAAAGGATTTGTCCTTCAGTGGAAAAATAATATTACTTTGAAATAGTAACATGTTTTCAACTTTTAGTAGGTAGCAAAATTGCTTTTGTTGTTCAAACAGGAATGCTGATGATTTTTTTTTTTCTTTCTGGTAAAACCTTGTCAGAAAGTAAAGCTTTGAAAAAAAATAAATAAGTTTACTTTTGCTTCCTTGCATGAGGGTTGAATATTTGATTCTAGGATTTTCAAAAATGTTTATTAACTTTGAATTTATTTTAACTAGTTTCCCCACTATAGTTATATTCATTTGGAAGGGACTTTGATGTGTTATACAAAACATTTATTTCTCTTCTCTGGTAGAAGTGTTTTTGTAGAGGACATACAATGACAGATCAAACTCTCTATCTGACATACATCCTTTAAGAGAAGGTCTACAGATTGGGAAAATACTCATGGTTCCATCCTTGTTCCCTTCCTCTCTTCCTCCTTCTCTTTCCCCTTCCCTTTCTCCCTTCTGTTTCTTTCTTTTTTTTCTGTTTTGTTAGAGTCTCATGTAACTCAGGCTGGCCTCAGACTCACTATGTAGTTGAGGATGACCTTGAACTTCCTATCCTCCTGCACCCATCTCCTGAGTGCTGAGATTATCGGGGTGTGTCACCACACCCAGTTTCTACATTCCTGAAGATTGAACCTGGGGCCTCATACATGATAAACCAGCATTCCATCTACTAAGCTGCATCTTCTGCCTCAGTCCTGTGGCTTAACTAGAGATAAAAATGATGCATTCTAATTTATTTTGTTTTATGTTTGATTTTAAAACCTTAGCTTTTTTATTTGCGTGTATTTATGGTTCACAATAATGAGTTTCATTCTATGTTCATACATGTATATCATGTACTTTGATCATATTCCTTCCCCCATATTCTATTTTCTAGACTCCTGATGTAATTTAACAGCATTATTGACATTTAACTCATGTACTATGCACAGTTCACATTTCAAAGCACAATTTAGTGTTTTTAGCATACTCACAGAGTTGATCAGCCATAAACACAATTTTAGAACATTTTTATCTTCCCCAGAAAGGGGACAAAAACAATGCTCTAGTCGTGAGAAGCTTCTATTTTCTGTTTTTTTTTTTTTTTTTTTTTTTTTTTTTTCCAAAGTAGAGTCTCGCTGTAGCTCAGGCTGGAATTTATTATGTAGTCTCAAAGTGGCATTGAACTCTGAGCAGTCCTCCTACCTCTGACTCCCAAGTGCTGGGATTAAAGGCGTATGCCACCACACTGGCTTATTTTCTGTTTCTTTAGATTTACCTTTTCTTGACATTCCGTGAAATGGAAGTGATTATCTAAAATATGGCCTTTTGTTTTGGGTCATAGCATTTGCAAGTTTCATCCTTGTGATAACATACATTAGTGCTGTGGCTGAAATGTATCTCAGTGTGTAACTATCCCACAGAGCATCCATCACTGGAGGGTTCCTTGCAGTGTTTCTGCCTTCTATCTGTTACAAACAATGCCACTGTGAGCGTTGATGTGCTGGGGAGACGTGAGCTCATGTCTGGTCACCCCAGATAGGGCTCAGATGACAGACCAACATAATGATTGCAGTGAAATATAGTTTGGGTAAGCCAATGAGTTTGTTAGGGTTCCTTACAGAGCACAGGGGAGGAGTTGTGCTTATAGAAGTGTGGCAGCTGAGTCACAGCAAAGTCTCACCCCATCCTGGATGGAGACCTTGTGGAAACTACATCACAGAGTCCCCCTTTTGTTAGCCTTCTACCCCCTGGATCATCTAGCATCTCCCAAGACCACTTGCAGCTATGGGGAGAGCTGATAGGAATAAGTATCTGGACTACTAGGTGAAGGCTTGTAGCCCTTCCTTCTTCCTTCCACTAGAGAGTGTCAACAAACCCATTACCAGGGCTGGAGAAATGGCTTAGTGGTTAAAGTTCATGCCTGCAAAGCCTAAGGACCCTGGTTTGATTCTCCAGGTCCCACGTAAGCCAGATGCATAAGGGTGTGCATGTCTGAAGTTCGTTTTCAGTGGCTAGAAGCCCTGGCACACCCATTCTCACTCTCTCTCTCTCTCCTTCTCCCTCTCTTTGCCTCTTATAAATAAATAAAAATAAAATCTTAAAAGCGAAAATCTGGGCTGGAGAGATGGCTTAGCAGTTAAGGTGCTTGCCTGCGAAGCCTAAGGATCCTGGTTCGATTCTCCAGGTCCCACATAAGCCAGGTGCACAAGGGGTGCATGCATCTGGAGTTCATTTGCAGTGGCTGGAGGCCCTGGCATGCCCATATTCTCTCTCTCTGACTCAAATAAATAAATAAATAAATAAATAAATAAATAAATAAATAAAAAAAAAAACCCATCGCCATAGCCAGAGACCTGGATTTCACTTTATTGTTCTGCTCCAAAGTTGCTATGATTGTCAGATCAAAGCATCCTCTGCCCAAGGTGACATCTTGTTCTTCCCAGAGGAAAAGCACCACACAACAGCACATCTTCGGTGTGAAGAAGTCTTTATTGGGGGTGCACCTAAAAGAATTACTTAATCACATGCCACCTCTGTATTTAACCTTTTGAGGACTGCCGCACTGTTTTCAGAATTGCTGTGCCTGTAGGCATGAGGGTCTCAAGCTCTCCACTTGCTTGCCGGCACTTGTTGCCATCTGTCTTTTTGATGATAGCTCTTCTACTGGCTTTGTAACAGTATCTCACTGTGATGTTGATTTGCATTTATCTGATACCTGCAGATGTTTGTATCTTGTCAAGGGCTCATTTGTCTTTAGTATATCTGCTTTGGAGAGCTATCTATTCAAATCCTTCACTAATTACAAAATGGTGTTGTTTTCCTCTCCATTGGTGAGTGAAATAGTTCTGTATCCATTTTGGGTAGTAGAAATTTACCAGATCGGTAATTTGTGAATGTTTTCTCCTATTCTTCAGCGTCGTTGTGGTGTACGTGTGCATACGTGTGTGTATGTACGTGCATGTTTACGTGTGCACTAATATACATGTGTGCACGTGGAAGCCAGAGGGCAACCTCGAGTGTTGTTTCTCAGGTGCCAGCCATCTGGGGTTTTTTTGGAGAGAGTCGGAGAGAGAGAGAGAGAAAATGGGTGTGCCAGCAGCCTTTCAGTCGCTGTGAATGAACTCTAGACGTGTGCACGCCCCTTGTGGGAAAGTGCGGCATTGCGCCCTTGTGTCACTTTGTGTCTGGTTAAACGTGGGACCTGGAGACTAGAACGGGCATTCTTAGGTTTCGCAGGCGGGCGTCTTAACCACTAAGCCATCTCTCTAGCCCCAGCCATCTGTTTTGGATACAGGTTTTCTCATTGGCCTGGAACTCAACAAGTAGCCAGGGTAGCTGGTCAGCAGGCCCCAGTGATCCACTGGCCCCCACTTCCCCAGCATTGGAAGAACAGGTGATTTTCTGAAGGACTGGACTCAGGCCTAATGCTACTAGTAGCATGGCTGTGCTGCCTCCTACACTCTTCTTTTCTTTTTTTCCTTTTTTTCAAAAAAACTACAGTCCGGTGCTATAAAGTTCACCCTTGATCTTTGACAAATTACTAAAATGTACCATAATGTTCTTCAGTGAATTTGAACTTATTTAGTAAGCCATTATGGTGATGGATGAGGTCTCAGGGGAGGTAAAATCTCCCTCAAATGTCCAAGAGCTGTGGACTTCAGATTCTGAGAAGTAAAATGAGTGTCTTGTTCATCCCAGCAATGTCTGGACGTTCAGAGTAGGCGAGCAATGTCTTGGCGTGAGATCTTTGTGCTGTGGCTTTAGTGGACGTGGACACATTCATCTGAATATCTGTGAGGCAAAACGTTCCCAGGACTTCTTTTTAAATAACAACAGGGCAATCTTGAAGATGGAATTTTTGCTGCTATTGGGTAGGCCAGGCAACCAACCACTGGCAAAATGTCAAGCGTCTAAAAATATGCAAATGGGAGCAACTTTCAGCCAAAGCATGTAATGTCGTGCAACTGCCTGAAATTTGTTCTCTGAGCCCTGTTAGGTCCTGAGCATTTCTGTCTCCCTCCATTTCAAATGCTTAAGCTCTCTTCTGCAGTGCGGTCATACCGGGTCTTGGGCCGTTGTCAGCTGATTAGAGTGGGGTGAGGTCTTGATGAGTATGACTATCAGAATGAGAGACACCAGAGTTTCATCTCGCTGTTGTCTGTGGATAGAGCTGGCAGGCTGTTGTCTGAAGGCAAAAAGAGAGCCGTCGCCAGAACCTGACCATGTCGGCACCCGGATCTTGCATGTGGAGCCTCCAGAACTTGTAACCAAAGTGTCTGCGGTTTCGACCATCCACGTTACAGGATGTTTGCTAAGGAAGCCTGAGCTCACCGAGATCCCCTCCTCTCTGGTCAGAGACGCCTCGGTTAAGGAGGAAAAGAAGCAGCTGTCAGTGAGCTCCACCACATGTGGTGGCAACAGGTCCGTTTGAACGTGTGTGGACTTCCACCGCTTTTCATCATGCGATCCCCAGTGGTTCTAGGAGAGAGACCCGCTCTAGCACTGTGACATCAGGAGAGGGCAAGGGGGAGGGGAGGCCATCCACTCCCATAGGTGGGATGCGCCAGACGACCTGGGTTTGGCTCCATCCTATAACAAGAAAGCCTTAGGAGCTATGCTCAGCTTACTGCTTTCCTGAGACTCACAGATTCAGGGCATATAAAATCTCCACTTCTTCTCTCTCTCCTCTCTCCCTCTCACACACACTTTCTCTAAATAAAGGGTTGGGGAGATAACACAGCATTTGCCTGTGAAGCCTAGGGATCCATGTTCGATCTCTCTCCTGATACCATGTAAGCCAGACGCACAAAGGTGAAACAAGAGCAAGGTCACACATGCCCACTAGGTGGCGCAAGCGTCTGGAGTTCAATTGCAGTGGCTGAGGCCCTGGAACACCAATATTCTCTCTACCTCTCTAAAAGAAAAAAAAAATCTCTGCTTCTCAGGAAAGATCAACGTATTGCTAGCATTTTGAATTCTCACATTGTTTTTGGCAAAAGATACAGTTGTTTATATCAAAAGCTTACAGGCAAGTTAGAGCCATTACTGGTGGCCTAGAGATGCCAAGAAGCATGAGTGACAATTGCTAAAGCCACCCATGAAGTGTCTCTGAAGGAGGTGAAGAAAAGCACTGATTGAACTTCGGACAGCGTTTAAGCCCTTGCTATAGAGAACCCCAGAAAAATACAAATTTCAGTACAATTAGCAAATGAAAATATTTGCCTCATAAACCTGAGTCGACAATCTTGGATTTCTCCAATATTCTGAGTCCTGATAGCATCATTAACTCTTTCCTGACAGTGTCAGGGATGAAGGCATGGTGGTTTACCACACACCTCTCAGGAATTTAACTGAGGTGGGCAGAACCTTGCACTATGCACAGAGTAATGGCCGCCCCCACCTCTCTCTCTCTCTCTCCCCCCTCTCTCTCTCTGAATTTCTTTGTATTCCTTGGTATGGACTGAATAAGTATGTCAAATGTTCTCAGAGGAGGATTACATCAATACGATGACATCCCTGTGCTCCTAGGAAAGCCTGGACACAACTGACACTTCCTTGCAAAGACGGTGTGCAATGGCAAGGGTGATGAGGTGCCCTGTGGTTAGCTACTAGGTGAAAAAATGTCATATGTCCCTTCAAAGGCAAAGGAAAAAGGTGACTTAAAAGCTGTATAAACAGGAGTTGAGCCAATCATATCCCAAGCTGTAGCACACAAATATCTTCCATGTTCTTGTTAGTTCATGTCTGCAATTTTTAAAAAATTTATTTATTTTCAAGCAGAGTGAGAGAGAGACAGAGAGAATGGGCATACCAGGGCCTCTAGCCAGTGCAAACGAACTCCAGAGGCATGCGCCCCTTGTGAATCTGGCTTTTGTGGGTCCTGGGGAATTGAACCTGGATCCTTTGGCTTTGCAGGCAAATGCCTTAACCGCTAAGCCATCTCTCCAGCCCTGTGTCTGCAATTTTAATACTCTTGTGTCTCCTGTGCTTAATGAGCAGCACCATAGTAGGAAAGTTGAATAATTCATTGTTAAGTGTCATTTACTCCAAGTTAAAAACAAGCCAAATTGGGTTGTTCAGTGAATAATTAATGGAGAATTTCCTACCTTGAAATCTCTAATTACATTTATATTATACTCATATTAACTAGTGACCCAGAGGGTATGGTCTATGGGGGGGTTCCTATTTTTCTAAGTCAACATGTATGTTTTAAAAACTTAATTATATTTCAATTTACTAATCATTATGTGTGTGTGTATATATATAAATGGGGTAGTTTAGTCTCCAGGAAGTTTAGAAGATGATCATTCCTGTGGCTAATTTGAAACACAATTATGTGCCTTCTGCTTTTTTTGCTCATCATCTCTCCTAAGATTGTAGCATTTTAATATGCAAATGAAAGATGAATAGATTAAATCTGTACTATAGGTTATAATTATATAGGTACCTTATTTATATTTAATGAGATCCTGGAGCTTGGAGATTTGCCAATTGGTACATTAAACAGTTATTAAAGTTAATTCAAAACTTATATTGTGGAAGTAATAAAAACATTAGCGTCCTTTATATTTTGTTATATAAATTTGATTTAGATAATTTTTTAGTAAATTTTGTGTTTCCTGCTGGGTCCAGCTGGTAGTGCTGGTCTCTGGGTGATTCCAGGTTCTCGGTGACTCACTCAAAGACTTGAAGAAAGTCAAACACAGATAATGAAGCAGCGTGAAATTTTATTAAGAACAAAGTGACAATAAAAGCTTGAATCACTGCCAAAGGGGCAGCAGGGCCACTCGAGTGAAGAGGACTCGAGGGCACCAGGACGTCATTTGGGGCTTCTCTTTAGGTTCCCTAGTAGACGACAGACATGCTGATGGGGTGGTGGGTGGCTTTGCGTGGTCCTCTGGTTTTGTTGATGAATTTCGGTTATGTAACATTTTCTTCTACGACACACGTTCCTTCCCATGATGCATCTGATGTTAACCACATGTAGCCAGGTAGATATAAGCATAAGATGGTAAACAGGGTTTCTCCTCCAAAGTTCACTTAGAGGACATAGTTTGCCTTATTGGACATGAACCCAGGAACAGTCTAGGTGGGATGCCCAAACCCACCCTTCCTGTTATTTTGACCCTGGATCTATCTAACATAGCTGTACAGGGAGTGATCATGAATAATATTAGTCAGGGGAGGAGAAAAATGAGTTCATTGTTTGGAACAAGATGTATGTGCACATCAGTACAGGTGTGTGTGTGTGGGGGCCCAGGTTCCCAACATGTCACTAGGGTGTGTCTATTGCTTCAGTCAAACAGGGTCCCAGGTGGCTAAATGATTCCCTGTGCTTGCCTGCTTCACAGCAATGGAGCTATGCATCAGTCTTTGGTTTACTCTCCTACATGGAAGGTCCTGTCTCTCTTTCCCTCTACCCTTGCCTTTCTTTCCTGTGTTGTTGCTACAGAAGAGTCTTGACTTTTCTTCTATATAAATTCCTTCCTCCACGGAGCTCCCAATCAATGTTCTCAGGGAGAGGGGTCACGCTACACAATTGTTAATTTATAGAATTTAAGGATTGTGGGGATAAGTACAATGAGTTAACCCCTTCACAGTGCTATAGCATATTCTTGGTTTTTTTCTTCATACCGTTGAGGATCAGGACGTTTGAATCAATAGACAGGGCCCTTTCAAATCAAAACACAAGTTACAGACCTCCAACATAGAATGGCACAGAGTGACCATCCCCACTTCAGAGGAGAGGAGTTGAGGGCACAGCAAGAAAAGACTGGACCAATCACAAGATCAGAACTCAACAGGGAAAGTATCAAATCCTTCAGCTCCATGTCTAACACTTGAGACATCTGAGGAAACCATCTGGAATCCAAAGGGCTTGTGCAGCTCCAAACCTCCAGCTATGTTGTTTACGACCCCTTTCCCAGGACGAATCCACCCCAAGCCAGCAGCCCTCTTTGGTGGCCATCCCATAGTCCTGGCATCTCCAAAATCCTGGGGTCTCTACCACAACCCACGCTTTAAGTTTCATGCAATGGCCTCACAGAGCCTTTGACCCTGCTCCACACTGTCCAGCCTCAGTGGCTCTCTGCAGCAGGAGCAGAAATCCAGCACCACATTGTCCCCTTAGCAGGGAGGAAAGAGTGGGAACAAGTTGACTGTGGCAAGTGAGACTGGGCTATTTCACCCCAAGTCTCACACCCAGTGACATACTTCTTCTACACCTCACAAATGCATCTTGGCCTTCTTGAAAAGCACTACCAGCTGAGGTTTAAACATCCAAACATGTGAGGCTACGGGGGATATTTTACATTCAGTGCACCACAAGGATCCAGGGATCACTTGAATCAAAATGACTGAGTCACTATTAAATATTTGTATTGATTCATTTGTTTATTCATAAGTAGAGAGAGGGAAGGAGGGAGGGAAAGAGGGAGAGAGAGAGTGGGTGCATCAGGGCCTCTTGTCAATGCAAATGAATTCCAGATGAATATGGCACTTTGTACATCTGGCTCTATATAGGTACTGGGGAATTGAACCTAGGCCATCAGGCTTTGCAAACAAGTGCCTTTAACCCTCGAGCTAGCTCTCCAGCCCCACTGAGGCACTTTTAAAAGGTATATTTTTGAGCTCCTCTCCAGTTATTCATGCAGAGAGTACTGGAGGTGTTTGACTTATACTGTGGACTAAGTTAATGTAGCTTGTCTAATGTAGACTTCAGTGAATCCTTTATTGAATAAGAAAGAGTGGAAATCATTGTGATAGATACCAATGGTATACACACAATAAGTCTTGTTCCTTCCAACCTTAAAGATTTGTATAATTCAAGAGCATATTGTGGAAGAAGGAAAGACTATAGGGGCTGGGGAAATGGCTGGCTGAGCAATTAAAGATGCACACCTGGAAAGCCTGCCAGGCTGGGTTCAGTTTCCCAGCATCCATCCAGATGCAAAATGAGGCACATGCATTTGGCAAATTTGTTTGTTTGCAGCAGCAAGAGCCCCTGGTGCACTTGTTTTACACACACACACACACACACACACACACACACACACGTAAATACATTTTTTTGGAGAGAGACACAGAGAGAGAGGGAGAGGAAGACAGAGATGGGCACGCCAGCAGCCTCTCAGCCACTGTGAACGAAATCCAGATGCGTGTGCCCCTTTGTGATCAAGTGCAGCATTGCACCCTTGCATCACTGCATCTGGCTAAATGTGGGACCTGGAGATTGGAACCGCTGGAGATTGGAACCAGTGTTCTTAGGCTTAGGAGGTAGGCGATGCCTTAACCGCTAAGCCATCTCTCCAGCCCAAGTAAATACATTTTTGAAAAGGAAAGACTTTATAATAATTTGATATCTAGTATAGGTTGCATTAAAGTTATAACAAATGTTCACACAGAGTTGGGGCTGAGCACATGCACATGGGGTAAGCATGCATACACAGACATACAGAAGTATAATCGTCTCTGGGTATCCATGAGGATTTGTCTCCAGAAGCCCCTACAGACACCAACATCTTTGGATGCTCAAGTCTCTTATGTAAAATGCTATAGGATTTGCCTAGAGCCTCCATGCATCCTGCTGAATCATTTGCCACTATATGACCTACACTGCCCGGTACAAGTAAATGCTACGTAAGTGGTTGTTATACTGTGTTATTTAGTCAACAGCAATACTAAAGTCTTAAAAGGTGCATGGTTTTTTTCACATAAGTTTGATCCGTAGAGTTTGTGGATGCAAAGGGTCAAGTGGATGTGGATTTATTAAAAGGAAGCTCTGTAGTAAGGAGAAGAAGTGGCTCAGTACTATTTAGGAAGTTATTTGAAGTTTGGACTTACATAAAAATAAATAATGGCAAAAGGAGAAATCTTACCATTGGTTTGAGCACCTATCAAATGAAACCTGTAAGGCCAGTGTTAGCCTCATTGTGTCTAGGGGATGCTGAGGGTCTCAGTGTGAGGCAGGGCAGGGCATTGGGCTGCCGCATCTTATGATCCAGTCTTAGTCTCATCCTTGCAGTCCAGAGAAGGTTAGCAGGATGCTTTGTGTGAACAGATCTGGATGAGATGTTATCACGTGCTGGTTCAAATCACTAGTGAGCATTTGCTGCAGGGGTTCTTTGTCATTTTTGTTAAAATATGAAGCGTTGCTAGATTTCACAAATCTATGGTAACTTTCAACAAATGGTCTTCTCTTTCCATTCACCATCGCAGCCTTCCTGTGACTTTGTAGAAAGGCCATCTTCCCTCTGTTGCTCTACTAATCAGCCCCAGGGTAGGGTCTGTCCCTGCCTCCCCTGAGCTCTGAGATGCACCTCTCCAGGGAAGAGGCTTTTCTTTCTTTCTTTCTTTCTTTCTTTCTTTCTTTCTTTCTTTCTTTCTTTCTTTCTCTTTCTTCTCTTTCTTTCCTTCTTTCTTTCTTTCCTTCTTTCTTTCTTTAACACTCTTTTTTTAATATATATTTTTTATTTATATTATTCTGATTTTACATTCATAGTATTGGTTCCATTGTCCTCCTCCCCGTCCTCCCACTTTCAAAGGGACCCTCATCAATGGGGAATGTGGGTCATGCATTGTGATTTTACTCAAGAGTTCTGGTGGATAGGCCCCAGTCTCTGTGCATAGTGCCCCAATTTGTGACTCTAACAATCTTTCCGCCTCTTAAAAAGCCACATATTTTATTTTATTTTTATTTATGTATTTGACAGAGAGAAAGAGGGAGAGAGAGAGAACGGGGCATTCTAGGGCCTCCAGCCACTGCAAATGAACTCCAGATGCATGTGACCCCTTGTGCATCTGGCTAACATGGGTCCCTGGGGAATCGAACCTGGGTTCTTTACCTTTGTAGGCAAATGCCTGAACCACTAAGCCATCCCTCTAGCCCCGGCTTTTCTTTTAAAGACAGATTTGCAAATATGCAGAATTGAACTCTGCAGGGTCAGTACATTTATGATAGAGTTAAAACTGGAATTCACAATCTGTGATAGTCTCCATCTTGCCGTGAACTGAGGATTTTTGTTTTGTCTTAGCAGATTTAAAGAAAGCTTCCAGTTCAAATGCTACAAAGTCCAGTCTCCCAAAATCTGGGCTTCGTCCTCCTGGGTATTCCCGTCTCCCTGCAGCCAAGCTGGCGGCCTTTGGCTTCGTGCGGAGCTCCAGCGTGTCCTCGGTGTCCAGTACCCAGTCTGTGGACAGCGTGCAGCCAGAGCAGAGCCGACCTGTCACACGTAAGTGGAGCATTGGGCTGGGTGGAGTGGATGCTGGCATCCTTCCGGGGTTGATCACATGCTGAGGATGAGCAGCACGCCCGGATACCTGTGTATCATTTCTTTGTTTGACTAGTTAAGAATTTTGGACCTCATTTCTTAATCTTTCATCCTTGTGGTTCCTGTTTTAATCCTTTACCAAAGAAAATTGGTTTATTTTAGTGCTTTCCTTTTCTTGGTTATGGGGACTTGATATGCCATGAAAAGGCCATACAACTCCTCTTTCAGTCTAGAAAATGTCTTGTCTGGGGATTGATTCCATAAATGTGTATTTCACCGGTAAGCCACAGTGAAACCTTGTGTGGACTTCAGTTGCTGCCAGATCACCGCCACGATCTACTCTTCCTACTTGCTGATAGATTTCACATCAAGAGACTGGGTTTCCGATCTCAGTGGAGAGAGGACACGGGTGGCAGAGATTACAGAAATGATGGAGCCTTGCGAGAGCAGGAGGATCACAGATCGTATCTTAGGAGCAGCTCTGCCAGTTCAGCATGTGGAAATAGCCCGCATGATTTTAGATTCTGCCCCCCTTTGGAAAGTGGGTCTTTTGTTGTCCACTCTGTGTCCCATGGACGTGCTTTTAGGAATACCACTGTAATGATGGGCAACCATCCAGCATTGTACACATCTCAGAATCATAAATATGATGGATGACAGGGGACCATTTGCAATTGTATAATTCAGAGTTTTAGACACTCAAGCTCATAGGGACCTCAGACGGACTGCAGCGTGCTGCATTTGAGGTGCTTTGGAGCAATTTGTGATGAGCTTGCTGTGTTTCCTAGACTACCCAGGGTTAGCTAGGACTCTGCGTGTGCTGCCTTCCTGGGTCCTGAGGGACAAGGGATGATGAGTATGGAAAGGGGACTCCTGTGTCACCCTCTTTTGCTTCCCTCTGGTACTGAGGCAACGGGTGATTTGTATCTCCACAGTGCCCTATGAACGTTCCTTCTTCTCTGATCTCAGCTTCAGCTTAGGTATAGTGCCATTGAATGCAGGCTTCTGAGGCCAAGTGCATGTCTGAATTTTTCTATAGCTTTCACAAGTTTTTGGCAAATGGAATAGATGGAGAGATAGGAATTATGTTCATAGGTCATTGGAACTTGAAGGCCTCTTCCTATCCAGTTCAGAGCAGCATTCCTTTGTTCCTCTGTTTCATATATATATTTATTTAAGAAAGCAAGAAGTGGAGAAAGAATGTGTGTGTGGGTGGGGACGGGTGTATCGAGGCCTTTGGCCACTGCAAATAATTCCAGACGCATATGCTACCTTGTGCATCTGGCTTACATGGGTCCTGGGGAATCAAACCTGGGTTCTTTGGCTTTGCAGGCAAGTGCCTTAACTGCTAAACCATCCCTCCAGCCCTCAGTTACATTCTTAAAGCTGAACAAGTTGTAGGCATATCTGGACTTCCTACGAGTGAAGCTGTTTACTGTGGCACTCACTGTGTCCCCGAGGCCCACATTTGGAGCTCCTACAATTTGCTCTCTGAATGCATTTGCTCAGTTCTCCAGCCTTCCCTCACCCATAGTGTCAGCTCTCAGAACGGGGGGCAGGGTGGGGAGCGTGATCACCACGTCCATATCTCCAGCCCTGATCTCTCTCCTGAACCACCTACTTGGATTTCCCAGGACTGACCATATATCTCAAGCCAAGTGAAGCAGATCACCTCAAAATGGACATTTCCCCCAAGTAAACAAGTACTCCCTTCCCTTCCCTTCCCTTCCCTTCCCTTCCCTTCCCTTTCCTTCCCTCTCCTGTCCTGTCCTGTCCTGTCCTTCCCTTTATTTTCCTTTTCTTCCCTTCCCTTCCTTCCCTTCCCTTCCCTTCCTTTCCTTTCCTTTCCTTTCCTTTCCTTTCCTTTCCTTTCCTTTCCTTTCCTTTCCTTTCCTTTCCTTTCCTTTCCTTTCTTTTCCTTCCTATCCTCTTTCCTTCCTTCCTCCTCCTCCTACTGTCTCTTCTTCTTTTTTTTTTTTTTTTTTTTTTGGTTTTGCAAGGTAGGGTCTCACTCTGGTCCAGGCTGACCTGGAATTCACTATGTAGTCTCAGGGTGGCCTTGAACTCTCGGCGATCCTCCTACCTCTGCCTCCTGAGTGCTGGGATTAAAGGCGTGCGCCACCACGCCCGGCTTTGTCTCTTCTTCTTTTATAAACACACATGCCCTGTGAAGTTGCTCTATCTACTCTTAATGGTTCCTACCATCTTCAGACAAGTCATTGTGGAAGTTCTGGAGTGAGTATTCCTCTTGCCTGATATTCCTTCATTTCTCTTCAGTCATCAGCTCTGGGCACTTGGTCATCTTCATTGAAGTCTGTAGCATTCTCAATAAATCATTCCTCGTGCACATCGACTTCTTAGTCACAGAGGCCCATGCTCCGAGATAATGCTGCTTTTGTCGGGCTTAGATCACTCCATGGTGCCTTTTGTGACCATTCTAGGACCTTTTGGTCCTCGCCTCTGTTCCTTGACACACGCCCTCTACTAACCAACAGGGGTTGTGGGTTGTATTTTTGTCTGTGCACTTTTTTCTTTCTTAACTTTCAGTTTTTTTTTTTTTTTTTTTTTTTTTTTTTTTTTTTTTTAGTGAGAGAGCAAGAATGAGTGTTTGTGTGAGAGATATAATTGGCATGCCAGGGCCTTCAGCCACTGCAAGTGAACTCCAGATGGGTGTGCCACCTTGTGCACGTGTGTGTCCTTGCACGCTTGCCTCACCTTGTGTGTCTGGCATATGAGGGACTTGGAGAGTTGATCATGGGTCCTTGGGTTTCACAGACAAGTGCCTTAACTGCTAAGCCATCTATGTAGCCCTTGAGTTTTGATTTACACAATTTTCTGTGGAATGCATGTCTCTCATCCTCCACATCCACCCACAACTCTCTTTCATGCACATTAAAAATTTCTTTGAAAACCAACCCAATGTCATCATTTTCTCCTGGGAAGTCCTAGGACCCTTTGCATGTATCATATGCTATCTGTTGCAGTTATTCATTTCTGTCATTTCGCTCCCCAGGAGACTCTTAACTTCTTTGAGCACAAGGGCTTTGCTACTTAAAACCCTTAGTATTTCTTATAATAAAAGACACTGTCCTTTTTACACTGGTAGAATTTTAAGGAATATTCTCTCCCAGTAGAAATGTTTTCTCTTATGTGCAAATGTGGGGAAAAAAAGAGGCTTTGAAAGAAATTTGAGGAGCTTTCATAGAAGTTTGTATTGGGAATACCGGTTTTTACTTTATGCACATAATTTGATAGTTGGTAAAATTCATAATTATGATTTTCACAATTTTCTAGAATCTTTAAAATAAATTTTTGTCATTAACTCTGGCGTGTCTATACATAATTTATGCAAGTTAAAGAAGAAAAAATATAACATATCATATAAAGTATATTTATACTCAAAGGTAAGTCATCATATACTGACCAATTGTCTTAAAATGTCTAATAACATGCATCTTTGGCTTAAAACTACTGTCAAAGTCTTTCATGAGAGAATTTCAAAGTTTTCAATTTTAGGCACCTTGATTTGGAAAGGTGAGATGTACTCACTAAGTTATTGAGTATTATTTCTGTTTTAATTCTTAAAATAAGTAGATCTTTTAATTGTTGAACAGGATTTGGGTTCTGGGGATAAGCTGACGTGGAAAGTCACCAGCCTCTTTGGAAGGTTAATCAGTGACAATGAGATTAATATAGAAGTGGTTTGCAGCGTGAACTCGGCATTATGCTTATGAATAGCATAAAATACATTTACATACATAACTCATTTGATTTTCTGTGTTTGATGTGCATTTTAAATAAGATCAGAGTTGACAGGAAGTATTATTAATAACACCTACAGAAACAGCCATTAGCTTATCTCATGTTCATTGACACACAGGGAGTCATTTTTTTGTCCCTGGGAAAAGGAGCTGAAAGTGACTTACAAGGTCAGATTTCAGGGAAGCCATTTCCCATTGGAGATTAAGCCTCATGGACATCTTTGTTCATTCCTTTTCAGAACACTCGGACAGTGATCAGGTTCACATGGGAATGGGAATAGAGTGTGAACTTGTCTTTAAGAACTTGCTCATTTCTGGCTATAGGATGAAGTGGAAAGTTTGTGGAGTCTGTTTTATTTATAGTAAGAATAATCTGTATCAGAACAGCGATCTTTGTCTTGGCTGTCTCTTTCAGCAGAGACTGGCTTGCCCACTTCCCCTTCTTCCATCCTGTGCTATTTCAGCATTTCATGTGCTTAGCACTTGAATGACTCTGACCTGGACTTCCAGATCCTCACCTGGAGGGACAGGGGAGATAGGATGATGACAGACCCATGCAGGGCAAGTTAGCCTGGCTGTGACAGAAGAATGCCCAGCCTGTGGACCACAGGTTCGATGGGGGTGGGGGTGGGAAGGACAACAGGAAGTACTGGCCATCTGATTCCAGTGTTGCTGTATGAGCTGGACTAAAAGACCTTACATCTCAAAGGCCCTGTCAAGCCTGCCTCAGCTACAGTGATATCTCTGTGCATTGCATTTATCCACCCTGGTTTCAGTCATGGACTTTTGGAATTAACTCTAGAATACTAGAACAAAGAGCAAACAAAAAATGGCCAAGGAAAACAAAAGCTGGAGGAGAGCACTGGAGAGATGGCTTAATTGTCAAGGTGCTTGCCTGTGAAGCCTAAGGACCCTTGTTTGACCCTCCAGATCCTACATTAGCCAGATGCACACAGGTGAGGCAAGTGCAAGGTCACACACGCCCACTAGGTGGCAGTAGTGTCTGGAGTTCGATTGCAGTGGCTGAGGCCCTGGTGTGCCAATTCCCTTTCTCTCTCTTTCTCTCTCTCCCTCTCTCTCTAAAAAATAAAATTAAAAAAAAACTGGAGGTGAGTGAGGGTAGATTTTAAAAAGATTGACACATTTTTAAATATTATTTTTATTTATTAGAGAGAGAGAGATTGGCTCATTTCTGAAAATTACCGAAACTTGAAGATGGAAGCTCATGTTTATAGTACTGTTTGTTTCACTTCCTGTGTATGTTTGAAAATTTCCATTAAAAAAAGTTAAAATCCTACCTTCTCACTAATTTGTTTTTATTTTTGTTTGAGTTATTTTGTTTCATATGTTTACATTAAGTGTTTGGTAAAGCTAAGACCACTTGGTTGTTTTTCTTCCAGTTTTATTGAGATATAATAGAAAAAAGTCTATTTTCAAGATATTATGTGATGTTTCAGTATAGGCATACATTATGAAATGATTACTACAGTCAGGCTAATTACCATCCTATCACCTCACATGGTTACTGTGTGTAAGTAACAACACAACACGAAATTATTAACTATTAACCCCATACCAAACATTAAGGCTCTAGAACATATTTTTCCTGTATAAGTAAAACTTTGTACCCTTTCATCAGCATCTCTTCATTGTTTATATTTTATTACTATTTATTTATTTGAGAGAGAGAAAGAGGCAGAGAGAGAGAGAGAAAGAAAAAAAAATGGGCACACCAGGTCTTCTAGCCACCGCAAATGAACTCCAGATGCATGCGCCCCCTTGTGCATCTGGCTTACGTGGGTCCTGGGGAATCAAACCAGGGTCCTTTGGCTTTGCAGGCAAGTGCCTTAACTGCTAAGCCATCTCTCCAGCCCCATTTTAAAGAGATGATATAGGGCCTGGAAAGATAACCCAGTGATGTAGTGATTAAAGGCACTTGCATACAAAGCCTAATGGCTTGGGTTTGATTCCCCAGTACCCACCTAGAACCAGATGCATAAAGTGCCATGTGCATCTGGAGTTTGTTTGCAGTGGCAAGAAGCCCTGGCATGCCCATACTCACTCTTTCTCTCACTCTCTCTAGTAATAAAAAAATATATATTTTATTTTTTTAACTTTTTTATTTTATATATAGAGAGAATTGGCATGTCAGGGCCTCAGCCACTGTAATTGAACTCCAGATGCTTGTGCCACTTAGTGGCCATCTGAGACCTTGTGCTTGCCTCACCTTTGTGCGTCTGGCTAATGTAGGATCTAGAGAGCCAAACATGGGTCCTTGGGCTTTGTAATCAAGTGCCCCAACAGCTAAACCATCTCTCTAGCCCATAAAAATATTTTTTAAAACATTTAGGACTGGAGACATTGCTTAGTGGCTAAGTCACTTGCCTGCAAAGCCAAAGGACCCAGGTTTGATTCCCTAGTACCCACTTAAAGTCACAAAGTGCACAAAGTGATGCATGCCTCTGGAGTTCGTTTGCAATGGCTAGAAGTCTTGGTGTGCCCGTTTTCTCTCTCTCTCTTTCTATCTCTCTCACAATACAAAATAAAATATTAATTTTTATTAAAATGAGCTGATATGATACAGTAGACATTGGCTCTAGAGATAAGTTTCTGAGCTGTCCCCTCAGTGGCATTGACTAGCTCTGTGACTTTAGGCAAGTCACTTAATTTCACCAAGCTTTGTTTTCTTATTCTAAAATAATATTGATCATGATTAAGCTAGGTTTAAAAACCATCAGCAGGGTTAGTGGGAGCATTAAATAAAATATATGCTTGGAACATGGCTTGGTACAATAATTTTTCTGAGGACATTTTTATCTCTGACTGTGCACTTAATAAAGTTCAGTGTCAAGAGGTCAAGAGCTCAGATGGAGAAATGGCCATGTTAGATGAACACTGTCCAGCGGAGATAAGGAACGTGGTCCTGATAGCATGAAATAACATCCATTTTAGTTCCATCACATTATAATTGTCCCTAGAATACATGATTAATAGCTTTTTTTTAATTCTATTTTTTTTTGAGCAGGGGTATTTTGCATCGTGTTTATTTATTTATTTATTTTTTACTTTTTATTTATTTATTTGAGAGCAACAGAGAGAGAAAGAGGCAGACAGATAGTGAGAGAATGGGCACTCCAGGGCTTCCAGTCACTGCAAATGAACTCCAGATGCATGTGCCACCTTGTGGATCTGGCTTACGTGGGTCATGAGGAATTGAGCCTCAAACTGGGGTCCTTAGGCTTCACAGGCAAGCGCTTAACCACTGAGCCATCTCTCCAGGCCCAATAATAACTGTTTTTTTTTTTTTAACGTGTTGATGTCTTTATTTTATTCTCTCCCGAAAGACCAACTGCAGTCAAGTCAAGTGCGTATGATCTCATTTGATTGTCTTCATAGCAAAATTGGCTTAGAACTAGATCAGCTGGCCCTGTCTCTTCTGATCTCCTCCCAGCTCAAAATGCCTGCAACCCTTAATGGCCAGCATGCTCTAAGATCTGTAGCTGGACTCAACGCAATCAAGCCTCGCCACAATATTCTTTGTAGTTTTGCCCTTTGCCCTTTTCTGGAATATAGGTTTGTCTGCCCACTGAGGCCACCCTGGCTCCTGTCAGAAGGCCGCCTTCCCTGGCCGTACAGAGTCCTGTCCCTTCTGAGACTGGGCCATGTTGTGGGGCTGGTTCTTGCTGTACTTCTTGCAGTCTGGCGAGGCTTGGGGACGTTCACCATGTTGGCAGGAGGGCTATCAGCACAGAAAGGATCAATATCTTTTAAATGTTAAACTCAAACTTGTAACATTTATGACACTTGAAAAAAACCTGTGTCTATTTTCATGCACTCCTCTTGCTTTTGGGTTATGGTTGTGGTTATTCTGATATTTAAACTATGAAGGAAAGAAGAATCGTGTTTTAATTGTTTTGAAAATAATTTTATTTATTTATAAAGAGAGAGAGAATGATAGAATAGGTATGTCAGGGCCCCTAGCTGCTGCAAATTCCAGGTGCATGTGCCATTTTGTGCATTTGGCTTTGTGTAGGTACTGAGGAATTAAACCTAGGCCTTTAGCCTTTGTAAGCAAGTGCCTTTAACTGCTGAGCAATCTCTCCAGCCGTGTTTTAATTTTTTTTTTTGTTTTGTTTTTTCAAGGTAGGGTCTCACTCTAGCCCAGGATGACCTGGAATTCACTATATAGTCTCAGGCTGGCCTTGAACTCATAGCAATCCTCCTACTTCTGCCTCCTGAGTGCTGGGATTAAAGGCATGCACCAGCGTGCCTGGCCCATGGTTTAATTTTTAAGAGGGCTATGCCAGGTCTTTAGCATATTAGCTTAAAAGGAAATACATTCAATTAGGTTCTCTTTAAATGAGACATATTTATGCAAATGACTAATACATTGTACATTAATATAAGCTGATGGTATTTAAGCCCTCTGCTTAAAATAGAACTGACAACTGGAGGTGACTTTATTTCTGTGGCTTTGCACACTGAATCTTCTGAAAAAAAAAAAAAAAAGACAGTGACACTAGCTTTTACAGTACATAAAGAGCTTCATACAGCTTTGCATTCAGCCAGAGTCCAATTTCCATTGTGCTGGAGTTCACTGTGTTGAGGATCTCAATCCATTTTGGGCGGATGGGGAGAGAGACGCATGAGAAGAGAAAACAAAATAAGCTTTGAATTTCCCTTGGAAATGCGGAAGTCAGACAAATAGAATGGTGGATTTGAGTATCTAGTTCTCTGGAATCTTTAGTTAAGTAATTTAAAGTATTCTTTATGGGGGAAAAAATAGAATCATTTTCACTGAATCTTGCTGATCGTTTTCCTAGTAGTTCCTACAAATTCAGTCCTTTTTCTTCCTCTTTCCTCTCTTCACACACGTTTTCAAAGGGAACATGATTTTCCCCACTGCTACTTAGCATTGCTTCTAAGTGAAAAAAATAACATCAAATCCACCTTTATCTACCTTGATTCAGATAACGTAGGGAAAACTGTTAGAAATCACATTGTCTTTCGAGAGGTTATGCTTGTTTATAAGTGCCATATTTTATCATTCAGATTCTTTTGAAGAAAGGACAACCTGAGCTATGGGAATAGTAGTTAACATCAGAAGTAGACCACACTCTCACGCACAACATTCATCCAAAACACAAGTTATGTGACTGGGGAAATGGCTCAGTCGAGGAGCTTGCTGTGCATTGCTAAGGACCTGAGTTTGACCCCCAGAACCCATATCAATGCTAGGCATGAGGGTGCATACCTGTAATGCCAGTGTTGGGACACAGAAGGAGTCCCCAAGGCAAGCTGGCTAGCTAAACTAACCGAATTGGTGAGCTCTGTGTTCAGTGAGAGACCCTGCCTCAATAAATAAATAAGAGAGAGAATGATATATAGAATCATTGTCAACCTCTGGCTTACACACACACACACACACACACACACACACACAGACACATACGTGAACAAGTTACACGTTATGGTAACAGAATAACCTTTGGGAGAGTCAATTTAACCTCAATAATCTCAAATATTGCCATGGCTTGGGTAAGTGTCTACCAAGGCCTGTGTGTTAAAGACTTTGTCACCAGCCTGTGGCACTCTTGGGAGGTGAGACCTGCTGGGAGAAGATTAGGAAGATTAGATTTAAGTGGGGTGGTCGTCATGAGGTGAATAGCTTTCCGCTCTCACATGCTCATGCAGCCGTGGATGGAAACCTCTGAAACCTAAGCCCCGGTAAACCTGCCTTGCCTTGCCTATTTTTGTGGTTCTGGGGACTAAACTCAGAGCCTGACGCATGCTAGCCAGGTGTTCTGCCATTGAGTTTCATCGTCACCCCTTGGTTTTTTGAAATAGGACCTTACTCTAGGTAGCTCGGGTGGGCTTGAACTCGTTATTCACTCACCACCATATCCTGCGTGCCTGGATTGTAGGTGAAGGCCATTATGTCCGCCTCCTTTTCCCTTCTTTAGTTGTTTGTCTCAGGGATTTGTTTAGAGCGAAGAAAAGCTGAGGAACACAGGTACTTGTATGAGCTTGGGAAGGATATCAGACTCAATGAATGGACCGTGTTTGGCTTTCAAGAGCTGGGATTCTCTGACCTGTTTCCTGTACAGCATATGGAACTACTGTGGCCTTACATGAGCAATAATCAGAGCCCTGTTGGAGGAAAACAAACGCGACAATGATAAATCATGTGGAGAGGGAACACTGGATATCAGAAATCTTAGTTCTGCTAAAATTAAGGATGCTTCACCGGAGTAGACATTACTTTTGTTATTCTGCCTTGTTGTAGCGAGAAGGAAATTTCAAAACACCAACATGAGAATAGCTTAGAGGTTCCACTGCCTCAACTTTTTCTATAAAATGCAGGGCCATGATAAATTTGGAAATTACTTAATTGCCCCGACCGTTTGCCTAACTCTGGTCATCTTGGCTCATTGGCTCAGAATGAAAACTGAAACAAGGAGGTGTGAGGAAAGGGAAGCTCCAGAATAGCTTGGAAGCAAGTGAAATAAAAGGTGTAAAGGCAGGGCTGGATGACGGCTTAGTGGTTCAGGTGCCTGCCTGCCAAGCCTAAGAACACCCGTTCAATTCTCCATGTCTCCCATTTAGCCAGATGCAAGTGATGCAAGGGCGCAATGCCGTGCTTGCCCACAAGGGGGCTCATGTATCTGGAGTTCGTTAACAGCAGCTGAGAGGCTGCTAGCACGCCCATTCTCTCTCTCTCTGCCTCTTCCTCTATCTCTCTGTTTCTCTCTCTCAAAAAAAAAAAAAAAAAGGTGTAAAGGCAGAACCCAAGTTACTAGGGGATGAGGAAATGAAGGAGAGAATGTGAGCAGCGACAAGAAGTTTGCTGGAGGAAAAGAGAAGAATTTGAGCAACTCAGTGCAATAGCAGGGAAAGCTGTTTTACATTTGGTTTTACAAAAATTTTATTTTATTTATTTTTGTTTGCTTTTTTGAGGTAGGGTTTCACTTTAGCTCAGACTGACTTGGAATTGACTATGTAGTCTCAGGCTTCAGCCTCAAACTCACAGTGATCCTCCTATTTCTGCCTCCCAAATGCTGGCATTAAAGGCGTGTGCCACCACACCTGGCAAAAAAAAAAAAAAAAAAAAAAACATTTAATTAAAAATATTTACTTACTTATTTGCAAACAGAGAGAGACAGAGAGAAGAGAGACAGACAGAGAAGGAAATAGGGGAGAATGGATGCACCAGTGCCTCCAGCCACTGCAAATGAACTCCAGATACATGCACCATTTGTGCATCTGGCTTTATGGGGGTACTGGGGAATTAAATCTGGATGATTAGGCTCTGTAGGCAAGCAACTTAACCATTGAGCAATCTTCACTGAGCCATCTCTCCAGCCATTTTTTTTTTGTGGGGAGTTTGAGCTAGGGTCTTACTCTAGCCCAGGCTGACCTGGATGTCACTATGTAGTCTCAGGGTGGCCTTGAACTCACAGTGATCCTCCTACCTCTGCCTCCCGAGTGCTGGGATTAAAGGTGTGCTCCACCACACTTGGCTCCCTTAAAAAAAATTTTAATGCATATGAATACTTATGTCCTAAGTAGGATCCAGTGTGGAGAGAGAGACTGAACGTGATTCCATGTGAGGATAGTAGATGGAGCAATTTTTGGAGCAAATAGGAAATGGATGCCAAGAGGCAAGTAGAGCAAGCAGCCATGAGGAAAAGTGCAAAGAAATTTTGGAAGGAAAAGAACTGGGAGTTTACATTGTAGCTTTGTTTGTCCCTGGTAATTAAAAGATAAGGTTGGGGCAATTCAAGACCCGTGAGGACAGCGTGGGCAGAGAAAAGGTGAATGATCAAAAGGAAGGCATCGTATTAACTGTGTGTTATTTTAACCCTACCTACATGCAACCAGCTGAGATATGTGGTAGGTTTTGAGGTCTAATTCTTCCCCAAGGACCTGGTGAAGACCTTCCTCCAGTGTAGGTAAGGTACTGACACTCTGCTTTCCAGATCAGAGCCCTAGTCGATGTCTGTTTGTGCATTGATTCAAAGTTGTCTCTAAGAAGAAGGTTTCGGCACTAAATTGCTAAGTAGGTTACTTCTTTGAAAACATTCTGAGAAACTCCCTCAATTCCCTTTCCTTTCCACAGAGAGCATTTCTTTAACCGGGCCATGGTGCCTTCTCTGGTTTGAGTGCTTTCCTTGCTCTCTGTATGCTGGAGTTCTGTGGGCCAGAAATGAGATCTTTTGTAATTCTTTTCCTCATATAATTTCTTAATACATGGTACATGGTTAAGATGCATGGATTTTTTTTTCCCCCAGAAAGAACAATGCTGTGGTCACAACGATTTTTGTCTCCCTTCCTGCTGCCCCTTGTGGGGGCTTTGTGTTGGACAGGTGACGGTTGTAGCTGTCTAGTGTGTCAGCGTCTCAGCTGCTGTGAACGAAATCCACATGCGTGCGCCCCCTTGTGGTCAAGTGCGGCATTGCACCCTTGCGTCACTTTGCCTCTGGCTAAACATGGGACCTGGAGATTGGAACCGTTGGAGATTGGAACCGGCGTTCTTAGGCTTAGGAGGCAGGCACCTTAACCACTAAGTCATCTCTCCAGCCCCCCTCCCAAGTATTTTTTTAGACTTGTTTTCATTGAACATGTGCAGTTTTTTCTTGTCATCATTCCCTAAGGAATACAGTATAACAACAATTCCCATAGCACTTACATGGTGTTAAATATGATAAATAATCCAGAAATGACTTAAACTGGTATAACAGAGGATGTCTGTACACCCTATGCAAATGCTAGGTCATTATGTAGACTTGCCCTAGAAAAGGTCCTCAGTGGACACTGAGGGATGATCATATTTGATCATATTTGTGATAAGAGAGCAGCCACCAAGGATCTTCTGCTACAGCCACTGACACAGGAAACTGAGGCTCAGCTCTTGCTCCTGGCACGGAGTATTAGAAACTGCGTGGCAGGGAGCTGACACACTAGACAGCTACAACCGTCACCTGTCCAACACCCATCGGCTCTGCCCCTTTATCAGGAAGCGAAAAATACCAACACATCCCAGGTGCCACCAGCCATGAGGTGCGTCTCTAAATTTAGGGATAACGTGGTAGACTTATACTGCCACCAGAAAGGCTTGCTTGCTAATGAAGGCAAATGAACATGGATGGACCCTGTCCTGATGGTTTCCCTGCAGAAATTGGCTAATTAGGCAGAGGGTCAGGAAGCAGCAATCGTTGATGGAGATGCTGTTATTATATGTTCAGAAGTGGCTCTGAAAGGGCGTGAGAAGGAGAAAAGACGTGCTTGCTGTCTGGAGCTGGCTCGCTTCTCCAAGGAACTCAAGGTCTCATTGCAGAGACCTTTCCAGATCTCTTGGGCACCCTTCACCATCTTCACCAATGTCCTTCATGTGTGCTTAGCCATGTGGCTCTTCTGGGAGCCCTTGTTTACTATCACAGGTAGCTGGAATGTCAGCGCTGGTGCCGTTGATGTCATCCAGGAGACGACAGTGGGAGGTCATGAGAGCGGGACAGGTGAGAGTCGGGGATGGACCTGTGCTAGAACAGCCCTGATGATGTACATCACGATGAGAGGTGCTGGACATAGCTCAGCTGCGTTGTATTTGTCACTCATGTAGCTTGAGTTCTCCTGTTGAAGCTGCTACGCATCACAAGTTGACAAGCACAGAATCTCAGCATCCCAGGATGCTCCGTTTGCGGAATGTCTACAAGAAGCTGAGTTCAGCTGCTCCAAACATGCAGAAGCTGGTCACTCCACACTGTGTGGATACTGGACGAGATTCCCTGTAGCAGCCCCGAAGAGCAAGGGTGCGGATGCTCTTGTGCGGAACGTGGAATAAGCAGGAAGATGAAGTGAGCTCTCCATATTCTACCAGACAAAAATAAAGCGATTAAAGCTGAGAAGAGACTATCGGTGTTTATTTAATCTTAGCCACAGAAAGCTCTTTGCAATCATGAAAGCATTCACAGGAACCGTAAAAGGAAAGAGTAAAGGATCAGTCTATGTGAAAAGGATGGAAAAGTTCTTCTTCTTTTTTTTTAGACCAGATAAAATTTAATACTGCCACAGGTGATAAAAATTATAAGACAAATGATAAAATAGGACACGTTTATGTCCTTTATAGATAGCGATTATTACTTTGTTAGTCAAGGTTATGCAGAGAGTCATAAACAAAAGGGTACATATAGAATGGCATTTATACAATGTTGGCTCACACAGTTATGGACTGAGAAGACCTACCACATGCTGCCAGAACACTGGCGACCTGGGAAGGTGCAGTTTAAACACCTGAAAGCCAGGAGTTTAAGGCATTTGCTTGCAGAGCCTAACCACCCGGGTTCAGTTTCCCAGTACCCACATAAAGCCAGATGCACAAAGTGGCCCATGTTTCTGGAGCTCGTTTGCAGCTAGATGCCCTGGAGCACCCATTCCCCTCCTCTCATATTTCTCTGTTTCTCTGTGTATGTCTCTCTATGCTTGCAAATAAATAATTAAAAATATAAAGACCTGAAAGCCAGAGAGCCAATAGGGTGGACCTGTCCACTTCTGAAGAGCCAAGATCCAGGAGCGCGTTGATGGCAGAAAAGATAAGGCCCTTGGTCAAGTGGTCAGATGAGAGCCAGTCCAACCTCCATCCTTTGTAGTCAGGCCCTGAAGGGATTAGATGAAACCTAGAGATTCAATGCTAACCTTTTGTTGAGAAACACCCTCACAGAATTACCCAGAAAGTGTGTGTACCCAGATTTCTGGATATTCTTTGTCCCAGTCAAGTTGATTAAATTAAATACATATTTTTCTCAGGTACAGGGCTCTTAGAAATCAAACACAAACCACATAAATAAACCATTCTCAGTAGCAGAAGTGGGTAGAGGAGAGGAATGCACATTCGTAGAAAAGTGAAGCCAGTGTCCAACAACTTATGGGATTGCTCCCATCATTATTGACACAAATAAACAAATTACACGTGGTATTTTCCCTGCTATGGAACTGACTGAGACTGAAGAGGATGGTAGTACTGAGGTGTTGGTGGTAGTGTAGGAAATTAGGCAATTTCATGTGTTTAAGGAAGACACTCAAGTAATATTTATAAAGAAGACCCTTGATATCATAAACACATTTTTTCTAAGAAGATTCATAGAAGAAATTATCCTGAAAAGTAAGACTCTCTCTCTCTCTCTCTCTCTCTCTCTCTCTCTCTCTCTATATATATATATATATATATATATATATGAATATAACAAAAGCCTTGAAAGTGGGTAAGCCTGCAGATGGATTTATTCACAAGTGTCTATGATTATTTAAATAGGAAATCATCAAGGCAGAATATATTATGAGACTGTTTGTTTTTTATAAAGAAAACGATGAAACTGCTTTTTCTGGAATGTTAATGGAGTTATAGGAGACTTTTAAAAATGTTTATTCACTTCTATTTTCTAAGCATAGAAACTAATGTGAGAAACATAAAGACAGAAATATATAACCTCTGTGAAAAGTGATGAATTTGAAGAAAGGGAGACCAAAAGAAAACGAATTGACTGCTGGTTATCAGGTTATTAGAAGGAGTTTGTGTGCAATGGGGGGAGGACTCTGCCCTTGCGGATGGTCCAATCCCCTTGGGACTGGTGTGCATGCATTCCCTCTGTTCTTGAATTCGAATCACTCTGGCAGTGGAGATCAAAGTGAAGCAGAAATAATCCCAACAACATTCTGATAAAAATTAAAAGATGAAAGAAGGCTGCAAAAAATAATTGATAGAGCAAGAAACAGCAATACTTGCATGTATTCAGAAAAGGCTTTGATAAAAGCCACTCTTATAAGTCATGTCTTATTATGAAATTGATACTACATGGGACAAAATGCCAGAGAACTTCCCTAACAAAATGTAAGAGAATTTGAATTTTTTTCTTGCAAGTTTCAAAAACGTTTAATCGCATACTATGTTGATAAATATTTGAGGAAACAAATATTTTTCATTCATTTCCATGGGAAGATGAGCTGACCTGATTCATCACAATTTAAAATGAGGACTGTAGAGATGGCTCAGCGGTTACGAGCACTTCCTGTGCCATATGGGGGCCTGAGGAGGCCCAAGACACTGCTTGACTTCTATCCCCAACACCTACATTAACAGCTAGACATGGCCACAATGTCTGTAAGCCTAGTCCTGTGGGGAGCAGAGACTGGAGAATCGCTGGGGCTCATGAAAAAAAAAAAAAAAAAAAAAAGCCAGCTCTGGGATCAGTAAGAGACTCTGGCTCAAGGAAAACAGAGGGAAGATCTATGGAGCAGGACATCTGATGTTCCCCCTGGCCACTGCAGACAAGCACAGGGGTGGGGCTAGGGCATGTATGCATGCATATACCACAGAGACCACACACATACATACATACACTCACACTATCACCACAACCATGGCACATCCCAAACACACACATACACACACAATTTTTCTTGATGTGTGCAACTTTTTGTTGTTGTTTTGGAGAAAGTCAGAGAGTCAGAGAGAGAGAGAGAGAGAAGAATAGGCACACCAGTGGCCTCTCAGCCGCTGTGAACGAACTTGAGACACATGTGCCCCCTTGTGGTCAAGTGCGGCATTGAGCCCTTGCGTCACTTTGCATCTGGCTAAACCTGGGACCTGGAGAATTGAACAGGCGTTCTTCAGCTTTGCAGGCATAACTGCTAAGCCATCTCTCCAGCCCAATGCGTGCAACTTTTAATGAAGCCTTTTGCTCTCCAAGGTACTTATTCTGTGTGTATAACTCACACCTGTGCACCACCACTACTTGTACGAAAATAAGCACTTCCCATCAGTAGTAGCACTAAATTGGGACTATCCAAATGATTAGCAGAGGAGTAGTTAAATTGCGATTATGGAGTAGCTCCTTGCCTATGGATGTGGAATGTTCCTGTGCAGAGCAGGCTGGGCAACAGTGATCTTAGCTGTCTTTTGTTCCTGTAGAAAGTGCAGGGAGGAAGTTGGGCTGCCTCTATGCTGCTGTCTGCATGGTTTATGTCTAGCAGGATACATTAGCTAGCGTCAGCAGGGTTTCTCCACAAATGGAAATGTGAGAACGGGAATGCAACAGAGGACCTACCTCTGTAAGTTAAAAAAAAAAAAAAAAAAAAACTTTAACCAAGATGGGCATTGCATTTTCAAAATGAGTGCCACAGGAAGTCTTTATCACTTCTTCCCCACTGAACTGTGGTGTGTGTCACAACCGGCATAAAAATTAGTCTATCAGCTCCTTCTGGGCCTGCTCTGTGACTCTCACCAGTCTTTGTCCCTGGGTCTGCTCCAGTTGAAGCCTGATTCACAAGGTGGATCGTTTAACACTTCAAATAGACTGGCACGTTGTTCAGAGTTTTGCCATCTTCTTCCTCAGGGGAATCTCAAAGGAATGTTATGTTAGTGCTCATAACATTTCTTATAATTCCTTACTCTTTTTAAGAGGTAACAATATAGATGTTTATAAAACACATATATGGAATAGCTCACTCATCTTTGAACATTGTCGGTCTTAGTATAGATTTAATAGAAGCCATCAGATATGGAGTCCTAAAAATGTCTTTGATCTCTCACATAGTTACTTCAGAAATGTTGAGATTCCATTGGTTTTCGTCTATGTGCTTGAGTGACAAGACAGAAATATATATGGAAGGGAGGGGCTTGGCTGTAAAGAGCTTACCCTCATATTGACAACTCCTGTTACCCTGGGGGCCCTCCTCATTGGGGTCTGGTAATCACTGTGGGGTCATGAAGGCCTCAGTCAGTCCTGATGGGGCAGATATAAAATGTAGCACCAGTAGGAATACTTGTTAAATACCAAGGTCTTGAGCAGAAAGTTTTACTATCCATTGATGTCAAAAACAGCCCCTGAATTGAGTGAGTTTGTCCTGCTAAGTGGGAGCTGGTTATTAGAGCTGGCACTTTGTTACGAGGTGACTGGCTGTTCTTGAGTCTTAAGAGATGGAACCTTTAGGTTGATGGAAACCACAGGAACTTTCTATTGGGGAATAGTAATTAATGAGAAGGTTAATCTGTGTCAGCCTATGGCCTGTGTCACTGTTACTAGCCAAATGAACAGTGTTTGTTGATGACAAGAATAAACCCTATTACAACACAACACACCTTTTCTCTACCTGTATTTTTAGCCACTTGGGTCAGATCCTCCCCCTGCCCATGACATCTTTGAAGATGAGGATTCTTAAAATTGACTACAAGGATTCCAACCAAGGGGAAGGGATAAATGAGTTAATACAAGTTTCTAGGGCTGGAGAGATGCCTTAGCAGTCAAGGCACTTGCCTACAAAACTTAAGAACCCGTGTTCTACTCTCCAGATTCCATGTAAGCAGACTCACAAGGTGACGCCAGGATATAAAGTTGTACATGTGCACAAGATGCGCATGTGTCTGGAGTCTGACTGCAGTGGCTGGAGCCCTAGCACACCATTTCTCTCTCTCTCTTTCTCTGGCATGTGCTCTCTTTCTCTCTCTCATAAAAATAAATAAATAAATAAACAGGTTTCTAAACAGAGCTATTTGATTTTCTCTTGGAGCATCTTATAGTGCATGAAAATGTCCACCTACCTAGTGGTCAGAAACAGAGAAAAGGGGCTTGGGCTGGAGAGATGGCTTAGCTGTTAAGGCGCCTGCCTCCTAAGCCTAAGAACGCCGGTTCCAATCTCCAGCGGTTCCAATCTCCAGGTCCCACGTTTAGCCAGATGCAAAGGGTGCAATGCCGCACTTGACCACACGGGAGCGCATGCATCTGGATTTCATTCGCAGCAGCTGAGTGGCTGCTGGTGTGCCCATCTCTGTCTCTCTCCAAAAAAAAAAAAAAAAAAAAAAAAAAAAAAAAGGCTTTACCCTCCTCCGTCTTTTTAGCAGGAGCTCTCTGTGCTTTCTCCTCTTTCCTTCTCTTTTAAAAATATTTATTTATTTATTTATTTATTTATTTATTTATTTTTATTTGAGAGAAAGGGGGCAGAATATGAATGAGCACACCAGTGCCTCCTGACACTACAAATGAACTCAGACACATGAACCACTTTGTGCATCTGGCTTTACCTGGGTGAACCTGGGCCCTCAGACTTTGCAAGCAAATGCCTTTAAGCACTGAGCCATAACTCCAGCTCTCTTTCTTTCTTTCTCTTAATCTAATAAAGTCTCTCTAAACCTTAAAATGGGAAACAAGAAGCTAAATGATGCCATTTATCAAAAAAACTCACATCCCTGTTCATAACATAGGTTCTTTCTTTCAACTACTTAAGCCTCTGTCAGAGGGATTCGTCATATGGGAAGGGAATTTGAAAATGTAGCGGGGATGTAGCTCAATTGTAGAGCACTGGCCTCCTATGCAAAAGGCCTTCATTCCTGCTTGTAGCGCTGAGCAAGTAAATTAGCTAAGTGGTAAAATAAGATAATGAGTTAGAGATTTTAGAAGAAAAAAAAGAAAAAAAGAAACATCTGTGGGAAATAACTAATTGCCAGCCATTGGGTCCCCAGTGCCTAGTTTCATACCTGCTGTCTGGAAGGTGCAGCTTAGCAACACACATCCCACGTGAGTGTGAGATGGGAATGTGGTAAGGATCACATCCAGCCCCTCGAGCTTCATTGGTGTAAAATCATTAGCTACTTGAGTAGTTTGAAATTCTTCCCCCCAAACACTTAGGGTTGCCAAGCAACATACGACTGCTGTCAACTGAAGCCAGTGTAACATTAATTTTTTATCTCCTAAAATGTAGAAGAAATATTGACTCTAAATATTTTCATTTCTCCATACTCTACTGAATAATGTAAACACTTTGTCAAGAACAGCGTTTCACACGTGGCCTTGTGTTTTGCCAAAACACACTCATTCTTTCAGGAGACCAGAAGCACTACTGACACCTGTTACTGGAATGAGGCTGTGAGCACCAACAGCACTGTACGAGAGATCCTAAAATTGACTCCGTAAAATAAGCCTATTCCATGTAAACTCTCCTTAATGATGATGTTTAAAAAACCCAGAGGACTGCTTCTCCTCCTCCTCCTTCTTCTTTTTGAGGTTGGATCTCACTCTAGCTCAGGCTGACCTGGAACTCACACTCTAGTCACGGGCTGGCATCAAAATCACAGAGATCCTCCTGACTCTGCCTCCCAATGCTGGCATTAAAGGCATGTACCACCATGCCTGATGGTCGTTTTTTCATTTTAAAAAGTATTTATTGGGTCTGGAGAGATGGCTTAGTGGTTAAGGCACTTACCAGCAAAGCCAAAGGACCCAGGTTCAATTCTCCAGGACCTACATAGCACCAGATACACAAACTGGCACATGCCATCTAAAGTTCGTTTGCAGTGGCTGGAGGCCCTGGCATGTTCATGTTCTCTTTCTCAAATAAATAAATAAGTAAATAAATAAATAAAATATTTAAAAAATATTTATTTATTGGGCTGGAGAGATGGCCAGTAGTTAAAGGTGTAAAGCCAGATACACAATGTAGTGTACATCTGGAGTTTGTTTGCAGTGGCAAGAAGCTCTGGTATACCAATTCTCTCTCTCTTTCCTTCTCCTTGAAAATAAATACAAAAATAATATTTATTTATTTATTTGCATACATATGTGTGTACATGTGTACATATGCATGAGTATGCATTACATGCTACTGTGTGTGGGGAATTGAACCCTGGGCCAGCAGGCTTTGCAGGCAAGCACCTTTAACCACTGAGCCATCTCCTCAGCCACTATTCTTTTTTTCTTAATCTTAGAAAGAAGAAATAAATTCCTTCCCAGAGCACAAAGCAGATTTAAGTGCTTTTTGTTTGAAGCATCTCCTGTCCAGCCACAGAAATCAAGTTATTAAGAAACTGTCAGAATTGAAGAGATTCAGTGGCGTCCTAGTCTATTTTCTAGTGATGAGAGTACAATACCTCGGGCTGGTCACAGTTCTGTTCCATGGTCATGGGGCTGCATCTGGTGAAGGCCTTCTTCAAGCTGTCTGAGTTCTGAGACAGTGAAAAGGGTCAGACAGTGAAGATGAACCAGAGACTAACCAAAATGGCTTCCCTGGCAGTGTCACTGTCAAGCCAACCCATTAGCCCAGGGAAGTGCAGGATTTCAATTTCCCTGCGCCATATTTGGACGAGGCAGAATTCTCTTGGGGCACAAGTTAAATACAAACGCACAAACGCACACACGCACGCATGCCCACACATCTGCGGAGACTGGGTATAATCTTTATGATATCTGCCACCACAGATAAGAAAAACGATTTTCATATACCATAGAGTCACCTCCTCAGCCAGGATTAGCAGATACCAGTCATGAAGCTACAGAGTTTGGTATTTACCCTGCTGGGTTTGGGTGTTGCTTTGGTCCAATCTTGCTGTACACAATTTATCTCTTCTTGAACGGGACTGTTTACTCTGTGCCATTATATGTTGAAAGTATATAATTTATCTGTTTTTTAATTTATTTTTTTAATTTAAAATTTTTATCATCTTGAGTCTCAGATGAGACTTTGGACTTTTGTACAGTGTTGAGTTTTTTACAGACTATGAGGACATTTGAAGGTAGACTGAATGCATTTTACATGGAGCTTATGGGGATCAGGGGTGGGGTGTTGTGATTTTAATGATTTTAATGTGAACTCTTGTTCCCTGGGTGGTGCTGTTTGGGAAGGTTGTGGAACCTTCAGGTGGTGGAACCTTGCTGCTGGAAGTGTGTCCCTGAGGATGAACTTTGAGGTTTTGCAGCCTGGCCCCACTTGCTATTTGCTCTCTCTGCTTCCCCCCCTGCTGAAGTGACAATGTGACAGTGGCTTCCTGCTCCTGCTGTGCTTTCTTCACCATGATGTGCTCTATCTTCGCAAACTGTGTTGGCCAAAATAAACTCTGTCCTTCCCTAAGTTGCTGCTAGTCAGGAATTTGCTTTCAGCCACGAGAAAGTAAATTACACACTCTGTGTATAAGGTATGTGTAAAACATTTGTATATTGTGTTTTGACTTGTATCCTGTCCCCAAAATATCTCATTATGCATATGCAAATTTTCCACAATCAGAAAAACTGAAACCTCAAACAAGTCATGTTCAACCTGTAACTTCTTCCATGTTTATTTATTTTTTTATTGACAACTTCCTTAACTGTAGACAATATCCCATGGTACTTCCCTCCCTTCCCCCACTTTCCCCTTTGAAACGCCACTCTCTATCATATCCCTTCCCCCTCTCAATCAGTCTCTCTTAATTATGATAGTCTTGTGTAGGTAGTTTCAGGCACTGCGAGGTCATGGATACCCAGGCCATTTTGTGCAACCCGTTTTGGGACTCAGCTCTTCTGTTCTCCTACACGTGATTCCTTTGGCTGAGGAGAGCTTCGAAACAGCTAGGCAGAGCTGGGGGATTGTTTTTTTCTCTTACTTCATCCCTTACTGGGATTTTTCTTTTTCTATAACAGGACTCTTTGAGGATTCTGGCAAGAGGTTTGTTTTGAAAGCGAAGCAGAGGCCAGATCTGCTCCCTGTGATGCTGGTGTGGAGTAGTGGTGCTTGTTTACATTGAAGTCTGGGTCCCTCCTTCCGTGGTATCATGTAGCACTGGCATTTTCCATATGGAAGGTACACTGCGCTGATCACTGTTTCTGCTCTAGCTATCTAGCCTGAGTCCAAAGTCAGAGCTCTGCATTTCTTCCTGACACAGCCAGCAGGCTGCCCATGCTCAGAAACCCTCTCCATACACTGGCAGCACTGATAAAGATCCTATTTCTGGAACTGACACTGTGGGTCCTTGAGACAATTATAACTAGGTGGACTCCTCACGTGTGATATAATGCATTTTGTCAACGTGGGAACCCATGGAAGCTATGAACTCAGGCAGTTCCCGTGAATTGTTCGGATCCAGAGACACTTATGGCATCTAAGAATAGCTTTCATGGGGAGAGGATTGCATCAGGACATTTCTCCATTTTTCAAAGTTCTGTACTCATTCTTGGCAAAAAGCAGCTCTGGTTCCAATCCCAGGAGAGCCACAGGATACTCAAACATCAGAGGTCAATGGCTACACGCTGTAGGAATTCTGTCCGGTCCTGTGTTTCCCTCACCCTAAGAGAGGACTCAGAGACAAAAAGGTTTATGGGACTAAGCCTCGTGGGGTCATTAGAAGCTGGTGGTCCACAGTGTTGGATTAAGCAAGCAGAGGGTGGGCTGTAGCTGGGGTGACAGCGGCAAAGAGAGGCTCTGGAGCAGGGCTGGCGCTGAATTTTAGTTATCCTGCTTGACAGAATATTTAACAGGATGCTCCCCACTAAAATGTGAACTTCACTACATGACTCGTCCTGTGTAAGTTGACAAGAGGATCCTGTGATTCCCGTCTCTTCCATTTCAGGGCTTAGTAGAAGGTCTGTCTTTCTCAAACGCCACGCAAAGTCTGGAAGAAAGCAAGCAGGCTGTCCGTCTGTGTTCCCCCATTTTGGCCTCAGCTTGGGCCTGTGATAAAGAAAGTAGGTTGGCATAAACAGTGTGGGTGTTAGTGCCAGCTGTGTCACTCGACTTCTCCCTTCCTGGGCTTCCATTCCTCTGTGTGTAAAATGGGAGTGCTATTTACTTTTTTTTTTTTTTTTTGGTTTTTCGAGGTAGGGTCTCACTCTGGTCCAGTCTGACCTGGAATTAACTATGTAGTCTCAGGGTGGCCTCGAACTCCCGTGATCCTCCTACCTCTGCCTCCCAAGTGCTGGGATTAAAGGCATGCACCACCACACCTGGCTACTATTTACTTTTTTACTGCCATGCGCTGGAGGTTTCACATCCTCAGGATTGTTGGAGAGTTCCTTTCTGGGTTAAACAAATTGGAGACTACCAGTTCTATACATGGAGAGGTCAGTTGAGCTGGTGGGACTGGGTTTTCTTCTTTTCTTTATTTTTTTAAAAAAATTACTTTTTATTTATTTGTGAGCAGAGAGAATGAGTGAATATGGGTGCGCCAGGGCTTCTAGCCCCTGCAAATGAACTCCAGATGCATGTGCCACTTTGTGAATCTGCCTTTCCATGGGTATTGAGGAACTGAACTGAGCTGGTAGGCTTTGCAAGCAAGTGTTTTTAGCCACTAAACCATCTTTCCAGCCCCTCAGTATTGTTTACTGAATGAATGGGTCCTATATGGCACATGGCTTGTGGAATGCTATACATACAAACCTGCATAGAAAAGTCCCCACTCTCGCTCTTCAAGAGCTGCAGCCTGGTGGGAGATCAACACTGAATTAAATACTTATACAATGCTACAGTGGAGGTGTGTCCAAAGTAGGCAAGGATGTTGGAAAGCTGCCTAAATTTGTTTGGGACATCAGAGAAGGTGTCAGAAGAAAACAAATTGTAAGGAAAGCAGAGATTGCAGGTGGGATGGGCAGAGATAACAGCACTGTGAGCTCATGGAAGCCTGGAAGGCTGAGCAGCAAGATGGCTCCTTGAGTCCAGGGACACACTGCCATGAAAACCAGGCAGACTCGGGAAATGAATAGATGGAGCAAAGGACCGTGGACCAAGACGCAATGAGGAAATGTCAGCTTTGTGAGTAAAAGAGCATTCTACAGACACTGAGAAAGAGGGTTAGAGGGAGTTAAAGCCAGGAGAGCGGAGAACAAAGGGGAGCAGTCCAGGGTCAGGTGAATGCTGGTGACTGAATAGTGACAGGATGGCAAAGAAAGGATGGGAACAGGAGGCTTTATGGTTGTCTCACTTGTACATTGTGGAGGACCAGGAAACAAGTGTAGGGACATAATGATGCATCATTGCATATACATTCCTTTCAATAAGGTCATTTTAAAATGAATGCTTGGGGCTGGAGAGATGGCTTAGTGGTTAAGGCACTTGCCTGTGAGGCCTAAGGACTGAGGTTCAATTCCTCAACACCAATGTAAGCCTGATGCACAGGGTGGTGCATGAGTCTGGAGTTTGTATGCAGTGGCTAGAGGCCCTGGCATGCCCATTCTCTCTGTCTTTTACTCTCTCTCTCTGTCAAATAATAAATAAAAAAATTTAAATACAAATGCACTAATGGCATATGAAGTATTATCTCAGAGAAAGGGAGAAGAAAGAACTGTCAATATTTCTCTGAGCAAAGATGAAGAAAAATATAATTTCCCTGTGATAGTTAAGATTTGGAATGTCCCACCAAGGCTCGCTGTGTGTCACTGTTGGAAGCTAGTTGAATCATTCAGAGGTGGGACTTAGTTTGAGGTTATTGTAAGCATGCTCTTATATGAGAATTTTGGCTCCTGATATCTCCCCTCCCTTCTCTATCCTCCTCTCTCCTTACTCTCTCCATATTCTCTCTCTCTCTTTCCCTTTTCCTTCCTTCTGTCCCTTCCTTCCTCCTCTCTCTCTTCCTAGTAGCTGTGAGGCAAATTGTTTTCTTAGCCATAAACTTGCACCCTAATGCACAATGAATGTCCCACAGTCCAAAACAGTGTGACCAGTCCTGAACCCTCAATGTGAGCCAAAGTCAACCTTTCTCTTTATAGGTTATCTCACATGTTTGGTTATCATAACAGAAGGCCACATCAACAGGGAAAATATCTGAATTGCAGCATTTGGGGGTGATTTTAGGTTTTTCCTTCCTTGACTTACCACTATGAATGCTTTTTATGACAGCTACATAATGAGTGTGTAGTATGTATATAAAAATGCTAGGTTTCAAAAAACAAAATTGCTAGGTTTCCTTCATCTATAGTCGCTAAACTAGGCTGGCTCTCCAACTTCTTATTCTTCGCAGTACTCAACATGATCAGTGGTTAACTGGGAAATACAAGAAAGATGTGTCAGCAGATGACCTTGCTCTGGAAGAAAATTACAAACGGTTAAACCAAAGCATTGTCCAAACCACTGTCCTAAACGTGGATGGAGTATGACAGGGCAATTTTAAATATTTTTTCCCTAAATATTGTGGCAAACACAATTTCACAGATTGATGGACACTCTGTGCACTTTCCCTGGTTCATAAATATTTAGCTCCATGATTAGCCATAAATCCAGGGATTGCCCTGGAACTGTGTTTTTTCGTCTGGAATGAAATTAAGATTCAGAAAGGACTAACTCATTTAGCGTGATTATTTGGGAGAGCTGTTAGGTTTCTGTCATTGGATCAGTTTTCTTTTTCCGGTTGGAGCTATCAGGCAGTATCTTATATATGTGTCGTATCTTCCCTGGGTAAGAAAGAGCCTGGGCACGGGCCTCCCTAGTTGCATCTGCCGAGTCCGCCCCACAGCAGCATCAATCAAACTGTGCCATGAACACGACTTTCTTATTAGCAGGTGGAGTGTGCTTGTGAGGGAAAGGAGCCTGATCACGGGAGTGTCCTGTGCCTAGAATATGGATCTTGGGGGCAGGGGCAGGCCCCTGGCTTCAGTGTCAAATGCTATTCTTCGCTGACTTACTGAAGCAGAAAATTGTCTCATCTCAGAAATAATGGTGTCATGATTGTAAGGAAGGTGTAGAAGGGTGGTGTGGTCCATTAAGGTCAGAGGAGTGAATGCTTGTTTTATTTTTACCCTTAAATGAAACCCCAGGACTGTCCCAAACCCTATCTGTTGTATGTTAACCCTCGCCATTGGGGAGCTCTGGTAGTTGTGCTTTCAAAGAGCTTTGTGACCCTAAACTTTGCTTAGCCTTGTGTGGAAGAGCCAGGTTAGGGCTGTCTTGCCCTGTCTAATGAGGACAGAATCGTGTGAGTCCAAGCAGAGTGGAGGATTTGGCTGTTCCTGCAATGCCCTTATGGAAGGGAGCAGGGTCGCTGCAGATTGTGAGCTGATCATTGGTTTTTCCAGTCTCTCATAACAGAATGGTTATGGGTGGCAGACTCCTGCTGAGAAGGACATTTCAGTTTTGTTTTTCACTAAAGAGTGGCCATCAAGGTCCAGGTTTGAGCTCAGATCACCTTCCTCCTCTGCACATCTTCTCTTCCTTCCCTGGGAGTCAGATGCACACCCCTGTACTACCAGTCCTTATGGCTGACGGTCATTTGGCCATCAGTCTTTTCTTACTCTCCTCTCGCTCCCTTCACTCTCTGAGTGGGTCTGTTGTTCATTCTGCCCACAGTCCAGACTCGCTGCTCCGCACATGCCAGTCCCCAGATTTACAGTTGCTCCCCAGCCTTTGCTCACATGCACACGCCCCACATGGCCTCATCTGCTCGCCTACATTGACGACAGCCTGTCCCTCTGTGTCTGCTCAAAACTCACTCCCCATTTTTCCTGCAGCACAGGTATGTCTGACCTTTTAAATGCAACATATCGCCACCAATGAAGTTCACACTTGGCAACCATGAAATTGAGTTACAAAAAAAAAAAAAAAAAAACCTCATAGTGCTTTAGGTAAATTCATGATTTTGTGTTGGGCCTCACCATGCCCAGCCTCATTCATATTTATACCAGCCAGATGTGGTCTGACAGTTACAAGTAGCACATATCGCCGGGCGTGGTGACTCACGCCTTTAATCCCAGCACTGGGGAGGCAGAGGTAGGAGAATCACCTTGAGTTTGAGGCCACCCTGAGACTACATAGTGAAGTCCAGGTCTGCCTGGGCTAGAGTGAGACCCTACCTCAAAAAACAAAAACAAAAACAAGCAAACAAACAAAAAACAAAAAAGAGAAAAAGAAAAAGAAAAAGAAAAGAAAAGAAAAAGACAAGTAGCACATGTCACCTCTGTTGGATTCACTATCCGTATGAATATCTACCTGGTTCTCATTGATTATCATTCATTTCCCTCTGTGCTAGCAGGGATGGTTCTTATCAAGGAGTTCTTGGGTTGCTCCTGTCTTTTAGCTACTGTGAATGATTCTGCTGGGAACACAGGCATGAAACTATCTCATCAAGTCTCTTCATCGATGTTGGGGTTTGTGCTGAAAATCGAGCTGTTGGCTCATGTAGTAACTCTATTTTAACTTTTTAAGAAGCCACCCTGCTACTTGTATTCCTATAGCAATGCAAAATGATTCCAATTTCTCTACATCATTGCCAGCACTTGCTAGTTTCTGTTTTCATCTCCCCTCCCCTTTTCATGTTTTGTGTGTGTTTGTATGTATAAGTGTGTGCTTGTGTGGAGGTGTACATGAATGTGTGTGACTGTGTGTTGGTGGAGGTCACGGCTCAACATCAGGTGGCTTCTTCATTTGTTCTCCATCCTATTATTATTATTGTTTGGTTTTTCAGGGTAGGGTCTCACTCTTACCCAGGCTGACCTGGAATGCACTCTGTAGTCTTACGGTGGCCTCAAACTCACAGCAATCCTCCTACCTCTGCCTCCCAAGTGCTGGGATTAAAGGTGTGTGCCACCATGCCCAGCCATCTTAGTTTTTGAGACAGTCTTACACTGAATCTAGAGCTCACTGATTGGGCTAGACTAGCTGACCAGCCAGCCCTGGCGATCCTCCTTTCTCTGCCTCCCCATCACTGGGATTACAGGTTCATACTGCTATGCCCAGCTTTGAGGTGGGCCCTGGGGATTTGAACTCAAGTCCTCCTCTTGCTTGCGTGACAGTCACTTTACTCATTATTTTACCACCTTCTCTATTTTTTATAGTAGTCATACTAATACATATGAAGTGTTATATCATAGTTTCAGGTTCAATTTTCATAATGATTAGTGATCTTAAGGATCTTTTTATCTCTCTCTCTCTCTCTCTCTCTTTTTTTTTTTTGGAGAGAGAGAGAATGGGCGTGCCAACAGCCTTTCAGCAGCTGTGAACGAACTCTAGACACATGCACCTCCTTGTGGGCAAGAGTGACATTGTGCCCTTGCGTCACTGCGTCTGGCTAAACATGGGTCCTGGAGAATTGAACAGGTGTTCTTAGGCTTAACAGGCAGGTACCTTAACCGCTAAGTCATCTCTCCAGCCCATATCTATCTTTTCTGAAGACATGTCTATTTCAAATCTTTTACTCACTTTTGAATTGAGTTATATATTTTTTAATTTTTATTTATTTATTTGAGAGTGACAGACAGAGAGAGAGAAAGAGGCAGAGAGAGAGAGAGAATGGGTACACCAGGGCCTCCAGCCACCACAAACAAACTCCAGATGCATGCGCCACCTTGTGCATCTGGCTTATGTGGATACTAGGGAATGGTTGACCTTTATATAAATGTTTTGGAATGAGTAGAATATAGGAAATAAAGGAAAAACATTGTGTTATAGAGCAGAAAGTTATTACCAACTACTTGGAAAGTGGTTTCTCCAGTGATAAGGAATAAGCACCTGCCCATGTTATCAAACATATGAAACTCTGTTCCTTCACATCTCCCTGTTTTATTAACAGTGCCTCCCCTGTTCTCAGTCTTTTTTTTTTAAACTTTTAATTTTTTATTTTTTATTATTTTTTTTGGAGAGAGACACAGAGAGAGGGAGAGGGAGAGGGAGAGGAAGACAGAGATGGGCGCGCCAGCAGTGTCTCAGCTGCTGCAAATGAAATCCAGATGTGTGCGCCCCCTTGTGGTCAAGTGTGGCATTGCGCCCTTGCGTCACTTTGCAGCTGGCTAAACATGGGACCTGGAGATTGGAACCCGCTGGAGATTGGAACCAGTGTTCTTAGGCTTAGGAGGCAGGCGCCTTAACCCCTAAGCCATCTCTCCAGCCCCGTTCTCAGTCTTTTGCTAATTATTCTGTGTGCGTTATTTCATGTGAGCTGCACAAACTTACATGCTCACACGTAACCCTACAGGGAAGTTTTGTGATTGTGCATTATCATTTCATATTGTACACACTGAGAAAACTCAGGTACAAAACCATGAACTCAAGCCCTTGGTTATGCATTAATAGTTTTCTCTCTTGAATTCTGGGTGATTTGGGGTGATGGTCTGCATCACATCTGTTTTCTCCTAACACTTTACACTCTTTGTATTAAATCTTCACATAGGGCTGGAGATATGGGTGAGTGGTTAAGGCACTTGCCTGTGAAGCCTAAGGACCCGTGTTCAACTCTCCAGATCCCACATAATAAGCCAGATGCACAAAGGTGAGGCAAGCACAACACATGCCCACTAGGTGGCACAAGCATCTGCCATTTGATTGCAGTGGCTGAACCCTGGCACAACAATTACCTCTCTCTCTAAAATAAAAAATAAAAAAGTAAACTTTTATATGGAATTAATTTGGTGATATAATTAAGAAAGACTCCAAGTTTATACCAAACAGTTGGCCAGTGGTCCTAAGCAAGTATGTTAAAGGTCTTATTTTGTACTTTTGAGATGTTTGTTTTATTTTAGCTTAATTTAACTTATACTTTAGTATCAAAAACTTAATCTCTATTTATGAGTTCTATACTTTATTGACTCAGTCCAATTTGAGGCAAGAAATTTGCTATCCTTGCACTTTCCTGTTTTCTATACTACCCGGGTTTAAGGTTTCAGATCTACGTGCTCTTTATAGATTCTCGAGTCATATAAGGAAGACAGCCCAAGTGTTGCAGTATACGCAGTGGCTAATTAAACTCATACTTGTTTTGACCGGTTTGAACACTTGCCACTGGTCTTTCTGTACCACAGCTTTCTCATTCTTGGAACCTTAACATTTCGGAGATCTGTGAGCCAGCGGGCAGCTGGGGAAAAGAACCAGTGACTGTCCCCTTCCTGGGAACATCTCTCCATTGCCAGTGTTTCCTAGGTGGATTTTTTCCATCAGAGCACCAACTGCTCTGTTACAGCAGCTGTTTTTCCCAAGCATTATGTTCAAATACTAGCTTGCTTTCAGTCACGGCTGTTGGTATTAAGAATTCTTCTTCCTCTGCACTTGCATGGATAAGGAACTGCACTGGGGGCTGCTACCTTGATGTCAAAGTACTATCTTCCAATTCTCCCCCATCAACGGAGAGAAGGGGAAGAGATATTTATTTATAAATACGTGCATCAGATTTCTTCTGATTCCATCCAAACAAGCACTTTCTGATGTCCTCATTTACAGGCAAATGGAGAAAATGTTAAATTTGGAGCATTCTGTTAAGAATAACGAGGAAACCGATACCCCCCCCCCCAGGTTGTGCAGCCAGTCTTTCCACAGGGACGGCCTGCAGTTAAAAAATCTCAGGGTGACTCCAAGTACCGCAGTATTTCCTGGCACTAATCATTAGACCCTCGTGGCCAGTCCAAACAGGACTTTGCCACGAGGCTGGCTGCTCTGCAGTCCCACGTCCTGTCAGACGGCATGCCAGAATGGTGAGGAAGACCAGACATTGGTTCTACAGGCAGCAGCTATTTTTGGAATACCTTCCTTGTGTAGGAAACCAAGTTGCTAGGGTTTGGTGGTGTTCTGAACAAATCGTTCCTCGTCCTCAGAAACGGTATGACGATTTGCTGACCCGGAAGGCGATCCCCTAAAGGTATCTGGTTATTGGTTTGTTTTCCCATCTGCCCTGATGTCCTGGCATAGATTAGGTAGCATTAATTACTAGAAAATACTTTTTTCCTCTCAGGAGCCTTATGGCTGCCCATCTGCCTACTATTTTTCCATCTCCATATGTAGTTTGATTGTGTTTTTATTGTCATTTTAATCAACAGATCATTTCACATACTTATGGGGTACATAGTGTGATGTTTCAATATACACATAGAGCGTGTGGCGATCAAGTTGGAATCATTAGCATTTCTATTGGTTGGGAACCTCTGTACTCCTCTGGTCTAGTTATTTTTAGCTATCACGTTTTGTAAACTAATGTCACTGTGCTGTGCTCTGGAGCAGCACTGCTCACAGTGGTCAAGTTATGGAACCAACTGAGCGTAGGGGCGTGTTCACTTCAGGCTAGGAAGGGCAGAGCAGAAAGGCTGGATAACAGATGCCAATGTGCAGTTAGAATGTTCTCCACTGTGCCTCATTTTAAAGGAGCCTGTGGCTGGCATTCACGGATGCTGCTTTTAAGAGAAGCAGCTATATGCCAGCCATCACATGGTCTGCCAGTTACACTTGAAAATATAGCAAAGGTCTGTGCATATGCTTATTGTATTAAGTCAGATTTCTGTCACTGTGATGTATTTATTACATGAGGTTTATTTTTAATCCGTGATCTGCTGGGCTGTTTTTCCTCTGGGCTGGTGGCAAGACAGAGCATTATGGTGGTAGGGCCGTTGAAACAAAGCAGCTCACCTCATGTTGGCCAGGAAGCAGAGAGGGAGTGAGGGAACTGGGGACGAGATAGAACCTTCAAGGGATGCTTTCAGGGACCTACTCATTCCACTTAAGATCTTCCTCCTAAGAGTTTCACCATCCCCCAGTAATGTCCTCAGCACACAGCCTGTGAAGGACATGTCATGTGCAAAGCATGAAATTTATCACAAGTCTGGCACTGTATTTCTGGAGTTCTGGTATATTTTCTGAAGACAATTCAGGTTGGTGGACACTAGAGATCGGGAACCCCTCAGAGGTCCCCTGACTCCTTCAACCATCAGAAATAAGTTGCATTCTATTCAGAACTAAATTGGTTGTTGGCATATTCATGCTGGGTTGAGGAAACTGAAGCATAAAATAGCTAATTACACCTAACATCAAGCCTTCTCCACTTGTTTTTCTTTGGCCCACAAGGGTTGAGCACAGATTAGTTCACAAACACTAGATTCCAACAGGGACAAGTCTGGTAGAAGGTGGGTGGAAATGCTTTCATAATACAGGGGAACAAGGGCCAGAAGAAAATGAAATAGAGGTTACCCGAGAAGCATAAGAAAGGATTTCTCACTATAACAGGGTGAAGTGTCAGAAAAAAATTGTCCAAAAGTGATTCTGAAGGAGACATGGGAGGTATCCAGAAGGCAAGGAGCTCTGTAGAACCTTCCAGAACAGAAGGTGTTATGTACAGGTACCATTGGGGAGGTGTGGAAAGCTCACAGTGGCTTCAGCCTGTACTGAAACACCTAGGAGCCTGTGAGACGGTTATCAAAGCATAACCCTCAGACCCCATTACAGTGAGTTTTGTAGGCACAGCTAACTCATTAATATTTAAATGAGATACTTGAATGGTAATGAGGTGGGTGGCATTCCCCCAACAGCTAGTGTGCATAAACTGTGTACAAAATACTGTTCTAGATGCTATGGGTGTTAGCAAAACAGCAATATTACTAACGTTTATCACATGTTTCCTGTTGTCTGAAGCAGGTTGCAGTCTGAATGGGGCTCTGACTAAATTGTGAACGAACTCCAGACACATGCACCTCCTTGTGGGCAAGAGTGACATTGTGCCCTTGCGTCACTGCGTCTGGCTAAACATGGGTCCTGGAGAATTGAACAGGTGTTCTTAGGCTTAACAGGCAGGTACCTTAACCGCTAAGTCATCTCTCCAGCCCATATCTATCTTTTCTGAAGACATGTCTATTTCAAATCTTTTTACTCACTTTTGAATTGAGTTATATATTTTTAATTTTTATTTATTTATTTGAGAGTGACAGACAGAGAGAGAGAAAGAGGCAGAGAGATGGGTACACCAGGGCCTCCAGCCACCACAAACAAACTCCAGATGCATGCGCCACCTTGTGCATCTGGCTTATGTGGATACTAGGGAATGGTTGACCTTTATATAAATGTTTTGGAATGAGTAGAATATAGGAAATAAAGGAAAAACATTGTGTTATAGAGCAGAAAGTTATTACCAACTACTTGGAAAGTGGTTTCTCCAGTGATAAGGAATAAGCACCTGCCCATGTTATCAAACATATTAAACTCTGTTCCTTCACATCTCCCTGTTTTATTAACAGTGCCTCCCCTGTTCTCAGTCTTTTTTTTTTTTTAAACTTTTAATTTTTTATTTTTTATTATTTTTTTTGGAGAGAGACACAGAGAGAGGGAGAGGGAGAGGGAGAGGAAGACAGAGATGGGCGCGCCAGCAGTGTCTCAGCTGCTGCAAATGAAATCCAGCATGTGTGCGCCCCCTTGTGGTCAAGTGTGGCATTGCGCCCTTGCGTCACTTTGCAGCTGGCTAAACATGGGACCTGGAGATTGGAACCGCTGGAGATTGGAACCAGTGTTCTTAGGCTTAGGAGGCAGGCGCCTTAACCCCTAAGCCATCTCTCCAGCCCCGTTCTCAGTCTTTTGCTAACTATTCTGTGTGCATTATTTCATGTGAGCTGCACGAACTTACATGCTCACACGCAACCCTACAGGGAAGTTTTGTGATTGTGCATTATCATTTCATATTGTACACACTGAGAAAACTCAGGTACAAAACCATGAACTCAAGCCCTTGGTTATGCATTAATAGTTTTCTCTCTTGAATTCTGGGTGATTTGGGGTGATGGTCTGCATCACATCTGTTTTCTCCTAACACTTTACACTCTTTGTATTAAATCTTCACATAGGGCTGGAGATATGGGTGAGTGGTTAAGGCACTTGCCTGTGAAGCCTAGGGACCCATGTTCAACTCTCCAGATCCCACATAATAAGCCAGATGCACAAAGGTGAGGCAAGCACAACACATGCCCACTAGGTGGCACAAGCATCTGCCATTTGATTGCAGTGGCTGAACCCTGGCACAACAATTACCTCTCTCTCTAAAATAAAAAAAAAAAAAGTAAACTTTTATATGGAATTAATTTGGTGATATAATTAAGAAAGACTCCAAGTTTATACCAAACAGTTGGCCAGTGGTCCTAAGCAAGTATGTTAAAGGTCTTATTTTGTACTTTTGAGATGTTTGTTTTATTTTAGCTTAATTTAACTTATACTTTAGTATCAAAAACTTAATCTCTATTTATGAGTTCTATACTTTATTGACTCAGTCCAATTTGAGGCAAGAAATTTGCTATCCTTGCACTTTCCTGTTTTCTATAGTACCCGGGTTTAAGGTTTCAGATCTGTGTGCTCTTTATAGATTCTCGAGTCATATAAGGAAGACAGCCCAAGTGTTGCAGTATACGCAGTGGCTAATCAAACTCATACTTGTTTTGACCGGTTTGAACACTTGCCACTGGTCTTTCTGTACCACAGCTTTCTCATTCTTGGAACCTTAACATTTCGGAGATCTGTGAGCCAGCGGGCAGCTGGGGAAAAGAACCAGTGACTGTCCCCTTCCTGGGAACATCTCTCCATTGCCAGTGTTTCCTAGGTGGATTTTTTCTATCAGAGCACCAACTGCTCTGTTACAGCAGCTGTTTTTCCCAAGCATTATGTTCAAATACTAGCTTGCTTTCAGTCACGGCTGTTGGTATTAAGAATTCTTCTTCCTCTGCACTTGCATGGATAAGGAACTGCACTGGGGGCTGCTACCTTGATGTCAAAGTACTATCTTCCAATTCTCCCCCATCAACGGAGAGAAGGGGAAGATATTTATTTATAAATACACGTGCATCAGATTTCTTCTGATTCCATCCAAACAAGCACTTTCTGATGTCCTCATTTACAAGCAAATGGAGAAAATGTTAAATTTGGAGCATTCTGTTAAGAATAACGAGGAAACCGATACCCCCCCCCCCAGGTTGTGCAGCCAGTCTTTCCACAGGGACGGCCTGCAGTTAAAAAAATCTCAGGGTGACTCCAAGTACCGCAGTATTTCCTGGCACTAATCATTAGACCCTCGTGGCCAGTCCAAACAGGACTTTGCCACGAGGCTGGCTGCTCTGCAGTCCCACGTCCTGTCAGACGGCATGCCAGAATGGTGAGGAAGACCAGACATTGGTTCTACAGGCAGCAGCTATTTTTGGAATACCTTCCTTGTGTAGGAAACCAAGTTGCTAGGGTTTGGTGGTGTTCTGAACAAATCGTTCCTCGTCCTCAGAAACGGTATGACGATTTGCTGACCGGAAGGCGCATCCCCTAAAGGTATCTGGTTATTGGTTTGTTTTCCCATCTGCCCTGATGTCCTGGCATAGATTAGGTAGCATTAATTACTAGAAAATACTTTTTTCCTCTCAGGAGCCTTATGGCTGCCCATCTGCCTACTATTTTTCCATCTCCATATGTAGTTTGATTGTGTTTTTATTGTCATTTTAATCAACAGATCATTTCACATACTTATGGGGTACATAGTGTGATGTTTCAATATACACATAGAGCGTGTGGCGATCAAGTTGGAATCATTAGCATTTCTATTGGTTGGGAACCTCTGTACTCCTCTGGTCTAGTTATTTTTAGCTATCACGTTTTGTAAACTAATGTCACTGTGCTGTGCTCTGGAGCAGCACTGCTCACAGTGGTCAAGTTATGGAACCAACTGAGCGTAGGGGCGTGTTCACTTCAGGCTAGGAAGGGCAGAGCAGAAAGGCTGGATAACAGATGCCAATGTGCAGTTAGAATGTTCTCCACTGTGCCTCATTTTAAAGGAGCCTGTGGCTGGCATTCACGGATGCTGCTTTTAAGAGAAGCAGCTATATGCCAGCCATCACATGGTCTGCCAGTTACACTTGAAAATATAGCAAAGGTCTGTGCATATGCTTATTGTATTAAGTCAGATTTCTGTCACTGTGATGTATTTATTACATGAGGTTTATTTTTAATCCGTGATCTGCTGGGCTGTTTTTCCTCTGGGCTGGTGGCAAGACAGAGCATTATGGTGGTAGGGCCGTTGAAACAAAGCAGCTCACCTCATGTTGGCCAGGAAGCAGAGAGGGAGTGAGGGAACTGGGGACGAGATAGAACCTTCAAGGGATGCTTTCAGGGACCTACTCATTCCACTTAAGATCTTCCTCCTAAGAGTTTCACCATCCCCCAGTAATGTCCTCAGCACACAGCCTGTGAAGGACATGTCATGTGCAAAGCATGATATTTATCACAAGTCAGGCACTGTATTTCTGGAGTTCTGGTATATTTCCTGAAGACAATTCAGGTTGGTGGACACTAGAGATCGGAAACCCCTCGGAGGTCCCCTGACTCCTTCAACCAGCAGAAATAAGTTGCATTCTATTCAGAACTAAATTGGTTGTTGGCATATTCATGCTGGGTTGAGGAAACTGAAGCATAAAATAGCTAATTACACCTAACATCAAGCCTTCTCCACTTGTTTTTCTTTGGCCTACAAGGGTTGAGCACAGATTAGTTCACAAACACTAGATTCCAACAGGGACAAGTCTGGTAGAAGGTGGGTGGAAATGCTTTCATAATACAGGGGAACAAGGGCCAGAAGAAAATGAAATAGAGGTTACCCGAGAAGCATAAGAAAGGATTTCTCACTATAACAGGGTGAAGTGTCAGAAAAAAATTGTCCAAAAGTGATTCTGAAGGAGACATGGGAGGTATCCAGAAGGCAAGGAGCTCTGTAGAACCTTCCAGAACAGAAGGTGTTATGTACAGGTACCATTGGGGAGGTGTGGAAAGCTCACAGTGGCTTCAGCCTGTACTGAAACACCTAGGAGCCTGTGAGACGGTTATCAAAGCATAACCCTCAGACCCCATTACAGTGAGTTTTGTAGGCACAGCTAACTCATTAATATTTAAATGAGATACTTGAATGGTAATGAGGTGGGTGGCATTCCCCCAACAGTTAGTGTGCATAAACTGTGTACAAAATACTGTTCTAGATGCTATGGGTGTTAGCAAAACAGCAATATTACTAACGTTTATCACATGTTTCCTGTTGTCTGAAGCAGGTTGCAGTCTGAATGGGGCTCTGACTAAATTTTAAGTGATATATCATTTAGATAACTCTATTTGTATGTATATGTCTATGCATACATATTTAAATTTATTTCTTTATTTCCATACAATTTACTCCCAAGCTTTAGTCTGCATCCAAACCTATAACAGGGGCTTGGTAAAACAGTTGATTGGGATCCCTGTAATGGTCCGAAAATCACTGAAGGAAGACTCCAGAGTCAAATAGCATGTAAAAGCTTAGAGCGTTTATTCTGCAGAATCAGCCAGCATGCTGGGTCAACCACTCTTACAAAATGGCGGCCACCTGAGGAGCTCGCAGGCTCCCTTTTAAGCACAGCTAAAGGAATTTTGGCAGGCTTTTAGTCTTTTAACATGATTGGCTAATTTGAACAGTAACTGTACTTGTACTTTTTTTTTGATTGGTCTTAAGGTTTTGGTGGCCAGGTCTAGGGGAATTTCAGGCAGAGGAGGTAACCTCCCAACGTGATTGGCTAAGCAAGCAGCAGTCACGTTTGTACAGACTCAGCCCCCAGAGCTCACCCCACCTGGAAACTGAAACTTTAGCCTAGTAAGGGCAGCACATTACTGAGGCCTGTCATGGCGTCAGTTTGGTCCCTTCAATCCCCTTTATGTATCTTTATCCAATATTGTTGAGGGTTGGGGTGGAGATCAATTGTATTTCTTTTTTTTTTTTTTTTTTTTTTTTTTGGTTTTTCAACATAGGGTCTCACTCTACTCCAGGCTGACCTGGAGTTCACTCTGTAGTCTCAGGCTGGCCTTGAACTCATGGCAAACCTCCTACCTGTGAACCCCAAATGCTGGGATTAAAGGCGTGTGCCACCATGCCCAGATCTCAGTTGTATTTCTTTTTATTTATTTATTTGTTAACAATTGTTTATTTTTATTTATTTATTAGCAACAGACAGACAGGTTTTGTCAAAAACAAAACCTCCAAAAGAAGCCAAGTGGTCATGCTAGTTTAAGAAGATGGCATGTCAAAAAGATGGAGAAAGGAAGTTTTGTTTAAACTTTGCAAAACTTAAACTTGGCTGGTTTGTTTAGTTTATGCAGACTTCCTGCTGTGAAATATTGAAAAGTTAATGACAATACAGGAATTTTGGTGTTCCTCCACCAATGTACCGATATATACCAGTGCACTGATATTTTTTCATCTTTAAAAAATTTAAATATTATTATTATTATTATTATTAATGACATATTTCGTATGGATACATCATGATACCCTCTTTTCTCTCATCCCTGCCCCATCCATTGGGGATGCTCCTCAGTGGGGTTGTAGTCATTCCCCTATGGGGTTGTGGGTTATATGTTGTGGGAGCAGCAGTCAGTTATTTTGGGGGGACAGGGAATGCCTCTGGGCATGATACCTCAACCTGTGGCTCTTACAATCTTTCTGTCTTCTCTTCTGCAAAACTCCCTGAGCTGTGGTGGGTGAGTTTGAAGTCTACTTCAGTGATGAGCTCTTAGGCTTCTCTGGATCTCTGCTTTGGTAAGTGTTGAGTGTCCTCAGGGTCTGTCTCCTACACCCTGGCGCTGATTATCAGGTTCAGCATGGAAGCAGCACTCTTGCTCATCTCCCCAGTTCCTCTGTGGTTTCAGCTGTTCCTTGGCTGAAGTGTGAGGGGTACTTTATCTCCTTTGGGTCTTGCTACCTTCTGAAAAAGAAAAACAGATTCTTCACTGGAGAGTGAAGTCAGCATAGTTTAAATGGGATAAGCATTATTAATTTAGGGAGAATTTGATGTATGTAGCCCCTCTTTTAGCCAAAGACCAGTGAGAGCTTGACACTGGAGATCATAATCTTTGTCTCCATAGGATTCTGATGTGGTTCCCGATTCCAGATATGGGTTCCTTTACACTGAGCGGATCTCTTAGCCAATCAGAAAGCTATTGGCTACCCACCAAGGCTGTGCGCCACCATTGCACTGGCGTGTACATCCTGTCAGGGTGTTTGCTTCTGAATAGCTGAGGCCTCTGGTTGCTCAGACCGTTGTTGACCGCTTTCACCAGTAGCTCATGTGGCGCTTTCCAGCACTAGACAAGATAACTGTCTGGGGACTGGATTTCTTCCAGATTCCAGCCAGGTGTCTCCATTTTCTGTGTCAGCAGCATATGGTGTCTGCAGCAATAGGGTCTTACCTTTTGCCTCGGGTGGGTCATCCAGCAATATACTGATAATTTGGAGGTGTTCCCAGATTCTTTTCTTATGAATTTGACAGATGAAGTCTGTAGAGCAGAGGATAAGATTCAGAGAGATTTCATTATAGCTTAGAATTGTGGGAGGGACAAGAGAAAGGGAGCTTATGCCCAGAATGCAAAAGAAGGAAGCAAGGCAGAGCAAGAGAGCTAAGTGGGTTGAGAAGCCCTCCCCAAGACTCAGCCTGGGGAGGGAGAGTTATGGGAAGTGACACAGTTTCTATATGACCTGAGCAAGACTAGCTCTGACAGGTTTAAACCTGTGAGATCGAGCAATAGGTAGGGATCAGTCTCTGTTATTTATGAAGGGTGTAGGCTCACTTAGAAATCTTTCCTGAGGGTGTCTCTCCAAGGAAGAAACAGATAAGGAAAAAAAAAATCCATGTTCTCTTTGCAGTCTTAGGGATATTTCCTGCTTTTACTCAAGGAAAAAAAAAAGCTCAGTTTGGGGGTTCTGTGACCCTAACTGCCTAGCGATTTTTTGTCTCCTATCAATAGGAAATGTTAGATTTGGAAGAATGGTAAATAAAGAATCTTATGGAGTCTTTAACATAGACCAGTTGCTTTTAATCTTAACAAACTGAAGAAATTTACTGTAGAATCCTCAGCACAAGAAAACATAGTTTAGCAAGACCTTGTCCTGTGCCATCCCATCACTGGTGATGATAAGCCACAACCCCAGGGCAGAGGCTATTGTATTTTTCTAGGTGTGAGGTGATGAAGGCTTATGCCCCGTTTTTGTGGAGCAGGGAGAGGAATGCCAGTAGAAACAATGCAACAGGATAAAACAGAGATAAGACTCTGGGAAACTCACAGTCTTCTAAGGCAGATGATAGATCTGCCTTCCTTTTTCTCTTTTTCTTTTTCTTTTTCTTTTTCTTTTTCTTTTTCTTTTTCATTTTCTTTTCTTTTCTTTTCTTTTCTTTTTCTTTTCTTTTCTTTTCTTTCCTTTCCTTTCCTTTCCTTTCCTTTTCTTTCCTTTTCTTTTCTTTTCACCTGAAATTCACTATGTAGCCTCAGGGTGGCCTCAAACTCACGGCAATCCTCCTACCTCTGCCTCCCCGAGTGCTGGGATTAAAGGTGTGCGCCACCACGCCCGGCTCCCGCCTTCCTTTTTCTAAACACAGCACTCCATGTATTTTCAACAATAAACAGTAAAGCACATGACTTATGGGATAACTTAAGAAACATTTCTCTGCTGCTTCATTCTTATCCAAAAAAAAATGGGGAATGCCTCTGAGTGTTCCACAGATAAACAAGATAATTGGTGTAATGTACTTTGAATATCTAGAAGTCTGAATGTGATTATTATTGCTAATAACAGAATAAGAAATAGAGTTCTCGTGTGGATTGAAATTGTTTCAGAGAAAGGAGATTTGTTTAAGCCCCCTTCACAGAAGCTAATAGGATGCCCCAGGAAGTGGCGCATATGAAATAATTAGCTGGAGAGAAATAGCTAGTTTATTGAAGTGCCTGATGTCACAAAATGATGTAGGCTAGTAAAATACCACAGAGAATCCTATAAAATATTCCAGAGGGAGCTAATCAAACAGTATGGCCAGGAAATAGGGCAGCAGCTCCATTTTAATGAAGATGAATGACTTGCTTAGAAAAAAAAAATAGTTCCAGTTTTCTCAGCATGTTGATTAACCAAGACATGTACGAGGGAAAAGCAAGATGTCATTGGAATAATAAGGTGCCTCTATCATCCATCAATTCTCTGGACTCTTCATTTAGCACAGGCTCATTGACCCTCCGTGTGTCAGACAAGATATGGAACCTCTCTTTAGACCAGCTCGCCGCCAAGGAGGAAGAACAGAAAAGGAGACACATATAACTATAATAAATAAGCAATTGCATTAGCAAGACGTTGTTGTAGGCTGGCTCATCACAGGAGGTGCATTAGCTTGCTACTGCTGTGTAACAAATGAAATGCATGAGCTTGCTTAGAACCACGCACATTATTCCACAGTTGCCTGGTCAGAAGTCCAAGCATGGATAACCTGATTCTCTGCCCAGGCCTTAGAAGGTACAGACCATGCATGGCTGTATGCTGCCACCTCCGGTTGTCCCATGCTTCCTTGGGTGGTTAGTAGAAGCAATTTGCTTGCTACTGTATAACTGAAGCACATAGCCTTTTGTTAATTGTTACCTGGAGGCTACCATCAGCTCTTGGGACCATCTGCAGTTCTTAGAGACCACGCACACTTCCTTGGGTTTGTGCAGATTAGGAAGGAGAAGCCTCACTCCTGCCTAATATGCAGGCATGCCACCCTATCTTAGGAGCAAGTCGCAGGTCCCACCAGCATTCAAGGAGAGGGGATTACATAAAGTATGGACAACAGCAGGCAGGTATTAAATGGGCAGGTCACAGCTTAGACTTTGTCTGCCAGTCACATATTAGAAGCTTCTGAGTAATATAATGTGTCTAAGACAAATAATTTCTGAGAGTCAACATTTGTATTAGTTACTTTTCTTGTTACCATGAGCAAATACCTCACAAAAGACACTTAAGGAAGGAAGGTTTATTTTGGATTACTGTTCCAAGCGATAGTCCATCATGGTGGGGAAGACATGGTGGCGGGAGCCAGAGTGCCAATCATACTGAGTCCACAGTCAGGAGGCAGACAGCAATGAATGCTGGTGTTCAGTTCGTTTTTTCCTTTTCCTTTTTCTTTTTTTAATTTGGGTTAGACAGAGAGAGAGAGGAAGAGGCAGAGAGAGTGAATGAACACACCAGGGCCTTTTCAGGTGCTGTGAACAAACTCCAGACATGCGCCCCCTTGTGCGCATGGGCGACATTGCGTGTTTGTGTCCCTTTTGCATCTGGCTAAACGTGGGACCTGGAGATTAGAATAAGTGTTCTTAGGCTTCGCAGGCAGGTGCCTTACCCACTAAGCCATCTCTCCAATCCACTTTTTCCTTTCTATACAGCCCAGGACCCCCAGCCCATGGAATGGTACCACCCACATTTAGGGTGGGTCTTCCCACCTCAGTTAACCTAATCTGGAAAATTCCTCAAAGACTTGCCTAGAGACTTGTTTGCATTGGTGATTCTAAATTTTTCAGTTTGACCACAGGGAGGAACCATTACAGCATCCTTGTCATTTGGTATTTTGGGTAGCGTCTTTGGATGGTCTTAGGTTGCTGGACAGCATTGACATTGAACTTTCTTAGAGTGTATTAGTGGTGTGATTGGATCATGTCACCTTTTGTCAAAGATGCTATATGATAGTAATAAGAATCATTTTTTATTGTAATTATCAGAAAAGTCAGACAAAAGGGCAAAATTTATATATTATTAATATTTTATTTTTAACTTAAATGGTACAAATATGAATATGTCAACAACCTAAGGTAAAAGCCATCTTTTCTGTTTATGTATTTTTTTTATTTATGAGAGAGAGAGAGGAAGAATTGGTGTGCCAGGTCCATGAGCCTGTGCATATGTGTCACCTTGGGCATATGGTTTACGTGAGTTCTGGGGAGTCAAACCTGGGTCCTTAGGCTTTGCAAGCAAGTGCTTTAATCATTAAGCAATATCTTCAGCCCCAAAGAAAATATTTTTATTTATTTGAGAGAGAGAGAAAGCATGTATGTGTGTATAGGAGGACCGGGGCCTCCTGCCACTCTGGACAAACTCCAGACACATGTGTCACTTTGTGCATCTGGCTTTACATGGGTGCTGGGCATTGAACCCAGGCCATAAAGCTTTGCAAGCAAGTACCTTTAGCCACTAAGCCACTTCTCCAGCCCGCCAAAGCCATTTTTAAATGAAAGAAGCATACAAATACATCCTTGAAGTGTTCCTCCTGGATAATACTTCTAGAGTATTTACACCAGCCATCTCTGCTACCCTACATTCTTCTAAGATTCCCTGAAATTTAAAAAAATATTGAAAGATTCCATACTTACAGACAATAAACCATGATAATTCCCTTCCCTCCTCCACTTCACAAATCCACACTCCATCAGATCCCCTCCCTCTCTCCATTAGTCCCTCTTTTATTCTGATGTCATTATCTTTTCCTCCTTTTTTTTTTTAAGTTTGGATTCAACTTTCTCTCTTTTTAATTTAGAGAGAGAGACAGAGACAGAGAAAGAATGGGTGTGCCAGCAGCCTCTCAGCCACTGTGAATGAACTCCAGACACATGGGCCCCCTTGTGTGCATGTGTGACATTGCACCCTTGCATCACTGTGTCTGGCTAAACATGGGACCTGGAGAATCAAACAGGTATTCTTAGGCTTCGCAGGCAGGCAGGCAGGCATCTTGACTACTAAGCCATCTCTCCAGCCTATCTTTTCCTCCTTTATGAGGGTCTTGTGAAGGTAGTACTAGGCACTGTGAGATTATGGCTATCAAGGCCAATTTGTGTCTGAATGATTGCACTGTAAGCAGTCCTAACCTTCCTTTGCCTCTTACATTCTTTCTGCCACCTCTTCCACAATGCACCTTGAGCCTTGGAAAGAACCTTTCTCCTCATTCAGATCTGGCAAATAGAGGTGTGTGCTCATATGTTTGAAGTTCAATTGAATAATATGTTGTTCCAGTTCTGGCTTTTTGTCACATTGTTCATTGATTGCTGACTACCCAAATTAGAGAAAACAAAATATGACTGCATTTCATAACTGACTTGAGAGAAATTAATGTCTCAGTTGAGAACATGTAAGATATATGGAAAAATTACTTGTAAACTGTGGGTTCCTATCTTGAATTATATCGTTGGAAAAATATCTAAATTCATTTGTCTGGTCCCCTTTGATGTAAAAATGCCTTTTAGAACTGGACAAACGGTTTTGGGGTTAAGGCACTACCTGTGAAGCTAAGGACCCAGGTTCAAGTCTCCAGGTCCCATGGTGGCACGTGTGTCTGGAGTTTGTTTGCAATGGCTACAGGCCCTGGCATACCCATTCTCTCTCTGTGTGTGTTAAATAAATAAATAAATAAATAAATAAATAAATAAATAAAATAAAAGTGCCTTTTAAGTTTTTAAAGATTTTATTATTATTATTTTATTTATTAGAGACAGAGAGAGGGGTATATAGATAGAGAGAAAGAGAGAGGGCCTCCAGCCACTGCAGGTGAGCTTCAGACGCATGTGCCACCATGTGCATCTGGCTTATGTGGGACCTGGAGAATCCAACTGGGATCCTTAGGCTTCACAAGCAAAATGCCTTAACCGCTAAGCCATCTCTCCAGCCACCCCCCTTTTAAGTTTTTTAAAAGCAACACAAATTAATACATAGAAGAACCATTTCACATATCTTTCCTATAATATCACTTACATTTATGTCTTGCTGAAAAGATAAACAAATTAAAAGACTATTATTTCATGCACTATTAAACATAGCAAGTCTTACCACTGGGTACATTGTTCATCCATTGCCCTTCTCATGGCACAATGTACGGAGCTGATTTCATACGTAAAACACTTTTGCAATGCTTAGCACAGAATGAGATTTCTATACAACTGTCATCAGAACCATAGAGAAAAACTAGAGTATTGGGGGCATTATTTGGAACTTCAGGAGAAGCGTGGTGGGAAAAGAATTCAAATTACCTGTCATCACACCATGTGTGGCATCTTTTGTTTATGTAATTGCTTTGCAGCTTGAAATTATTCACTATGGCTGAGCTGGGTAGGCTTTCACATGTTAGCTATTACATAGTGACATGTCCCATTGTTTTTGGTGATTCTGTTTCTCAATTTATAACCTTTTGCTCTCAATTAGATTTTGAGTCTACAATTTGTTAAGAAACCAGTCATTTCAAAAAGAGCAGCTGTTAGCACAGAGATGTAAGTCACATTGAAACAGCCCCTTTCGGCAGGGCAAGGGGGAGATAGGAGGTAAATGAAACCGAACCCCCTCCTGCTGACGGAATGGCATACATCCTGAGCATTTGAAGATCCTAGCTGGAAATCTGGACCTCATTTGTAATGTTCCAATTTCATTCTTTGGAATTGTAAGGATGAATTCTCATGGTTGGGTGGGTTGATAAAGATTAAATATAATACCCTCACAAGGGCTTATAAGATTTGAAAGGTTTACCTGCATTTGATGAAATTGGACTCTCTGATAGCTCTAAACATGCTTTTTCAAGCTTGAAGTGATATGTGGGTTTCTGTAATGCCCCAATAGGGTAACAAGACTTGAGTGTACTAGGGAGTTTAGTTTGGCAGGATCAGAATTTCATGAAAAGGGTTTGATAGCATTTGGTCTTTCCATGTCACTGTATAATTTGCCATACCCTTAGCAAAATCGAGACACACAAAGTAAGTGCAGTGCATTTGATCTTATCTCCCAAGACAAAGTAGGGCTGTTGAGTCTCCCTTTTCAGCAATGCATCACACCGCACCACGTCTCCCCGGAAATGCGCCCTCGTGGGAAGAGTGGAGCGAGGGCAGGAAGTGATCGTGAAGTGCTGAGGCAGGGTAGATGAACTGTAAGATAATCTGACGGTCAGTCTCCACTTTAGAAAATCCATGTAAAACTCATGACAAAAGGGGTAAAGCGCCAGAAATTCTATATCTCCGAACTCAATTATATGTGTGCACGTATATGGTTTTCTTTTCTTTTTGCATATAAAATCAGAAGTCAGATCATTATAATTATATAATCACAGTGATACGTGCAAATATACATATATGAACATAAATATGCATAGAAATATGTCTATATATGTATGTATATGTGCTTAGATACATACCGACATACGTATTTATCTTTAGAGTATAGTCATAATGCAATAAAATTTGACTTCTGTTTTTTCACTGTGACAGCATTAACAGGATAATATTAATGATATTTATCTAGCACAGCAGGGAAACACAGATCCTGACCCATGGGGCACAGGCCACACACGCAGGCCCGTGTGCTCTGGCTACGTTGTACTGAGTTGGTCATAAGCTTGCTTATCCACTGCTCCAGAGCCTGCTTGAATGAGGAATTGATGTCTTCACTCACAACAATGACCTGTTTCTTGCTCTAATCATTGTAGGATGCTTCCACTTCGTATGGTTAATATACAAGCATGCAGTAAACAAACTGGGCCACGTTAAGGAATTTATACAGATAGAAATGTAGTTGTGAAATGGAATCTTAGCTACTCTAGCTGGGAGGTGGGCAGCAGCCGTGGTGGCACACACCTTTAATCCCAGCACTCAGGAGGCAGAGGTAGGAGGATCACCATGATGTAGCCTGTGACTACATAGTGAATTCCAGGTCAGCCTGGGCTAGAGTGAGGTCCTACTTTGTAAAAAAAAAGAAAAAAACGCAAATGAATCAAAAGTTCATGGGTGTCGGGATAGTTCCCAACCCTGCTTTACTGTGTGGTCTTATATATGTTACCTATGAAAAATAGCTTTATCGCTATCAGTTTTCCAGTCTGTCAAATGAAAATCTTCCCCATTGGCCAAAAAATTCTCAAGATTATGCAAACACGGAAATGCTCACCACAAGTAAAAATGTCCAGAAAGGGGTCTTGAACTTGAACTCTGGCTCTGAATGTGGACTTTGCTGGCTGTGTGATCTTGGTAAGTCACTAACCTCCAGAAGCTTCTCTTAGATTTTCAATGAGACCAATTCCCTGTCACAGCAGAATGGCTTGGAAGAGCCTGGGAGGAGGAGAATCTCATCAAGTCCAACACGTTTTGGGGATGGGAAGAGTTACTTTCATATGCCACATATCCGTATTGTTACCGTTTTAAAATGACTCTGAAACTTTTCAGATGTTCATGTGCTCAGCTCTTAAAAATGAATAAATCTGAATTTTTTTTACCCCTTCATTTCCCTCCCAATCTATTACCTTCAGCCACTAGAGCTATCCAAGATGCTGATCCCATTCTTGAGTCTGCTGCAGAACATCTACCAGGGACGTAATACTTACCTGTGGCTGACACGTAGTCGTGTACCACCTGTAAATGTTAAGGATATCAAAAGGCTCTCCTGTCTTTAATTCACTCCACCTTTGTAAGACCCATTCCTGTGATCCATGTACCTCTTTTCCATTTCTACTGCTGCAGGAGCTGCGCTGGAGTGTTGCAGGCCCCTCCCCTTGCACATGCACATGTCGGCCTGCTTTCACTGTGGAACTATTGTTGGTGGCTGGGAAGAGCGTATCTGTGCATACCTTTTGTGCACATATGTAAATGTTTCCCCTACAGCTGGATTATGCAAACTTCTTCACCATTGCTAGGTACAGCAGAGTGCATTCCAGTTCGTCCTACTGGTTTGCACTGCTCCCTCCATTGGGGTGTTCAGACTTCCCACTTTACCACTGGATGAACAGCATTTGGTGGTTCTTGGTGACTTTTATGATCCCTGAAGCGAAATGTGGGTCGACAAAATAAGTATTAGAATTTGATTTGATTTCACAAGTGACATTGATACTTTTTATTCCAACACTAGCCTATTTAGTGCAAACCAAATTAAATACCTCCCATGAAGCAATAGAGAGTACCCAGGAACCTGTGTTCTGGGGTGACAGAAGCCCCAGTATGGCCTCTCCTCACTGTGGCCAGTGCCTGCTTCCAACACCCCCTTTTGTCTTGGAGACACTGACCTCCCGGAACCCTCAGGAGAAATAAACGAAACACTGCGCATGCTCACTAAGCGCAAAGGCAGAACTGCCAATGCTTCAGCCAAGGATCTGCCCCTCCGGACGTATTCTCAGGGGAAAGTGTCCATATTAACATATTTACAAATCATGAGTCTTCAAATGAAGTAGGAAACATATGCGTTGGGCATAGCATACGTCAACAAGAATTTGAAATGTTTGCAAAGGGCCCAAGAGAGAAAAGAAAAACAGAAATGCTAAAGAAACATGAAAACCTAGGTGAAATATCTCTTAAAATTTAACCCTGGCTGGTAGCATGAGAGCCTCCTTGCACTGGATGTTAGCATCCTAGCCCTGCTCCCTGCAGCAAATGCCTACGCACATGCAGGGACCCCTCAAGTATATCTCTTTTAAATGAATTTTTAAATATTTTATTTATTTATTTGAGCTGGGTGCATACCTTTAATCCCAGCACTCGGGAGGCAGATGTAGGAGGATCGCCATGAGTTTGAGGCCACCCTGAGACTACATAGTGAATGCCAGGTCAGCCAGGGCTAGAGTGAGACACTACTTCAAAAAAAAATTATTTATTTATTTGAGAGAGAGAGAGAAAGAAAGAAGCAGATAGAGAGAGAATAGGCATACTAGGGCCTCTAGCCACTGCAAATGAACTCCAGATGCATGCACCACTTCATGCTTTATGTGAGTATTAGGGAATCAAACTTGGGTCATTAGGATTTGCAGGCAAATGACTTAAGTATTGAGCCATCTCTCCAGCTCTCAAGTATTTCTTATATAGTGATGTTGAGTGCTTTGACCCAGGGAAGCTATTCCCTGAATAAAGGTGAGGCTGGAGCAGTGGCTTAGCAGTTAAAGGCACTTGCTCACAAAGCCTGGTGGCTTGGGTTCACTTCACCAGTACCCATGGAAAGCCATATGCACAAAGTGCGACATCTATCTGAGTTTATTTGCATTGGCAGGAGGCCTTTGTGTGCCCAGTCTCCCTTCCTCTCTCTCCCTCTCTTTTTCTCCCTCTCTTTACCTCTTTCTCTCCCTCAAATAAATAAATATTTTTAAAAAAACAGATTGCTGGTGTGGAAGACTACCAAGTGATTTTTGCCCATTTTCATATTAATACTTCACAGTAATCTCACCCAGGCTGGTTATTACTCATTTTCCCCAGTACTCACCCAGGCCAGTCTGACTGGCTGAGTTTGTAGCCTTCTCCCCAAACCTGGCAGCATGCGGACCAAAGCGGAAGCTGACACGAGCAGAAGGGGCTGTAGCCATTCTTTCCAGGACAGAAGGCACAAAGGAAAACACACTCAATGATCGCTGTCCTCTTAGGTACCGAAGGAAGAGGGAGGAACATGTGTGCACCCGGGTCCTCTGGCACATCTGCACACACAGAGTGCTGTCGCAAAGAAGGGGAGATGGCAGCAGGGAGAAAAACAAGCTCCCCAGTGCACGGGCCCAGCTAACCTCATCTCATCTGTTTTCTCTGGTTCTTTGCCAGTGGAGGTGTATAGTCTTTCCTTTTCAGCATGCTCAGGGAAGCCATTGGTCAAGTATGACAGTGACAGAGATGGTCACCTCCTAGCCAGGGACCCTTGCTAGGAATCAGCAGATTCCCTCAAAGTGCAGAGGGTTCAGCTTGATGGACACCCTGCAGTGCCTTAATAGGAGATTCACGAACCCACTGAGAGTGACTTGCACATGATGGCAAACTGGACTGCTCTGATGAAGACGCCAGATAGTTGCCATGGAGAATGTTCATGACAGACTGAAAAGCTTAAATGATAATATCTTCTATTTTTTGTTTTAAAAGTTTCTATCTGGGGCTGGAGAGATGGCTTAGTGGTTAAGGCACCTGCCTGCTAAGCCAAAGAACTCTGGTTCCAATCTGGTTCCAATCTCCAGTGGTTCCAATCTGCAGGTCCCACGTTTAGCCAGATGTAAAGTGACTCAAAGGTGCAATGCAGCACTTGACCACAAGGGGGCGCACGCATCTGGATTTCATTCACAGCAGCTGAGAGGCTGCTGGCACGCCCATCTCTATCTGTCATCCTCTCTCTCTCTATCTGTCTCTCTCTGTGTCTCTCTCCAAAAATAAAAAAAAAAAGTTTCTATCTGCATGTTTCATGTATGAACATATTGATACACATATGAACCTCTAAAACAAACTCCTACAAATGGCATACTTTATAATATAAGCACAGGACTGGAAGGTTATAAAACAAAAACTGCTAGGTGATGTATAATAATTTTAGAATCATTTTAATATTATATTTATACATACACATGTATGTATACCATAGAACCATTCATAGTCAAGACTTAAATATGAAGCAGGAAAATTTTTTTAATTACACAAAAAAAACCATTTTAAGGGCTGGAGAGATGGCTTAGTGGTTAAGGCACTTGCCTGCAAAGCCTAAGGACTTATGTTCGATTCTCAAGATCCCTATAAGCCAGACGCACAAGGTAACACATGTGCTCAAGGTTACACAGGTGCACAAGGTGGCATATGTGTCTGGAGTTCTGTTGCAGTGGTTGGAGGCCCTGGTGCATCTCTTTCTCTGTCTCTTGCTCTCTTTCCCTCTCTCATAAAAAAAAAAATGATTCCCAAAATAAATAAAAAATAAAAGGAAATCTTGAGAATCTAGGGTAAGCAGAGTGTTTGGCTCAGGCTGGACATCAAAAGTATTGTCCATAAAAGTCAAAATGAACAAGCTGGACCTCATCAAAATTCAAAACTTTTATTTTGTAAGATATTCTCTTAAAGGGATAAAAAGACTTACTGCAGACTGATAGCAAATACTTTCAAACCTCACATCTGACACAAGACTAATATACATAATGGGCTCTTGAAACTAGAGCATCAAAAAAACCTAAACAACCCAATTAGCACATAGGTAAAGGCATAAACAGCACCTTGCTGAAGAAAACACACAGATGGGGCATAGGATACACAGATATTCAACATCATTCGTCATTTGGGAAATGTAGATTAAAACAACAATGTGTATCACTTCCAACACCTATCAGAATGATTAAAATAAAAAATGATGTTTACCCCAAATGCTGGTGAGAATTGGGGAACACTGGATAACTCGCACATTGTTGGAGGGAAGGTAAACTGGTACAGCCGCTCTGGAAAACACTTGGCGCTCCTGTAAAACCAAGCGTTTACTACCACGCAAGCTAGCAAATGTATTTCTTTCTGAGCGTTTATCCTGACACACCCAGGACTTAGGTTCACATGACAAACTCATACACCATTGTTCACGGCAGCTGTATTTGCAGCACACTAAAACTATATACAGCCCACGAGGCTTTTGATTGTCACATGATTAAAGTGCTGTGGTACATAGTTCAAAGCATACAGGTGGGGGTTAGGACAGGACGGCAGGGGGATGGTGGCTGTGACTGTAAAAAGGCATTATGGTAATGGAATTACTCTGTGTCTTGATAGTGGAGGTGGGTACCTGGAAGTACACAAGACACACTTACTTGGAACTACACAAACACTTGCGAGCACACTTGGATTTTAATAAGGACATGGCAAACTAGGGAAATTAAACAAAATTGCCCTCACCCTCATCTGACCTCTTATAGCGTGATGCCCCAGACATACTGCCTGGTCTTCTCTTCCCATACGAACATGCTGTTGTGTTTCTGGTATCATTTATGTTCCTGTGACACTCACATTTGTTACTTTGATCTCACTCCTTAGACACTTAGCATGGGCTGACAGCCTGATGCACACAGAAGCAATTATGTCCCTGGTCTTTGTAAGAAGAAGGCGCTTGTCGAAGGCCAATCAACAAGGAGACATTTGGCAGCTCAGACCTGCCTCCCTGGTTGGTCAGTGGAGGGGATTTGTGAGCACGTGGGACTCAGTGGGTCTGATGATATCTCAGGTCTTGATTGAATGTAGTTATGTCTTTCACAGTGTTACTATTTTAGTCCTGTGCTATGATGCCATGGTCAGCATGCCTCTTCATTTTACCCATACAGTTCCTGTCCCTGAATCAAAGGTTCCAGTCCTCTGAGACTTTTAGTTCCACCCAGCATGGGTCCTTCTCAGTCAGCCTTTTGCTTCCAGGCAATGGTCTGAAAAGCATGTTATACACAGTAGAAATGGGAAATGTTGGCAACGCCTCCCTAGAGCCAGTTACACACTTAACATCTCCATTTGGGTGTTTTAGTAGGCTTTTCAAAATTTAGCAGAGCTGAAATCAAACCTCTGGTTTTTAACACTCACTCTATTGGGGGAAAAACAAATTCTTCCCCTGCAGCCTTCCTCTCTCAGTTGATACCATTTTCATTGTTCTGGTTGCTCAAGCTAAAATAAATCTTGTCTTCAGGGTTCTGCTGACTCCCCACCCTTTCTCTCATATCCCAACTTCCCATCTGGCAGCACAGTCTAGAGAATCTGCCTTTGAAATATATATTCAGGAATAAGCTTCTGTTCATGGGTGTGTGAGTATGTGGTATGAGTATCTGTGTGTTGTGGGAAGTTGTGTGGGTGTGTGTGGAGTGGATAGCACAGGGTGGAGATCAGAGTGAATTAGGTGACGCCCTCACCTCAGGTTTCTTAAACTTCAGTAATCAAGACAAATCAACTTTTTTTCTTTTCCTTTCCTTTCCTTTCTTTTCTTTTCTTTTCTTTTCTTTTCTTTTCTTTTCTTTCTTTCTTTTTTTGGAGAGAGATACAGAGAGAACAAAGGGAGAGGAAGACAGAGATGGGCACGCCAGCAGCATCTCAGCTGCTGCAAATGAAATTGAGATGTGTGCCCCCTTGTGGTCAAGTGCAGCATTGCGCCCTTGCATTACTTTGCATCTGGCTAAACGTGGGACCTGGAGATTGGAACTGCTGGAGATTAGAACCAGCGTTCTTAGGCTTAGGAGGCAGGCGCCTTAACTGCTAAGCCATCTCTCCAGCCCCAAATCAACTTTTTAAAGTATACCTTAACAGATTAAAATTTATAATTCCCGGAAAGAAAATTTTTAAATGAGAGCAGACTATTGTTTTATGATGCCTTACTAATGTGTATCAGGAACACATACTGCTTGCAGTCAGCTTTACATTGCTGGCAGAAAACACATGGCCAAGAGCAGCTTATGGGAGGAAAGGGTTTATTTTGGCTTACAGACTAGACGGGGAGCTCCATGATGGCAAGGGAAAATGATGGCATGAGCAGAGGGTGGACATCACCTCCTAGCCAACATCAGGTAGACAACAGCAGCAGGAGAGTGTACCAAACACTGGCAAGGGGAAGCTGGCTATAACACCCATAAGCCCACCCCCAACAATACAGTGTCTCGAGGAGGCTCCAATTCCCAAATTGCCACCAACTGGGGACCTAGCATTCAGAACACATAAGTTTACGGGGCAGAGCTCCTGTCAAACAGGAAAGGTCCCAAGTCAGCAATCCTCTTGGTGTTTCTGATCTGGATTTTTAAAATATTTTTTAAATTTTTATTTGTTTATTTATTAGAGCGGGGGGGGGAGTGAGAATGGCCCTTGCCAGGGCCTCTAGCCACTGCATACGAACTCCAGACACATGCGCCACCATGTGCATCTGGCTTACATGGGACCTGGAGAATCCAACAGGGGTCCTTAGGCTTCACAGGCATGTGCCTTAACTGCTAAGCCATCTCTCCAGCCCAGGATTTCTTTTTTTAATAGAAAAGGGAACCCCTTTAGGGAGGAAGAGATCTATGGAGGGAATCAGGTAGGAAAAAGAGACCTAGGGAGGGAGGCGGGTTTAAACAAAAAGAGATCCATGGAGGGAGTCAGGTCCAAGGAAAAGGAGATCTAGGGATGGAACTTTTCGAGGGCAAAAGAAATACGGAAAAGCCAGATTCCCCTTTGCAGACTCCAGGATATTTCTTGCCTTTTGCCACTTTCAGTTTACTTTCAGGGGCCTCCTTAGCCTTAAACTGCCTTAAACAGTGCTGTGGAACTTTCTTAGCTGACCAGTATCTAACCTTGCTAAGTTAAGCTATAAACTCATTCTGTATTATCATATAAATAAATAAATAATAGAATTAGCATGAAAATGGCTCAGAGGTACAGGAGCGAATTCTCCCTGTCACTGAGAAAATAGATCCTATTACAGAAGGGTTGTGCAGCATTGTCACGCCCCTCCACCCTAAGACCTTCCTGAGCCTGTTGATGGAGTGAGTAATCTGGATAATTAGAAAATAAAATGAAAAGCAGGGCTTGTCAGCACGCAGACACAATGTAATATGGTCCCAGACTAGGTCAAGGGTTTCATTGCCAGCACTGCAGAGAGAGAGAGAGAGGGAGGGAGAGAAGAGAGAGAAGGGAGGGAGAAAAAGAGGGAAGAAAGGAAGGAGGTCAGGATGTAGGGAAAGAAGAATGAAGAGAAAGAGAAAAGGGAAACCATAGCAGTTCAGGACTCTCTCCATTTCCCTGTCTCGGGCTTCATTAGCACTGTTTCCTGGCACCATCTTTCTGTCTGCTTTCCTGCTCGTGGCCTGTAGTTAGCACTGTACTCGCATTAGGTTCACATCATGATAGCAGCCACGGTGAATGCGCACAATGGTGGGAGGACAAAGCCCAGTGATTTCAGTGACTATACACCTGGGTGGCACTCACAGAAGAGCCCTGGTAGCTGGGGTTCTGACAGGGTTCTTGGAGAAAGGCTTTCCTGTGTCGGTGCCTCGTTCTGATATGACTTGAGATAGTTCAGTCCTTTGCTGAGGGGTCAGCAGCGTGAATTTAATTCACAGCACTTTTGCTCTAGAGTTGAAAACCCATAGCTGGAAAGATGAATGCAGCTCAGATATTTTTCTACAGACTATTGAAATCAAAGAGTGCTTCCATGAAAAAATAAAACTGCTGTGGAAGTCCTGGTATAAATAATATATATTGTATGAAACTATTTCAGATGACGCAAAACTGATGAAATGAGGAAGCATGTCTTGTACCAAACCACTCATATCAGGGTGTCACTGCTCGTGAAAGGAGCTGCTCTCAAGTGAAAGAAAATCCTGGTCACTGGGGCTGATGAGAATGAGGACACGGAGCATTGAGTCCCTCCGTGGCTTACAGTTCATGTGTGCACACTGCTTATGTTACTGAAACTATAAAATTCATTTTTATTCATGTACAAATTGAAGGAAAACAAGCTGACATAGAGAACTGACCATTTAAGAAACGAGCCTTCCAGCCTATAGTGCCCTCACCTGTCTCTTTGAGAACGCCCTCCTTGCTAACTGCACCATGGTTTCTAGTTACCAATGGGCAGCATCCTCAGACTCACTACTTCTCTGTCTCCTGACATCTTCACCTCCCAGTGATTCTACGTAATGAGTGTTCAAGACTTACGTGCACGCAATTTACCCGTTCTCGTTCTGTGATTAGAACACCCTTACATAGATAGGTTGGTCCTCACCTTAGGAAGTTAGTCTGCATATAGAGTAACCAAACTGATTAAATTTGATATAGACACCTTTCTGAAACTGAGCTTTAGAGCGTTGTGAGAGGAGTTAACATTTCACTACTTCCCAGCTTAGTAGCTATGCTCATGAACTTTCTGTGACTGTAACAAGATACCTAAAATAATTAACTTACATGCTGTATTTATTTTGGCTCACAGTTTTAGAGGCTTCAGTCCATATTCTGTCAGCCCTGTTGCTCTTGGGCTATGACAGGGGAATACATCATAGTGGGAATGCATAGAATAGCAATGCCTAGTGGTCTAGGAACGACAGAAAAGGAGAGAGGCTGAGATCCCAATATCTCCTCCTAGGGTAAACCCCCAAAGCCTTCTTCTTTCACTAGATCCCCCCCTCCTAAAGGTGTTACCGTGTCCCCATAGCACCGTGAGGTAGGGACAAAGCCTTTACATGTGGGACCTTTGGGGGACACTGAACCAAACCATACCAGTCACATAACATTTATTTTTCTAAAGTAAAAATTTATTGCTCTGGACAGAGTGTTTGGTTTTAAAATAAAACTCAAATGTTGATTTTTAAAAAGTAAAAACTTTGCCTTTCATTCTTCTGTTAATGACTTCAGCATTTTAGCAATGTGATATTTGTGGCTTTGTGCAAGAAGCATCTGTCAATCAAGTCATATTTTACACTTGGTATCACAGATGTCTTCTTGTATTCTAAAGATTTCATTCTCAAGCTTCTGTGGAACCATTTATTATTAAGCTTTTTAAAAATGGAGTGATTCTAGTTATTTTCTTTTTCTTCTAGAAACAACTTTCTAAATCATATTGCATGCTTTATGTGGATTAAATTACAAGGAAACCCCTCCCAATATTAAAAATGAAGACTAATAGGCATGGTTGCTAAGTAGATTTTTTTAAAATGTTCTTATTTAATCATGAAACTTAAAACCAGGAAATATTTTAAAGTCCCCGTACAGTAATACTGCATTTGCCCTTTCAAACTCATCTATGTATAACCCTGAAGCTTTTCCTTCAAAAGAGGCCCATGAACAAGAAGAAACCAAAGCAAGCATGGACTTTCTAGCACAGAAGGGACAAGATGATGGGTATAATTTTGTTGAGCTAATGTCATTTTAAATTATATCCACTAATATTTAGTGTACTTATCATGACAAATTTACTTAATATTTGTATTAATGAGTCTTTTTTTGTTTTGTTTCGTTTTTGGTGGCGGGAGAGAGGCTCTCACCAGGGCCTCAGCCACTGCAATTGAACTCCAGATGCTGTGCCACCTAGTGAGCATGTGCAACCTTGCACTTGCCTCGCCTTTGTGCGTCTGGCTTGTGTGGGATCTGGAGAGTCAAGCATGGGTCCTTAGGCTTTGCAGGCAAGCGCCTTAACTGCTAAGCCATCTCTCTAGCCCAGTGAGTAATTTCTGAAACAAGCCAAAGCAGTTTATTTAATCCTCAAGAGAATATATAGAGAAAGATTATTTCTGATTGTTGTGTAGCCTCTTTTTTTATATATGAATCAAAATATGACCCTTGACTTGGGGTCATTTTGGTTGTGACTTTTGGAGCATGTACTGGGCTGCTGTTTCTGGCCTGGGATTGTTATGAACCTTGATGATATTTCTGTTTCAAGCTGAGAAAAACTCCTGACTCTCCCCAACAAGAAACAGTAGCTGCAGGCTGTGCACCTCTGCAGAGCTCTGGTCCACGGCCCTACAGACATCCTCGGGAGCATTCTTTGTCACTCAGTGCTCTTGTGAGGAAGGCAGTTACCATTTGCTTCTTCTTATCATTGAGAAGATGAAATGACTGCCCAGCACATGAGCAGTACAGAGCAAGGATCAGGATGCACAGTTCAGAGATCTCCATCCATGGCCTCCCCTGCTTTATTTAGTTTTACCCCGCATATCTGCTTATTTCCAGAACAGAAAAGAAAACGTTCCTTTTGGGGCAAGAAGATGGAATAGGTATTCCTCAATAACACTGACAACAGCCGGAACATTTTATTTCCTGCCTAATGAGTAGACTTCCCCCTCTTTGTTCCTCCCCAGGTTACCAATATTATTATTCTGGGAACACATTATGGATGTGCCAAGCAAGAGGAGAGTCAAGCTGGGTGATCCTAATCCTTCAAGAGAAGCTGGGGAAGCTAGGCCTGGGGGAGAATGCCGCTGTTTCTTATAAATGGCTGTGTTTGGCTCCTTTGACTTTAACAGTGTGTGTGTGTGTGTGTGTGTGTGTGTGTGTGTGTGTGTGTGTAAGAGAGAGAGAGAGAACAATGTATGCAAGATCATTGGCACCACTAGACCAGCTCAAACCATCCCTGCTGAAAGTCAGTGGGATCAGAGAGCTGAAGTGACTTTCTTTTTAATATGGCCTGTCCACAGGCTTATGATAGGATGGTTTCTACACTTCTGGCTTGCCCGGGCAAAAAAAAAAACAAGTGACATACAAATTCAGCCTCACTAATTTTCACAACCTGTGTAGATGTTCAGCCAAAAAATAATTGTGCTTGACATTTTACAAAAGTGGGATTTCATAATAAAGGAGACTATTAGCCTAAGATTCAGGTCCTTTATTAGTCCTCTAATGAAGTTTTCTTGTATTAAAAATAAAAAGGAGGCTGGGGAAATGTCTTAGTGGATAAAGTACTTGCCATGCCAGCAAGTGTGAGAAGCTGGGCAGGCATGGTGGTCCCTCCGTTATCCCCACACTCGGGAGGTGGAGACAAAGGATCCCTGGCCTTGCTGGCTTTCTAGACTAGCAGAATTGGTGAGTTCTGGCTTCAAGTGAGATACCGAGGCTGAGTAAACAAAGTGAAGAATGAGCAAAGAAGTCACCTGACATCAACACTAATCTCCATGTGTTCGCACACGAGTGCCCACACACACAAACGCATGTACACACACCCCCACACACACCCCATATACCCATGAAAAGATAAAATGCTTTGGGAAAAGGAAGCACATATGTATCATTTTGCTTAGGCAACACACCTTCTAAGCATTTGAAAGTAAAATAGCAACAGTATTTGGCATATGAAAGGGTTTGGGTGTGTGATTTATCCTGCAGTATTCTAATAGAACAGGTTAGCTTTTACGTGCCAGCATTAGTGTATTCTGGACACAATGCCAGTTGTGAAGAAAAGTTTCAGGTAGATATTACAGATGTGTATGTAGTATACTCAAATACAGCTGCATATTTCATTGTCAGTTTAGAGATGTCCGTCCTCTCATCAACCTAGTTGTTGCATAAGCCTCCAAGATCTATTGTCCTACTGAATTTTGACAAGCAGGTAAGGTCGTTTCCAGCCACTTCCCCTGTGTTAGACTTGAGGGTTGTTCTCTTCTGTCATGAGGGCTGTGTTGTGACACCTGCAGGAAGAAAGAATGATGAAGGAAAAGTTGTAGATGGGCTAGGAGAACAAGGCGCAGGTATTGTGCTATTCTGCATCTGCCTTTTACATCGGTTTGCTGACAGCCACACCCTCAAGTCTCTCACCCCTGAGCACTGCCCTGATGTAGCCCACCCCCACCCGCCAGAACGCTTGACTGCAGGAGTGTGTGGATAGATTAGAAAAGGTTCACAGGAGAACCTCAGAAGTGACCGAATAGGTGGCGAAGTGAGAAGCAAAGGGTTTTATTTCTTTTTTTATGGACTGTAGAAATGAGAATTATAAAGGAAGACAGAGTTGGGAGGGGGTCAGGCGATAGGAGAGGACCAACTAAGGGAAGGTGAAAGAAAGCAGATGAATCTGAGAAAAGATTAGGAAAAATATGCAAGGAAAAAAAAAAGGAAAGCTTTTCTTAATGAGATTCCATGCAAGGAAGTGTGTATTATTCTTCTGCCCCCATTGCTAATGATGTTATTTTATGACTATCACGTATGTTCACCACGGCTGGCAGCCTGGAGCACAGCTGTGACCTCCCATGAGAGCTTCGTCATTGTCATGTGAACTCCGCGCTCCAGATGACCAAGCCTTGGTTTATCAGTCCCTGCTTCTGAGAGACCCAGCGGCGAAGGAACCCCGTGGAGATAATTTTGTAAACCAGATGACATGGTGTATATAAAAATATCATATGCACTGTAAAACGTCACATAAATGTGAGCAATCAGGCTGGAGGGATGGCTTAGCAGTTAAGGCATTTGCCTGCAAAGCCAAAAGATCCAGGTTCGATTCACCAGGACCCACGTTAGCCAGATGCACAAGGGGGCGCACGCAACTGGAGTTTGTTTGCAGTGGCTGGAGGCCATGGTGTGCCCATTCATTCTCTCTCTCTCTCCCTCCCTCTTTCTCTGTCAAATAAATAAATAACCATTAAAATATTGAAAAATATATGAAGTGCCAGCAGTGGTGGTGCATGCCTTAAAAACAAAAAGAAAGAAAGAAATGTTAGCAATCATAAGCCCATTTCCAGCCAAGCCCCATCATCTGAGTCCTCTTGCTGACCCCCACTCAAAGTATCTCAAGTGGAACAGGACAGGTGCCCTCTGGTGCAGGGGTGCCTGAGAAAGGCTCTCCCCTGGGGCTAGAAAAATGCTACAGACCCTAGATTTCCTTCTAGCCTTGGATGGTGGGTGATCGTTTACCTCCTTTCCATTAAGAGTTTGTCTTTTATTATTGGTTAGTTATGTAGTTCTTTCCAACAGCTTCCTATGCTTAGAGACCACTGGCAGCAGCCAGCCAGGCTTGGACTGGGAGGGAGTACGAACAGCTCACCGTTTCACAAGTCTTCCCGTTAGGAAGTAGGATGCTGGCTGGCTGGTAGCCGACTTTCAGAAAGCTACTGGGTCTTGCCTTGTGTTCTGTTTCCCAGATGGTAGCTTGACTGGAAATAGGCTGAAAATTACAAGCATTTGTATGCAAGCTTACAATGCATGCAGTATTTCTATATACGCCATGTCATTTGATTAAAAAAAAATAATCAACTTGGGCTGGAGAGATGGCTTAGCGGTTAAGGCATTTGCCTGCAAAGCCAAAAGATCCCGATTCAATTCTCTGTGCTGGAACCTGGGTTTCTGAGTGAGCTGTGTGGAGACTTTGGGGTGGGGTGGGGAAATTTGGGGAGTTGTTTTTAGCCCTGAGGATGGGACTGTAGAGCTAATATTAGCAGTGGTGGAAGTAAGATTTACCAGTGGAGGAAGCCAAAGGCTGGGCATGTGGGTTAGATCAGGAGGAGGGTTGTCTGCATGAGACATAAAATCTAAGATATTTATGGCTTAAATTCGTACCTTCAGTTCCTCTAATATCAAAGAAGTTTGAAGAGAGAGAGAGTCCATGTCTAGATGGCATGGTTTAGTGACTCAAACTCCTTCCGTCACACTTCTCTGCCAACTTTATTTCACTGCATCTACCTCCTGGTCACAAATCAAGTCATGTGACCATTCTAGCCATTAAGAAGAAAGGGGGACCAAATAAGGAGTAATCTTTTCCTTTTAAAAATAGCTCCAGGGCTGGAGAGATGGCTTAGAGGTTAAGGCTCTTGCCTGCAAAGCCTAAGGTCCCATGTTCAACTCCCCAAGATCCCATGTAAACCAGATGCACAACATGACACATGTGCAAGAGCATGCATATGCACAAGGGGATGTGTGCATCTGAAGTTCCATTGCAGTGGCTGGAGGTCCTGGTGTACCAGTTCTCTCTCCCCACTTTCTGTCTCTCATAAAACCTTGTTGCCACCATACAAGCAAAAAAAAAAAAAAATTTTTTAAAGTTCCAAAAGAGGCCATTAATAGTTCTACTGATCCTCCTGAGACACAATTTAGCCATGTGGTCTCACCTAGCGGCAAAGGGTGCCGGGAAAGATTCTCTTTCTTCCGGATGGCCAGTTTTCCGTTAAAGTTTACGGGGTTGGATTATTGAGTTGAAGGACAGTGCACATGCAGCCTCCAGTCTGCTCTGAGATTTGGAGCTGAAAGATTGTGGTTTCGTGCAAACACCACCTATTAGTAGGACTCCATCTTCTTCTTGTGGGGATTTTGTCATGGACTCTTCGTGTGACAGAAGGCAAGTCACTTCACTTTACCAGGCCTCAGTACCATTGGTTTCTAAAGCATGGGTACAGATTGTGTTTTCTGTCCTCCTGAAAGTGGTTGTCACCCCAAGACCAAAAATGATCCATGATCTTAGCTATCTGGGCTTAGTATATCAGGAATTGGCTTTTGTCTGTGTGAATATACTTTGGCCTATGAAGAGAAAATGTACCCAGAAAATTGAAGCACTTATTAAGCTGAATAAACTGATGTAATGAATTAATAGGTCAGTCAGACCTCATATTTCATGGGGAATTAAATGTTGGAAATGTCCAGCTCAATGTCTTCTTCAATTTAGGACTCTTGGCTATGGCTGGAATTAGCATTATAATTCATTATAATAAGATTCAATTGCACACTTGAACTTGAAATCCATCAAGCAGATAAAATTAAAAAAGAGCTCCAAACTGAAGCATTGTTTACCTCCATTAAACACATGTAGCAGGCTGGAGAGATGGCTTAGCAGATAAGGCACTTGCCTGTGAAGCCTAAGGACCCAGGTTTGATTCCCCAGTACCCACATAGAAGGATGCACAAGGTGGCATGTGCATCTGGGGTTTGTTTGCAGTGACTAGAGGCCTTGGTGTGCCCATTTTCTTTCTTTCTCTCTCTCTCTCTCTCTCTCTCTCTTTCTTTCTCTCTTCCCCCCCTCTCTTCTCTCTCTCTGTCAGAGAGAGACTTAAAGTGAGGGGGAGGGGTTAGGGTTAGAGGAGGTGAGAATGAATGGCATGGTGTGGAGACAGCATGATTTTACCCTTCTGAATCAGAAGGGGAGGTGAGGGAGAGACTTAGGGGTCAAACATAAAGGAACACATTAGGGCACGAGGTCCTGGTATGTATTTAGAGCTCAAAGGAAAAGATTAGAGTTTGAACTGAGAACCATGAGGCCCTGAAGTCATTAGAGAACCCCATGGACAGGTGACAGTGATATGGTTAGGAGCTGGACCAGCCAACTGGTGGACGCCCTGTGCAGCTAGATAGAATGTCACACTCAGAGGAGTCTCACAATTACCTTATGTTCTATTGTTGCCGTCTGGAATAAGTTTTCTGAATTTTTAAAGTTTATTTGTGCGTTGGTGTGTGTGTGTGTGTGTGTGTGTGTGTCTCCCATGATGTGCACATGCACTTTTGGGTCTGTCCTTGCTGTTTAGTTTTATTTGAGGCAGGGTTTCTTTCTTTCTCTTCTTTCTTTCTTTCTTTCTTTCTTTCTTTCTTTCTTTCTTTCTTTCTTTCTTTCTTTCTTTTTTTTTGAGGTAGGGTCTCACTCTAGCCCAGGCTAACCTGGAATTCACTCTGTACTCTCAGGGTGGCCTTGAACTCATGGCGATCCTCCTACCTCTGCCTCCCGAGTGCTGGGATTAAAGGCGACACCACCACGTCTGGCTTTGAGGCAGGGTTTCTTGCTCACTGTTGTGCTGTGTGTTTTTGTTTTGCCCATTAATTCCCCTCTCGACCTCCAGTCTCACCCTCAGTGTCAGTGGGAGCGTGCTGGGATTACAGAAGCTCCCATGGCTTCTAGCTTTTTACATGGAGATCTTGGGATGGAACTCAGGTACTCAAGGTTGTGCAGTAAGCACGTTTCCCACTGAGCCATTTCCAAGTCCATATATATACATACATACATACATACATACATACATACATACATACATATATATATATACACACACACACACACACACACACACACACACACACACACACACACACAATGTGTTGGCTTTTCAAGGTAGGGTCTCACTCTAGCCCAGGCTGACCTGGAATTCACTATGTAGTTTCAAGGTGGCCTCAAACTCACAGAAATCCTCCTACCATTGTCTCCTGGGTGCTGGGATTAAAGGCACATACCACCACACCCAGCTCAATAATTTTTAAATAAGGCATACTGCATTTTCTTTCCAGGATAACTCTGGGAATTTTGTAGCAGTCCTTTTTAAGAGCAAAGAAATCATTAAATCATATTTTTAGGCTATTTTTTTCATTTTATTCATTCTTTTATCCAACATGTGTGTGTATATACATATATTGGGTCTCATGTGTGCCAGACATCCCCTTCCAGTCTTAGATTTTTGACTTGTTTGTATTGCTCAGAAAATAACTACATGTTTCTCACTTTATATCATAATTCTTTTCTGTTTTGCTTTTTGATATTTTCCATAATTGCTGCAGTCAACATGTCTGTGTTCTTAATCTTTATGTTTGGAACCAGCCACACTACTCTAAGTGCTCTGTGTGCAAATACAGGTTGAGAAAAGATGCTATTGTTTGACACATCCCAATCTTAGGATATCAAAGTCACAAATTCAAAACCACTTGATGGCTTGAGGCTTCCAATCACTCCCTTCATTGTTGAAGCTTGCTTGGGTCTTCTTTAGGGCTGAATGTCAACAGTTTGAAATAAACCAAAATTCAGAAGTCTATGTGACACTAAGTATGGAAAATTGATTTACATTCTATTCTACTTATTATAAAGCTCAAGTTGCTTGATCCATTGCCTGCCCATCTGTAATCTCATACATGAGTGGAAAAGCGGAGTAATCCGAGAATTGGAGCTACTATTGTGTTAAATATCTTTCATTTCCTTAGGGAAAAAGATAGCTGGGGATGAATGATTAGGATGGAAATAGCATATTGATTCTCTCCCCGAGAAGGTTAAGATGATAACTGATGATAAATGATGATGAATGATTGGAGCCCTTCTGAGATGACTAGCAATGGTGCTGTATACTATATTCCAAGAAAGCATATTGTCCTCTCTTTTATGACATTTAAAAAAAACAAACAAAACAACTTACCTTTCCTATGTCCTAAAATTAAAGTAGCAAAACCATATTATTTGACTGTGTCAACCTGATGATAGCCTCAGACCTAAATTCAAGCTTTAACTAGCATATACATTGATATCTTGTCTCCGCATGAAGATTGCACAGCCCATGGAAGGTGTATTGTGAACTGTAGCAGTATGCCTGCAAAAGCAGCCTAATTCCATATCAATTAGAAGAAAAGAGCCTGTAAGGCTGCAGATGTTTCTCTCTCTCTCTCTCTTCTATCAGTGTTCCTTGGCTTTGTTGGTAAATATGCTTCGCTAACCCCAGATGTTTCTGCACTACCAGAAAAAAAAAAAAACAATGATCTGCGTCACCATTTATTTTGCATAATGTGACATACTGGATGTTTGGGTACACACTTAATATATTCTGCTTGCCTCTGAGATCATCAAGAAACCAATTTACTGGCAACAAAACGAGGAGGTCCCATGCAATTTGCACATTTCTATTTACTCGTTTACCCTTGAGAAACCCTTCACGCTATTTAAGCCCCTACATTAAAAAAAAAAACCCACCAGCAGTGATCCCTTGGAGTCAGAACGGGAGTTTGCGTGCCCCTTTTATTAGTGCCGGCCACAGTTGTTCATATTAAATTATGCAATTTGAAAGCTACTTTATACCATGAAAACGCCACTGCGTTTGGGTTGCAAAAACAAATGACATACTCATAGAAGACTAGTCAGAAGTCACATAGCCTCTTCCTTACCTCCTAAAATTACCCCCAATTTGCTTAATAAATATATTGCTCCCTGCTGACTACGGAGCTTAATTTTCCTTTCAGCACATCATACTTTTCTACTAACACCAACCCAATCTAACTCGAGACAAGGATTTCCCCTGGAGAGCATCGTGCAATTTGGATGGAATAAATTGAACGGCTGTCTATTTTGACTCAGTGAGGCAACTGTTAATTATTTACGGCCAGTATTTTATGCAAGTTAGTTTCTCAGAAACTTATGTTTTATAAAGATTAAGACTCTGTGGAGACTATGTAAAAACGACTGTCTTGCCAGTATCTCTCCAGTCCATAACTGAAGTGCCTCACAATGCCTTTTCTGATAGTCATTCAGCTTCTTCATGCCTCCGTTATATTTTCATCCAATAACATGTTCATATATCACATGGATAACTTGAGTCTAAGTAGAAGATTATATATATATATATCTTCAGCATCTGCTAATTATGTTTTTGAGGCTTTTAACAAGTCATTTGTTTAACTATGTTTGGGAATACTTATTTTATTTCAAGCTAAAAATAATTTTAAATAAAAGTTGACATATACAAGACAGAGTATATTATTTGTAGATTGCAGTCATAAAGCCTTTTTTCTTTCTTTGAATAATGAAAGACCCATCAGGATGTGCTGCTGCTTGCTTCTGGAATGCACAAACTAACGGGCGGTGAAATATAAATATTTATGGTTGGTTATAAAGGAAAGGGGTTCGATTTCATTTGCCCCCAGGGAAGGTATAGTTGTTGTCCCTCCTTTCAAAATTGCAGTCATTTCCAGTTGAAACCTCCATAGGCTGAAATAGAGAAGAAAATAACAGTACCCCTTTGCAACACCCACTAGATAGGTGCTCCCCCACTTGATATGTGGAGTGAAGAAGAAAGATCGCTTCAGTATGCTAACAAAGGCTGCAGTCTGTGTAGACGCCGGTCGTCGTTGCTTTGCGCTGACTGCCAATGGCTTTGGGAAGCCCTAGGGCGCCAGTGGGCTCCCGTGTTTCTGGAGTTTGTTAGGTTGATGGAGGTATTAAACCTTGTTAGTGATTGACTTTGAGCCAAACCATTGGTGCTACTAACAAATAGACGTTGGTCTTCTGTGCACATGGGGCAATGCCTGACTCCTGCAAACACAAAACCAGGTTATTCAGTACCTTGATAATGCTCTTCTTCTTCTTTTTTATTTTTTTGTCTTTCTTTTTTTAAATTATTATTTTTTTATTGACAACTTCTATACTTACATACAAAAAACACATGATATTTCCCTCCCCTCCCCCATTCTACTTTAGAACTCCAATCTCCATCATATCCTCTCCTTCTCTGCATTAGTCTCTCTTTTAATTTGTTGTCATCATCTTTTTCTTCTATTTTTGAGGGTCTTGCGAAGGTATTGCTAGGCACTGCAAGGTCATGGATATCGAGGCCAATTTCTGTCTGGGCAGTTGCATTGTAAGAAGTCATACCCTTCCTTTGGCTCTTCCATTCTATCTGCCCCCTCTTCCGCAATGGTCCCTGAGCCTTGGGAGGGTGTGACAGAGATGTTTCAGTGCTGGGCACTCCTCCATCCCTTCTTCTCAGCACTATGTTGTCTTTTGGGTCATCCCAGTGGTCATCGCCATCTGAAAAGAGAAGCTTCTCTAACCAGAAGTGAGAGTAGCATTAATATGTGAACATGAACATTAAGTGTAGTGCCCCTAGGGCAGCTTGGTGGGAATAATATATACATTAAGTCAGATAAGAGCAGGCTTTATACCCCTAAGGCTCATGACCTCTCCTGCCATAGACTTTTGCTTAGGTTTTTCAGTACCAGGTATGTATTCCCTCCCATAGAGAGGGTCTTCAGCCCAATTATGGAGCAGTTGGTTACCCCAAGAGCAGACATGCCACTATTGCACCCATTCAGTCATTTGGCCTGTATGGCCAAACTTGAATGTTCAGTGTCCACTGTTTTCACTGCTGATGACTTCTGTCTCCCATATGGCTGCATGTAGTGCAGCTGTTTCCAGCTTTCAGTTGGCTGGTCTACAGGGAGAAGATTTTCTGCTCAGTACAAGCTTGCTTTCTCAGTGATCTTGCCTCTCAGGCAAGAGATGTCTTCAGCAATAGGTTTTTGTCTTTCTTGAAACTTATGGCAGACCATCAAAAAGAGCCCCAGATATCACCAGATGTTCCCCAGAGAGATTTTCTCACAGTTGAGAAACATGGCCAAAAGCATAGAATTTTAGAGGATTTTTTTCTCTGTAGAAGACCTTCTAACTTAACATGTGTAGAGCTTAAGTCTCTGTCTCATCATATTGTCTTGGTGTTGTAGAAGCATTATGGACCAGGGGGTTCAATTGTTCCAATCATACTTGATATGATAACCAAGAGACAGCTCTTAGGAATGTGTGGCAAAGGATCATCTGTTGGGAATAGATTCCATGAAATTAGACTGGAATTTTTTTCTTTTTTTTTGTGGTAGGGTCTTACAGAGGTGTGTCATAAACAAAATACATCCAGCGAGTTTTATGTAGATCCACCTACTGAAGTCTACTGTGGTTTCCTCTACACACTTGGCTTATTTTTATGGGTTTATACATTAGAATTTCTAATGAATTACTAGACTTATGTCTTCAAAATCACCTTGAATGTTGGACAACATAAATACTTCAGAGTTTAAACTTAAAGTATGTAATTTGGCTAAAACGCTTATATTCATGAAACCTAAACTTGCTCAGTTTTATTGCTTGCCAGTTTTTACTGGGTGGTCTTCTCCATCAAATGACCACATTGCCCCACTAATCAAAATTATTAGAATTATTTTTCAAAAAATTTTTACTTTTATTTATTTATTTGAGAGAATGAGAGGGGGGGCAAAGTGAGGCAGAGAGAATGGGCACACCACTGCAAAGTCCAGATGCATGCACCACCATGTGCATCTGGCTTACATGGGTTCTGGGGAGTCAAACTTGGTTCCTTAGGCTTCACAGGCAAGTGCCTTAACTGCTAAGCCATCTCTCTGGCCTTAGAATTATTTTTTATTTTAACTATTTTAATTTTAATTTTAATTTATTTATTAGAGAGACAGGGTGTATTAGGCAGGGTTCTCTAGAGGAACAGAACTGGTAGAATGAATTGTATTAAGAGGGAATTTATTGGATTCGTTTACGGTAGTCTAACAATAGCAGGTTGCAGGCCTGCGAGGCAAGAAACCCGATAGTTGCTCAGTCCACGAGGCTGGATGTCTCAGCAGTCCCGACTCGGCACTGAAGGCCTGGAGGCGTCCTGGAGAGACGTTGCTCTTCAGTCCACGGTGGTCTTCAGCAGCAAGCAGTGAACAGCAAGCAGAGAACAGCAAGCAGCACTGACAGCCAGGTGGGAGGAGGGGATCCTTTCATTCCCAGAGCTTCCTTATTACATGTCCCCTCCGAGAGGGGCCACCCACTCTGGGGAAAGGATTCCACCCTGGGTGAAGTTTTCCTCCTTTAGTTAATTCTTCCTGGAAACAACCTCAGACACCCACTTATGAGTAATGTCTATGGATTCCTAAACAGATCAAGATGATACAGACTTCACCATCACACAGAGAATGGGTTTTGGAATAACCACTTGAAGTGTCAGGAGATATTCTAAGAATACAAAACTTGCTGGCCTACATTGTGTTAAAAGAGGTGGCTGAAGGCAGTGCAGCTGGAATTACATAAAGGCAACAGAGGTGGTAACCAGTGAGATAGGTTCATCCTAAAAGGAGAAAAAGGGATGGATGGATAAATGAAGAAGTGTCTCTTACACCTATCTAAAACAGATGAAGCTAGGTGTCCTCAAATTATGGAATGTTCCATAAAAAATAATTTGGGGCTGGCAATGTAGCTTAGGGGTAGAGTGCTTGCCTGTCAATATGTGAGGCCTTGGGATTGATACCCTCACCATGTATATACACTGAGAGTGGTTTAAAAATGTAATGATTTTGTTTTTAATCTGTGAAAATCCAAATATACATTTGACTCAGTATCACTCATATTTTTAACCAACAATATAGGTTTTTAATTTTCAGGTTCATTTTACCTTGTTTATTAAAAAAAAACTAAGCCCTTTCATTTTAAAATGTATGTAGGTTTTTCCCCCCTGTGGCTGAAAAGATTGCCTGATCAGTTATAAATAAACTCTAAAAACTAGTAACAGGTGCCATGTTCTTAAGGCACCAAAACTGTGTAGGCGATTGAAGTTGAAGAGATTTATCTGAAATTCAGACCTAAACTGTGTTTAAAAAAGCTTTTCAGAGGGCTGGAGAGATGGCTTAGTGGTCAAGGTACTTGTCAGTGAAACCTACGGACCCAGGTTCGATTCCCCAGAACCCATGTAAGCCAGAAGTACATGGTAGCACATGTATCTGGAGTTTGTTTGCAGTGGCTAAAGGCCCTAGCATGCCCATTCTCTCTCTCTCTCAAAAAGTAAATAAATATAAAATATTTTAAAAGAAGCTTTTTAGTCCTAAAGTTTGGTTGGTTACTTACTTTCTCTTTTGATTCCAAAAGAAAATGCTCTTTAAATACAAAAAGAAGGGGCTAGAGAGAAGGCTCAGCAATTAAGGCATTTGCTTGCAATGTCTAATGATCTGACTAACGTCAAGCCAGATTCACAAAGTGTTGCATGCATCTAGAGTTTGCTTGCAATGGCTAAAGGTCTTGGCACACCCATTCTTTCTCTTTTTCTCTCTCTCTCTCTCTCTCCTCTCTTCCTTACAAATAAATAAAATATTTTAAAATCAAATAGAATAGTGATTCTTTAATACTGGAGAGGAGAGTTGTTCCTTGAAGGCCAGGTGTTCATAACAACTTTGTCACAGTCAATGGGTTGAGAGGCTTCCATGAAAGATTCAGTCCAGCACATCAGTTAACCCTGGAATCTTAGTGCGCATACACGGGGCCTGTCTATACTCGTGTGAATTGTCCAATGTATGTATTATAAAGAAACTAACATAATGGATGAAAGTGGCATGTAGGGCAAAGACAGGAGAAAAAGCAAAATTAAAAGTCACTGCCAGGCTGGAGAGATGGCTTAGTGGTTAAGGCACTTGCCTGCAAAGCCTAAGAACTCATGTTCACATCTCTAGGTCCCACAGAGCGAGATGCATAGTGAAGCAAGTGTGCAATGTCACACATATGCACAAGGACACACGTGTGTGGAGATAGTTCGCAGCAGGCTGAAGGTCCTGGTGTACCCATTCTCTCTCTTCCTCTCTCTCTCTCTCTCTCTCAAAATAAAAATAATAATAAAGGCTGGGTATGGTGGCACATGCCTTTAATCCCAGCACTCGGGAGGCAGAAGTAGGAGGATCGCTGTGAGTTCAAGGCCACCCTGAGACTACATAGTGAATTCCAGGTGAGCCTGAGCTAGTGTGAGACCCTACCTCAAAAAACCAAAACAATAAAAATAAATAATAATAAAAATAATAAATAAATCACTACCCACATTAGCAAATCTTAAGGTGTTTAAGTCACTCAGTTTGGAAAACAAGCACATGACCCTTTTCCTGGGAGAACTCAGAGATGTTCATGGGAATTTTAGGACATCTGTCTAGGCCTTCAGATACATCTACAGCACTTGACACCTGGTTTATTGCCTGCCCTCTGCTTCTTTCAAGCTGAGCACTATATACTGAAGCATCATTCTGTTCCTTGTCATAGGCTGTGGGCTGGCTGACTTCCTTGAGTCTGGTGGCCCATGTACTTGGACAGTTAATAAACAGAGAATCGAATGGGAATTTGCTTCTGAGTTTGGAACCGCACCCTGAGAGGGGAATGTCTGAGCCTAGCCCCAAGACTCCCTCAGTTCACTTACGCCCAGGCTTCTGATGAAACTGTTATGTGCCAAACGTTATCCACTACAGAACCCCAGGACCTAATTGAAAAGACACTGTAATATGCCCCTTTGATTTTATGTCTACATACTCCAGTGTCTCTTCCTAAAATCAACAACAACAAAATCCATACCTCTCCTGTCATTGAACCCTCTTCCTCTCTTCCCATAGGGTTAGCGATGGAAGGTGTTTAAGTCTTTCATGAAAAGAACACAAGGCAGTTCTGTCCCCTTCACCATTTAAAAAACCTGAAAGACCAAATGTTAGAGAGAGAGAAAAAAACATACAACCATGCTGGGGACAAGTAATGTTGTTACAATATTCTGAATGTCACTGAGGGCCACCACAGCCCTCTTGGAACCTGTTTCCTTAGTACTAACTGTGTATCCCTGTCTTCCACTAATGGCAACAGGTATCTAGCGATGTGACTGTCATTTACGCCAGTGCCAGTCAAAATCTTATCTATAGGGACCCACTAAACTAGACACATGGCCAAATGGAGTAAGTGACAGGGAGAATAGCTGCTGCTGACTGTGGAACTGACTATGGAGCTGGGACCCTGAGCTGTCTACACCCACGTGATAGGACAGCCATCTGCATGGGGACAGCCTGAACCTGCTCGAAGCTGGTTTCTCATGCCAGTGCTCTGAAGCTGAGTAGGCAACATGATGCCTGTTCAGTCCAATCCCAGAAACTGGACTCTGGGGAACGATTCTGTTTGTGAGCAGATTTAGTGCAGGCAGGATTTAGTGGTTTGAAATTTAACATGTATCCAAACAAGGTCATCCAGTTGTCAAGGTTGGTACCACAACCATAAAATCCATATGAATGGTTTTAATAAGCTTTCCAACAAAATGCTTTAAAAGAATTTTGAAATTTCTGTTCTATGTAGAACTTTTCAAAAGTCATTATAACTTGTTCCATTACTGTGTCTATCTATCAAGAAACTTTCAGTAAAATTTTCTTTGGCTAATTATAGAATGCAATTGTAGTGTTCTTGATGTATGGTTCAATATTTCTAAGAAAATGCTCTCACATTATATGTACTTTTTAGCACAATGATTGAGTCAGAGGAACTGCAGGATTTATTCCATTCCCCTCCACCACCAGCACCATCTCTGCATATGTTGAGAACATCCTGGCACTTTAACTTCAATACACAGCCCAAGCTACTGGGGCAAGGAGACAAGAGAATTGCTTTTGCTGACTGGCCAGCCAGTCTGACCAAACAATGGCATCTCCATGTTCAGTGAGACACTCCATCTTGAGGACGCAAATGGAAGGGCAAGGGAGGACGAGCAGCATTCTCCGGCCCGTGCATGCATGCACACATGGGGCACACATCTGCACAAACACATACCACACCACAAATACTACACACATGCCAAAAAAAAAAAAAATCAGGAATACAAGAATTAAGTTAGAAATTTAAATTGGCCAGAAGGTTAAGATTTCCCATCGCTTTGGGAAAGGTGAAGTTGGTGAGCACATTTCTGGACAGTAAACACTGGGAAGAGTCTAAGGTAGGAGGAAGCTCAGCTCAGTGAGGTCTTTGAGTTCTACTGAGGCCAGTGAGGCTGGAAGAGAATAAACCTTGGTGAAGACAGCAGGAGAGCAGCTGCAGGGAAGGACAGCCTGGGATGTGGGAGCCATGGAAAGCTATTTGACCTTACTCTTGGAGTGAGAGAGGAAGCCAGTAGAAAGTTTTGAGTGGTTTTGACAGAAATGAAATCGTGTGTTCATCATGTGTAGATGGCTCTGTCTGGTCGCTGTACTCAGGTAGACTCTGAAGGATGCCTTTAAGAATCCAGGGAAGGCATCACGATGAATTGGACTAGCGTGGGTGGTAGGAAGAAGCCACATTCCACATTCTACCCTACTGCATTTTGAAGTGGATGCCAGTGGGTTCTGCAGATGGTGTGGTTGTTAGGGCATGAGAGTGGAGGCTGATTGCCAGGCTTCTGCCCTGAACAGCTGGAAAGATGGACTTGGCATCAGTTGAGACAAGGAAAACTGTCAGGTGGACAGTTCAGGGGACGTGTTTTGTGGGAAATAAGGAGGTCTTTTTAAAAAATATTTTATTTATTTATTTATGTAAGAGAGAGAGACAGGCAGACAGAGAGAGAGGAAGAGAGAGAAGAGAGAGACATTGGGTGCACCAGGTCCTCTAGCCACTGCAAACGAACTCCAGACGCATGCGCCACCTTATGCGTGTGGCTTCACGTTGATCCTGGTGAATCAAAACCCAGCTTCTTAGGCTTCCCAGGCAAGTGCCTTAACCACTCAGCCATCACCCCAACCCATGGAGGTCAGTTTTTGCTGGTAAAATTCTAACTATCTCCCAGGCTTCCGGATGGAGCGAGATCAGGTAAGAAACTTGAAGATAGTGCTGAGGCTGGAAATAGACAGTTGCAGGTTGTGTGCAAGCAGATGGAGCTGAATGCTTGGAGCTGCAGACAGTCTCCAGGAGCGGTAAGGCAGAGAGGGTGCTCGGGAGCTAAAGCTTGCGATGCTGTGGTTTTCAGGCCAGGGAGCATAGGAAGAATCAGTGAGAGATGGCAAGAAGAGACTGAAGTTGGAAGGAAAGTGGACGTGTGTGGTGTCTTAAAAGCTGCATGAAAGAAACTGTTGAGAAGGTGAGCAGTTACGTCGGGGAGCTCGGCAGTGTTAGGTTGTCTGTGGCACTAATTATTTATTTTTATTCCCTGACTCATAATCTTACCTCAGGTAGGATTTTCCAAAATAATATATGGTAAAATATAGCCTCTTTCACTACTCTGCATGTAAGAAGTGAGGGTTTGACTCACGGTTTCATAGACTTCAGCCCATGGCCGCTGGGCCCTGTTGTTTTGTCTTGTGACAGGGAGTGCATGGTATGGTGGTTAGGAAGCAAAAGAGAGAGGGATGAAGAGAGGCAGAAAGGGAGGGAGAAAGAAAAGAATGGAGGGAAGGTGGTTTTTTGTTTTTCTTTTTTCATCTTTCTTTCTTTTTTTTTTTTTCAAAGGTAGGGTCTCACTCTAGCTCAGGCTGGCCTGAAATTCACTCTGTATTCTCAGGGTGGCTTCAAACTCACGGCGATCCTCCTACCTCTGCCTCCCGAGTGCTGGGATTAAAGGCATGCTCTACCACACCCGGCTTCGTCTTTCTTTTCTATCATTTTGTTCTCTTAATAACCACTGAACCATGGAATGTGAATCTCAGTATCATCTGTGTATTATACACTAGTTTATTTTTGTGCCTAGTTTTGATCACTTTCCTTTTCGTAACAGTTTCATTGCACTTAGGAGTGGATACAGCTGAGTGTGGTACTGAATGCTTAGAGGCGCAGCTACTCAAGAGGTAGAGGCAGACTCAAGGATGGTAGACCACACCTATGAGCTATGCGCTCAGGCTGAGGCAGGAGGATTGCTATAAGCTCAAGGCTAGCCTGGGCTACATAGTGAGTTCCAGGCCATCTTAGGCTGCAGAGTAAATCCTTGTGTCCCCAAAAAAAAAAAGAAGAAGAAAAAAAAAAAGACTGAGCGGGAATAAAACAAAAGAGGAGAGGAAAGGAGAGGATAAAAGGAAAAGAGAGAAAAGAGGCCTGGTGAGGCAGGAGAATCACTTGAGATAAGAAATGTGTGGCCAGCCTGGGCAACACATGAACCCCTGTCTCTCCCAAAGAGAGTTAATATGGGCTGGAGATATGGCTCTGCTGTTAAGGTACTTGCCTGCAAAGCCTAACTACCCCCGCTTCATTCCCCAGGACCCATTTAAACCAGGTGCACAAGGTGGCACATGCATCTGGAGTTTGTTTGCAGTAGCTGGAGGCCCTGGCATGCCCATTCTCTCGGCCAGTCTCTCTGTCTCTCTCTGCTCACAAATAAATAAATATATATATTTTTTAAAAAAGAATAAATGTGATTCTCACATATGCCTCATTTTGTAGTGGCAGAGATTGTGGTGGAATAGGAACAGAAGGAAGTGAGTGGGTTTCTGTAACACATGGCTGTGACTGCTTAGTCACCTGAGGTTATAAACCATCAACTTGAAACTTACAATGTCACCTGTCTGAGAGCTCCTGGAATTAGATATAATTAAATAAAATAACTTCACAAAAGTGCTTAATCCATATTTCACCTAAAGTAGGTCGTCATCAAATGTTCATTTCCTTTCCTTCTGGGGATAATCAGTTCTTCAACAATAAAATTAGATCATAAACCTCACAGAGTTTGAACAAATAAACCCGTAACAGTAGCTCATGGGTGGAGCAGGGGGTGCCGAGAAGATGGCTTAGAGGTTAAGCTGTTTGCCTGTGAAGCTTAAGGAGCCAGAATTGATTCCCTAGTACCCACATGAAGCCAGATGTATAGGGGGGCACATGCGTCTGGAGTTCCTTTGCAGTGGTTAGAGGCCCTGCATGCCCATTCTATTTCTCTTTCTTTCTCTCTTTCTCTCTCTCTTTTTCTCTCTGCCTCTTTCTCTCTCTCTCCCAAATAAATAAACTTTTACAAAACTTAAAAAATCGTTCATAAACTCATTTAATGCATTGTACCAATGTAAAATATTATTTCTGTAATTTATTGTTAAAATAAGTTATTGTTGATGCTTTGACTGTGTACTATAGAGTGTTCAGAGTTTCCCCTGTGAGTTGTGTTTAGGGATCTGTGGTCATCAATTCCTTGGTTCACTGGAGGGAGGGCAGGTAGCATGAGGCCATATGAAGAAAAGCTTTGGAGAGCTTCCTGCCTACACATGTATTAAAATGCCTTTGTTTAAACCTGCCTTGTAACATTTGACCACGAGTCTTGTGTTCAACACACAATTACAATTTTGTGGGAAAACTTCTTTTAAAAATGTTTTCAGAGGACTCGAGAGATGGCTTAGCAGTTAAGGTACTTGCCTGCAAAGCCTAATGACCTAGGTTCGACTCCCCAGGACCCACATAAGCCACATATACATGGTGGCACATGCATCTGGAGTTTGTTTGCAGTGGCAGGAAGCCCTAGCACACCCAATTCTTTGTCTCTCTCTCTGCCTCTTTCTCTCACAAATAAGTTCAAAAAATGACTTCAGCCCGGGCATGGTGGTGCATGCCTTTAATCCCAGCACTTGGGAGGCAGAGGTAGGAGGATCACCATGAGTTTGAGGACACTCTGAGACTACATAGTGAATTCCAGATCAGCCTGGGCTAGAGTGAAACCCTACCTATAAAACCAAAATAAATAAATAAATAAACAAAAGACTTCAGAGACTAAAAAAACAAATGAACAAATACAAGGGCTGGGGAGGTGGCTCAGTGGTTAAAGGCTGCCATTGGGGTTCAGTTCCCATGCAGTCCATGTAAGCCGAATGCAAAAAGTGGCACAAGCATAAGGCATTCATCTGTAACCACAAGAGACCCTGGCACACACATGCAGGTGTAAATATATATACATAAAAATTTAAAACAAAAATAAAAAGCAATAACGAAGAAAATAGCAAGTCTTATGTTGCGGAAATCTTTTTTTTTTTTTTTCATTCCTGAGGAGGAATAAACCACGGTGTTCACTGACCATCTCGCATGTGCACACACATGTCCCCCTGTGTTGAGGTCCAGTGTGGGTTCTTCACGTTGTCCTTACAATATGAGGGCTGTAAAGTTATCTTTGCTTGGGTTAAGCAGTTACAACTGGTGAAAATCTGCCTAGTAGGAAACTGGTTTTCTGGAGCAGAGGTAAGGGACCAAGAAAGGAAATTCTGGAGTTGGTGGGTGGTGAAGGAAGAGAGCAACCTTCACTGGTAATAAGTAACCAATTTGCCAGTTGACTTGGCTAAGCTTTTGCTCTTTGTGTGTCCATCATATGACGTTTTCTTTGGCTTAATTTATTCAATACACACACACACACACACACACACACACACGTGTTTGGTTTTTCGAGATAAGGTCTCACTCTAGTGCAGGCTGACCTGGAATTCACTATGTAGTCTCAGGGTGGCCGGCTGTTTGGCTTCATTTAATTTAAAATGTAATTTATTGTGTTTGGGAGCTGTGGCTCCATGGTTGAGTACTTGGCTAGCATGTAGATGCCTCTGGATTTTATCCTCAGCATTACCAAAAGCATATCTCAATGTGTATATACATACTTTATAGGTATGTCTATGTAGATATCTATGCATGTATAATTTATTTATAAATGTAACTTATTTGCCATTCAACTGAACTAAGATTCTCCATTGCACAGTTGAGCAGGCCTGAAGTACCCACTCTTTTGGACTAAAAAGCTTCTTTAGTCACCCACCGTTAGAATGTTGTTGTTGTTGTGTTTTGTCTTCTGTTGTTCTGAGCTGACTGTGTGTGTTAAAGCCTGCCTTCCTGCTCTTGACATGATGGTGTTTGGAAGCGAGGCCTTTGGAAGGTGATTAGGTTCAGTGAAGTCCTGACGGTGGGATTCCCGTGATGGGATAGGCGTCCTTACAGGGAGAAGTAGCGTCTTTATACAAGAGCTCTCATTTCGTCTGCCACGCAAGGATATGGTGAGGAGGGGCCATCTGCACACCAGCCAAACAGATCTTAGCAGGACCCAAATCTCCCAGCACGTTGTTCTTGACCTCACAGCCTCTGAGGCTGGGTGAAATATCACAGGTCTGTGGTATTGGGGTACAATAGCTAGAGCTGATGTGCCTTAATAGTAAAACTCACATAGCTGATACCTAACTTTATATATGCTTTCATTCATTCATTCAGGACTAAGTGCTTTTTGTGTGGTAATGTCAACCCCCACAACCACCTCACAAGTTCAGTTCTATTTTTGTGTACCACTCAGATGGTAAAATGGAGGGAATAACAAGTTAAGTAGTGCCCAGCTCAGGACCACACACCTCTATCACATCTTCCAGGGCCCAGGAGACATTACAGAGGAAGCGATGATTTATTTTTTTATTTTTATTTTTTATTTTTGGAGAGACACAGAGAGAGAGAGAGACAGAGAGAGAGAGGAGGACAGATAGAGATGGGCGCGCCAGCAGTCTCTCAGCTGCTGTGAATGAAATCCGTATGCATGTGCCCCCTTGTGGTCAAGTGTGTCATTGCACCCTTGCGTCACTTTGCATCTGGCTAAACGTGAGACCTGGAGATTGGAACTGGGTTCTTAGGCTTAGCAAGCAGGCGCCTTAACCGCCAAGCCATCTCTCCAGCCAGAAGCGATGATTTAAATGTGAGTGCTACTCTCACTGCTAGTCAGACAACCAGCTCCAGGGAGGTGGTGATAGACACTGAGGAATCTCAAAACGTATCGACGTAAGTTCAGAGTTCAGAGAAGTTGAAGAGAGCTTAACACTAAAGTATACTTATACCAGCCATGGCTCAGGGAACATTCCAAAAGAGGGGGCAGAGAAATTTTAAGAGCCACTGAGTGGGAAGGAGTATCCCTGAGGCATTGTTCTACCTCTTAGACCCTGACCAGTGCATTCATAACCCCACAGTGAATACCAGTAACCCCCCTGAGGAGGGCCCTCAGTGGAATGGGGTGGAAGAGACAAGATATGAGAATATCTGATATAAGAGTACAAGAGACATAAGAGTATAACCTGATGGGAACGTGACTAACATGTGACATGGTCATATAAGAAACTTCATAATTAACTTTAAAAAAAAAAAGCTTAAGTAGCCTGCTTTCATTTATAAATGGGCACTAGGTAGAGCAGGGTTCAACCCCATTCATTCAGTGCCAGAACCCAAGGGTCATGTGCTCTGCTGCCTCCTGGGAACCCTGTGCCGTGGAGCCACCCAGGAGCCTTGCCTATTTCAGATCAGGGCTGGTCTGCATGTGACTCTAGGAGAGCTCGGGAGCCCACAGTGGACAGAATGAACCTATAAGCTTGCCATGGTATACTGGCTAAACTGGGCAGGGAGAAGTCGCTCCTCGCAGCTTGTTCGAATGGCCATGCTTTAACTCTCAAGCTCTCCATATTGTCACTCTGTTGGCCTCTCTGTACTTTAGAGGCTGTCCAGTGTGAGTGTTCAAGTACTGTCAGCCAAGGGCTGCTTTCTAGACATGTCTGGAAGGTGGACTAGGGCCAGACCCCCATTTGGCTCTGGGCATTTTCTGCGACCTGCCACATCACTACAGTGCCCTTCGGCAGTAATGTACTTCTCCATTGTAGCCTGAACAATCTGATTCAAATGACAGACCTTGAGAAGATGGTATGGTCTTAGCTTGCCAGTAGAGGGGATTCTTTGGGGAATTCTGTGCAGGAAAGCTGCACATTACCTGACAGTTGTCACATGGATGTCCTCGTGGGCACACCCAGGAGGTTTGGGTCAGGGTGTTCTCAGCTCTGCCTTTCAGATCCATTCTTCAGAATGCCCTGTCACTCAGCTTGCCCAAGTTCTGTTCATCTTTAGGCACATTGTTCTCATATGCTCAGGAACCCCGGTGAGTGTGAGGGTGTCTTTTTACATGACAACAAACGGTACAAAGTGGACAAAAATGTCAGAAAAGAGGCCGGAGAGATGGCTTAGTGGTTAAGGCGCTTGCCTGAGAAGCCTAAGGACCCATGTTTGACTCTCCAGATCCCACATAAGCCAAGATGCACAAAGGTGAGGCAAGCACAAGGTTGCACATGCTCACTAGGTGGCACAAGCATCTGGAGTTCAATTGCAGTGGCTGAGGCCCTGGCACACCAATTCTCTCTCCCTCTTTCTCTCTCTGTCTGTCTCTAAAATAAAAAAGAAAAGAAGCCCTATAAAAATGTCAGAAAGGTGGCTTTAGTATTCCATCATTGGTGCTGAAGTTCGGGGTCTTTATAAACAAGGAAGCTGATTTGGAGGGAAGATGACAGGCGTAAAACTGATGAGAAGTAGTTGTCAGACAAACATGTAATCATTAAAGCCAAACCCCAAACCTTGTGTTCTGTGGGGTCTGAATAATGAAGATGTTCACATCCCGGAACTGGAATGAGCTCCTTTGTTCTCTGAAGCCCCTTGACGTGGTGTGTAAAGGAGGGCCACTTGTAGGGCAGATGTCAATCTGGGGAACATGAGGAGGCTGGGCTGCTATGACCCAGAGACTGTCTAGAGCTAGATTAAGCCAGGTCTGAACCCCTAGATCTCTCTCTGGATTCTGATCCCTGGATATCCTGGAGAAGGGTTGGAGCAAACTGTCCACCCATCATGGTTTGGCTCATGACAACCTCCATTTTCAGACCCAGGAAGAGAAAGAAGTTTCTGGGTATCTGTCAGTTCGGGGTAGGTGTGACTGCGTAGTAGCTGGTAATAACTAGGAAGTTATATAATCATCAATTTTATACTTTCTCTAGTGAGTGGAGAGTAAGATTTGTACAGAATCTGCAAGAAAAAAAAATTGCCAGTCATGTGGTGAATGTAATGCAGCCAGTATTTCCCAAGTGGCAGATAAAGCGTGGAAGAGACATGAACAGCATAGACGTCCATAAGGATGTCATAAATCTCGAAATTTTCTCTGTGTCGAAATATTTTATTGCATCTTTGATGATACTTGGGGAAAATTTATTGGGCAGTAAATCACTCAAATTATGTAATTTCAGTATGTGTGGGTGTGCTCATAAACTTCATGTAGACCTTAAGTGCGTTGATCAAATTTTATGAGACTTTTTGCTTGGGACTCCGTGAGTGCTTTGGCAAAGGTCTGTGTCAGTCAAGCATACATTATAATAGGTATGTGACAGCTAATTGCTAAAATACTAACCATGTCACCTTTCCACATGCAAGTCTCTTAAAACTCCAGTTACTTGTTTTTGAGCCAAACTGCTACCTTATCTCTAATGTCACAGTCAGACTATGCATAGAGTACTTGGAAATAGCACTGATGGTATGAATATATTAAATTAGGACCACAAATGAGGACAGTAAGTTGAAATTTAAGAAAATGACACTTGCACTCCCTAGGTGCATTTCATTTAAAAATCTTTTATTTATTTACTTATTTGAGAGACACAGAGAGAGAGAAAGGCAGAGAGAGAGATAGGCAGAGAGAGAGAGAGAATGGGCTCGCCAGGGACTCCAGCCACTGCAAACAAACTCCAAACACATGTGCCACCTTGTGCATCTGGCTTACGTGGATACTGGGGAAATGAATAAACCTGGGGTCTTAGGCTTTGCATGCAAGCATCTTAACCACTGAGCCATCTCTCCAGCCCACATTTCTTTTCTTTCTTTCTTCTTCTTCTTCTTTTTTTTTTTTTTTTTTGTAAATCAAGGATTAAATCTTTATGGAGACTGAATCAATAGCATATGTTAATACAATGGGACGAGGAGCAAAGACGAAAAGTTGACCTGTAAATGTAGCAGTCCTACTAGCATTTACTTTGGAGATCTATCTGGGGGTACCACACTATGCCAGAACTAATTGGGAGGGGAACTCCTGTTCTTTGGGTATATTTCTTATTTTCTTAGAGAGCATGGAAAATAGGAATAAGCGTGAAACACATGATTCAATTCCCTGAAACACTTCAGGACCAGACATCCTGTTGTCTCAAGAGCAATGGTAGCTAACCTGCCACAGTAAGTCCTCTGTGTTTAATGAAAGATAGTGGCCAGTGCTGAAGAGAAGGAAAACCTGAACCACGTGGAGCCTTAGGGCAGGCCCCCAGCCCAGCCTGGGCCCATCCATTTGTGTGTAAAAAAAAATGCATAAAAAGCACAAAGTGAGTAGAAGCAAATTGAAAATGGAAGGGTGTTTGGGTTGAGGCAAAGCTCACAGTAAAATTCAACCAAACTGTATATTAATGCTCTCTCTCCTTAAGAATCAAATTATGGTGAGAGAGAGTTGCTGTCAGAAAAGAGCATTTCATGAGGGAAAACAGCCTCAAGTGAAAACAGCGTGATGTGTTTAAAGGACTAAAAGGAGCTGGTATTTTAGGAGCATCAAATTATGGGCAAAACTGGGAGAGATGAGGCAGAAATGGATTTCCAGGCAGCTCAAAGAAAGCTAACGGCTTGCTGTGGAGCCTGAAACCAGGGACTCTGGGAGGTGGCGGATTTGTCAGATTTATTTTCTAAAGAGAGCACTATGGTAGCAGGAGAGGAAAGAAGAGTGAGGTTCAAGCTCAGAATCCCAGACACTGTCAGAAAAATCAAGGCAAGATGGCACAGGTCTAACCTACTGCAAATTATATAGGTCCTGCAAAATCTAGGGATCTGACTTTTATAATTGTCTTTAGTTTTGTTGAGTTTGAGGTTTTTTTTTTTTTTGTTTTTTAATTTGAGAGAGACAGAGAGAGAATGGGTGCACCAGCAGCCTCCCGGCTGCTGTGAACAAACTCCAGGCACATGCGCCCCCTTGTGGGCATGTGCGACATTGTATGCCTGCATCACTTTTGCTTCTGTCTAAACGTGGGACCTGGAGATTTTAATGGGCGTTCTTAGGCTTCACAGGCAGGTGCCTTAACCACTAAGCCCTGAGTTTTATTTTTCAGGTTTTCTACTGTGGTAAAATAGTCACAATCACACATTTACCATTGTGGATTTACATTTCTAAGTGTGCAGCTCGGTGTTGAATACTTTCATGTTGTTGTGTAGATATCACACCATCTCAAGAACTGTTTTCATCTTGCATATAGCCATTGAGCAATATCGTTTCTTTCCCATTGCCCCTGGTAACTGCCACTTTCTGTCATTATGATTTTGGTTGCCTTAGGAATCTCATGTAAGTGGAATCACACAGTATTATCTTTTTGTGATTAGCTTATTTCACTTTATACAATGTCCTCAAGGTGAACCGAAGCTGTGGAATGTGTTAGAATTTTCTTCCTTTGCAAAAGTGAACAATATTTTATTGTGTGGGTAGACAATAGTTTGTTTAAACACTCCCCATCAGGGAGCATTTCCACTGATTTCATATTGTAGCTACTGTAGAATCGTGCTACTTTGAGCATAGGTGTTGTGTAAGTTACGTTCTCATTTCTGGGACAAAATCCCCAACCAGAGGCAGCTTATGAAAGGAGTTTCTTTCAGCTCATAGCTTTGAGAAGTTTCGAATGTGGTAGACGAAGCCTGGCAAGGACAGACAGCTGCATCTCAGGGAGGAAGTAGACAAGCTACACTGAGGTGGGCTGGGCTGTAAAACCTCCAGTCCCACCTCCAGTGACACACTGCCCTGAGCAAGGCTCTAGAAGCTTCCACACCCCACCACCAAATGGGGACCAAGTATTCAAACACATGTCTAATGGAGACATTTTAGGTTCAAACCATTGTGTAGCTATTTTTTCCTGAGCTTTCTCTACTGTTATAGCCTGTTTATTCTTGCACTTCTAGTATAAGTTTTCAGTTGTCAAAGAGAAACATCTCCCACTCTTATCTTTATTATAATCTTGTCTATCCTTGAGCCTTTGTTCTTATATATGACTTTTAGAATCAAATTTGTTCAGCTGAAAAGTAAAAGTGTTGGTGATTTTTTTGTTTTTTTTTTGTTTTTGTTTTGTTTTGTTTTTTTTGTTTTTTTGTTTTTCAAGGTAGGGTCTCAGGGTCTTGCTGTAGCCCAGGCTGACCTGGAATTCACTATGTAGTCTCAGGGTGGACTTGAACTCATGGCAATCTTCCTAACCTCTGCTTCCCAAGTGCTGGGATTAAAGGTATGTGCCACCATGCCCGGTACGATTTTTTTTTTTTTTCTGTCATTCACTTTCTGAGTTAATGAAATAATTTGGGGGAGAATTGACATTTATGATACCATTTCCTTTTCTGTGAATGGACTGTATCTTTGTGTATGATCAAGTGGGTGTCCCTCAGTAATAACATATCATTTACTCCACAAGGTATTTTACATTCTGTGTAAGGCTTGGCCCTGAGAACCTCATAATCTTCAAGCTGTAACCTCCCTCAGATGTTTCTCCTGTCCTTCATAATCTTTCTTTCTTCACTATGCTTTTCCTGCTGGTTGTTTTGTGCCACATTGCATCAGCCAGTCTAGAGCTTAGCCTCATGAGCATTTCAGTTCTTTAAATGGACAAGTATTTCATTCCCAAAATCTCTAGTTAGTTCACTTCTGTATACATATGTTGTTTTATTCCTCCCTGTTTTTTTTTTTTTTTTTTTACGTAATATCTTGGGTTTTCCCATAGTTCCTCATACCCAAAGGTATGTCTTAATTTATTTCTTTGAGTATACTATATAGACTTGTTCTTAATTTTTATCAGACTTGCCCCTAAAATGTGTCAACTCTCAGAAAACTCATTAGATTTTGGTGGTTGTCTTTTATTTTCACTTACATACTGTAGATTTTTGCCTACAGACTTGTTTTGGGACAAAGAGTAGCTTCTCTCTGCGTGCACATCTGGTGCGACCTTGTAAAATGTGAAGTGTGCCCTTCCTTTTTGAGTACTTGTATCTTCTAAGCTCCCCCGTTACAGAGGCGTCTTGGTCCTTGTCCCGTCCTTGAGAATAATTCAACGAGATTCAAAAAAAAAAAAAAAAGATACATCTGGCAGAAATCACTAAAACAATAAAGGTGCATCAAATGGGAGCAAGCCGGAGATCTAGAACTCTTCCCATCGCTCTGCTCCGTTCATCCTCTCTCCACTTCCTGATTTGTGGCCTGCCTTAGACACTATTGGAAGTTTTTTTTGTTATTTCTTTTTGAGACTGCTCGAAGCCTTGTGGTTGATCTCATGACTGCCTGCTTGCGTCTTTCTTCTACTTGACTAATATTGCTCCCCTAAGAACTAGAAAACCTCAAAGCTTTTAGGGAGGTGGATGATCTCACCTTGTCTTGATGTCTTGATGAAAAGGGGAAAGGGGGTGCCTAGAGATTAGGGGTTTATAGCTATTAGTGAAGCCTAGGCAATCCAGGTGGTCCTCTGTCAAAGGAGGTGGTGGCAATAGACAGTGATGGGTACCTCAAAGTCACAGTCTTCTGAGTTTTTATAGCCTGGAGTCTGGAAGACCCAAATTCAACAAGCAGGTTAAAGGTTGTGGGTCCTGTAAGTGGTATGAGGGTTACCAAGAACAGTGACCACCCCTTGCAAAAAAAAATTAGGGGTAGCCATGACAACTAAGACCACGTGTTATCGCAGGAAAAGCCATCCTTGGGCTGTCCTGGAATTGAGAGCCGCAGGGAGGTAGTTATCATTTTTGTTGTTGTTTTGTGTTTTAAGTATTGTGCTGGATTTGTCCTGATCTGTTCATCCAGAAACAGCATCCCCCTATCCCCCTGTGAACATCAGGCAAGTTCTTCCTTGAGCAACAGTTAATGTATTTTTGTTTTGTTTTGTTTTGTTTTGTTTTGTTTTGCTTTTTTTGGTTTTTATCAAGGTAGGATCTCACTCTGGCCCAGGCTGATCTGGAATTCACTCTGTATTCTCAGGGTGGCCTCGAACTCATGGCGATCCTCCTACCTCTGCCTCCTGAGTGCTGGGATTAAAGGCGTGCGCCACCACGCCCGGCTCAGTTAATGTATCTTAAATTGATCTGTTCTGAAAGACAACAGCTGCCTGAGTCATGGTTGGTCAATGACGGCTTCCTTAAACTATCAGGAGACCATGATTCCTCCCGATTCAGTGACAATGCTAGTGGTTATCCATGGGTCCACTTGGAAGGGATTACTGTGCAGAGCCCAGCCCTGTTGGTCAGATGATATTTAATAAGCCCGAAGAGTAGCACGGACATTTCTGCATATCCCTGGGGCAAAGTAGATATCAGAAGAGGGGAACACTACAGGTTCCAGTCCAATTGGCAGAGAGGCAAACTTGGGCATGTGAAGGAAGTAAAATCCCCTTTGGACTGGAGACAGGAGTGTATGTTCAAAGAAGCCAGCTCCACGCCGAAGAAAGGACAGCTGCTTTACCCCGAAGAGTCTTTCAACTTTTCCAAAGAGTGGGTGATACTCGGCGATGAGGGTGACTGTTGCAAGGGGGTCCAGCCGGGGGATCTGAGGTTGAGAGACCTTTTAAGTTCTGTCTTCCTGGAGTAATACATGCCTCTGTTGGCCAAACCATGCCTATACATTGAGAGCGCTCAAAGGTCCTGTTTATCTACTGGATCCCATCCAGTTTGGTTGGCACCAATATGGGGAAGAGGCACTTGCTAGTGAATGCATCACAAAAGCAGGAGCTAGGCAGTGAAAGTTTTCAGGAGAAACAGTGAGTGTGGAGGAGAATGTATCCTGGTGTGAGGAATGAAGTTTAAAGAAAAAGCTCATTGCTTGGGTCCCAGACATAGCTACAACGAAGAGTAAATTATAAAGAATTCCCGCAGGGATCTCGTGTGGGTGGAGAGCCTGGATTCAGAGGGGTGCTGATCCCAGGAGATGGACAGTGATGCCTGTTGCTGATGCCACGTTGCTGTGATGAATGTCCACCCCAGACACAGATTATGGGAGGAAGGGATTTATTTCAAGCTTATATATTCAGGGAAGTTTCATTAATGGCAGAAGAAGCTGGCTCCCTTCCATAAATACAAGCAGAGAAAGAAACCACCAGCCATCAAACACCAAAAAGTAACTGGCACAAACTGGCACAAGCAGGACCACCAGATCTCAGATCTGTCTGCATACCTTTGGTCTGGAATCAGATCCAAATCCACCCCCAAACACACCTTTGGGCTGGATCCCAGGGGGCTGGAGACCCATGTTACAAGCTTAATACAGCACCTGAGTCTATGGGGAACATATATATTCACATTAAAACCACCACGCTGCCCAAGAGCAGCCAGGTTGCCCTGAGACAAGCTGGGGACTTCAGCTTAATGGTAGTTAAATAGCAACTTGCAGGTACAGATGTTCTACTACAGAGCCCCAGTGGCAAATGAGGGGAGAGATTACTTCAGTGAATACACAAGCCATATACACCCACAGAAGGAGCCATTCTTTTGTCCTGTAGAAATAGAGTTTACATGTTGCCAGCAGTTAGTTGCATAAGAGGGAATCAGCAACTTGAAGGGAATGCTGAGCAGCTTGTCATGTTTATATATAAGGCTGTTCTGATGAGACAAGGGTAGTTAGCATGACAAGGAAGGTTTCTAAAAGTGGCATGTTATGGTTTAATTGCAAAAGGCCGAGAAAGTATTATACAAAGAATTAATCACACTGATCATGAAAAAAAATACACGGAATAGGTGCTCATTTGTGTTGGGGTAAGAAGGAAAATAGGAAAGTGGTGTCTTCAAAGGTGTGAACATAAAACTAGAGGGAGATCATTAAGAGAAGGTGTCCATTTATCTGAAATTCTCTTGAAAAGCCCCTGGAGATCTTCAGTGGAAGGACAGGAGTAGGTTTCAGTGCCAGATTCCACAGGCCTGGATGATTTGCCTTGTTGTGGGGGGTGGTGATGAAGGGAAGCCGAGACTCAGCTCTGGAAGAGTTGATTAAGCTGAGTATCCCCGGCATGCTAACAGCTTGAGAGTCCCATATACTCACATTACCCGGCAAGTCTGGGAAGAATTTTCTAGAGAGAGAGTTAATACCCTATAGGTATAAGAGTTTGAATGTGACGCATCCCCCCATAGCCTCATGTATTTGTGATTCAGGATCATATTTCATTCCCCACCTCATGGCAATTTGGAAGGTAGAGCCTTGCTGGAGGAGATGTGTCACAAAGAGTGCACCTTGAGGTTCACTGGGCCCAGCTCCAGGCCCAGTTCTGGGAGCCACCTCACCCTCCTGCTGTTTCCTATCATGCTTTCCCTGCCATAATGAAACTCCCCCCCCCAAAAAAAAACTGTAATCTGAGGGCTAATGAGACCTTGGAAGAGGCAGGATAAGTGAGGAGAGAGGCGATAAAGTTCTGGGACTAGGAAGAGAAGAGAGCGAGGAAGAAAGAGGAGTGAGGAGAAAGAGAGAAATAGCTCAAGGAGGTCAACAAGAAAGACAGTGTTACTTTTAAGGGATCCAAATGATGCAACAAGATGTTACAGGGCCTTTCCTGGCATTGTCAGAGGAATTCAATGTGCTACACAAAGCAAGAACTCAGAGTGCAGGCAGATATCCTCGCTAGGCCTACGTGGTCCAGGGTCAGCTCTTCCGAGTTGAGGGTCCCGCCTTTGTATCTTTTCTACCAGCTCATCTGCCTCTTAACTGGTGGGCCTAAAATTATGGGTCATGCCTCCCTCACCCTGTGTTCACTTAGAAACAGTTTGGAAGCAGAGGTAGTGTACTCCTGTGTTGAGATTGCTTGATCTCATGACTGTCTTTGGTCTCCCGTCTGTCTTTTCCCATGTAGAACTAGGACTTCACGGGAGGTCTGAGCTCCTGTCCTGTGAAATGATAGGATCACTCATCCAGTCATTACACTGGGGTGTAGGGAGAGGCAACAGGCTACCTCCTGTATCTGCAGCATCCCAGAAGCTGGTTACCCCAGCTCGAGGGAGCCATGCCTTGGGTTCCTCTGACTGCCTACCTTGGACTGTACAACACAGTGAGTTCTTATCCCCTGTAGAGAATACCCTCCAGATTAGGAATGTTGGGGGCTCAAGACTCAAGTTCTGCCTCATCTTTATTTTTATTTATTAATTTTTAAATCACCTGTGGGTTGTTGGTGTTTTAATTTTTTTAAATTTTATTTATTTATTTGCAAGCAGAAATAGAGGAGAGACAGACAGAGAGAGAATGGGCACACCAGAGCCTCCAGCCACTGGAAACGAGCTCCAGATGCATGTGCCCCTTGTGCATCTGGCTTACGTGGGTCCTGGGGAATCGAACCTGGGTCCTTTGGCTTCACAGGCAAATGCCTTAACTGCTACGCCATTTCTCCAGCCCCTGCCTCGTCTTTATGTTCTGTTCCAGCTCTGCTTCTCCATTCTCTCTTCATTTGGAAGAGGGCCATTGTTTACCTGTATTTGTATCTTTCATCTGTAACATTGGCCTCTATATCTGTGCAGAGCAGAGTCTATGTACCAACTATGGTCATACTTTCCCAACTCAATTAACCTCCAAACCTGAGTAGAAGTAATAGATTTCAGGATGATGTGGTATTGCACTAACATCAGCTTAATCCAGCCATGCAGTTCAGCATCCTTTCAGCCCTGCGCACATCGGCCTTTGCAATCACACAGCTGAGGATGGAATCCTTTCTGTCAATCAAATCTCGCTCCACCAGCTGAAAGATTAATTCAAGAAAGATGATTAGAAAGACACATCTGAATAGTTTATATGAGCCACGAGGCATGGACCTCAGTGACAGGATTTAAATAGCAGAAGTGAATTCTCTTTGGTTTTCTTGTCTTACCAAATTAACATCTTTTTAAAATTTTGTTTTATTTATTTTCCCAATCTAGGTAAGGGGGCGTCAGAAAGTCTTAACTGCCTTGCTGCTCATAAATTATTTCAGTGCTCATGTGACGACTGAAAGAACAGTTTCTCTTAAGAAAATCCTGCCTTGCCTTTGGAACAAAAGTGATATTGTGGTGTTAATTTGTGTGAGAGATGTACGGTACTCATGCAGGTCTTTCCAACACATTTCAACAATCTGAGTGAATAAGAAATGGTATTTTCTCTTTACTAAACTCTCTGCATTCATCAATTCATACTTTTGACAGTATAACAATGGCTATCAACCTGAAATGGATATTTTTTTTAGAGTTAGGCTTGCGCCTCCAAAGATTTCATATAAAATTCAGATTCGTGCTTCCTGCTATACTTTTCCAGTGTTCTGCTGAGTTGGAATTAGCCTGTATCTCACCATCATCATTCCATCTGATCTCAAAATGTGTGATGCAGCAATATGTTCTTCAATGGTCTTCTATATTTACATTTATTTTTAGCTTAAGTTCAAGGGTACGTGTCAGACTAGGAGTGTAGCTCAGTGGCAGACTGCTTACCTAGCATGCTCAAGGCCCTGGCTTAAATCCCCACACAGAAAAAAAAAAAAGTTTAAATGATGGAAAATAGTATATAGTATTCATAATAGTTCACTGGGCTTCTACCAAATAATATTTGACATGTATGGTAAAATGTAAATGCTGAACTTCCAACCAGCCTCTTATGTTCTCATTTATATGACTAAGAAAGGAGGATGCCACACTTCCTTTTCAATATTAAAATATCAAAGCTTCTCAGATGAAGGATTCAGAGCTCACACTGTCCTTCCAACGGAGACTTCTGTCATTTGATACTTCAAGGAAACCCCATTCAAATTCCCAAAACAGAACCTAGATTCTTTTCTTTGATGCCTTAAAATTTTTAAACATGAGATAAACATTATTTCTGTCCTCCAAAAGCTTTGAAGTCTATGGAAGGTTCATCGGAATTCATAGAATGCTGAAGTAAATTTTTCAAAAACTTGAATTACTTTTATTTATATTTGAAGCTTCTTAACTATTCAAATCTTTGCTGGGGAATAAGAGATCCCCCTGTGCCTTTCAATAGCCAATGAAAGTAATTTGAGGGCTGGAGAAATGGCTTAGTGGTTAAGGTGTTTGTCTGCGAAGACAAAGGATCCTGGTTTGATTCTCCAGGACCCACGTAAGCCAGATGCACAAGGGGCACATGCATCTGGAGTTCATTTGCAATGGCTAGAGGCCCTGGCATGCCCATTCTCTCTCTCTGTCTGCCTCTCTGTCTGTCTCTCCTTGCTCTCTCTGATTGCAGATAAATAAATGAATTTTTTTTTAATTTTGCATAAGTGGAAATGACCAATGACCAGAGGAGCTTCGTTATTCTTACAGCTTTCCTTAAGTGTTCAGTTATAGCTACGAAGATGATGTTTGTTCTTAAAATCTGTAGAATCCTGACTAATATGACATAAGGTTCCTAGAACCATTCTCACATGCATATTGAGCCTTAATATGGCTCCATCCAAACAAAAATGCTCTCAAAGACATTACAAATTGACAGGGACCTTCCCTGGCTGGAGGTATTGGCATAGGTTAACTAGCTGCTAGCCATGCCATGGTGCATGTGCCTAAAGTTCTTTGGAGGTGTCCTGAGGTCCTTGCTGGGTGCAGGTATGTAAACCTTTGGCTTCTCTTCCAGCCAGGGACAAAGACAAGGATTTGATATGAGTGGGAAATTCCCCCTAAGAGAGCTTCCCTGCCACCATGCTGGGGAAAGTCTGAGGAGTCCTTAATAAAATCCAAGTTGGTCTTGTTTCCTTCTGTGAAAACCAGAGGAGGACGCAGGATTAGGCAGGACGGTTATCTCCCCAACCTCTAGCGGGGAAGTTCCTGTACCCTTGAGAGGACCATGGCTTTGCTGTGGCAAACTGGGCCACCAAGGTTCCTATGCTGTGCCAACAGGGCTTTTCAGACCTGGCCAAAAGGAAAACCCCTATCCTAGACAGTGTTAGGGTGTGGAAGACCAGAAGTTCCCTGTTACACTGAGTTCTTAAGTGTTTTCCAAACAAACACGTATATTTTATTCCAAAATGCACCTGGGTTTGTATTTATGGAAGTATTCTGTTTTAACTTATATTTTGGAAAGCCATTTCTAAATATTGATTATATATGTACTTTTTCATCTAGATTACTCCTGGGAACCTCTTAGAAGTAACAGCATTAGTACATACAGATATATGCATAATGATATTTATGTCCACATGCCGCAGTAAAATGAGGACCAAATAAATGGCATTCAACGAGAGAGTCTAAACAGCTGAAAACTGTGGGACTGACTTAGAATAGAGAAAGAATGAAGTGAAATTTCACCAGATGACTTCTTGGAAGGATCCTTGTGATAAAAGCAAAATGTAAGAGATAGATAGATAGATAGATAGATAGATAGATAGATAGATAGATAGATAGATGGATGATATAGATAGATAGATGTTCATTTATAATTCTAAATATGAATATCTGGTTTGTAAGTAATGTTAGTATAAGAAACTGAGCAATTCACCAGATGGCCTGAGTTAGAAGGCACTCAGGAAGAAAGGACGAGGAGAAAAAAACAAGAGTGAAGTAGTAGCTACTTAGGAGGTTGAGACAAGGGGGAAGTTGAGACACGGGGAAGATGCTGTGAGACTTTCTCAGTTCTTTCTGAATGAAGATGGTACTGTGCACAGCCTTTGAAATGTCTCATGGAGGGCTAGAGAGATGGCTTAGGGGTTAAGGCGCTTGTCTATGAAGCCTAAAGACCAAGGTTCAGTTCCCCAGTACCCATGTATGCCAGATGGACAAGGTGGCGCATGCGTCTAGAGTTCATTTGCAGAGGCTGGAGGCCCTGTGTGCCCATTCTCTCTCTGTCTTTATCTGCTTCTCTCTTTCTGTCTCTCTCAAATAAGTAAATAAATAAGATATTTTAAAAACTGTTTCATGGACAGTGCATAGCACTCAGCTTCAGAAAATGACAGAGCAACAAAAAACAAGACAACAAGACCCATTGTCACCTTAGGAAAGTGGGTGGTGCTTTAGGTTTTTGCTTTCTTCACCACTTCAAGGGATGCAGGGGCAACCTGAAGACCTGCCTGCCATTCTGCTGTGTCTGCCTCGTGCTGGCGAGGCGTGCTCAAGCACTCACACTGTGGTTGCTCTCTGAGGCTTTCCAGCAGCCTCGCTTTTTGAGAACCCCATATGGATTTGCACAGAGGCTGTCCTAGATCACACTCCCACCAGAAGTGAATAGGCGTTCCCCTTCCCTCACATCCTTGTGAGCATTTGTTGTCATTTGTTATCTTGATGGTTGCCATTCTGACTGGAGTGAGACAGAATCTCAAAGAAGGCTTAATTTACATTTCCCTGGTAGCTAAAGATGTTGAACACCTTTAAAAATATTTGTTGACCCTATTTCTTCCTTTGAGAACAGTCTATTCAATTCCGTAGCCCACTTTTTGATTGTTTTTTTTTTCTTGATGTTTTGTGAGATCTTCATAGATTCTAGATGTTAATCCTCTTATTTTAAAATATTTGAAATCACCCTAATAAATATATATATTTTTAAAAAAAAGAAGAAGAAGAAGAAGCCTGGAGACATAGCTTAGTAGTTAAAGTGCTTGCCTAAGCACCCAGGTTCCATTTCCCAGTACCCATGTAAGCCAGATGCACAAGGTGGCACATGCATTTAGAGTGTGTTTGCAGTGGCTGGAGGCCCTGACACACTCATTCTCTCCCTCTCTCTCTCTCTTTCTGTCTCTCCTTCTGCATATTTCTCTCTCTCAAATAAATGAATAAGTAAATTTTTAAATATTTTCTTTTTATTTATTTATTTGCAAGGGAGAAAGAAGCAGAGAGAGAGAGAGAGAGAGAATGGAGAGAGAGAATGAGTGCACCAGGGTCTCCAACCACTGCAAATGAACTCCAGACTCATGCACCACCTTGTGCATCTGGCATACGTGGGTCCTGGGGAATCGAACTGAGGTCCTTTGGCTTTGCAGGCAAGTGCCTTAACCACTAAGCCATCTCCCCAGCCCCTAAAATATTTTTTAAAAATATTTGAACTCATATAACATTTTGGAAGAATTAAGGTGTCAACTTTACCCATTTACAAAAGGAGCTCAGGCCCTTATTTTCATTTCTGGAGACTGATTTCTGTATGGAAAAGGGAGCTAGTAGTTCCTATCACAGCCTGACCAACAAGTTGCTCTGTTTGGGAACTGTGGATATCTATGAAGAAGAGGATTGAGAGCATTTAGATGGGTTGTAGCATCCCAAACACCAAGTATTTGATCCCTTTATTCACCACCAGCATTTGTCCTCCATACTGAAAACAAATTGATTTCTTTCAATGCTTTCAAAAACTATCTTTAAGCCTGGTGTGGTAGCACACACCTTTAATCCCAGCACTCGGAAGGCAGAGGTAGGAGGATCTCCATGAGTTCAAGGCCACCCTGAGACCACACAGTGAATTCTAGGTCAGACTGGGCTACAGTGAAACCCTACCTCGAAAAATCAAAGCAAAAAAAAAAAAATTAACTATAAACTTTTTTATAAAAACCTGATTTGGGGGCTAGAAAAAATCGGCTTAGCAGTTAAGGCACATGCCTGAGAAGCCTAAGGACCCTGGTTCCATTCTCCAGTTCCCACATAAGCCATATATACATGGTGGCACATGCATCTGGAGTTCGTTTGCAGTGGCTAGAGGCCCTGGCATGCCCATTCTCTCTCTCTCTCTCTCTGATAAATAAATAAATAAAAATTTTAAAACCTGATTTTATATAATATAAAATACCTTCCTGTATATCCAGTTTATCCAGTCCAATACATCTCTGGTTCAAGTGACTGGTGTATATCTAATGGATCATTTTATTATATTTATTTTTACTTACTGGTACTAAGCCCTCCCTGATGGACAACTTCATGAACTGATTTAGCTGACTGTTTGAATGATGTTGGATGTTATGTAATATAAACACGCTCCATTTGATAGCTTGAAATTGCCATCCAGAGTCTAAGCATATATGTGTGTCGATGTTTAGAAACTTTTCTTAGCACACAAAAATGACTTCGTGCTACAGTCTATTTCATGGGCATCATATCTAGTAGTTTTCCAATTCCACCATAGTTCACTTTACTCTAGACAGGTCAAAAGAGCCTGCATTGCTCTCATCAGCTACAGAGAAAAATGTCACAAGTGATTTATCTTCTCATGCAGTTTTCCCTCTCATCCTTCAATACTGAAGGGCAGTGTTACAGGTTACATTTATATTTACAAAGAACTATTTCTGCGCATACAGGGTCCATAATTACAGCCACATTCCATAAATATTTTTATAAGCTTGCCATCCTTAAGAGATTTAGTGCTCATGATGATTTTTAGCTCATGATGTCACAGCAGCTAATCCATTCACACTCAAGACTAAATCTCATCGAGGGTGTAGTTCTTTATTCTCATGCTATTAAGTTTTCATCACAAATCTTTCCTGAGGCCAGGATTTATTGTGGTCTACTTCAAATGGCATCTTGTGTTGTATTCTTTGTAGCAGATATACTTATTTGCATGTTAAACATCTAGTGTATTTTATGGGGAAGTTGAAGAATGTTATTTTTCTATTTTTATCCCTCATTTGTGTCTTTGGATCTGTCTTTCCTATTACTGCACTCCTGACTTCAGAACGGAGATAGGAGGTTTCTACTATCTTTTCTTTTCATTCAAGGATAAGAGAAGCAAACACAATGGCAACCAATATGAGACCAGATCTGTGTAGACATGAGAGCAGGGGAGACTCTGACTAAACTGAGATGATTCCCCTTGTCCAAAGGTCACAGCCAGTACGTAACTCCAGGCAGGTGTCATACAGCATTTCAGATCCCTTGGTGTTTAACATAAAAGCTTAACATTCATATCAAATTCTCAACTTCATATTAAAATTTGTTAATTTTTAAAAATATTTTTATTGATTTCCAAGCAGAAAGAAGAGAGAGAGAGAGGATGGGCACACCAGAGCCTCCAGCCACTGCACATGAATTCTAAATGCATGTACCACTGTGCATCTGGCTTTATTTAGGAACTAGGGAATCAAACCCAGGTCCTTGGACTTTACAGGCAAGTGCTTTAACTGCTGAGCCATCTCTCCAGCCCTAAATTTTGTTAATGTTTTATTTAGCATACAAAATAATGGGTTTTCCTATGAAATGTCCATACATTGATATCATTGTACTTTGCTCATATTCCTGCCCCTATGACCTTTCTTGGTCCCTTCCTCCCCACTACTCCCAAAACTCCCCCTTCCATTTCCATGTCATATATATGTTTGTGTGTGTGTGAAAATAGATCTGTGTGTGTACGTTTATATGTGTGTGTGTATGTGTTCTGCATCTAAGAGAAAGCACGAGATACTTGTCTTTCTTTGCCCTCTTACCCTCTTTTGTCATCGCTCCCTCTAGAGCTCTTCATTTCTCCACATAGTCTTTCTCCTACTTTCATGTCATTTATACTTTTCAAATCTAGATTGTACATATGGGAGTAAAGGTACTGAGTCTGCCTTATTGCGTGTAACTTGATGATCTCCACTTCCATCTATTTCCTTGCAAATGATCTGACTTAATTCTTCTTTATGCTTGAATGAGGCATCATTGTGTACATATTCCACATTTTCTTTGTCTATTCATCTGTTGATGGGCCGGATGAGCTGATTCCACATCTCGGCTACTGTGAATAGATCAGCAATAAGCACTGATGTGCAAGTATCCCTGAGGCGCGCTAACGCAGATTCCTGCAGCTATATATGCAGTAGTGCTATAGCTGAATCAGATGGTAGCTCCTTTTTTTCTTATTTGAGGAAACTTCATACTGCTTTTCATAGTAACAGCACAAATTTGCATACACGCTAGTAGAGTATTATGGTCCATTTTCCCCCCAAATCCCTACCTGCATTTGTTTTCTTGATGGTAGCCATTCTGACTGTGGTGAGATGGGGGCTTACGGTAGTTTTATTTTGCATTTCTCTGATGGCTAAGGATGTTGAATCTGTTTTTCATATCATATTGGCCATTTGTATTTCTTCATGTAAGAACTATATGCTCTAATAGAAGAAAAAGATGATGACATCAAATTAAAAGAAAGACTAATGGAGAGAGGGAGGGGATATGATGGAGATTGGAGTTCTAAAGGGGCATGGGGGGAGGGGAGGGAAATATCATGCTTTTTTGAATGTAAGTATAGAAGTTGTCAATTAAAAAAAAAGAACTATATGCTCAATTCATTGGCCTACTTCTTGGTTGGAAATTCCTCAAGTTTAAACCATTGTTTATTAGTTTCATAATTTCTGAAAAGCATTTGGTCCAAACAGGTGTCAGCTTGGAATACCAGTGTGATGGGGTTGCTGATCATAAGCTCCAAGAATGCAGAGCTGGGGAGGGGGCACTTCTGGGTGTGCAAAAACAAGCAGATAATAAGGAGAATAACAAAGACCAGAACCCAGACACCAGGCTCCCAGCTTAGGACATTACAAGTGTATACCCTGTTAGGTCAGTTAATGCCAACTCTGCTATAACCAGAGACCTGAGCAGAAAGGGTTCAAACAATGGCTCTTATCTATTCTTTGATTTGAAATTCTATTTACTTTTTGCTCATTTTGTTTTTTATTTTAGTGAGAGAAAGAATTGGCATGCCAGGGCTTCAGCCACTGCAAGTGAACTTCAGATGCTTGCACCACCTAATGGGCTTGTATGCCCATGCACTTGCCTCACTTTTCTGTGTCTAGCTTACGTGGGATCTGGAGAGTTGAACATGGACCCTTAGGCCTCACAGGCAAGCATCTTAACTGCTAAGCCATTCCTCCAGCTTATTTTTACCTAAACACATTTGATTAAGTGATGGAAAGGAGGAAGTCCTGTTGTATGGGTTTCCTCCTGGGATGCTCAGCATTAGCAGCTGCATTAACTATTACCCAGCACAATTTTGGGCTTTGTGTTATATTGAAATGTTTTTGCTAGGGCTGAAGAGGTGGCTCAGCAGTTAGGTAGACTTCCTCTGCAAGCATGAGGGACTGAGGGGGCCTGAAGACTGCCCAAGTTCAAATCTCCAGGTCTCATGTAAAACTGCTGGGCATGACCACATGCATCTTTAACCCCTGTCCCATAGGAGAACAGAGACCTGAGAGTCATGGGAACATTGCAAGCTATGGAATTAGTAATAGAGACTGGCTCAAAACAAGACCAGACAGAAAAGCAACAGAGCGTGACATCTGAGGTTCCACTCAGGCCACCACAGGCAAGCAACCCCTAATGCAGGCAAGCATTGGAAGGTACCACAAGGGCACATACAAGTACATACATCACATACACATACATTCATACAATGTTTTTACTGCTAGATAAGAACTTTGAGCCCTGTGTGGTGGGAGCAAGTGATTCTGTTTACACAATAACACCCATTCACTAGCCTGTAAGATTATTTCTATTAAATATTGTGGGATAGAGGCTGGTGAGATGGCTTAGTGGTTAAGGCACTCTCCAGGCTCCATATAAGCCAGACGCACAAGGTAAAGCAAGTACACACAGTCACACATGTGTACAAGGTGGCTCACATGTCTGGAGTTCAATCGCAGTGGCTGGAGGCCCTGGCATGCCAATTCTCTCTCTCTCTCTGTCTTTCTTTCTCTTACATTAAAAAAAAAAAAAGGCCAGTCTGTTGAGCTTGCCTCAAAAAAATTGTGGGATAAAAGCATTCCAGACAATACTTAGAAAGGGCATATGGTAAGGAACATTTCTAAAAGGTCAGTTGTCTATCCAGGGGTATGTGAAGATTTCAGCTAAGAGCACCAAGATTTTTCTGAAGTCTTTGCAGAGCAGAACCAGTAAATACCATGTGACATACATGTTCAGTCTCATGTCTGGCCTTACTATGGTCATTTTGAGAATTGGGTTTACAAGAGTTAGCATTTCTTTCTTCTTGATTTGTTCAATGGTAATATAATTCAACTATTGCCTAGCACCATTTTGGCTTTTGCATTATTTAAAAACATTTTTTTCTGGTGGATAAGCACTTTGAGCCCAGTATGGTGAGGGCAGATAGGTGACTAGAAAGTAGACTGTGTTCCAGAAGCCTGTGCAGATGACAGACGTATAATGCCTCCAGTAGAGCTGTAACGTGACCCCCCCCGCCCCCAGCTTCTTAGGATTGAGTTGTTGAATTACTACACATTCCAAAATCTACTCAGAAATAAATAGGTAAAATTATAGTTGACATTGATGTCACTTTTTATTTCTTTTCATATAAGTTTGATACAAAGCTAGATCGCTGTGTGCCCACTAATCGTTCACAGCAATCTGTTGGAAATGCCACGACAAGCTGTAATTCTGAGTCTCGTGCTCGGAGGAATGGGACTTTGTATTTTCACTCGCCCACAGACATTTTTGTATTTGTGGCGATTCAATCTCAGCATTTTAATTCTGCCTTAGAAGTTGCTATTTCCAGGGAAACATGTCTGCCATGACTCTGGAGAGAGACAAGTAAATCTGTCCCCACTGCCTGGAAGGTGACAGGAAAAGGAAGAAAACAAGTCTTCCAAGTGGTTTTGGAAAAGGGGGAATGAGCCATTTTAGTCATTCCCATGTCAGGAGGTTATTCTCATCTGAAAAAGACATTTGAAAGGTCAGAATGGGATATTGTCACCCCAGTACTTCACTTGGTGAATGGAAGCAATAGGCAATTATTTTTGTAGGTGCTTCTCTAAAGAAAATCTATGCAGGCTCGGTGAATGTTCCTAAGATAAAATGGGGAACTGAGCGAATTTCAAACAGTGTCAAGAGTCAGAGGTGATATTTTCCTTGAAGTATGTAAATTGACTTGTCTAGAATGAAAATAGCTTCTGGTCTCTCTTGGATTGGGTGATAATATGGTTTCATGTTCCTGAAGAAGTCAAACAGTATAGAAAAGTGCACTAAAGAATTTTTTTCACATCAACATTTAATGAGCACCTACTGTGTGCAGGCCTGGTGGTGGGATTCAGACAGGCATCATCTTGGCCCCTTTTCATCACCACATGATCCCTGACACCTGGAAGGTTCTTTCAGGCACTACTCTATTATTTAGTTATAGCTAGTTATGTAATATATATATATATATATATATATATATATATATATATATATATATATAAAATTTAGTTCTATCTAGTTATAAAATCAGGTCTACTCTATTGATCCCTGCTCTTTAACTTTTCCTGTGTTATGGGAGCAGTTCTGTGGCATATACACTCTGTCCACCAGGTGATCCTTGCTGATGAATAACTGTGTTTAATGACTAACAGATTATAGTGTTTAATGACTACTTAGAATTCCATTGTATGATTCTACCATTGTGTAAGTGAAATAGCTTCTTTTGGGGAAACATTTAAGCTATTTCTTCAATTGTTTTAGGCTTTGTTTTACTATTTTACAAATTGATAACTTTTTTGAGACAGATTTAGGTTCACATAAAAAAATGAAGGAGGGCTAGAGAAATGGCTTAGTGGTTAAGGCGCTTACTTGCCTGTGAAGCCTAAGGACCCATGTTCAACTCCCCAGACCCCATGTAAGCCCGATGCACAAGGTGATGTATATGTAAGCTTGTACATGCACACAAGGTGGCTCACACGTCTGGAGTTTGATTACAATGGCTGGAAGCCCTGGTGCGCCAATTCTATCTCCCATGCTCTCGCTCTCGCTCTCACTCTCTCTCTCTCAAAAAAAAAAAAAAAAAAAAAAAAAAAAAAAAAAGCCAGTGTGTTGGGCTTGCCTCAAGAAAGAAAATTAAGAAAAGCAGAGATTTCCCATGTCCTCCTTCAGGCTATCCACCCCATTTTACTTTCTTCAAAATACGGTAAAGCAGCTTGATTATTATGCTGCATTTATTAGAGTCAATGAATCAATACTGACAGATATTATTATCTAAGCTTGATGGTTACATAAGCATTCATGCTGGGCATAATAACAGATACCCACCTTGATAGTGCAATACGGAATAACTTTTTTCTCTTTCTGAAAGGATCACTGTGCTCTGCCGTTCTTCTCCACACTCAAATCCCTGTAAACACTGGCCTTTTGTTTTTTTCTGTTTCCATACTTTTATCTTTTTCAGTATGATACATACTTGGAATCTACAAGATGCAGCCTTTTCAGGTTGCCTTCTCTAACATAATAGTATCCATTTAAGATTACTCCAGGGTTTTTTTTTTTTTTATGACTTGGTAGCTTTTTTATTTTTATTGTTGAATAACATTCCATTGTATGGATCAGTGTAGTTTATCCATTCACCTGTTAAAAGACATCTTCAGTACTTCCAAATTTGGGTGATTATGAGTGAAGGTGCCATAAATATTTATGTACAAATTGTGTACGAGTGTCAGTTTCAAGCTTGAACAGGTACAAGGAGTGAAATTGCTGAACTGTGTGGTTAGCTTTGTAAGAATTTGCCAGCCTGTCCTCCAGTGTGGTGTGCCACTTTCTATTCCACCAGCAGTGAGCAAGAACATCTGCTGGTTCTACATTCCAGTCAGCAGTTGGTGTCATCAAAATTTTGAACTTTCTGGCTGGAGAGATGGCTTAGCAGTTAAGGCGCCTGCCTGCAAAGCCTAAGAATGCCCGTTCGATTCTCTAGGTCCCACGTGTAGCCAGATACAAAAGTGACACAAGAGCACAATGTCACACATGCGAGCAAGGGAGTTAATGCGGCTAGAACTTGTTTACAGCAGCTGCGAGGCTGCTGGTACACCCATTCTCTCTCTCTCTCTCTCTCTCTCTCTCTCTCTCTCTCTGTTTCTCTCAAATTAAAAGGGGAGGGGTGGCTGGAGAGATAGATTAGAGGTTAAGGCACCTGCCTGCTAAGCCTAAGAATGCCTGTTCGATTCTCCAGGTCCCACGTTTAGCCAGACCTAAAGGGACACAAGGGCGCAATGCTGCACTTGTCCACATCACATGGGGTGCACGCATGTGGAATTTGTTCACAGTGGCTGAGAGGCTGCTGGTGTGCCCATTCTCTATCTGTTGCTCTGTCTCTGTCTCTCTCTCAAAAAAGAAAATTGAACTTTTACCACTATTCTAGGTGTTGAAATGATATTTCCCTTTGGCTTTAGTTTGCCTTTCCCTTATGATATAGGATATGGGACATCTTTTCACATGTTTATTTCTCATCTGTATTTTGTGTTTATAGGTGTCTATCCAGATCTATGACCCACTTTTCATCCAATGGTTTGTTTTCTTACTATTTAGCTAGCTTTAATGTTTCTTTGAATATTTTCATTACAGGTGTATTTTAGAAATATTTTCTCCCAGCCAGTGGCTTGTTTCATTCTATAAACATTGTCTTTCACAGGGCATGAGAGCTTGGTTTCAATGAAGACCGTGATAGGCAGAGTTCTATCACTATAGGAAATACCTGAAGTACTCATCTGATAGAAGAATTCTCATTTTGGCTCACAGTTTCAGAGACTCTAGCCCATGACCAATGGTCCCTGTTGCTTTGGGGCATGTCAGGAGGCATCTTCCAGGTGGAAAGAGTGTGACAGAGCAACGCTGCTCACTTCAGGCCAGGAAGCAAAGCAGAACTGAAAAAAAATGGATCAGGTTCCTCTATTCCCTTCAAGGTCACTCACACAGTGACCTGTAATACTTCTAGTGGGGCCACCTCTTAATGGTTCTACCATCTCCCAGTATTGCCAACCTGGGAACAAAGCTTTAACATATGAGCCCTGGAGACACTTAAGATTCAAAGTACAGCAAAGATCAACTTACTCAAGTTCTTTCTTTTCTTTGGAGATTTTGCTTTGGTATTATATCTAAAACGCTGTTGTCACACTCAAGATCACCTGTCTGTTCTACATCCCTGAGGCTGTCCTCTAGGACTTTAAGGTTTTATGCTTCATTTACATGCAGCTCCATGGTTCATTTTGAGTTATTGTTTGGTCAAGGATGTGAGATCTCTGTCATTTCTATCTAGATTCATGTTGCATTGCACATCCACTTTTCAAATGTCATTTGTTTTTTGAAAACACTGTCCTTTCTTTAAGAAATGTCTTACTCTTTTGTCAAAGATCAGTTGACTGTATCTCATTGAGTCTTTTTCTGGGCCCTCTGGTCTATTCTAGACACCTATTTGTCTGTTCCTTCTCTATTCCCACACAGTCTTGATTACTGGAACTTTTAAACAAATTTGAAATCAAGTTGTGGAAGTCTCCTGACCTCTCCTTGAATTTGTGTTCATTGTTCTGACTCTTTTGATTTTCTGTATAAGTTATAAAATCAGATCTTCAGTATACACGACTTTCTGGGGTTTTAATTGGAATTTCATTAAATCTGTGTTGCAAGTTGAGACAAGCTGACATTTTGTTTCAAGATGTGTCTCTCTATTCACATTATGAAAGGTTCTCCATTTATTTACATCTTCTTTAACAGCTTTCATTAGTTTGTGTTCTTTATATGAATCTTGTTAGATTTAAAGCTACATATTTCATTTGGAGAGTGCTAATATATAAATGGCATTGTGTTTTTTTAGTTGTAAATTCAAACTGTTCATTGATGGCATGTAATAAAGCATCTAACTTTTATTTAACAACCTTATATCCTACAACTTGCTCAGTCATTCTCATTCTCACTCTGTATTTCTTTGGAATATTCCTTATGCCATCTGAGAACAAAGCCAATTTTAGTCCTTCCTTCCTAATTGGTACTTTTTTCTTTCAGTGCTGGAGCTTGAATCCAGATGTGGTAGTTTGAATTTATGTCCCCCAATAGACTCAAACATCTTATTAAAAGTTTGTAATTTGGATTTACAGCAGCCTGCCTGGAAGAGCTGTCACTGTGGGCAAATCCCAAGGTCCAGCTCTAAGGTGTAACTGGCAGGGGATCTGAACTCCAGCCAACAGTGTGCAGAGTGAGTTCTGCCTGGGTTCCCTGCTGTTTTGCTTGCCAGGTTTTTCTCTTGCTTTTGGTGGTGCCAGTGGTGGTTTTCCTCTCTTTCACCATGATGGAACTTCCCCTGGGTCTGGAAGCCTGAAATAATCCTGTTCCTCCCATAAACTGTGTCTGCTTTAGAGGTTCATCCCAGCAACAGGAAGCTGACTATGCTACTGGGGCTTTGTGCATGCTGCTAAGCACTCTGCCACCTCTGGGCTATATCTCTTGCTTTATTTTTCTCTGTCTATTTTACCACATGAACTGAGCCTCCCAGTGCAATGTTAATAGAAATAGCGAGAGAAGGCATCCTCACTTTGCTCCTGACCCTGCGAGGAAAGCACCTGACCTTTCTTCCTCCGGTATGATGTCATTCTTGCATTGTTGTAGATGGTCTATGTCAAGTGGAGGAAGTCCACTTCTACTTTTACTTTGCTGAGAGTTTCCCTTGACTGACAGCTGGATTTTATCAAGTGCTTTTCCAGTGTGAAGGTGACCAACACATACTTTTTCTTCTTTTGATGGTTGATGCAGTAGGTTGATTTTTGAAATGTTGGGCCAGCCTTGCATACCTTGAATAAAACCACTTGATCATTTTCTGGTGCCGCTGTAATACAAAGTACTACCAACTGAAATGCTTAAACAACAGAAGTCTGTTCAGTTATTGTCCTGGAAGGTAGACACTTAAGAACTAGAGGTATCAATGCTGACTTATTCTGAGGGCTCTAACTATGGGGTCACTTCACATCCTTCTCTCTCATCTTCCATGGCTCACTTGCAATCTTTGGTACTTGTTTGTTGTTATGCAAACACATCACCATTATCTGCCTTTATGGCCACTGGGTACTCTCTCTGTGGGCCAATATCCAAATTCTCTTTTTTATAAGGCCACCGGAGATATTCACTGTACTCTGGTATGATCTTGATTCATTACATCTGCAATGACCCTATTTCCAAATAAGACTTAGGTACTGGGGCTTTCAACATATAAATTTGGGAGAGATGAAGTCCTACATTGTGCCCTTTGACCCCTCCAGATTAATTTCCTATTCATATACAAAGTACTTTCACCTATCTCAACATCCTCTAAAGTTCTACTCATTCTATCAACAACTTTAAGACCAAACTGTACTTTAAATAATATCTAATGGGACTTGAAGAATGATTCAAGCAAGGTCACCATTCTCTACTTGTGAAACTATGCAGCTGATAGGTTATCTGCTTCCACAACACGATAGTTTTAATTGGACATTGTTATTCCAAATGTGGGATGTTGAAAGGAGAAAAAAGTCTATGGCCATACCACCTTGCACATGTCTGATTTTGTCTGAAAGTAGAAAAAGGATCATAGGTCCCAAACAAGGCTGAAACCTAGCAGGGTAAAGTGCACTAGGTTTTAATACTGGAGAATAACATTGTTTGGCTTGACACTCTGTCTTCTGAGCCCTCAAGGGTGGCAGCCCAGCCTCCATGTCCACCTAAGAGGTGGTCCTATCTCCAGACCTAGCAGTAGTCCTGCTCTCTGAAAAATCAAAGCAAAGCTTACCACTATCTGCCTTTTTTGGCATCCTTCTTGCTTGAAGGATAACGTACATTTATAGCTAATCAGTTCTATCTGCACTTTTCTTGCCTGTAGGATCCCCAGGGCCTTGTATCCTGCCTCAGCTTCTCTCTTCTCTGTCCCCTCAATCCAGGTTGCAGTGTTTTGGCAGAGGGGAATCTACAAGCAGCACTTGTAATCACTCCAGCAGTTTGTTATACAACCTGACCTTCAGTGATCTGCAGAGCATGCTTTCTCATTTTTTTCAAGATTTTAAATTATTTATTTATTTATTAGAGACAGAGAGGGGAAGAAAGAGAGAGAGAATGTGTGTGCCTGGGCCTCTAGCCACTGCAAACAAACTCCAGACGCATACACCACCATGTGCATCTAGTTTACATGGGACCTGGAGAATAGAACTGGGGTCCTTAGGCTTCACAGGCATGTGCCTTAACCACTAAGCCATCTCTCTAGACCATGCTTTCTCATTTTTTTACAACATGAGAGCTGAGGATTCTCTCAGTCTTCAGTTCTGTTTTTGTTTTTGCTTAATAGCTAATCCTGTCCCTTTCTGTCCTCTTATATTGTACTATAAACCTAAAACCAGGCCTCACCTTCAACCCTGCTTAGACATCTCTTCAACTAAATGTAAGAGTGCATCATTTAATTTCCTTAAGATTACAGAGAACACGAAACCATCTTCTTTGCTACTTTGGAGCAAGGATTTCCTGTTCTCTAGTTTCAAATAAGTTCCTCACTTTCTTTAAGACCTACCAGAACACCTGATGTGATGGTTAATTTTGATTAACATGATTGGATTAAAAAATGCCTCAGGGATTAGTAAAGCATGCCCCTGGTGTGTTCATGATAGCATTTCCAGAAATGATTGGATCAGAAGAGCTGTGACCTAATGAGTGAATTCATAATCTGATGACATTATTGGAAGGTGCTGAAAAATAAAATGTGGGGCATCCTGAGCAAGAAGTAAGTCAGTGGGGGTGAGCCCTGGCTGCTCTATGTTTCCCTGGCTCCTTCCTGGATCTGTCTATCCTTCTTTCTTTATCTGCCTCCTATTTAAAAGAAGTGAAGAACCTGCTCTGCCATGTACTCCCACATCCAGGATGCTCTGTCTAAATCCTTGGGCCAATCAACCATGAACAAAACATTCTGAAACCATGAGCAAAATAAATCATTTTCCCTTTAAAATTTTTATTTTGTATTATAGCAGTTACTTTCTCATTGTTGGGACAAAATGCCAGACCAGAAGGAACTTGTGGAAGGAAAAAGGTTTTAATTTGGCTTTCAATTTCGAGGGGAAGTTTCATCATGATGGGCAAAGAGTGGCAGGGAAAGACAGCTGGCTCACGTCATCACATCCTCATGGAGAAAGTAGAAATTTCCAAAGCACCAAGTAGGTCTGGACTATTAACACCTCAAGGCCAGTTCCCAGATACACACACTCTCCAGCAAGGCTGTACCTCCTAAAGGCTCCACAAACTTCCCAAACAGCACACTAACTGGAGGTTACATACCAAAACACATGATTCTTTGGGGGGCATTTTACATTCAGACCACCACACTCTGCTGCTGACCCCCATAGACTTTTGGCCATCTCATAATGCAAAAAATCTTTAAACTGCATATACTCTTTATCAGGCACAATACTGTTGAAAATTCCAATATTCCAAGTCTTATCTGAGACTTAAGGCTAACTGTGAGTCCTATAAAAATCAAAACACAATGTGTACACCTCCAACATATAACAGCACAGAATAAACATTCATTCCCACTGCAAAAGTATGAAACCACCTCAGTGTTGAGCAGCTGACCCATCCACATTGGTGGAAAACCCTTTAATAATTATAACTGAAACAGCTACAGTCTCTGGGCCTGAGACCTAAAGCATGTTCACATTTCTTTCTGTGCCAGACTTTATATTTTTCATATTCTTCTGGTCTGTATTTTGCTCTCTTTCATTGCAGATCTAAATAAGACCAGCAAAAAAAAAAAAAATAAATTGCACACTATATGCTTTTCTATCTTGAAATTTCCTCCACCAAGCACATTCAATTTTGCTCAGATTCTCAGGACACAAGCAGCATACAGCCTGATTCTTTGCCAAAATATCATGTGAACTGATTCTAGCCCAGTTCTCAATAAGGGCCTTTTCCCCACTGAAACTTCTAAGCCAAACTTCCATTGACTGCATTTCTCTCTGCATTCTAGTCTGCCTGCCAAATGCGCCCAAATGGCCCATTAAGTTCCACTTATACCATTGTATGGTTTCTGTAATTCCAGAGTTCCAAATCCTTCCACATTCCTTCTGCAAACCAGGTCCAAAAGACTGGGAACCACATAGTCAGGTTTATTATAGTAATGACCCCCATTTCTTGGTACCAATTTTCTGTAGCAGTTCCTTTCTAGTTGCTGGGACAAAACACCCAAACAGAAGCAGCTTATAGAAACAAAGGGTTTGTTTTACTTCATTATGGTGGAGAAATCATGACAAGAACACAAAGCCAGCTCCCATCATCACCTTGACAGGAATAAAATAAAAAGTACAAAATCACTAAGCAGAACTGCACTGTAGCACCCCCAAGCCCTGGCCCTAGTGACATATGTTGGCTCTGCAAACCTCCCAACAGTCCTAACAACTGGGGATTAAATATTTTAAACATATAAGTCTATAGGGGCTCATCAGTTGTTTTGATCACAGTGATTCAAAATTAACTAATACACTTTTTTAAAGAAATTATTTATTTATTTATTTGCAAGCAGAGACAGACAGAGAGACAGACAGACAGAAGAAAGGTAGACAAAGGGAGAATGGGCATGCCAGGGCCTCTAGCCACCTCAAACAAACCCCAGATGCCTGTGCCCCTTATGCATGTGGTTTACATGGGTCCTGGGGAATCAAACTGGGATCCTTTGGCTTCACAGGTGAATGCCTTAACCACTAAACAATTTCTCCAGCCCAACTAATACACTTTTAATTGTCATATTTCTTTCTTTCTTTCTTTCTTTCTTTTTCTTTCTTTCTTTTTTTTTTTTTTTTTTTTTTGTTGTTGTTTTTGGAGATAGAGTCTCACTGTAGCCCAGGCTACCTGGTACAGACTGTAATCTCAGGCTGGCCTCAAACTCATGGCAATCCTCCCACCTCTTCTTAATATTCATATTTCTATCAACTGTCAGGCAGTACTTGCTAAAATAGGCTCTCCTATTGTCCAGCTTTATTAAGGATGGAATGTTCTTATTTCAAAATAGCCTCTCTCTCTCTCTCTCTCTCACACACACACACACACACACACACACACTCACACACACACACATGCACCGACACATACCTGGAACATACAATAAGAGCAGAACCTCCATTGTGAAACCTTGGCAGAGTTCTAGAAAAACAAAACTTATCAAAAAGAATAGGGGCCCCCAAAACTGAGACCTCCAGTTGATGTCAGTTTGTCCCCACGGAGCTTCCAGCATTTTATTTGTTATGGTTTAGTTTCCTGCTCCTACACTGCTCTCTGGAGGTTTCTGCTCGGGTAAGCTAAAAGTCTCCACGTTTGACTGTTGGTCTCAATTTTAGATTAATGATCTTGTGACCCAAGTTCTCTGAGGCATGTAAGAAGAGTTGCTCATTTTACATGTGTTTGGTCCTTTTCTTGTGTAGTGGAAGTAATAGCTTCCAGCTTCCTTATATGCTGGACTGGAAAATGAAGTTTCTGTGTAATTTTGAGATTTTGTTATATGTGCTGTTATTATCAATACAATGACCTTGAATATATGATCTATTGCCTTCTATAGATTTTTTAAACTTTATTTTATTTATTTATTTATTTATTTAACAGAGAAAGAGACAGAGAGAGAGAGAGAGAGAGATGGGCATGCCAGGGCCTCCAGCCATCGCAAATGAACTCCAGAAGTGTGCTCCCCCTTGTGCATTTGGCTAATGTGGGTCCTGGGGAATTGAACCTGAGTCCTTTGACTTTGCAGGCAAACAACTTAACTGCTAAGCAATCCCTCCAGCTGCCTTCTGTAGATTTTAAAAGTAATTTAATAGCATATAGTAATTGTACAATGTAAAGGGTTTCATTATGGTATTTTCATTTATGTATATAATGTACTTTGATAAAATTCACCTTATTCCTCTGCATCATCCCCTCCCATTCCCTTTCCTCATCCATAGTATTTCTCCTTTGAGCCTCACATCCCGCTTTCTTCCTTTTCTCTTTCTCCTAGTTGCACATGTGAGAGAAAATGTATGGTCTTTTTCTTTAAGAATCTGGCTTATTTTACTTAATATGATAACCTCCAGTTTCATCTATTTGTCTTCACATGATAATTTTTTTCTTCATGGCTAAGTAATACTCCACTGTGTAAATATATATTTATATCTTGTTAGAACATAGATGTGGTTACTTTAAGAGGCTCTGCTGCTTGAGACCAGGGCAGGTGGGAAAATAACACCAACCCACCGTTACTAGGGAAACCCAAAGTCACCCGAGTTATAGAGATGAGCAGGGCAGCACAGAATAATCCCTCTCCTTTAGAAACCTTGAAGGACTAGAGACTTTTAATCTCCTGCTTTCTCCTCCATTGCCTCCATGTCATAGTCTATGTCTACACATAACGCTTTTCCCAAGAAACTCATAAAAAGGGACACATTTTTTGTTCCTTGTATTTCTGCTCATTCTCTCTTTTTCTCTCTCTCTTTCCCCATGGTGCTGAGTTCTCCCCATAGAGCTTTCAGTCTACAGGGGCATTTTATCTCAGCACCTCTTGTTGAACAAGCCTGCTCTCTCATTTATCTATCATATATCACATTTTATTTTTCTGTTCAGCAGTTGATGGGCATCTATGCTAATCCCATACATTGGCAACTGTCAATGGTGCTACAAAAAAAAAAAAAATGGTAATACATATGTCTTTGTAAGTTGATTTTGATCTTTTGGCTGTGTACCCAGAAGTGATATGGCTGGATCATATTGAAGTTCTTTTTCTAATTTTTTGAGGAACTTCCATACAGATTTCCATAGAGGCTGGACTAATTTACATTTCCAAGTTAGTGAATAAGGGTTCCCTCCTCATGTCCCCACCCTATCCCTATATCCGTACCGAAATTGTTCTTGTTTTACTAATGATAGCCATTCTGCCCTGGGTGAGATGAAATCTCAATGTAGTTTTGATTTTTATTTCTCTGATGGTTAAGCATATTGAACATTTTTTTCACGCTTCTTAACTATCTGTATTTCATCAATTTGAAAAGTCTCTGTTCATTTCTGTTGGTCATTTATTACATGGTTTGTTTGCTTTTGATTATTGTTGTTTAGTTTTTGGAGTTTCTTGTGTGTTCTCTGTATTAATCCTCTGTCATATTTTTCCCCTATTTTTCCTATTAGTTCCAAAGATCTTTTTTTTCTCCTATTCTGTAGGCTGTCTGTCCACTGCTGATTGTTTCTTTTGCTGTGTCATTGAATTTTTTTTTCAAGGTAGGGTCTCACTCTGGCCCAGGCTGACCTGGAATTCACTATGTAGTCTCAGGGTGGCCTTGAACTCACGGCAATCCTCCCACCTCTGCCTCCCGAGTGCTGGGATTAAAGGCGTGCAAAGACGTGTGCCACCATATCTGGTGTGTCACTTATTTCTTGAGCTATTGGAGTCTTATTCAGAAAGTTATGGCCTATGCTTAGATCTTCAAGTATTATTTTCTAATAGTTTCAAAGTTCCAGGCAGATTCCTTGAGGTTTATTATAGTGATACAAAATGCTGGCTGACCTACTTGGTTCATTTTCCTTATGGTAAGTTCCCAGTACTAGAACCAGCTTCCGTGATTTCACCTGTTGCTATGTGTCCTTGCCAGAACCATTGTCAGGCTTTTGTGTCTGTGCCAGTTGAATAAAGGAGCAACTCATGGCTTAATTTTGCATTTCTTTGATTAGCCTTAGTCTGACTCTTTTAGCAAGTCTACATTTGAAAGTTTATATTTGGGGTTGGAGAGATGGCTTCATGAGTGGTTAAGGCACTTGCTTGCAAAGTCTAAAGACCCAGGTTCGACTCCCCAAAACCCACATAAGCCAGATGAACATGGTGGTGCATGCATGTGGAGTTGATTTGCATTGGCTAGAGGCCCTGGTGTGCCCATTCTCTCCCTCTCCCCCTCATAAATAAATAAAAATAAAATATTTAAAACTTTATATTATTTGGCCCTTTGAATTTATTCGATTAATGACATGTGTGTTTCACCAATTTCTCTATTTGAATGTTTATCATTTTTCTATTCACTTATAAGAAAGTTTGTTTTATAGATGATAAATCTTTGTGTAGCTTATAGTGTGTTAACATTTTTCTTGTAGTATTATTTATTTTTAACTTTAGTTACAGTGGGATTGTTGTTAGTAAGGTTTTTGCCTTTTGTAGTAAAATGTTGCAAACTCCTTTTAACTTCTGTTTAGTACTTTATATGTTGGCTGGAAGTAGTTTTCCTCATTCTTGGAATATTTGGTTTGTTGTGGGTTTTGTTTTTGTTGTTGTTGTCTTGGATTTGGACAGCCATGTTTTCTTCTAACCTTTAAAATATAAATCTCTGGTTGACCCGAAATTTCTTTTGGCAGAAGCTAAAAACAAAAGCAGGGTCAAGCTTGATTTGTAGCCAGTTGTGCAAACACTTAGGAAACTGCTTCTTGCACTGCTTCCTAATGCTGCCTCTGCAGCCTGCTGGGACCTCCTTCCGGGCCTCTCCACTTTATGGATTTGTCTTTTCACACACCATAATATTATAGCATTTACTCTGTGGTGTTATAGCCCTCCCACCTCCTCTTCGTCCACGTCCCCCACCACTGCTTTTCATTGACTTGCTCTCCAAGAGTCTTTAGAAAGTTTTTCAAGGTCACCTCCCCACATAACAGGAGTTAGTACTTTTAAAAATTAATTTCTTACTTTTTATGGTCACATGCAGGTCAAATTTTTTTTTGGTCATTTGAACAAGATCATTTATGTTTTTAAACTAATCAAGCATTTTGATTGTCATTTATATTTTAACTGAGTACTTAATTGAATGCTTATATTTGTCATATTTTCAGTGAATGGCATTTGGTTTCCTAGGTGTGTTAATATATTATCTGCAGATAATAACTTTACATTATTTCTACCACTTACACCTTTTCATTTATTCTCAGTTAAACTTCTTAAATAGCAGTGGCATTAGTGAATACTCTGTCTCATTTTGGATCTTTTTATTTATTTATTTATTTTTGTTTAACACTTGGTCCAGGCTTAAATAGCAGTGGCATTAGTGAATACTCTGTCTCATTTTGGATCTTGCTGGAAATGCTTTTAAAATTTGTTCATCCTAGTGGCTTCTCTTGAAATGCATGCATTTTTATTTTATTAAGTGTTTGTCTCTTTTCTCATTTTCAGATAGTCCCCTTTTTTTCACTGAGAAATAAATGCTGAGTTTATTAGAGTGTTTGTGTAAAAAAAAAAAAAAAAAGATGGACAGACTTCCATGATTTTTTTTCTTGACTGTTTATATTGTGACCCATTTAAGTAGATTTTCTAGTATAGAGTTTTTTTTTTCTGTCTGTAATTGAGCTAGTTAATTTGTATATTCTTCCTAACTTATTCATAAACTGACTTGGCCTGGAGCTTGTTAGAAATTAAGCCAGCAACTTTCTCAGTAGTTTCTTTCCTTTTTTTGAAAAATTTTTTTCTTGGGTGTTCCACTTCATTCCTATGACATTTTCCACATAACAGCACATTTCACTGGTTTCTAGTATTTGAGCAGTTGCTTCTGTAAGTTTTCTCTGTATCTATTCCCTCATTTTATTTGTTGTGTTGTGTGTATGTGTGTGTGTGCGCATGTGTAGAACCTGTGTGTGTGTTTATGTATGTACACGTGTATGTGCAAGTGTGTAAGCACATGTGGAGGGTATCTTCCTCAATCACTTTCCATCTTGTTTCTCGAGATAGGGTCTCTCACTGAAACCAAAGCTCTGACTTGGCTGAGCTAGCCAACAGTCCCTAGGGATTCTCTTATCTCCACACTGGGATGAGTCACACACCCACCATGCATGGGTTCTGGGGATCCAGACTCAGCTCTTTAGGCTTATACAACTTGCACTTTACCCACTGAGCCATCTCCCCAGCCTGCCTTCCCTTTTCATATCCAATAGTGTATATTTGCATATTTTCTTGATTAGCAAGGGGTTTGCATGGTATATTGATACTATTTTCTCAATAATATTTCTAGTTTATTAACCTACCTCATTTTATTCTGTAATTTTACTATCATATATTAATCTTACTCAGGCTTGCCATGGGTATATTTCTCTGCACTTTTCATAGCTTCTTATGTTAAGGGCTCACTTCATTTCTTTTATTTTCGCTCAGCACAGAAGGTCATTTGTATGCTGAGTATATTTTGACTATACCTGTAGGTTTTATTGAATAATAAGAATCATATTAATGTCCTTTGATTCAAATATTTCTGGGAATGCAAGGGCACCAAATTCTGACTTCAATTAGTACATCAGTATTCTCATAAGCTCTCTGAGAACCCAATCCCACTGCAATGTAGACAAAAACTTAGAAAGCTGGGCGAGCCTGCACAGATACAACACAGTTTTTTCCTATCTAGAAGGAACATCAGTCTCTTCCAGTTAAATGCCATAGTGAAGAGTGTTCTGTTTTATTCTCTTCCATAGGCAAGCCCATACCCAACACGAATGAAGGCCAATGCACACTGAGAAACAAAGGCAGAAAAAGTGTTGAGAAGCCAGGAAACATGGGCAGCTTAGCCTGCCTGCTGCCAGTGTGGTCTCGACCACAGTAGCGTCCAGTGAAGAAGAGAAAAGAGAGAAACCAGTCACTCCAATCCTTGTCCAAGCAGGAATAGGTGCTGTTGTCCTAATCTCATGTTTACAGAGGGAAGCAAAAACAGAGACAGACCTGTGGGTGCATTTGTGACTTTGGTCATTGGCAATGACACCATTCAGATCCTGGAATGTCACCAAATGTGTCAATCCTTGTTCTCTGTTTCTAAGAACAGAACAAGGTAGAAACACGAGCCAGGAAACAAACAAACAAAAAAAAAAAAAAACTAGCTAATTCCTAGAAGATGGCCTTTTTCATCTGCACTTCTTAATTTTTGTATTTACAAAAGTTTCTTAATACGTATGTATGTATGTATGTATGTATGTATGTATGTATGTATGTATGTATATGTAGTGGTTGGGGTACATGCTTGCCATGCCAGAGTTGTCGGAGTCAGAGGAAAACCTAGAGATGCTGGTCCTCACCTTCCACCTTGTTTGAGATGTGATTTCTCCTGTTGCTTTTGCTGAGAAGCCAGGCTAGCTGGCCCATAGGCTTTGGGTATCTGCTGGCACCCACTGCCATAAGCATGTTGGAATTACAGATGGTTGTGTCACAGTGTCAGGCTGTATGTGAGTGCCGGGATCTGAACTCTGGTCAGTTCAGTAGGGAAAGGCCTTTAATCACTGGATCACCTCCCCAGCCCCTACAGTTGTGGCTTGAATGACTTCCTTAATTCAAACGTTCTTTTTTTTTTTTTTTAAACTATTTTAAAAATTTCTAGTTGATCTGACTTACTTCCACTATAGGTATGTGTGTCTATTTCTGTGGTATTCTGCTTTTTAGAGGCGACTTAAAGGTGTTTCCACTTTTTGGTGTTCATTGACTGTGGCCTCATGCTCTCTGTGTTGGCTTTCCAGGACAGCTCCGTGTACCTTGGAAGTAGAACTGTACTGGCTTTCCAGTGGTGTGACAAATACCTCAACTTATAAAAACAAAAGGTTTATTTGGCATCACAATTGGGAAGATTGTAGTTTCCAATAGGGCAGCCCCATTGCCTTCAAGCCTTGGGGATGGCAGAGAACAGAGAGCTCACAGCATATTGAAATGGTTTACCTTATGGACAGGATATAAAAGAAGAAGGGAGGCTGTGGTCCTAGAGTCCCCTTTAAGGGCACGTCAGTCAGTGACTGGAAGATCTCACACTAAGCCCTACCTCTTAAACAGAGCCAAGCTAAAGCTAAACCTTTTAACACATGGACTTCTAGGTGGCATTCCATCTTTGTAGATGATTCTGTGTCTCTCTGGGGTCCTTTGGGACCTTCCTTGTTTTGGATCTGTTTTTAGCATCATTCCCAGAATGGATTTCCTGGATCTCAACACCCAACTGGTCTAAGGCTGAGGGAGTCACAGTGTTTTCTCTGACTCCATCTCCCAGGGAGATGGCAATGGCAAGAACCTCTGCTGCTTCTCCAGACAGAGATGGAAGTTTTTGGTCATTATGTTTCCTGATTGTAGGCAGATAACATTTGAAAAATGAAAGTTCTGTGACTTCCCAACCATCCCAGATGGGTGACATCATTGTCACCATCCAAAGTTCATAAATGGAGATGCTGAGGCTGAGGTTCACCTAAGTGCAGAGAACTGGGGTTGGAAATAGAAACTTCCACCACAGCAGCATATACTTCTTCCTTCAGGCCCCCACTTTTCAAAAAAATCATTATACCTCCTATTGTCCCAATGCAGAGCAGCCGGCTGAAATGGTGGTAATTTCTCAAACAATTGCATCTGAACTGACTGCAGTCTCTGCAGAATGAAGCTTCTAGCCCAGTTCTAAGCAAAGCTCTCTTCCCCCTCTGAAGCCTCATTAGCCAAGTCTTCAAAGTCTGCAGTTCTTTCGACATTTAAGCCTTTCAGACTCTCACCAGCATGTTTCATCAAGCTCTGCTTATGGCACTGCATGGCTTCTGTAGTCCAGAGTTCCAAATTCTTGCCTATTTCTCCCAAGAATCAGTTCCAAAAGACTGAAAACCACATGGTCAGGTTTACCATAGCAATAGTCCCACTACTCAGTACCAATTTTCTGTTGCAGTTACCTTTTCAAATGCTTGGATGAAACACTTGACCGGAAGCAGTTCATGGGAGGAAAGGGTTTATTTCAGCATACAGTTGTGAGGGGAAGTTCCATCGTGGCAAGAAGAACATGACAGACTGGTGAAGGAAACCCAAATTATATCTAGACATCAATTAGAAGGAAGTCATCTAACTACTGAGCTTGGAGCTGGGTCATATCACCCCAAAGCCCCACCCCCAGGAACATACCTCCTCCAGCAAGGCCCCTAAACCGTCCCAAATTACCACCAGCTGGAGACCAAGTATGAGGCTTCTTCCCAAACACTTGAGACTATGAGAGACACTCCACATTCGAGCTACCACATTCTTTAAGTTGCTCTTGTCAAATATTTTATCACAGCAAATAGAAAATAACTAACCTAGTGCCACATAGCCACTGACTGCTGCTGCTCTGGGCAAGAAGAAGGTGCTTGGCTTTCTCTGTTTCATTAGCACAGACAGTGGGATTTCCTTTCGGAACAACATCCCATCAGTGCACTCGAGTCCTGTCTCAGTTTGGAAGTGGGAGCCTGTCTTGCCTCACAAGCCTCCATTCTAATCAGCTCTCTGTTTGCACCAGTGATTCCTTCCTGTGACAAGAAAATAGAGGAGTGCTTCACAGAAACAGGGAAGCATTGCCAGCTCAGATTACCTCAATCTCATCTCATCCCACGGGTTTACAACTTCGGTGCTCTTGATCCAGAAATACATAAGAAACAGTAAGCCAGTAATACAACTCCCCCAGCCATGGACTGCTGGCTTCCTTCCTTTGTCTCGCACTGTCTCCCTACATAGCCCAAAGTTTTAAAGTTGTTACTCCCATGCCATTGCTTTCTAAAGAATTTATTTCCCCGAGTTGCTTACTTAAATGACAGGTGCCCTGGGAATTTTATTTTTGAGAGATGCCAAGTTCTGAGTATCCCCTAGTATACCAGCAATATCTGTCCACCCCACCCCCACCATATAGTGAACACACTTGAATTAGCAGTGACCCGTTCCCAAGTGGGGGATTTTCCTAATTCGTCCTCTGTAACTGCATCCCACAAGTCTCTAGGCAGATGTAAGTGGGACCAGCCAAGAGGCCTATGTCAGAACTGGAGACAGATGGGGGAAGAGGCAGGGAGAGACTTGATGAGCCTTGGTCTTTGTTGTGGAGATTAATCCTGGGGCTTTTCAAAAACATTTTTGACAAGATTAAGTGAGGATTTCCCTCTCATTTAGTGAGTTTCTATTAGGAGTGCTTGCAGTTTCCCTCTGCTCCATCTGTCCCTCTGTCTCCACAGAATTGAAATTTTGGCTACTTGCATTAAAACCTAAAGCACTCTCCTCTATTAATTGTAAATTCTAAATTTCCTTTGGCTCATCAGTGTCACCATTCATACTAGTTTTGCAATGCCTGGGGAATAAAATTAAAGACCAAATAATAATAATGATAACACTAAGAAATCTACTAGATTACGGGCTGGGATGATAGCTTCATGGGTGATGTGCTTGCTGTGCTTGTGATAGGAGACAGAAATTGGCTAGGCAATCAGGATAACATAACCCCAACAGTGAATGGTTTTTTTATTCCTTGACTAAAAGCAGGAAATGGTGGGCTGGAGAGATGGCTTAGCAGTTAAGGTGCTTGCCTGGACAGCCAAAGGACTCAGGTTCAATTCCCCAGGACCCACATAAAGCCAGGGGCATGCATCTAGAGTTCCTTTGCAGTGACTAGAGGCCCTGGCACACCAGTTCTTTCTCTCCATCTGTCTCTTTCTCACTCTCAAGTAAATAAGGAAACAAAATTAAAAAAAAATTAAAAGGAGGAAATGTCACTAAACTTGCAGAAACCTGGGTGTCACGCCATCCAGGAAAGATCTCGAGATTAAACCTGCACCGTTCCTAGAGGACAGACACACGGATCCTTACCTAAGATCACTGGCAAAGCTGGAAAATCGGCTTTGTCCATAGCAACCTGCCGACCTGGTCTTCCTCACACAGCCACTCCCCATGAAACATCCCAGATCAGAGTCTCGAGGCAGGCTTCCCAACCCCCTCTCACCTTTCTGGGCAAGAGCTCCACCTTGCTTCCTTCTCTTATAGTCTAGGCTTTGTCCACCTAAAGCTTTAAGCTACAATAAAATCTTTCTGAACCGTATCCTCTGGTCTGTGGATTTCATTCTTTGAATTCATATGACAAGGATCTGGAAGCAGCCCCAAATTACTGGTGCATTGGCATACAAGGAACCCCAAGTTCCTGTATCGCTTGTGTCCCAGCAGCCATGTGAAATCTGGTACAACAGCACACATCCCTAATCCCAGCACTAGGACATCACAGACAGAAGGCTCCACCAGGTTTCCTGATTAGACAGTCTAGCCAAATCACTGAGCTTCAGGTCCAGTGTGAAATCCTATTTCAGAAATAACATGGAGCCAAGCATGATGGCAGCATATACCTTTAATCCCAGCACATAGGAGGCAGATCACTGTTTGCTCAAGGCCCGCCTGGAACTACAGAATGAATGCCAGGTCAGCCTGAGCTAGAGTGAGATTGTACTTTGAAAAGAATTAAAAAAAAAAAAAAAAAAAAAAAAAGCTCTAGAGCAATTTGGGAAGACACCTGACATGGATCTGTGGTCTCTACATGCACACATATGCAGTATATGTGCACCCATATACCTATGCATACATGCACACACCACACACACATACATAGCTAAGTTTGGAGAAATGATTGGGACCAAGGCTTTATTTTATTTTTGAGAGAGAGAGATTGAGACAGAGAGAAATAGAGAGAAAGAGGAAGAGGCAGAAAGAGAATGGGCATGCCAGGGCCATTTCATCTGCTGTGAACAAACTCCAGATGTGTGCGCCCCCCTTGTGGGCAAATGTGACATTGCATGCTTGTGTCACTTGCATCTGGCTAAATGTGGGATCTGGAGAATTGAATGGGCATTCTTAGGCTTGGCAGGCAGGCTCCTTAATTGCTAAGCCATCTCTCCAGCCCCAAGGCCTTATTTTAAATGGTTCAGAGCAGAGCAATTTAGTGGGGGAAGAGAACACCCAACTGGGGCAAAGGGGAAAGTGGTGGGTTAGTATCAGCAGGAGAGCTGGCTCATGGCTTAGGGAGGGAGGGTGTGGGGCATAGAAGGAATGCTCTGCAATCAAGAAAGAGAGAGTAAACAGAAGGGAGAGATAATGATGCAGAATCATGGGTCCAGGAAGGGATTAAATTCCATAAAGACACATGTGATCCCAAGCCTGTGGCCCCACCCCAGTGTTTGGATTCTTATCTGAATTAACAAAGAATTGTAAACACGGACTCCAAGAAGGATAAATGTTGAATTGTGACATCTATTTTAGGGAGAACTGGGATCCAGAGCATTGCTAGCTGACAGACTCAAGCCAGAAGGGAATTCTCCCTCTTCCCTGGCTGGAAAGGGAAAGGGAGAGGGGAGATGGAGAGAGCCTCCTTCACAGAGAAAAAAAAGCCTCTGGAGATCACACACACACACACACACACACACACACACACAAAGGCAAAACATGAAAGCCCATGCCAAAAGATCCCCTTCACCTTCACATTCACATTCACCTTCACATTCACATAAGGGGGTCCAGGAAAGACTGAGAAGGTAAAAGGACTTAGGGCTTAAAGAGAGATCACACATATAATAAAACAAGAAAGCATCCAGAAACAAAATACATGGTGGCACATGCCTTTAATCCCTCGGGAGGCAGAGGCAGAGGCCACCCAAAGACTACAGAGTGAATTCCAGGTCAGCCTGGGATAGAGTGAAACAGTACCTTGAAAACCAAAAAATAGAAAGAAAGGAAAGAAAGAAAGAAAGAAAGAACGAAAGAAAGAAAGAAAGAAAGAAAGAAAGAAAGAAAGAAAAAGAAAATAAGCAGGAAAATGCCTAGGCAAAAGGAAAGACAGCCTGGCACACTTGTGGTCAGATGGAACCAGAGGATGGAGGGGCGAAGAAGAGAAACCACCTAGAGCAAGGCACACATGTAAAAAGCAAGCAGAAAAATGCCCCAGCAGTAAAGAAATCCTTCCTCTTCCCAGCCCCAAAGCAAGGACCAGGAAAGCCAGGGACCAGGAGAAATGTGTGGGCCATGAGAGTTTACACACGTGTGCCAGGCTCGTTTATGGATTAAACGTCCAATTGGGATGAACCTTGCCCTCAAACTCGGGTGTGAGGGAGAGACCTGATAGGCTGGTGGGCTCAGGAGGCTGACTCAAGACGGGCCAGCCCCCAGTGTGCTAAGCTGGAAGAAGCATCTTGGGAGAGACTGGATCAGACATGAGCTTTAAGTCCTGCCAGGGCAGGCAAGGTGGCATCTCCTTGGGCCCCAGTCCCTGGATGACTGTCTATTTAAGAAGCTATCTCACCTTTGTCCATCCTCAGTGTGTCCATAAAGAGGTGCCAATATGGGGATCCCATGTCTGCTTACAGTTTGCCATTGTTTCAAATGCACATTTCTCTCCTTGGAGTAGCCCAGGTGTTTTATTCCCAGCTGTTGCCTAACACTTTGCTAGAACTCTCCTTGGGGAAGTCAACCTCAGCATATGTTGCATTTCATAAATATTTTAGAAAACAATTTATTCCACTTTTGCTTAAGCCCCGCAGGCTGTGCACTGGTCAGTCCCAGACCATCCGCCTCTCTGTCTTACTGTCTCTTTAGGCAGGAAAACAGGGGGTTTCAGTGATTGCTCTTTCCCCTTATCTGGCCTCCAGCTATTGCCACTTAGTCAAGGCAAGCCATCATGTGTCCTCCAAACTGAGCATTCAGACTAAGGACAGCTCATTAAAATGCTTTAGTGGACACACCTTCATTTGTGAATATTAAGTTCTATGAGAAATAAATATTCATATTTATTTTCCACTCACAAATATTCTTCAATTGTTTGAATTTCTTTTTTCTTTTTGGTTTTTCAAGGTAGGGTCTCACTCTAGCCTAGGCTGACCTAGAATTCACTATGTAGTCTCAGGCTGGCCTTGAACTCACAATGATCCTCCTACCTCTGCCTCCTGAGTGCTGGGATTAAAGGCGTGTGCCACCCTGCCTGGCCTAATTGTTTGATTTGTTTGTTTGTTTGTTAATTTGAGAGAGAGATAGAGGAAGAGAGAGAGAGAATGGGTGCACCAGAGCCTCTCAGCCACAGTGAACGAACTTCAGACGCGTGGTCTCCTTTGTGTGCACATGCGACACTGTGTGCTGTGTCACTTTTGCGTGTGGCTAAACGTGGGACCTAGAGATTCAAATGGGCATTCTTAGGCTTTGCAGGCAGGCACCTTAACTGCTAAGCCATCTCTCCAGCTCTTGTTTTTTGAGGTAGACTCTCCCTCTAGCTCTGGCTGACCTGGAATTCACTCTGTAGTCTCAAGGTGGCCTTGAACTCACAGTCATCCACCTTCCTCTGCCTCCCAAGTGCTGGAATTAAAGCCATGCACCACCAATAACTTTAAAAAGTTGAAAAAGAAACCATTCGTTGCCTGATGCTTGGGGTGAGAAGTTTGAGAGTAGAGAGATGACATGGACATGGGTGGATAGTTACATGTGCTGTCCCATGGGGAAGCCACATGACCCCAGGTGTTCACTTATATCTGGTCACCACCTTCTTGATTAGCCAGCAGCGCACCTTTCTCCTGTTGGAGGACCCCAAGAAGACAGTAGCTGAAGAAGAAGTTTGATGAAGATGTGAGGAGCCCCAGGGTCCCAGCTCAATGCCACAGTCATGAACTGAAAAGCTGCTGATTTAGGCTCGTGCCAAGGCCACTGGTTTCTTTTCTGGGCATTTCCCTAGGAAAAGTGATAACGCTGAGCCTTTGCTTATTTCTCATAAAAATTTAGAGGCCTTTAAAGGGTTATAAAGTTCGTTCGTGGGCTGTATGGTAACTGGCAAAACAGTTTAAATACTGCTTGCTTGTGTGCGATTATGATAGACTTTTTAAAATTTGCAATTTTATTTTGCATGGATCATACAACATCAGAATCAGCCTTAGCTTCAGTGATTAGCATAAATGGCGTAGGGTTTTTTGTTTTTGGAGTTTTGCATTAGAAACGGCTTTCACAAGAATCACTGAGTCCATAAGCCAAAGAATGAGTGTAATGGTTTGCAGGAGAGAGAACTGCCATTCCTTGCTTGCTGCTTATCTGAAAATATATGAGTTTGGTCGTGTTTTGGTTTTGGTGAAAAATATAGAAAGGAGATAAGATCAGTGTTATTTATTCAGGTGGGAAGAGGAACAAAGAAAGGGGTACAGTGACTCCCAAGTCTGTTCCCCCAGGTACAGACATGAGCATTAGGCTTAAATAGAGGAAGAATTGGGGTAGGGGGCACGAGGTATTGTATAATTCAGCAGTCTGGGTCCAAAGGTGTCTGATTGGTCATTTTCTCTGTCCTAGCTCTGCAAGGTGGTACCAAGAAATTGTGGTCCCTGCCATCACTTGACCCCAGCACTTAGGAGGTAGATATAGGAAAATCAGGAGCCCAACATCATCTTCAGCTATCTAGGGAGTTCCAGGCCAGGCTGGGCTGCATGAGACCCTGTCTGAAAAAGCCAAGAACAATAACAACCAAACCTGCTTACTTCTCTGCATAGTCTTAGGATTCCACTGGTGAATGACTCATTCTGGCTTGACTGCTTGAAGACCACCACCATGGACCTAGGGTTGGATTTCCCCCATACAGTTACACTTGACATCAGCTGCTGTTTACCAAGATCTTTATATATATAACTGGGATGGTAGTTCAGCTCCTGGGGATTCAAGGTTTTGGACTGAGGTTGTCAGGGTACTTCAGTCCTGCTTCTCAATTTCTGATTAGGAATAGTAGCAATCATAAATAAGGGAAGCAGGCGGAAGGGCTCCATTCCTGAACAGCTTTTGAAACATTGTTGAATAAATATTGGGGGGGGAGTACCTATTAAACAACTCAAGCTCATCGGAAGAATTAGCCTCCAAAGTAAATGAGTGCTTTCATCTAGAAAGCTGACCCTATGGGGTTGTTGGCATTCCCTGGCTCATTTCATACTCAAATAGGTCAGAATTGTATTTTGACTAGATCTTTCTATCCTTCATTTACTAGAGTTCTCAACTGGGGTGCAAAGGAAATTGAGTGCTGCTGGCCTCAAGTGGGAAGAGACCAGGGGTGCATCTCTCAGAGCACAGAGCAGCATGCCCCTGTTTTGGTCCACGATGTGGCTCATGCCTCTGCTGAGAAACTCTGGGCTGAAGGGATAGAGTCCTACATTCATGTGGAGAAATACAGCCACTAGGCTGAAAGGGGGGGAAAAAGGTGACCATTCTCATGGAACCTGCAGGAAGAGTGTTGCCTGGAGTTCAGGGAGGAATATTATTCTGATTACAAGTTAGCACATCTTCATAATCAGTATGTTACTCATTTCCTAAAAAGCTGTTCAAATTCTTCCCCACCCCCAGAAGATTCATCTTTCCTAGAGGCTGCTAAGCATAGAGCTCTCTGGACAAGTATGAGAAACCCCAACGTGGGCTCGAGAGATGGCTTAGCGGTTAAGGCACCTGCCTGTGAAGCCTAAGAAACCCCGTTCAATTCTCCAGGTCCCATGTTTAGCCAGGCACAAAAGTGACACAAGCTTGCAATGTCCCTCATGTGCCACAAAGGGGCGCATGCATCTGGAGTTTGTTCACAGCGGCTGAGAGGCTGTTGGCACACCCATTCTCTATCTGTCTCTCTCTCTCTCTTTTTGTCTCTCTCAAATTAAAAAAAAAAAAAAAAAAAGGGCTTGAGAGATGGCTTAGCAGTTAAGACATTTACCTGCAAAGCCAAAGGATCCTGGTTCGATTCTCCAGGACCCACATAAGCCAGATGTCCAAGGGGGCACATGCATCTGGAGTTCATTTGCAGTGGCTGGAGGCCCAGGTGTACCTGTTCTCTCTCTTTCTTTTTCTCTCTCTCTCTCTCCCTGCCTCTTTCTCTCTCTCAAATAAATAAAGAAATAAAATATATTTTAAAAGAAAAAGAAAAGAAACCCCAACTTGATGGAAGAGAATTGTTTATACATACATGAGGAAGGGCCTGGGACCTGGTTTCTCATGATTCAAGCCGAGTTTTCTGCCAAATTACAGTTTACTGAAGCAGTGCCTAGCACGTAATAAACCCACACGACCCTCAGTGATTAAAAATGACTAAACAGGTATAGAAACTAGACTGGAAATAGAGCATGCAACTGTCCTATTACACCTTTCATGAAAACTGATATCAAAAAGCCCTTGATCACCTCTATAATTTCCTATACTAGACTAATAACTTCAGCAGAATTTAAATTAAGCTCAAATCAGAGGCTCTTATCTTTTAACAAGCCCCATATTAAGCATATAATTAAAATGCTCCAGTTTGAACATTTTCCCCAAGGTACTAACTACTCAAAGATTCCCACATTGAAGAGCCAGACCTAGTGTGTTCACGGTTGGCTTAAGCTTTTAAGTACATCATAGAGGGAAAAAGGATTTATTATGACTGGTCTAATTAATATAAAAGGGGAATGATACAAAGTTGCTTTTAATTACTCAAAGGTCTCTCAGTATGCCATATTAGCCTTTTAGTCTTTTAAGTAACTAGTCTCCATCAATATTTGACTATATTCTTGCTTTTGTGAGTGTGATTTGGCAAATATTAAAGAGAATTTCCAAAACCAAAGGGAAGCTTCAAGTGATTTACATGTCAGGAGTTCAAAAGTTCTGGGCTGGGTGATGCTGGCATTGATCATCGGTGATTACTTCTATGACCAGGAAAGCCAGCATAAGCACCCTAGTCTTTGCTTCCTTTGTTAGTCAGCCATCCTTCTTTGTGCAGTCCTCATACTCCCAAAGGAACCATGAGAGTCTCCTTTATGCATGGGTGATAGAAGGAGGAAGAAAGAAACCTTTTTTAAAAAGTTTTTTATTATTTTATTTATTTTTGGAGAGAAGCACAGAGAAAGAGACAGACAGAGAGGGAGAGGGAGACAGAGATGGGTGCGCCAGCAGTCTTTCAACTGCTGTGAATGAAATCCAGATGTGTGCGCCCCCTTGTGGGCAAGCGTGGCATTGTGCTCTTGCGTCACTTTGCATCTGGCTAAATGTGGGACCTGGAGATTGGAACCCGGTTCTTGGGCTTAGCATGCAGGCACCTTAACCGCTAAGCCATCTCTCCAGCCCAAAGAAACCTTTTATACACATCTAATAATCTTATAATTAGTGTCAAAGCTAAATTTGAGGGAGGGGCTGGAGCAATGGCACAATGGATAAAGCAATTGACACCCAAGCATGATGACCAGAATCCAGATCTCCAGCATCCGTGGGTGTAGTGACCTGCTGGTAATCTTAGCACTCAGGAAGCTGAGACAGGAGCATGGTAGTTTGAATACATGTCCCCCAATAGATTCAAGAGTTTTATTTAAGCTTATAGCTTGGCTGGAGGATGTGGCATTCACTGTGGGCATATCCTAGAGGCCAGCCCTAAGGTGTGTTTGGAGGCCAGCCTGAGATATATAGAGTGCTTGAGCTTTCTCTGGGGTTCCTGAGTGTGTAGTGCTGGTGGTAGTTTTCCTCTGCGTGGATCCGTGCAAAGGGGACCAGCTTCTTCCACTATTATGGAACTTCTCTTGGATCTGTAAGCCTGAAATAAATTCCATCCTCCTATAAACCGTGTCTGGTCTGGAGGTTCATCCCAGCAATTTGAAGCTGACTACAAGAGAATTGGTACTAGGAGTGGGGTGTTGCTGTGATGAATGTGATCATGTGGATTTTGGTCTTTTGGAACTTTTGTTTTGGAGGAATGGGCTTGGTACTTATAACTGACAATGCCACCCATAGCAGTAAGCCATGTTTTATGGACTATTCTGGTGAGAGTTTGAAAATGCTAAGTGCAAAGAGAATTGTATTTAGAGGATTTGCTTATGAAATTTCTAAGGGAAAGGAAAGACCTCAGAAAACATTGCTGGAACTGGGCTACTGACATAAGGGATGGCTATATTCTGCTGCCCATGCCCAGAGAGCTCGATCAAGATTAAACTTGTAGGCCAGGCATGGTGGTACACATCTTTAATCCCAGCACTCAGGAGTATGAGGTAGTAGGATTGTTGTGAGTTCCAGGTCAGCCTGAGATTACAGAGTGAATTTCAGGTCAGCCTGGGCTAAAGACAAACCCTACCTCAGAAAAGAAAAAAGATTAAATGTGTAATGGACTGATGTGCTTGGCTAAAGATTGAGTTTGCATTGGTCCAGTCTCTCCTGGTTATGCTGTATAGAATTTTGAAATGTTTACTATGTGTCTTTATATGTTGAAAATATATAACTTGTTTTGAGTTTTGCAGGACTCATAATTAAGAGACAATCTTAAATCTCAGATGAGATTTGGGACTTTGGAACTATTTTATGTTGGTAGCGACTATGGGACCTTTAAATTTGGATTGAAAACAACATACAATTTATAATTGTTTTGAATTGTTGCCAGGAATCTATTCCCAATTAAAGACAATCTTAAATCTCAGATGAACAATTTAAATCTCAGATGAGATTTGGGACTTTGGAACTATTTTATGTTGGTAGCGACTATGGGACCTTTAAATTTGGATTGAAAACAACATACAATTTATAATGTGAGATGGTTATGAATCTGTTGGGGGCCAGGGGTGGAATGTGGTAGTTGAATGACTATTCCCCAATAGATGCAGGAATTTTATTTAAGCTTGTAACTTGGCTGAAGGAGGTGTCACTGGGGACATATCCTAGGATCCAGCCCTAAGGTGTGTTTGGGGGTGGATCTGAATTCCAGCCTAAGGTATGCAGAGTGATTGAGCTCTGCCTGAGGTTCCTGGAGTGTGCTTGCTTGTGGTACTGGTGTGGTATTTCTCTCTGCATGGATCTGTGTAAAGATGGCCAGCTTCTTCTGCCATTCTGGAAATTCCGCTGGGTCTGTAAGCCAGAAATAACATCCATTCCTCCTATAAACTGTGTCTGGTTTTGACGTGAAGCTGACTACAACAAAGAGACTGCTGGAGCAAGCTGGAAAGCTAGACTAGCTGAATCAGTGCTCTAGTTCAAATGAGAGACCCTGCCTCAGAAAATACAGAGGACAGAAGTTGAGAAAGACTCAGAGTGCCATCCTCTGGTCACCATAGTCACACACACATGCATGCTCCCACACACATGAGTACCACATACACACACACGTGCACACACGCACAAAGAAAACCAACTTGAGGGAATTATCATAGTACTGGAACACTAAGATTCTAAAACCAGTAATTGGTTATGCATAGGAAAAGCCATGAATTGGAATAATTATAGAATTATGAGGACAAAGAAGGTTGGCACAATCTGCTGTTTGCAGGAACCATCAGCTTTAGTGATTATCTGGAGTTAGAGTGTTCTGACAGTACATACATAGGACCTGCATGGGACATATGTCATAAGCTGAGGTCTTGTTTGGGGTTAGGTGTCATATATGGGTAGCATGAAGAAATGACACATGGTAAAAGGGAGCTGTACAGGTGCTGGTACTGGTGACAGTGGCCAATATCAATTGAGGACAGGTAATATTTATTGAGTTCCAGGTATTTTGCAAAGTACTCTGTTTTTGTTTTCTCATTAATTCTCTGATTAATGGGTTGATAGAGCATTAAAAAGACATTTAATAAAAGAGGTTCAATTAACTAGCTTTTTTTTTGAGGCAAGCCCAATAAGACTGCCCTTCCTTTATGCAAGTTGTGTGTGTGTGTGTGTGTGTGTGTGTGTGTGTGTGTGTGTGTAAAAAGAGAGAGACAGAAAGAGAGAGAGAATTGGTGTGCCAGGCCCTCCAGCTACTGCAATCAAACTATAGATGTGTGTGCCCCCTTGTGTGCATGTGCAACCTTGCATGCTGTGTCACTGTGCATCTGAGTTATGTGCGACCTGGAGAGCTGAACATGAGTCCTTAGGCTTCGCAGGAAAATGCCATGACCATTAAGCCATCTCTCCAGCCCTAGCTTTCTTTTTTTTAAAAAAGACAGAGAGAGAGAGAATATGGGTGTGTCAGACCTTTTTCCCCTGCAAACAAACTCTAGATGCACATGCCACATTGTGCATCTGGTTTTACATGGGCACTGGGGAACTGAACCCAGGACATCAGGCTTTCAACAAGCACCCCTACTGCTAAGCCATCTCTCCAGCCCCTAATTAGCTTCTTAAAAGAATACTAGTGCTAATTTCAAACTTGGATTTGAGGTAGAGCTTGAGGTCTTTCTATTCTTAGTGTCCCTACTGTTAAAGACCTTGCTGACAACATGCATCCAAGAGAACTCAGGAGTTTGGATTTTAGAGCAGGAAGTCAGCTCATTCCTGTGGACCTAAAGCTGTCTTCATCCACCTAGTACTTTGTCAGTGCAAGCGTGTCTTCATCTTGTTGGAACGAGGTAATGGCCTCTGGTCTGGAGGTACAGTCATCTCCCAGACAGCTAGAGGTGCATGCTGAGAAAGACTAAGTTTGTGTCCATGTTCATACCACTATTTCACCCATGGGCATATCTTTTCTTGCCTGACCAGTCAGTGAAATACATAGAACCAACAGCTGGGTAGGACTTTTTGTTGTTGTTGTTGTTGTTGTTTTTGTTTTTTGAGGTAGGGTCTCACTATGGCCCAGGCTAACCTGCAATTCACTATATAGTCTCAGGGTGGCCTCAAACTTACAGGGACCCTCCTACCTCTGCCTCCAGAGTGCTTGGATTAAAGGCGTGCACCATCACACCCGGCTGGGTAGGAGTATGCATGGCTTTTCTCCCCCAGCAGCTTTCATGATGCCTTCTGGTATGAAGAAAGCCAGGAGAAAGCTTCTGGCTCAGTTCCAGCTTAATTTTCTACATCTTGCAACCAAAATGTGTAGTGTCCTCAACAACAGGGATGTACCCCCTAATTTTGGGTTGCAACCAAGAGCAATGGCACTAGCCTTCATTATTTTTGAGGCTTCTGTAGGCTTGCTGGACAACAATTCCCTGAGAGGTAGCTCATCCCAGGCACTGGAATTTGTGATTAAGAAACTGTGGCTTCTGGGAGCAGTCTTATCTACCCACGTAGGGAATTCAAACACTTTAAACAAAAAAAAAGTCTTATAATTGGCTTACCAAATAGTAGGTTTCCATATGGCTTACTCACACGTTTTTAGTGTAAATGCATCTCCTGCAAACCCCTTCTCTCTTTCATCCCCCTGCTGCATGCCAGCTTATTCCTTTCTCTTCCACTATTGTACCCCTAGATTTTCATGTGCCATGTATTCTACTATTCCCCCACAGTATCCTTCCTCATGGTCCCCTTCTAGTTTCCCAACGTCTATAGAAACCCACTCGGACTTACAGTCACGAATCTAGAAATATGCAGCTGAGATCCTCACATGAGAGAGAACATGGACTGTTTGTGCTTCTAAGACTTGATGTCACTCAGTATGAAATTTTCATCATTTCATCATTTTTAATAGATGACTGATACTCCATTGTGTGTATGGACCACATTTTCATTTCTCATTCCTCAGTTGATGGGAATCTAGACTGATTCCATTTCCTCACTACTGTGAGTAAAGTAGCAATAATCATGGCTGAGAAAGTACGTCTGAAGTAGAGGGTAGTTTCCTTAGGTATATGTGGTAGTGAAGTAGCTGGGCCATAAGATCTGCTTTTAGCCTTTTAATAAGCCTCCATACTGATCTCCGTGATGGCCACACCAGCTTCCATTCTCACTAATAGTGAATAAAGCTCTCTCCCCAGTCCTCACCTTCCTTCAAGTAGATTCTACTCCCAGTGTGAACCACTCCTTTCCCCAGCAGTGCTGGAAATCTTGGCTATTATGGTTACTACAGGGTCTCTCCTTGTTTCCTTTTCTTGTTACCATCTTCAGATTTATCTCTGCTTTCTCAACTGGGCTTAAAGTGGGCAGGGTATTTTCAGGTTGTTAAGGAATTTCCATTGTATCTGTACAAGCTTACATTCCCACCAGCTTACATTCCATTTTCCTGAAATCCTCATCAGCATTTTTGTGGATTTTTTTGATGGAATATCAATGTAGTTTTATTTTGCATTTCCTTGATGTCTAAAAATATTGAATTTTTTGTGTATTTATTGGCCATCTGAATTTCTTTTCTTTTCTTTTTTTTTTTTGAGAACTGTTTGTTGAATTCATTTGTTTATTTATTGATTGGTTGGATAATCCATCAATTTTGTGTCGAATTTGGGGGGGGTCTTTATAGATTATATATGCTAATCCCCTGTATTAGTTACTTATTGCTGTGACAGAATTTCTGGCATACACAACTTAAAGAAGAAAGGTTTATTGTGGCCTATAGTTTGAGAGTAGAGTCCATTGTTGTGGACAAGGAATGGAGGAGGGTGAATGGGGCAGCCAGGCACATTACGCCTGCAGTCATCAAGCAAAATAGATGTTGATGCTGATCTCATTTTCTCCTTGTTAAATCACCCAGGACCCCTAGACCATGAAATAACACCACACATGTTTCAAAAAGGTCTTCCTGCTGCAGTTAACCCAATCTACAAAACCCCTCACAGATGGTCCCAGAGATAGTCACCAAGGTGATTAAGATCATATCAAGGATCTAGACGCCATAAACCATTACATCCATCAGCTGAGTAGTGGGTAAACTTCTTTCCATCCCGTGAGCTGTTTCTTCATTCTGCTGAGTTTTTTCCTTTGCTGGGCAAAATGTTTTTAATTTCATGTCTTTATCATTTGTCAGTTCTTGGGGTTATTTCCTGTGCTTTTGGAATCCTTTATGGAAAGTCCCTGCCCATGCATATATCTTCAAGTGTTTAACCTATGTTCTCCTCTAGGACTTTCAGGTCTTACATTAAGTTCTGTCAGGTATTAAGTTGATTTTTTTTTTTTTTTTGGAGAGAGACACAGAGAGAGAGAGAAAGGGAGAGGAAGACAGATAGAGATGGGCGCACCAGCAGCGTCTCAGCTGCTGCAAATGAAATCCAGATGTGTGTGCCCCCTTGTTGTCAAGTGCGGCATTGCGCTTTTGCATCACTTTGCATCTGGCTAAACGTGGGACCTGGAGATTGGAACCGCTGGAGATTGGAACCAGCGTTCTTAGGCTTAGGAGGTGGGCGCCTTAACCACTAAGCCATGTCTCCAGCCCTTAAGTTGATTTTTTGCATGGGTATGTATGTGTGGTGTGTGTGTGTGTGTGTGTGTGTGCATGTGTGTGCGCATGTGTGTGGAGGCCGGAGGTCAATGTCAGGCATCTCCCTCTCCTACTTCTCACTTAACTTTTTGACACAGGGTCTCATGAACCCAACTTACCAATTCAGCCAGTCTAATTAACCAGCTTGTCCCAGGGAGCCTCCCGCTTTCACTTCCCCAGTGCTGGGATTACAGGCGTGCGCCATCACACCTGACATTTACGTGGGTGCTGGGATTACAGGCGTGCGCCATCACACCTGACATTTACGTGGGTGCTGGGATTACAGGCGTGCGCCATCACACCTGACATTTACGTGGGTGCTGGGATTACAGGCGTGCGCCATCACACCTGACATTTACGTGGGTGCTGGGATTAGAGGCGTGCGCCATCACACCTGACATTTACGTGGGTGCTGGGATTACAGGTGTGCACCATCACACCTGACACTTACGTGGGTGCTGGGATTACAGGTGTGCACCATCACACCTGACATTTATGTGGGTGCTGGTGATCTGACCTCAGGTCCTCTTGTGCAACAAGCACTTTAGATGCTGAGTGATCACCAATTCCTTGAGATGATTTTTTTATGCGGGGGCAGGGTAAGAGATATAGATCTAGTTTTATTCTTTTACATGTGGAAATCCAGTTTGCCCAGCACCGTTTTTTTTAATGAGGCTAGCTTTTCTTCGCTGTATTGTTTTTACACTTCTGTCAAAAATTAGGTGGTTAGCTGGGCATGGTGGTGCACGCCTTTAATCCCAGCACTTGGGAGGCAGAGGTAGGAGGATCACCGTGAGTTCAAGGCCACCCTGAGACTACATAGTGAATTCCAGGTCAGCCTGGACTAGAGGGAGACCCTACCTCGAAAAAAAAAAAAATTAGGTGGCTGCAACAGTATGGGTTTATGTTGGTTCTGGAATATATTCTAGTGTCGTGTGTATGTCTTTTTTTGTGCCAGTACCATGCTGTGTTGTTCCTCTATCTCTATAACATATGTAACATCAGCTATTTAATATCTCCAACATTGCTCTTTCTGTGTAGTAATGCATTAGCTATTTGAGGGTTTTTTTGCACTTCAATATGAATTGTAAGACTGTTCTTATAGTTTTGTGAATAATTTCATTGGGATTTTGATGAATCTATACATTGTTTTTGGTAGTATGACCATTTTCATGTTATTAATTCTGCCAATCCACGATCATAGGAGATCTTTCGATATTCTAATGTCTTCTTCATTTTCTTTCTTTGATGCCTGAAAGTTTTCGTTAAAGAGGTATTTCATCTCCTTAGATGGATTTATTCCCATGTATTTTATCTTTTTAAAATTTTTTTTATTTTTTATATATCTATTTGAGAACAACAGACAGGGAGAGAAAGAGGTAGATATATATAGAGAGAATGGGCACACCATGGCCTCCAGCCACTGCAAATGAACTCCAGATGCATGCGCCACCTTGTGCATCTGTCCTGGCAAATCTAGCCTTGAACTGGGCTCCTTAGGCTACACAGGCAAGTGCTTAACTGCTAAGCCTTCTCTCTAGGCCCCAGTTCCCATGTATTTTATTTTCTTGAAACTATGTGAGATTTTTTTCTCCTGAATTCTTTCTCAGAAATGTTTTTTATTATGTATGGAAAACCTACTGATACTTGGATGTCGGGTTTCTAAACTGCTATAACTGTTCATCGGTTCTAAGGGTCTTCTGTGGAATCTTCAATCATTTAAGTATTGGATCATGTTATCTGCAAATGGGAATAATTTGGCTTCTTTTTCTCCTGTTTGTATTTTTTTATTCCTTTTTTATCTTATTGCTCTAAGACTTCAAGCACTATATTGAATAAGAGTAAAGAGAGTGGACACCTTGTTTCCAATTTCAGGTGGAATGCTTTGAGTATTTTAGTATAATGCTAGCTATAGGTTTGTCGTATAGGGCCTTTATTATGATGATGTACCGTTTTTCTATTCTTGGTTTCTTCTGTGCTTTTATCATGAAGGAATGTAGAGCTTTGTTGAAGGCTGTTTCTACATTTATTGCGGTCATCATAAGATTTTTGTCTGTAAGTCTACTTAACAGGCTGTAGTACACTTACTAGTTTATATATGTTGAACTAACTCTATCTCCTTATAAATGAATCCAATTTAGGCATTATACATGATCTTTTTATGAAGCATTTAAATCTTAATATGTAAGAGAGAGAATCAGGAATTGAACTGAGGTAGTCTTAACTCTTGTCTTTGAAATGGAGAGCTAGAGAGATGGCTTAGGGGTTAAGGCGCCTGCCTCCTAAGCCTAAGAACACTGGTTCCAATCTCCAGCGGTTCCAATCTCCAGGTCCCACGTTTAGCCACATGCAAGGGCGCAATGCCGCACTTGACCACAAGGGGGCGCACACATCTGAATTTCGTTCGCAGCAGCTGAGACACTGCTGGCGCGCCCATCTCTGTCTCTCTCTCTCTCTCTCTCTCTCTCTCTCTCTCTCTCTCTGTGTGTGTGTGTGTATGTGTGTGTGTGTCTCCAAAAATATAATAAAAAATAAAAAGTTAAAAAAAAAAAAAAAAAATGGATCCCAGAGAGTAGTGCATAAGGTGAACGTAGAGGGCTGGGGAGACAGCTCAGTCCATCAAGTGCTTGCTGTACACACATGAAGACCTGACTTTGATCTTCATATCAAAAAAGGAAAAACGTCAGGTATAGTAAGTAGCACATGTTTGTCATCCCAGAACTGAGGATGTGGAGACAATTGGATCCCTCGGGCTTGCTGGCTCCAGGCCCAAGAGAGATCCTATCTCAAAATAGCTAGATGTTGAGCTGGAGGGACGTCTTAGTGGTTAAGGCACTTGCCTGCAAAGCCAAAGGACCCAGGATCAATTCCCCCAGGACCCATATTAGCCAGATGCATAAGGGGACACATGCATCTGGAGTTCATTTGCAGTGGCTAGAGGCCCTGGAATGCCCATTCTCTTTCTCTCTCTCTCCTTCTCTATCAAATAAACAAAAATAAATAAATAAACTATATGTATAAAGAGAGATGTCACTTAAGAAAAGATACCCATGGGGTGCGTGGGTGCTGCTCTCCGGATTCAGCAGACACCTCAACACCACTTCTCCAGAGCGCAACGTGGTGTGGTCGTTTTTATACCTTTCCACACGGAGGCCAAGGGAAGGGCGGGGCGCCCCGGGATTAGGTTTGAGAAGCCCACAGGTGCCCCTGCCATGAAGGTGAAAATGAAGGAACGGTGTGGTCACTTGGCTCCGGGTAGCCAATGATGAGAACTGAGCATCTGCAGGATGGCATTTAATGCTCTGTCCCGGCTGTGAGGTGCCTGGTGATGACTGTCGCCTGGTCCGCGGGCAGCGTTCCCGCTGCTTCCACATGCACTGCATCTCAAGTGGCTGACGGCTCAGCAGGCGCAGCGCTGCCCCATGTACCGCCAGGAATGGAAGTTGGAAGAGTGACGCCCACGCTGTGCCAGCTCCCTCTGTTCCAAGCTCAGCCCCTTGCCCTCACTGGAGATAGCATCCTGAGACTGCTCACAGTGGGACCCAGTGGCCAGGGTCTGTACTGGGTACAAGGACACTTCCCCCTTGGGCTGTATAACTAAGTTGAAACAAGGACTGGAGCTTCGCTTGTTTTGTTTGTTTGTTTGTTTGTTTGTTTGTTTGTTTGTTTGTTTTCCCATCTCAGTGTTGACACTTTTATTCAATAATTAATACTCATTAATGTTCCTGAACCTTGCTGGAAGCTTCTGGATGCCTATTTCTTGGCATATTGATGCAGCTGCAGTATGTTTTGGTATGAAAGCCCTCATGAATAAACATCTTAATGTAAAAAAAGAAAAAGAAAAAGAAAAAAAGATACCCATGGTTGTCTTCTGGCCTCCACATACACATGTACCAGCACAAAGCAAACATATATGCATACGTGTGCACATACACACACATAAAAACGAGCCTAAAAACTGAAACACAGTATGCAAAAGTTACTTAGGTAAAATGGTACTTTCACACCTATGCAGAAAACACCTGTATGCAGGCAAAAGCCCACTGAATTTTAATAAGCTCTGCTTTTTCTTTCAGTGTATTGGTTTTAAATATTTTAAAACCAATGCACAATATTATATGCAAATGCATCCCCCCTTATTCATGCCTTCATGAGTTCACAAGCAGGAGCTACTGTGAAAAGTGTGAAGCTTTTAGGGAGTCTGTGAATTCAAGAATTGAGAAAGGGACAAGGCTGTGACAGGAAACAGTCCCGTGGGACAGATCTGCCTCCAGGGTTTTATTCATATGGGCAGCAGCTGTTCCTCAAGTGCACACTTGTACATGGATGGACAGGAAGCCACAGGGCAGAATCCTGTTGCCTGGAGTTTCTTCTGTGGCTGGTGAAATTGTAGGGAGGAGGGTTAGCAAATCAATGCGGGATCAGACAATGGAAGTAACGGAATCCTAGGAAGACGAGCTTGGGCTTTATGTAGCCAGTGACACTGAGTCACTTGAGCTTCAAGGAAGAATGTTGCAGCCCAGCAAAGAAGGCAAACCGAATGAGGACGCTGGGAGAGTGAGGAGACCCCGTGCTCTTGTCTCAGCAGTAGGGAGCATAGGGATGTAGATAGGAAGTCCTCAATGGGCCCCGAAGCACCTTGATTTGCATGGGATGATACAAGGAAATTGAAACTACAGGATGATACTCGTGCCTTTTTGAAGCATTTCTAGATCACTAATGATGTCAATAATAAGGAATAAAAGGAAAGCGAGACCAGTTTTCTGCTTACAGACATGTGTGACCCACCCCTAGACATTCCCAACCATGCAACCTACAGGGGGTTTCTCCTCTCCTACCCTGAAACGTTTCCTGCTTTGCACTTGGGGTTTTGTTTTTTTAAATTTTTATTTACTTGTTTATTTTATATTTTAATTTGTAATTAATTAATTTATTTATTTGATAGGGAGAGAAAGAGAGAATGGGCGCGCCAGAGCCTCCAGCCACTGCAAATGAACTCCAGATGTGTGCACCACCTTGTGTATCTGGCTAATGTGGGTCCTGGGGAATTGAACCTGGGTCTTTTGGCTTTGCAGGCAAATGCCTTAACTGCTAAGCCATCCCTCCAGCCCTACTTGTTTATTTGAAAGAGAGAGACAGAGAGAAGAGAGAGAAAATGGGCACCCAGGGCATCTAGCCACTGCAAACTAACTCCAAAATGCATGAGCTACTTTGTGCATCTGGCTTTACATGAGTCCTGGGGAACTGAACCTGTGTCTTTTGGCATTGCAGGCAAATGCCTTAACTGCTAAGCCATCCCTCCAGCCCTACTTGTTTATATGAAAGAGAGAGACAGAGAGAAGAGAGAGAAAATGGGCACCCAGGGCATCTAGCCACTTCAAACTAACTCCAAAATGCATGAGCTACTTTGTGCAATGGCAAATGCCTTAACTGCTAAGCCATCCCTCCAGCCCTACTTGTTTATATGAAAGAGAGAGACAGAGAGAAGAGAGAGAAATGGGCATGAGCTACTTTGTGCATCTGGCTTTACATGAGTCCTGGGGAGTTGAACCTGGGTCATTAGCCTTTGCAGGCAAGTGCCTTAACTACTGAGCAATCTTCCCAGCTCATACACTGGGTGCTTCTTTTCCAGTTAAATACAGTGTGTGATGATTTTGTTTGTGTACTCATTCCTGGTCTGTCATCCCCTTCTCGTGGTAGCTGACATGGCGTGAGCTCAGTGATCGTGTCACGACTCAATGAAGAGATTCAATGAATAAATATCTGGAATCTGACATTTCACCAGATGATCATTACAGTCACATTAGAGTTCAAGACTGATTCCTTGAAGATGGGCTGATACGACCTGACAGCTTCCACTCGCTGAAGTCAATGGTAGATCCATGAGAATTCAGGTGTGAGGTCTCCAAAGGAGAAGGTGTAAAAACCAAAGGCAAAAGCCGTGGACTGCAGTGAGGCTCACTTCTGAGGGCTGGGGAAACAGGAGAACAAGTGGGAAGTATGGAAAGAAACTCCAGGGGGGGGAGGAAGGGTTGTTTAGAAGGAAAGGTACACTGCAGCTTCAGGTGCCGGGAACTTGAACTTGCAGAGCATTTACAGGCAACAATAAACCATTGCATTTTCTAAAATGTCATTTATTCTCTGTAGGAAGGTGATTTTAGTAGGCATCAGATTTTAAAGGAGTCTGAGTGAGTAGCAAGATTCGTTTAAATGCTTTAGCATTGTGAAGAAGAGAATATTGTTTTGAGATGACAGGTAGATTTAAGGAAAAGCCCTTTGAAACATGTGTAATTCAGGTGTAGTGGCATAGATCAGCTGTGTGTGCATTTGAGGCTTGAGCCAGTTTGGGCAACATGGCAAAATGCCATCTCAAAAATAAATAAATAAATGAATGTGTGTATATATAAAGATACCAAGGGTCATTTTTAGGAAGGAATAAAGGAACAGAAACTGAAGTCAAACCATGTTTCCCATCATGCTCTGCATAAAAGCCAAGTCTCCAGAAAGCTTTGCAGTCTCCACCCTTACCCCATGGCCATTAAGACCTCCCTCCTGGGGCTGGAAGGATGGCTTAGCAGTTAAGGTGTTGGCCTGCAAAGCCAAAGAACCCAGGTTCGATTCCCCAGGACCCACATTAGCCAGATGCACAAGGTGGCGCAGGCTTCTGGAGTTCGTTTGCAGTGGCTGGAGGCCCTGGTGTACCCATTCTCTCTTTCTCTGTCAATTAAATAGATATATAAAAACAAAATACTTTTTAAAATATTTTTTTAAAAAATGATGGCAGGTTTTTGTAACCCTGGTGTGCTTACCACAAGAAGGGAGGCAGAGACTACTTATGCTGTCTGGCTGGCCCCTGATCACTGCTGGAGCTGGCATGGCCCTCTGGCAGGGCCTTTTGAAGCAGATAGCTGGGCACGTGGACCCTATCAGGGAGTTAGGCCTGCTCCCCAACTGTGGTAGCTTGAATAAAGCATCCCCATATGTTTGTGTTGTGTTTTGAATACTTGGTCCCCAGCCGGTGGCAATCTGGGAGGTGACAGCTTGATGGAGGAGGTGTGTCCTTGGGGACTGATCTTGAGATTGATTAGTCCAGCCTTCCTGGGTATTCTCTTGCTGAGATTGATTAGTTCAGCCTTCCTGGGTGTTCTCTTGCTGAGACTGATTAGTCCAGCCTTCCTGGGTGTTCACTTGCTGAGATTGATTAGTCCAGCCTCACTGGGTGTTCACTTGCTGAGATTGATTAGTCCAGCCTTCCTGGGTGTTCCCTTGTTGTTCCCTCCTAGCTTCTGAGACAGGGTAGATGCCCAGCTTCAGCACCGCCATGTTTTCCCTACCATGATGAAACCTCTCCTCAAGACTGTAAACCAAAATAAACCCTTTCCTTCTATACGCTACTTTTGGTCAGGTGTTTTTGTCCCCGCCGCAAGAAAGAAACCAGGTAAGCTTGGTCATCTCTCTTGTCACATGTCATCATCAGAGAGCACCTTGTCTCTCCCTTCTATTTTTGACTTTATTAAACCCCGTCTGTGAAGTAAAGGGCTGCAGACATATTCTTTAATATGTTGTTAATAATAATAATAAAACACATTAAAAAATAAAAATAAAATAAAAACCTCATGTGCCAAACAAAACAAAAAGTTATGTTAGAAAGTCAACATCAAATCCTGTATCTTCTTGCTCGTTTCAAGCTGTCTCCTGGGGACGATAACCCCAAGCATCCTGTTGGTCTGTGCCGTTAAGAGTAGGGCTAGAATTGTATCTTTCAGTGCCTTTTGGCTTTCTGATCACTCCTCAGCCACCTTTGGCTTCTCTACTGGTGGCTTCTTCTAATGATGGTCTGTTTAGCTTAGACTTTCCGTTCCTGGAATGACTTCTGGGTAGAAGTGTGTGAGCAAGAGGCTGATGAAAGAAGAGAAGCACACGGACTGGGATCCACAAGGGGTAGGGAGGACATGTCATTCTGTGTCTTGTCTCTCCTGATTTCCTGATCCAATATGAACTTCTTAGCATATCACACAAAGCCTTTTATTTTGTTTAATCTTTGTTCCTGATTTTTTTTCCAGGGTGAGGGGTTGCTTTTGGTTCCAATCTTAAATATATATTTAAGACAGAGAGAGAGAGAGAGAGAGAATGAGAGAAAGAGGAAATGGGCACTCCAGAGCCACCCGTCACTACAATCAAACTTCAGATGCATGTGCCACTTTGTGCATCTGGCTTTACATGGGCACTGGGGTATCAAACCCAGGCCACTAAGCATTGCAAACAATCACCTTTAACTACTGAGTCATCTCTCTAGCCCCTGGTTCTATTTTTTTTTTATAAAACAGGGTTTTCCTATGGAGCTCAGGCTGACCTCAAACTTGCAATCCTCCTGTCTCCACCTTCTGAGTCCTGGAATGACAGGTGAGTTCTGCCATGCTTGGTTTAATTTTCCATTCCCTCTGCCCCTTCTTAGTCTTACTCTTTCACCAAACCAGATTCCTGCCAGTTTTCAAAACCTATCTTGAACTCACCTTCCCCTCAGTTGTGGGCTGATCATCGGTTGTATTTCAGTGATACTTGTTAAGGTGTTTGCCATTGTTGTTTTAGTCACAGCACTTTATTTTCTGCCCTGTTTATTTTCCCTTTACCTGACCAGAGAGAACCATGTTTAGTAGTGTAAGTTATTCTTCTATGGATGGTGTTATCATTTGAATGTGAAGTGTCCCTCATGGGGACATTTGAACACTTGGTTCCCAGCTGGTAGTTCTTTTTTTTTTTTTTTTTGGGGGGTAATTATGAAACCTTGGGGGACTGGGGCAAAGATAGGAGAATCTGGGTTGCTGAGGACAGGTCTTTAAGGTGGTGTTCATTTCTGGTTTTGGATTAATCTGTGTCCTGTCCACCATGATGTGAACAAGCTGTTCCACTGGCTCCTGCTGCCACAAAACTGAGCAGCCTCGGCCTCTGTGCCATGAACCTGTGAACCAGAACAATGCTCTCTTGCTTAAGTTTCATCTCTCAGATACTCCATCAGAGTGATGAGAAAAGTCACTAATATAGAAAACTGGTACTAGTGGTGGGGAAGTTTCTGTGGTAAGCCTGACCATGTGGCTCAAAGACCTGCGGAGCTGGTTTGTGAGTGGAATGTGGAACAGATTGGAACTGTAGCTGGAGAAGCTTGGCAGTGCTATAAGCATAACCTGAGCTTAACAAGCTGTGGTGGTTTGATTGAGGTGTCCCCCATAAACTCATGTATTCTGACTGCTAGGTTCCCAGCTGGTAATGATTTGGAAATTGGATCCTCCTGAGGTGACATATTTTGGGGGGACAGGCTTATGGGTGTTACAGCCAGTTCCCCTTGCCAGGGTTTGGCACACTCTCCTGTTGCTATTGTCCACCTGAAGTTGGCCAGGAAGTGATGTACAGCCTCTGCTCGTGCCATCACTTTCCTCTGCCATCATAAAGCGTCCTCTCAAGTCTATGAGCCAAAATAAACATTTTCTTCCCACATGCTGCTTTGGTTGGATGCTTTCTGCCAGCCGTGTGAAGTTGACTACAACACAGGCAATTCTGAAGGGAGCTTGCAAGAACAGAATGCTGACAGGAATCTGGGTAGTAAAGATTGCTTAGGATCTGGGTCATAAAGACTGTGCTCAGAAGGTTTCAAGAGGGAACAAGGGGTCTGTCGTGAATTGGGCTAGAGGTCACCCTTGTTACATTCTGGCAAGGAATCTAACTATATTCTATATCCTGAAAATTTGAGAGAGACTGCATTAAAAATTAATGGACAAATTTGGTAAATCAAGTGTCAACACAGCATAACATTCTAGCGAAGCAGATAGCTGGGCACGTGGACTCTATCAGGGAGTTAGGCCTGCTCCCCAACTGTGGTAGCTTAAATAAAGCATCCCCATATGTTTGTGTTGTGTTTTGAATACTTGGTCCCCAGCCGGTGGCAATCTGGGAGGTGACAGCTTGATGGAGGAGGTGTGTCCTTGGGGACTGATCTTGAGATTGATTAGTCCAGCCTTCCTGGGTGTTCTCTTGCTGAGATTGATTAGTTCAGCCTTCCTGGGTGTTTTCTTGCTGAGATTGATTAGTTCAGCCTTCCTGGGTGTTCACTTGCTGAGACTGATTAGTCCAGCCTTCCTGGGTGTTCACTTGCTGAGATTGATTAGTCCAGCCTCACTGGGTGTTCACTTGCTGAGATTGATTAGTCCAGCCTTCCTGGGTGTTCCCTTGTTGTTCCCTCCTAGCTTCTGAGACAGGGTAGATGCCCAGCTTCAGCACCGCCATGTTTTCCCTACCATGATGAAACCTCTCCTCAAGACTGTAAACCAAAATAAACCCTTTCCTTCTATACGCTACTTTTGGTCAGGTGTTTTTGTCCCCGCAGTAAGAAAGAAACCAGGTAAGCTTGGTCATCTCTCTTGTCACATGTCATCATCAGAGAGCACCTTGTCTCTCCCTTCTATTTTTGACTTTATTAAACCCCGTCTGTGAAGTAAAGGGCTGCAGACATATTCTTTAATATGTTGTTAATAATAATAATAAAACACATTAAAAAATAAAAATAAAATAAAAACCTCATGTGCGAAACAAAACAAAAAGTTATGTTAGAAAGTCAACATCAAATCCTGTATCTTCTTGCTCGTTTCAAGCTGTCTCCTGGGGACGATAACCCCAAGCATCTTGTTGGTCTGTGCCGTTAAGAGTAGAGCTAGGATTGTATCTTTCAATGCCTTTTGGCTTTCTGATCACTCCTCAGCCACCTTTGGCTTCTCTACTGGTGGCTTCTTCTAATGATGGTCTGTTTAGCTTAGACTTTCCATTCCTGGAATGACTTCTGGGTAGAAGTGTGTGAGCAAGAGGCTGATGAAAGAAGAGAAGCACACGGACTGGGATCCACAAGGGGTAGGGAGGACATGTCATTCGGTGTCTTGTCTCTCCTGATTTCCTGATCCAATATGAACTTCTTAGCATATCATACAAAGCCTTTTGTTTTGTTTAATCTTTGTTCCTGAATTTTTTTCCAGGGTGAGGGGTTGCTTTTGGTTCCAGTCTTAAATATATATTTAAGACACAGAGAGAGAGAGAATGAGAGAAAGAGGAAATGGGCACTCCAGAGCCACCCGTCACTACAACCAAACTTCAGATGCATGTGCCACTTTGTGCATCTGGCTTTACATGGGCACTGGGGGATCAAACCCAGGCCACTAAGCATTGCAAACAAGCACCTTTAACTACTGAGTCATCTCTCTAGCCCCTGGTTCTATATATTTTTTTTTTTTATAAAACAGGGTTTTCCTATGGAGCTCAGGCTGACCTCAAACTTGCAATCCTCCTGTCTCCACCTTCTGAGTCCTGGAATGACAGGTGAGTTCTGCCATGCTTGGTTTAATTTTCCATTCCCTCCGCCCCTTCTTAGTCTTCCTCTTTCACCAAACCAGATTCCTGCCAGTTTTCAAAACCTATCTTGAACTCACCTTCCCCTCAGTTGTGGGCTGATCATCGGTTGTATTTCAGTGATACTTGTTAAGGTGTTTGCCATTGTTGTTTTAGTCACAGCACTTTATTTTCTGCCCTGTTTATTTTCCCTTTACCTGACCAGAGAGAACCATGTTTAGTAGTGTAAGTTATTCTTCTATGGATGGTGTTATCATTTGAATGTGAAGTGTCCCTCATGGGGTCATTTGAACACTTGGTTCCCAGCTGGTAGTTCTTTTTTTTTTTTTTGGGGAGGTAATTATGAAACCTTGGGGGACTCGGGCAAAGATAGGAGAATCTGGGTTGCTGAGGACAGGTCTTTAAGGTGGTGTTCATTTCTGGTTTTGGATTAATCTGTGTCCTGTCCACCATGATGTGAACAAGCTGTTCCACTGGCTCCTGCTGCCACAAAACTGAGCAGCCTCAGCCTCTGTGCCATGAACCTGTGAACCAGAACAATGCTCTCTTGCTTAAGTTTCATCTCTCAGATATTCCATCAGAGTGATGAGAAAAGTCACTAATATAGAAAACTGGTACTAGTGGTGGGGAAGTTTCTGTGGTAAGCCTGACCATGTGGCTCAAAGACCTGCAGAGCTGGTTTGTGAGTGGAATGTGGAACAGATTGGAACTGTAGCTGGAGAAGCTTGGCAGTGCTATAAGCATAACCTGAGCTTAACAAGCTGTGGTGGTTTGATTGAGGTGTCCCCCATAAACTCATGTATTCTGACTGCTAGGTTCCCAGCTGGTAATGATTTGGAAATTGGATCCTCCTGAGGTGACATATTTTGGGGGGACAGGCTTATGGGTGTTACAGCCAGTTCCCCTTGCCAGGGTTTGGCACACTCTCCTGTTGCTATTGTCCACCTGAAGTTGGCCAGGAAGTGATGTACAGCCTCTGCTCATGCCATCACTTTCCTCTGCCATCATAAAGCGTCCTCTCAAGTCTATGAGCCAAAATAAACATTTTCTTCCCACATGCTGCTTTGGTTGGATGCTTTCTGCCAGCCGTGTGAAGTTGACTACAACACAGGCAATTCTGAAGGGAGCTTGCAAGAACAGAATGCTGACAGGAATCTGGGTAGTAAAGATTGCTTAGGATCTGGGTCATAAAGACTGTGCTCAGAAGGTTTCAAGAGGGAACAAGGGTTCTGTTGTGAATTGGGCTAGAGGTCACCCTTGTTACATTCTGGCAAGGAATCTAACTATATTCTATATCCTGAAAATTTGAGAGAGACTGCATTAAAAATTAATGGACAAATTTGGTAAATCAAGTGTCAACACAGCATAACATTCTAGCATCCAGGCTGTCATATGGTTGTTGCTAGATGCTATTGTAGTGGCAATTCAAAGCAAAAAGTGAGGCAGAAAGGGGTGAAAATATACATTTTAATGAAGATGAGTGCTTTTAAAGTTTCAGACAGGTGCTTGTAAACAAAACAGCTTTAATTGTTAAAGAGACTGGTACCTTTAAAGGGAAACTTAGCATTTTGTCCTGAGACAACAGGAAAGGTGTCTTAGGGACAACACTCCAACCATCAAAGGCTCCGGGGTATATAAAAAAGCAAAACTAGGGCTGGAGAGAGATGGCTTAGCAGTTAAGGTGCTTGTCTGTGAAGCCTAAAGACTCATATCAACTCTCCAGCTCCCATGTAAGCCAGATGCACAGTAACACAAGTGCTTAAGGTTGCACATGCACACAAGAGGACACATGCATCTGGTTGGTTGCAGTGGCTGGAGTACCCCTGGCATGCCAGTCCCCTCCCCACTTGCTCTCTATTGGGCTTGCCTCAAAAAAAAAAAAAGCAAAACTATTTGAAAAACTTTTCTTTAAAAAGAGAGTTCCTGAGAAGATGGAGCTTCTAGGGCATCCCGCTCAAATCGGCCTGCACAATGAATGTTTGCCCTGGTTCAGTTAAACATGTGTTTGGGGGCTACTGCAGCTTTAATCGGAAGAATCAGGCTGTATCTCAAGATGGTAGTATCCATGTGCTGTAGTCAGCTCCACATTGCTGGGATGAACATCCAAACTAGGTACAGTGTAGGGGAGAAGGGGACTTATTTGAAGCTTGCCGATCCAGGGGAAGTTCCATAATGGCGGAAGAGACTGGCCCCTTTTCACAGATCCAAGCAGAGAGAAACTACCACCAGCAGCACCACACTCAAGCACAAATGAGCAGCAAACATCAGGGATGCAGACAGAGCCCACATCCTTTCTGCATACTATTAGGCTGGAAATCAAATCTGCCCCCAAACATATGTTAAGGCTGAACCCCAGGATCCACCCCACAGTGACATCTCTTCCAGCCCAGTGGCTGGAAATCCAAGTTTTAATAAAATATTTGAAGGCTGGAGAGATGGCTTAGTGGTTAAGGTGCATGCCTGCGAAACCCAAGGACCCAGGTTCGATTCTCCAGTTCCCATGTAAGCCAGATGCACATGGTGGCGCATGCGTCTGTAGTTTGTTTTCAGTGGCTGGAAGCCCTGGTGCACCCATTCTCCCTCTCTCTCTCTCTCTCTCTCTGTCTCCTTCTCTCTCTGACTGTAGTAAATAAATTAAAAATTTTTTAAAACACACACACACACAAAATAAAATACCTAAGTCTGTTGAGGCAAAATTCAAAATACCACACCATGTGATGCTGGTTTTGGATTATGCATTCATAACACCAGAGCATTGAGGTCCTTGACGTTTGCACCAATGTTCCAGCGAAAAACCAGTGATACCACGCACTTTGTATCAGGGTCTGATCCTCAAGCAAACTTTGGTGTTGCTATAGACTCTCATACCATCTGCTCAAACACTGAGAGAGGCCCTCAGAAGCCAATGTGTGAAGTGGTGAGGGTGAAGCCTGAGTTACAATGAAGACCCTAGGATGCTGGCAATAAGTGGGATGTCTACCAAAGAATGCTTCAGGCACTGGGTGAGGCTAGTCCAGGAGAGAGGCCACATGTTCTATAGGCAGCAGGGCCATAGCAATGTGCATGATTAAATTCATTAGAGCTCACGTTGTGGCATCACGAGCCTCAGATGCTGGCCATGGAGCTGCTGGGGTTTGATATTGCTTTAGTCCAATCTTTGCTTGTTTCGTCCTGTTCCTCCTTTTCGGGATGGAATGTTTCTTCAGAGCCATTGTATCTTGGAAGTAGGTAACATGGGTTGTGATTTTATAGGGAATTCCAGCTGGGAGTTTGCTTTACATTTCAGAAGGAACTTTGGGCTTACGAACAGTGTTGGGTGTATCAAGATTATGAGGACTCTTGAAGTCAGTCAGAATAAATGTGTTTTCATTCTGAGATGGCCATGAGCCTGTGGGATCCAGGAGTGTAATGTGACAGATTGAATGTGAAATGCTCATCATGGACTTCTGTGTTCAAACCTCTGTCCCCAGCTGATGGTGTTATTTTGAGAGGCTGTGGAGCCTTTGGGTCTGTTTCCTAGCTAGTAGAAGTGGGGTTCTTGGGGGAGAACTTAAAGGTGATTTCCACTTCTGGTTCTAGTCTGTGAGCCCCAAGGTGTGAATAAGTCATGCGTAAGCTCCTGTCATTTCAGCCACCATGCCTTCCCCACAATGAAAATCAACTTCTCCCTTAAGTTGCTTCTGTCAGGTTCTGTCATGACATTGGAAAAAGTAACTTATACAGATGAATCATAAGAGTAATAACAGGGCTGGGGAGATGGCTCAGTGGTGAAGACGCTTGCCAGCAAAGCCAAAGGATCCAGTTTCGATTCCCCTGAATGCACATAAAGCCAGATGCACAGGGTGGCATCTGAGTTTGTTTGCAGTGGCTAGGTGCCGTGATGTGCCCGTTTTCTTCCTCTCTATCTGCCTCATTCTCTCATAAATAAATAAAGTAGAATAATAACAGATCTGCCGCCGTTTGGCAGTTGCTTACTGTGTCTCCTCAGATTCTACACCTCGTTCCAGTCACATTAGATGTGAAATTGTCAGGACTAGAGACACTGACCCTTGTCTCCTCAGTGGAGAGGTCTGGCAGGCCGTCACTGGTAACTAGTATTTCAGTGGATAAGGATTTACAAAGGTATCAAAACTTAATATGAGTCTGTTCTGCTTAAGCCGTCGTTCAAAACTGCCCCTCCCACTTATTTTTAACAGTTTTTCTCTGTAAGCAATCCAGAACTTCCCATATCTCCTTTTCCCTATGGACTCTCAACTTTTATTGGTCAGATATTTTCTTTCTTTTGGAAAAAGAAATGGCTTTGCTGAAATGATAAGATAATCAAGTTTTCATTAATTCTTTAGTATGAGAAAGTAAATATACACCTGATATGTTTGGTGTCTCCCTGACATAGGCAACTTCAAGGAGGAAAGATTTTGGCTACAGAGATGGCTCAGTGGTTAAGGCACTTGCCTGCAAAGCCTAAGGACCTGGGTTTGATTCCCCAGTACCCACATAAAGCCAGATGGGTACATGTATCTTGGAGTTTGTTTGCAGTGACTGGAACTCTTAGCACGTGAATTCTGTCTCTCTGTCTCCCTTCTCTTTTCTCTCTCTTTCTCTCTCTCTCTCTCTCTCTGTATGTATAAATAAATAAATAAATAATAAATAAAGTATTTTAAAAGAAGGAAGGATTTATTTTTGGATGATGGAGTAAGATCGTGTTGGTCCATGACTGCTTGGCCCTATGGGTGTGGGAAGAACATTATGACAATGGGAGTGTAGGGCAGAGCAAGTTCCTTGGGGCATCTTAGACAGGCATCTGGCAGTGGACCAGAAGGGCAAGGAGTGGTATGTCAAGGACCCAGCCAGGTCCTTCCAGCCAGGTCCCTGCTCCCAAGATTTTCAGAGTCTCTCAAAATAGTGCCACCACCTGGGGACTTAGGCTTTAACACAGGAGCCTGTAAAGGAGATTTGCAAGTCATATGCAAACCATAACATATGGGTTAAAATATGCAGGAGATAGGAAATAAAACATTCAGCTGGTACTTTAATAATTAAACTAAATGTTGTCACCAAGTGATAAATGCTGCTAAAATCAATGAAATATGCATCAATTAGCTAATCATGCAGCCAGAACATTATACAACTTGATTGCCTTGGATTATACTTGTTTAAAAAATCAGCGAAGAGAGTAGTTTAATCATTATCATGTAGATAAATATTCAAAATCAGTAAAACGTATTTCATAGAGTTTGGTTTTACTGTCATCATATTATTAATCATTTTCTGCTTTTTTATTTTTCTACAACTTGCCCTGTCCTTAAGAACTTCATTTGGGGGCTGGAGAGATTGCTCAATAGCTAAAGGTGCAAAGACTAATAGCCTGGGCTCAATTCCCCTATACCCATGTAAAGCCAGACACGAAACCTGCAATGGAAAGAGAACCTGGCATGGATACACACACACACACACACACACACACACACACACACACACACACACACAGAAATAAATTTTAAAAATATTAGGGCTGGAGAGATGGCTTAGTGGTTAAGGGCTTGCTTGTGAAGCCTAAGGACCCCGTTTCAAGGCTCTATTCCCCAGGACCCACGTAAGCCAGATGCATTAGGTGGCGCATGCATCTGGAGTTCATTTGCAGTAGCTGGAGATCCTGGTGTGCCCATTCTCTCTCTCTCTGTCTGTCTGTTGCTCTCAAATTAAAAAAAAAAAAAAAAAGAACAACTTCATTTTGGTCTGATTAGTCTGTGACCCCCATTGCTGTTATTTCCTCTTTTAAAACTTCAGGTTCCACCTGGGCATGGTGGTGCACACCTTTAATCCCAGCACTTGGGAGGCAGAGGTAGGAGGATCGCCGTGAGTTCGAGGCCATCCTGAGACTACATAGTAATTCCAGGTCAGCCTGGGCTAGAGCAAGACTACCTCGGAAAACCAAAAATAATAAAAACAAAACATTTAAAAATTCAGGTTCCAGGTGGAAAGGTCGCCCGGTGGTTAAAAATACTTGATTGTCACCAGGTGTGGTGGCGCACACCTTTAATCCCAGCACTCTGGAGGCAGAGGTAGGAGGATTGCTGTGAGTTCAGGGCCACCCTAAGACTACATAGTGAATTCCAGGTTAGCCTGGGCCAGAGTGAAACCTACCTCGAAAAAAAAAAAAAAAAAAAAAAAAAAAAAAACTGATGGCCCGGGTTCCATTCCCCAGTACCCATGTTAAAGCCAGATGCATAAAGTGCAGCATGGGTCTGAATTTCATTTATAGTGCCAAGAGGCTCTAACAAGCCCCCCCACTTTTCTTTTTAATATTCAGGCTAAGTTACTGGAAGTCCTGATAAATGAAGAAATGAAAAGAACATTGACTATGGATCAGAACTGCTAAGCCCTCACTCAGCCTGACCTCAGCCGTAGTCACACTAACCTGGTGCTGGGATGCAGCTGGCTGGCTGCCCATCCCTTGTGGCTCTTCAGCGACTGTCGAGGATCCTGACTCTGTTTTTCCTCTTTCCAGTGCCTAAAATTCAACAAGACTCATTTTCTTTCTTTTAACACAGGCTTTTCTGACCTGAGTTTGCCTTCCAGATCCAGGGAAAACCACGATCAACCAGCCAGCACATTTGGCTGTTGGACAGCTGTCTCTGTCACACTGGGGGAGCACTGTGTCCTCACACAGAAGGACAAGCAGGCCACGCTTGCACGAAGCCTGTGTCATGAGGGCCTTAATCCCATTCCCAAAGGGAGAGGCTTCACGGCCTACGCACCTGAGAGGCCACGGGGCCTCTAAGAGGTGGCATCTGAGGGGACACATTTGGAGGGGGCTCAGTCAAGCATTAGTAGTTATGGAAGGCAAGAGTGACTCAAAGTCACACCTAGTTTGGTAAGAGTGGATGAAGAGGGTGAAGGGGAGCCAAGGCTGACATGATTAGCACCGTCCGTGTCAAGAGCCTGGTCATTCTGAGGCAGTGAATGGAATGTGTGGTCATACCGAGGACTGTTCTCTTGCTTTCTGTATGCTCAGAGTGTAGCATCAGGAGACAGAACAACCTTGGACAAGTTCAGATTCACTATAGCCAGGATGAAGTGATGCAGGACAGAAAATTGGAAGAAAACCTGCATGAGCCGGGCATGGTGATGCATGCCTTTAATCCCAGCACTCCAGAGGCAGAGGTGGGAAGATCCATGTGAGTTTGAGGCCAGCCTTAAATTATATTACACAGTGAATTCTAGGTCAACCTGGCCTAGAGTGAGACCTTACTCAAAAAAAAAAAAAAAAAAAACAAGCAGGGCTGGAGAGATGGCTTAGCAGTTAAGTGCTTGCCTGTGAAGCCTAAGGACCACAGTTCGAAGTTCTGTTCCCCAGGACCCACATAAGCCAGATGCACAAGGTGACGCATGCATCTGGAGTTCATTTGCAATGGCTGGAGGCCTTGGTGTGCCCATTTTCTCTCTCTCTCTCTCCCTCTTTCTCTCTCTGTCTATTGTTAATAAATAAAAATTTAAAAACATATTAAAAAAACCTGCATGAGGTATTGGGGAGGTGGCTTAGTGGCTAAGAGCCCATGTTGTGCAAGCTTGAGAACTTGTGTTGTACCCCCAGCACCCACATAAAAATCCAGGCATGGCCACACATGCCTGTAACCCCAGCGCTGAGGGGACAGACAGGAGAATCACTACTGATCTCTCTAGTCAGCCATTCTAACCAAAAATCAGATGTTCCAGGTTCAGTGATGGAGTAGACCCCAGTGATGGGCATGCAGAACCCCACATAACCTCTGCATGAAGGAGAACACTCAGAGTAAACAACAACAGCGTACAAATGGATGAGGCATTTTGTTTGCAATGTCATTCAATACTGTCACCAGCAAGGAAGACATAACACTCGGCTCTTCTTTCAAAAATTTTTTTAACTGCACAATCATTCTCTTTGCTGCATGAAGACAGAAACACTACACCACATGAGGTTAACCAACTTTTAACACTAATAAGACACATGAACAAATATACATTAATTGGAATCATTGTTCCAGGGATTCCTCTGGAAACCTTATTGAAACCCCTAATACTGGAAGATGTATTGCCCATTTTGCTATGGACCTGAGGAGCATTTTTGTTTATCTGGAACTATCATTCTGAATACCATCAAATTTTCTTGAAGCAGTTTATTCAAACCTTGAACAATCTTCTGACCCGTTAAACAATTCAGGGCTGGAGAGACTCACTCACTCACTGACTGACTCACTGACTCACTCACTCACTCACTCACTCACTCACTCACTGACTGCCTGACTTACTGACTCACTCACTGCCATTACTCACTCACCACTGACTCACTGCTTGACTCATGCCTAAACTCACTGCCTAACTCACTGACTGACTCACTGTCACACTCACTCACTGACTTCCATTGCCCACAAGCCCGCCCAAAGCTCCTCAGCCAACCCTGTAAGCCACGTGGTGAATGCAGATAGCCACATATGCGGAAGCAAGCCTAGATGCACATGTGCCTTTAAAGGTCTGCCAAAATACACATGTGCCATTAAGGTGCTGTAAAGCCTAATGGTCCAGGTTCCATTGTTCACACATGTGTCAGTTGCAAGAGGCCTTGGCATGCGCATTCTCTGTCAGTCTCTCTCTCTCTCTCTCTCTCCTTGCAAATAAATAAATAAATAGTTGAAAAATACCTATAATTCAGTGGCTTTTAGGATATTAGCAAAGACATGTAGCATAGCCTCTAATTCTAGAATAAATTCATCATCCCACCCAAAGATCCTCTGGGCCCATTAGCAGTCACCTCCCATTTTCTCGTCCTCCTGCTCCCACTTTCTTGAGCGACTACTAATCTTCTCCCTACAAAATTACCTGCTCTGTACATTTCATGTAAATGTAATCATAGCATGTAGCCTTTTGTGCCTGGCTTTTTGTGTAGCATGTTTTCAAGGCCCACTGTGTAGTCGTGTGTGTGTGTGTGTGTCCACTTTGCATCTCTTCTTCTGGCCATATCTAGACAACACTCCATTGTCTAGGTACAACATATGTTTTCTTCCAATTCATTGGTTGACATTCGGATGTTTCCACTCAATTATGAACTTTGTATGCTGCTATGAACATTTATACACAGTCTATAAATTTCACGTAGACAAGTGTTTTCATTTCTCTCGGACGTATACTAGGGACAGAACTTCTGGCTCATATGGTAACACTGTGTTTAACGTGGTGAGGAACGGCCAAACTGTTTCCCAAAGCAGCTGTACTATGTACAATATTCAATGTGCCGTGTACTCCCTCGGTAATAGTTCTTATTGTCTGTATATTTTGTGTGTGTGCAGTTATGGGTACCTTTGTGTGCTTGTGAGTAGAGACCAAAGGACAAGTACGGGTGGTGTTTCTTAGGAGCACCATCCACGTTTTGCAGATAGGGGCTTTCATTGGTCTGGAGCTTGCCACTTGTGCCAAACTGGACAGGAATCCACCTGCCTCTGACTCCCCAGCACTGGAATCATAGGCGTCTGCCACCATGTCTGACTTTTCTTCCCTCATCTCTTCTTCCCTGGAGGAGTTCCCTTTCCTGGGACAGATGATCACCCACTTCTGAGTATATCCTTTCCGGAAGATTGAGATTCCTGGCATCAAGACTGAACTGAGCAGCTCAGTCCCCTATCCAGTAGCCTCACTTAAAAAACGCCTACCTGGGTCTCAAGGTGGACCTTCCAATGTCTGGGGACCCAGTCTTGCACCTCTTTGAGCAAGAGCTTTGAGTTCTAAGTTCTCTTTTTAATCTCTAAGCACTATCTCTATAATAAAATCTATAATAAAATCTTTTTAAAGGTTATCTTGTGGTCTTTGGAGTTCATTCAGCAAAATTCGTAAGTCACGAATCTAGAGGCCACTAATTCAATGAAACTTTATGAGAACACTGAGCTTCTAGAACTGTAGCTCCTGACACCCCAGATTTTCATATCAGAGGCACGGGCAGAGGTTATGCATGGGTCTCTAAGGGAGGAAAACCTTGAACAGCCTATCAACTCTTAATCTCAACTCCACATCTTGTCTGAGATGGAATTGCCAGTTAGCACCATGCTCCACTGATTGCCAAAATTCAAGGCCAGTGATGCTGGAGTCACTACCTGGAGTCAATGTGATGCTCAGAAAGCAATTTGGAAAGCAACCATGGATCCCAGTACAGCTGAACACATTTCCTTCTGTCTAGTGATGCAATGGTGATGGCTTGTTCTTCTTAAGGTTGGTGTTCCATCATGCTACTATTCCCACCTACTTGTGTCTGAAATAGTTCCCCATAAATTTTTTAAATGTTATTTATTTATTTATTCATTCATTCATTTTCATTTGAGAGAATGAGAGAGAAAGAAGCAGACAGAAAGAGAGAATAGGTGCTCCAGAGCCTCCAGCCACTAACTCAGATGCATGTGCCACCTTGTGCATCTGGCTTACATGGGTCCTGGGGAATTGAACTGAGGTCCTTTGGCTTTGCAGGCAGACACCTTAACAGCTAAGCCATCTCTCCAGCCCTCACCATGAATTTTTAAAGACAATTATATTCTATATTCTATCTTTCGTCCTCCATCCTGCATGCATGATTGGATTCCCCTAGATTCTCTATTTCTTTTTCTTTTTTTCTTCTCAGTTAGAGTAGTCCATCTGCTATCAATCCTTGAAGACTTCCTAAGTTCCTGTGGAAAACTGATTTATTAAAACAACTCCACTGCAAAAATTAAAATCAGCATGCAAGTTAATAAGTAATACATCAGGGCAGACAGTGTGCCTGATGGTCCTGTGTTTTCTTGTACTAACACTTGCATCAACTGACAGGTGATGGGAGCGGCAGGTGGGGAGGTGATGGTCACACCATGGCCATCGTTCTCCCCATGTCTGCCCCTTCCCGAGGTTTGGCTGCTCTGTGAACAAATGGAAATATGGATATCCACTACCTGCAGATAGACAGAGATTGGTCAGGAAACAAGGCAACAGTTAGCCATGCTTACCATTTCCACTCATCGGAATTTTCCAGCACATTTTTATGACTCGGGCAAGCCACTTCTTCATTTCTAGTTGTTTTCTTGTTCTTCTCAAGCAGTGGTTTAATGTTGTCAGCACTGGTCTGAAGCTCATAGAGTATGCACAGACTTCAAGAACCATTTCACATTCAGAGTGCCTTTTATTTACTACATAACACAGTGAAAGAGTCACTGGCCAGGTGAAGCCAGTTTTCAAAGAGTAAAACTTACTGTTTGTTCCCAAATGTATGCCACTAATAATGACCAACCTAAAGTTTATATGTAATTTTATTCTATTTATTTATAGGGCAAGTACTCTCTCAGAGAGAAGTAGATAGTTTCCTAACACCAGACACATTTCTTCCCAGCCTACAAGGTAGCCAAATCTCTAAATTGACATGCTCACTGAATAAAAAATTTCACGTAATAGCATGATGTCAGATGCAAGAGGATCTCATAGAAGGGCATCTGGCTCCATAAATGATACAAGATATGTATCTTCTTTAGAAATTTTGGTAAATTGTTAAATAATAGACTGTGTACACTCAGGCTCAATTTAGCTGCACATGCTGGTGAGCAGATTGTCCTGGTGGGATGTCAGAAGTAGGGGACACATTGCATGATTCCATGTGAAATATCTCCCCCTTCCCTCTGAAATGGCCCACGGACTCAGAGATGCCCTGATCTGGGGCACTACCCGGGCGAACCACTCAATCTTTCAGTCTTGCAAGTTCACGGTGTTGTTTGTCCTGACTAGGTTTGGCTCAGACATGCACATGATACCCACTGTGAAGACCCTTTCTGTGGAGCTTCTGCACATAGTTTTAGCCTGGGAAGAGGTCAAGCATATCCCCTTACCATGTCTAGAGTGAATAAATCATTGCAGGGGACTTTAAAACAACTGCAGGGCCCTAGATGTTTCAAGAAAGGGCATATTCTTTATTTTTCATTCCTACATATGCTTTTCTTTAGAAACAACACAACTCTGACCAATTTCAAGTAGATTTCCAGGTCTTCTTAAGGATTTGAAAATCCATCATCTCTTACTCTAAATGATAGAATGAATCCTCCTGGATGGTATGACCACTGAAGCCATTTTAATAATGTTATCATTTTTATGCAGGCTGTATCTAAATAGAATGGTATGACTATCCTTTTAAAATGATGAAAACAAAAAAACAATGTAATCTTTCACTCCAGTGCCTTATACTTCTTCCAGCTGTCGTTGCTTATTTTTCATGGTAGATAGTCCTGATCCTCCGACGAGCTGGTTTTGTTTCAAGCAAACACTAATCTCTGTACATTCAGACTCGGAATTAACAGACTCGGCTTCACAGCTGCAATCAGGAAGGCATTTCGAAGCCTTATCTTTTAAAGGGCCTATACATGGTGGTATCATTGTCTTTAAGAGATTGCAAGTATATATACCATAAAAAGGTTTACTATTTAAAAGAAAAGTTTGGGCTACACTTTATATTTAAATCTGACAGAAGCACACATCCTGGTAGACCATATCTTCAGACTGCCAGAGCAGCTGATTGTAACAAGATTTCCTATAGACAGAGACGGTTTCTATATTGAGTAGCAAGTGGCAATTGTCTGTACATGTCTCCTGGTTTTGAAATGAATAAAGCTACAGTGCAGGGTTCTCCCAGCCTGATGAGGCCTCAGCTTTTTAGACAAAATGCTTTCATGAGCTTCCTATCTTACGCTACCCACATTCCACAAAGCATTCTATTCTCGAGATAAAATGAGCTGGATTTCTGGGGAAAAAAAAATTATATATATATATATATATATATATACATACATACATACACACACATATACATATATATATATCCTGGACTAGTGAGACACATACATACTAGTCAGCCTCAAATTTCTATAGGTTCCACATCTGTGGATTCAATCAATTGTATATAAAAAAAATAGAAAAAAATCTCATCCACGGCCCAGAAAGATGTCTCAGTGGGTAAAAATATGAGAATCTGAGTTTGACTCCCAGCACCCATGCCAAAAGCTGAGCAAGCGTGGCCATGGGTGCTTGTAAGCCCAGTACTGGGTGGGGCAGAGATAGGAGGACCACTGGGCTGCTTGTTCAGCCAGTCTAACTGAAAAACAGGAAGCTATAGGTCCAGTGAGAGACTGTCTCGGGGAGATAACGAGGACACTCAAGGTCTTCCTCTGGCCTCCCCTCACACGCACGCAGGGCAGTCACACCCACTCACACACACGCACACACGACACATACACCAAAACATCACAGTACATTCAGAGATTTTTCTTACAATTTATCACATTACAATCAGAGTCATACAGTATAGCAATGGTTTACATTGCATTTGGAATTATAAGTCCTCTGGATAGGATTTAAAGTATATGGGGAGGAAGCATGTAGGATCTATCAAAATATCATGCCATCTTAATATGGGACTTGAATATCAGCAGATGTTAATTACAAGGATCCTAGAACTACTCCCCACCTATATGAATGATGACCATATATATATAATTTGTTTTGTTTTTTGAGGTATGGTCTCACTTTAGCTCAGGCTGACCTGGAATTCACTATGTAGTCTCAGGTGGCCTCTAACTCATGGTGATCCTCCTACCTCTGCCTACCAAGTGCTGAGATTAAAGGCATGCGCCACCACACCCAGCTCTCTGAAATTTTTCACATGTACACATACACATATGTTACTTACATGTATGTGTGAGTATATATCGTCATAAGCATCACCTTGGTAATTCACAGAGTTTTCTGGAGGTCCTGGGATGAACTTCCAAACCAGACACAAGCTATAGGAGGAGGAGATTTATTGAAGCTTACAGGTCCGGGAGAATTTCCATAATGGTGGAAGAAACTGGAAGCTTACAGGTCCACACAGAAAAAACACCACCAGCACCATAAACAAACACACTCCAGGAGCCTCAGGCGGAGCTCAGGCACTCTGTATATCTTTAGGCTGAAATTCCAGACTCACCCTTTAACATGCCTTAGGGCTGGACCCTCATATCCATCCACAGTTATACCTCCTCCAGCCAGGCAGCTGGCTAAAGCTTTAATAAACTCCTGAGTCTATTGGGGGGACATCTATTCAAACTGCCACAGAATATGAGTGATCCTGGAGAGATGAGAAATTAAAAATATAGTCATTGGGATGGAGATACGGCTTAGCAGTTGAGGCACTTGCCTGTGAAGCCTAAGGACCCAGGTTCAATTCCCCCAGAACCCACGTAATACAGATGCACATGGTAGCGCATTCATTTGGAGTTCATTAGCAGTGGCTAGAGGCTCTGCTGAACCCATTCTCTCTCTAATTAATTAATTAAAATATATAGTCATCAGCCGGTGAATTCCAGGTCCGCCTGGGCTAGAGCAAGACCCTACCTCAAAAAACAAAAAAAAAAAAAAAAAAAATCAGAGGAGATGGGCTGATCTTGGTTTTGGTGGAGTTCCCTTAAGTGCAGGGGGTTTGAATAACAGATATTTAGACCCTAAGTGGAGGTTAAAGGGAGGTCTTTTCCACAATTGGTTTCAGAGGAATCCTTTCCAAGGTCACTCACTAAGAGATCAAGTTCTAAAGCAGACGGCATCCTTAGGATTGGCTGGTGAGTGTGAATGACGAGACGGCCCATCTATTTTTCATGAAGTTATAATTACACGCTGTCTGCCTCCCACAGGTTCAACCTTTCCAAATGAAGAACAGCCAGCTCTGAAGGCAGCTCTGCCATCTAAGGACACACCCAAGGGGGCCGGGAGGACAACCCCTGTTCCTTCCTCCAGTGTGACCCCACCCCGCAGGAGTTTACTTCCAGCGCCAAAATCCACTTCTGCACCTGCTGGTAAGACCTTCTGCCTCGTAGAGGCTCCATAGCGGAGTGCCCTTTCTGCATTAATGAAAAGCCCTTTGAAAATCTCTGTGTACATCAACTATTTAGAGGGGCTGGCTGATGAGTTTTAAATGACATTTAAAGTTCGTAATAATTCAACTGTTTTTCAAGGTACTTTCCTGTGTGTTTAAATTCTTACAAATGCCTCTCGCCGCTCCACCTGTCTGGAAACCCTTTGCATCACACCATTTGGACTTCGGAAAGAAAAACCAAGCTATTTTAAGCAGACTGGCATTTGGCTTGGGGAAGCCAGTGCTCATGAAATCATCTGAAGGGGCAGGGATAGGGAAGTGGAGCTAGCTCAGCGGTACCTCAGAAGCGAGCCTCAGAACCCCACAGGGAACTGCTGCCCCCTGCTGGCCACAGGCTTGCATCTGCAATGCTGAGCAGGATCCAGGGATTGGTGGCTCTTGGTGGCTCCCTGCCACTTTATGCCATGAAGCCGGTGGCTGGATATCAGGGGCTCAGCTGTGCAGAGATGAGTGGAGAAAAGGTATCTGACCAAGGCACTACCCAGGTAGCCCAAGGTTGGTTCCTGCCACAATGTCCTCTCCCGTGTCTCACTTAGGTGCATCTGTTCATCACTGCAATGTCTGCAGATGTTGTTCTTAGGGATGTGTGTGTGTGTGTGTGTGTGTGTGTGTGTTTTATTTTATTGTGGAAGGCACACTTTCCAGGAAGACAGAATGGGTGTTGAGCCCTGGTCCACCATAGATGAGTCATTAGATTTACATTGGTTTCCTCTGTCTTTTTCCTCTAAGAATATAATCATATATTAGTGTGTGTGTATGTGTGCACACCCATGCAAATGTGTGCATGTGGATTTTATGAGTTCACAAAATTGGGTTTGCATTAGAGGTTGAGCATCCCTAGTCTGTTCCAGGATTCACTTCCTCCCTTTCCCCAGTGTTTGTTGGTGGCTCCTTTAATTTTCTGAGGGAACTCCTACGGGCCCCCCACCACTGACTGCGATTCCTTGCAGCTCTTAAGGCTGAGCAGCACTAGTACTCCCACTTATTTATGCCTCTCTTATAGAAGACCCTTTGTGCTATATATGTGATCCTGGGTGAGGCTTACTAGTAGAGAATTAATGCTGGTTTGTGTGCAACACTGGATTCCAAGGAGGGTGCTGAACTCAAATCACCTTCCTCTTCAGGAGCTCAGAGCGGTCTTGGGTGCTTGCTGGTGTGTCTACGGTGTGAACTGGGTGGGCAGATCCAGGACCCGTTATCTGTTCGTGCTGGCAGGGGACTCTCAAAAGGACTAGGTGGGCTGCCTCATACTTGTGCCTTCACCATGCCAGCTGGTCTGTTCTGGATTGAGAGGGCAGAAGGTACCTGTATCCTCTATGCACTGGCTGATCTCCCCATGAGGACTGGGTAGGTGGGGTTTTACCTGTACCCCCTCCATGCTGGTTGTTTTTTTTTTTTCAAGCAGATCCAGCTGGGCAGAGTTGTACTCGAGCTCTCCCTGTGGTGGTTGTGCTCGCCCGCATGAATAGGTGGCGGTAATTCACATTTATTCTTTGACGTAGTGGTCCTACCCTTGGGAACCTTCCCCAAAGGTAGATTGGCAAAAATCCATTTCATAAAGTGATTCACAGCAGCACTGTTGGAAATCTTAGAAGATAAAAAATAAATAAATAGGGCTGGAGAGATGGCTTAGCGGTTAAGGCGCCTGCCTGCTAAGCCTAAGAACCCGGTTCCAATCTCCAGGTCCCACGTTTAGCCAGATGCAAAGTGACGCAAGGGCGCAATGCCACTTGACCACAAGGGGGCGCACACATCCTAATTTCGTTCACAGCAGCTGAGAGACTGCTGGCGCGCCCATCTCTATCTGTCTCCCTCTCCCTCTCTGTCTGTCTGTCTCTGTATCTCTCCAAAAATGAATAAATAAATAAATAAATAAAATAATAAATAAATAAATAAATAACACCTTTACTACCCATTAACAGCACAGCAGCCACATGCATTCTGATGCAGCCCCAGAATGCACGGGGTGTGGCTGTGAGGAAGTGAGGAATGAATCGGTTGCTGCCAGAAAATGATTTCCTGGAGCTGCCGGGAAGTAGTCAAAGCAAGGTGGAGAGAAGCGTACACAGTAGGCTTCCTTTGCTGAACTATGGACATTTTATACTATCTGTGTACTTAGACGAAGGAAAATGATAGAAAGCTAAGCCGTGAATTTTAAAAATAAGAAAAAGATTACCAACAAGGGAAAAGGTTTAGGAGGAGGGAACAGGAAGTGAAGCTAATGATTGTACTTGAGTTTCTACATTTGACGTAAAAGTCACCTAAAGAGTTCACACAGTGGCACATTAATATTAAGTTGAAAAGACACGGTCTGACCTAACCACAGTGGTATTAAACAGGTTGAAAGCAATTGTAGAGCCTGCTGGTGGCAGAACCACAGCATAGAACTATTCCAGGGGACTTTATGGCCCAGTAATTTAGTGTTCAGCCCCCGTGGATATTCCCTAGATTCAGAAAGATTGCAACAGAAACATCTTAATGTACATCCAGCAGTTTGTACTGTGGGTGGTAATGCTATGTTGTGAATATCCGCTGATATTCTGAATTTGTGTGTTGCAGGACAAATCTGATGAGGTATTGCAGGATAAAATAAACCCATCACACATGTAAAAGAAATCCCAGCTCTGTCTACTGGCAAGTTATAAGTAACTAAACAATACCAATGATTTCCAAAATATTTCCCATTATAAACAGATAGGGGGCTGGAGAGATGGTTTAGCAGTTCAACGCTTGCCTGTGAAGCCTAAGGACCCTGGTTCGAGGCTTGATTCCCCAGGACCCATGTAAGCAAGATGCACAAGAGGGTGCATGCATCTGGAGTTCGTTTGCAGTGGCTGGAGGCCATGGCGCGTCTATTCTCTCTCTCTCTCTCTCTGTCTCTTTCTCTCAAATAAATAAATAAATAAAATTTATTTAAAAAAATAAATGGGGGGTGGCTGGAGAGATGGCTTAGCAGTTAAAGTGCATGCCTGTGAAGCCTAAGGACTCAGGTTCAATTCTCCAGGTTCCACATAAGCCAGATGCACAAGGGGACGCATGCATCTGGAGTTTATTTGCAGTGGCTACAGACCCTGGCGTGCCCATTCTCACTCTTTCTCTCTCTCTCTCTCTCCCTCTCTCTTTCTCTAATAAATAAATAAAAATAAAATCTTTGAAAAAACAACAGATGGGGGTCCCGGAAGAAACAACTTGTTCCACCTCGGACAGGAAGTGTAGACACCCAGAACAGGAAGTGTAAACACCCAGAACATCTTGCCTGCCGCAACAGAGAGCCGATGAGGGGTATAGCAAGGGCTCTGAATCCACTGGGAAAGAAAAGAACTTAAACAGTCAGTGAGTCAGAACATCAGTCTATCAGTAACTAGGTGGATTTGTCTTCATGAAATTATACATATATCCTTTTGTGCATATGATGCAAAGCAGAGCCAACAAAAACAAAACTAGGCACAATGAAACACGTCACTATCTTGAAATCTGGCAGAGAAACTAAAAGTGAAACATTTGAACTGTTTTCCCATTCCGTCTTACCTCACAACAACCAAAGAGACGACGAGGAAAAGTTCTTTCTATAGGAGAATTCTCGCTAATAATAAGAAGTGACTTTAAAAACGACCTTTGTGTAGCTTCTAATGAGTGAGTACATGAAAGCAGTGATTATCAATCAAGAGAGATGGCCGAACGTAGGAGCTTTGCAGTTGGAGATGTATGGAAATTCCCTGTGAATTAGTCTGGGGCAAGAGGGATCTGCTCCAGCTTCTAGATTCAACTGATAATGAACAGGAAATATAAAAGAATAGAGATGCATGTTAAATACCACCATGGGGACAGAATCAGACTGAGGAGTGTAATGGGAAAAACCAGCTCATATACTCAATAATAAGAGCATCAGAAATTTTTTAAAAGGGCTGGAGAGATGGCTTAGCAGTTAAGGCACACACCTTCAAAACCTAAGGACCCCGGTTCAATTCTCCAGATCCCACATAAGCCAGATGCACATGGTGGCACATGCATCTGGAGTTCATTTGCAGTGGCTAGAGGCCCTGGTGTGCCCATTCTCACTCTCTCTCTCTCTCTCTCTCTCTCTCTTTCGCCCTCTCTCTGTCTGTAATAAATAAATAAAACAAAATAAATCTTTAAAAGTAAATAAAAGTGATGAAGTTGGAAGCTGTAGATTACCAAAAACTGATATATCCAATTGCTTATACATATGTATTCCCAAACATGAATCTCACTGCAGATCCTGATGGAAACAAACACATTTTTAAAATTTAAGATAATGGGGAAAATGTGACCAACTGGCTGTTGGACAACATTAAACAGTTTTAAGTATGATGAGAGCCCTGTGGCTGTGCTTTCAGGAGTCGTGTTTGGGAAATTCACATATATAAGATGCTGTGCTGTGTTAGTCAGCTTTCTGCTACTGTGACAAATGCCCACAATATCTAATGTATTTTGATTTTGGTTCACAGTGGTGGAAGTTTTAATCTGTGATCAGTTGGTCCTGTTGTTTTTGAACTTGTGACAAGGAAACACATCCTGGCATGGGGGTGGGAGGATCACATGGCAAACAAAGCTGTCAGCTCTGGCTATGGAAAAAGGGCAAGAGGAAGGGGCTAAGGTCTTGCTCTTCTGTGTGTGCATATCCCCAATGACTAAAAGACCTTCTGGTAGGCCCCAAGTGTCCACCACCCCCTTCCACAATGCTAGGCTGATGACAAATTTTGAACACCTGCATCTTTGGGTGACATTAAAAAATGATATTTATTTATTTATTTGCATGTGTGTGCACATATACATGTATGTATGGGTGCACCAGTCTCCTGCCATTGCAAACAAACTCAGGATGCATGCCCCGCTTGTATGTGAGTGCCAGGGAATTGAACCCAGATGGCAGGTATTACAAGCGAGTGCCTTTAACCACTGAGCCATCTGCCCAGCTCCTCTGGGTGACATTTCAGACCCGAACCATTGCAAATGCTATCTGAGATCTCCTTAAAAATAATTCAGGGTGGTGGTGTGCTAAACAATGTCCTCCATTCATGGCTTGTTGTTGAACTGGGTAGTGGAATATTTGACTAGACTAACTGTTCTTTAGTCTCTGTTTGAAGTGTTGCATAATAACATGGTAAAATGTGAAATGGAGTGGTTATTTTAGTGCAGGCAGAATTAACTGGAAATAAGCTATTTCCAGGGTAAAGAAAAGGGGGAATGCCAGCAGTACTTTTCCACGTGTTTCTGCTACTTCGGATATTTTCAAGAGCCGCGTGATCTTAATAATAGTTCTTTCCTATTTTTCATTACTGCTCAAAACACTTTAGCAGGCTGAATCTAATTTGGTTCTCATAAAGACCCGAATGGTTATTTTGCAGATGGGGAAACTTGTAAGGTTTGGGAGTGACCACGACCATGCAAACCACTCTGAGGCAAAGATGAAAACTTTTATTCGGGAAAAGCATGAGCTGCCAGGGCTGGCTCACAAGAGAGGAGCACAGCCCACCTGAGTTCGTCAGGTAGTGGGCTTTATAGCGTCAGTTGGGGGAAGGTGAGGAAGGGGAAGAACTCCTTTGTTCTTGACATTAGCCATTTCAAAAAGCTAGGGTGTGAGACCAGAACAGTGACCAGTGACTTAGGAGATAAATGGGGCAGGAAACCATGACTGGGGCCATTGTTAGGCAAGGAAGGGATAATGGCTGGGCAGTTTCTTGAGGAATGTAGATAATCCACTTCCTTATGCCTCTGTCCCATCCTGCTGTCCTTGGTGACTCCATTTTGGGAACCTGTCCCACCTAACAGAACTAAGACTCAGAAAAGTAGGGTGAGTTGTTCATGGTCATATGGTATCAGCCATAAATAAATGTATGCTATGTATGTTTCCTGTCTTCTCACATACTATTATTAACATCCAAATGGAGATTCTTAGAACTCTGTCTGTGGACTGCAGTATGTCCATTACCAATTAATGTCCTGTGTATAAACTGGGAGTGGATAGGATGGTGCCCAGTGCTTCTTGCTCAAGTTGAGGTTACCTGGTTGAGAGTTTGCCTCCGTGTCTGTTTGGTCACTGCTTACTCCTCACTCTTGGTGAGCCTATCCCACCGCCACATGATGTGAAGGTTTTATATATTTCCAAATAATGCCACTTGGGGAGAAAAGTATGAGCTTTTCCCTAAAAACTAAAGCCGTCATGTGTGTGTCTCTGTGTGTCTGCGCACATGCGTGTTCATGTGCACATGCCTCTACCAAACCTCCCTCCCTAAGTACATGTCTGTTATTCTTCCAGAGGCAGATGTTCATGTGTGTACTTGATTTTCCTTCTTCGAAAAAGCTCTCATTTTCATTCTTAGAAACATAAAAACTTCCTTTCAAGCTATTTAAAGGCATCCAGTAAAATTAGTGGCCTTGTTCTTCTAAGGAAATTTTTATGACATAACAATTAATTCCTTTTTTAAACAGATCTTTTTAAAAATATTTATTTATTTGAGAGTGATAGAGAGAGAAAGAGGCAGAGAGAGAGAGAGAGAGGAGAGAGAGAATGGGCGTGCCTCCAGCCACTGCAAATGAACTCTAGATGCATGCACCACCTTGTGCATCTGGTTTACGTTGGTACTGGGGAATTGAGCCTCAAACCATGGTCTTTAGGCTTCCCAAGCAAGCGCTTAACCAGTAAGCCATCTCTCCAGCCCCCCCAATTACTCCCTTTTATTCCAAATCAAGGCATATTGTATACTTGTCAGGCCTTTACTAATGCAGTGGCTGGGTTATTGAGTGCTTCCCTCCTAGCTTTGAGCTTTGAAACTGATGACATGGGTTGAGCATCACACAGAGTCTGTCTGCTGGAATGTGGTTTTTCCTCTGCACTGCTGAACAAATGGTCTTGAGGAAGGAAGTTAGTTTAGGGGAGAAGGGTCAGAGCAGAGTGTAGGGTGTGTAGATGAGTTAAGGGGAGGGACAAATGAAGGTTAATTTCAGTATTTGTGTATTTCAGTATTCTAATCATGTAAGTTTCATTAAAGGCCTTGTTCTGGCTAGAAGAAACTGGAAAGAAAGCAGGACCCTAAAATGTCTTCACTTTCAGATTAATCTTCTTAAATACTAAGATTCAAAGGGCATTTATCGAATACCCACCAGGTTTTATGTCCTCTTACTTATATTGATTCTCAACATGATACATTATTGAAACTGATGGAGATCTATGAAAAGATTTGCCAATGTGGATTTGATGGGGTGATGGGGTGGGCTTGGTGCCCATCCAGCCTTGTCATGGGTAATGGGGCTCATTTCCCACCCTGCCCTTAGTCCATACTTGACCCATGCTAGAAAAGGTTGTATAGTCTATTATCTGTAGAAAGTAAACATTATTTCTTATCCTTCAATTACTGATTCGACCTGGAGCTCCAGTAAGTGTCATAGATATGATACCAAAATCCTCTACAACTCTATGGTAGGAAAAATAGAGATTTCAATTTACTACACAGAAATAAGAAAAACATTTCATATGATATATAAACATATAGTTATGTAAAATATATATAAAAATAAATAAATTTATTATGTAAATGCATTTATATGATAAATATACTTATATAATAAATATGACATAATAAAATATCAGCAAATAAAGAATTTATTTTAACCTATGGAAAATCTAGAAATATTAATGCAAAGCAAACATTAAAACCAAGAGCCATGGCTGGAGAGATGGCTTAGCAGTTAAGGCACTTGCCAGCAAAACCAAAGGACCCAGGTTCAATTCCCCAGGACCCATGTACACCAGATGCACAAGGTGGCACATGTGTCTGGAGTTTGTTTGCAGTGGCTGGAGGCCCTTGTGTGCCTGTAGCAGAGAGCTTCAGGTTCGCTGAGATGAACTTCCAGACCAGGCACAGGTATGGAGGAAGGGATATTATTTATTGAAGCTTACAGATCCAGGGGAGGTTCCAGAATGGCAGAAGAAGCTGGCCTGTCTTCACAGGGCCAAGCAAGAGAGAAAAACCAACCAGCCACACAGCAGACAGAGCAAAACTACAGCCAAAAGAGTCACACAGCACACTACAGGAACTCCTGCTAGGCACACTTTGCATATCTTTACAATGGAATCTCAAACCTACCACCACACCTTAAGACTGGCTCCCAGTGACATTGCCTCTAGCAAGGTGATTGCAGATGCAAACTATAACTAATAAAACACTGAATATATTGGGAGACATATGATGCAAACTATAACTAATAAAACACTGAATATATTGGGAGACATATATTCAAACTACCACAGTGCCCTTCCCTCTCTTTCTTTCTTTCTCTCTCTCTTTCAAATAAATAAATAAAAATAAAATATGGGTGAAAAGTCCCAGAAAGTGTCCTTTAAAACAATTATTTATTTATTTATTTATTTGAGAGAAAGAGAGAAAAGAGACAGATGGAGAGAGAGAATGGGCACTCCAGGGCCTTTAGCCACTGCAGATGAGTTCCAGACACATGTACCACCTTGTGCATCTGGCTTACATGGGTATTAAGGAATCAAACCTGGGTCCTCAGGCTTTGCAGGCAAGTGCCTTAATCACTAAGCCATCTCTCCAGCCCCCAGAAAGTTTATTTTATTTTATTTATTTTTGCTGCCTTTTGTCTATAAGTACTGTAGTGGTTTGATTCAGGTGTCCCCCATAAACTTCAAGTGTTCTGAATGCTAGGTTCCCAGCTGATGGCAACTTGTTAACACCTCCTGGAGGCAGAGTTAAGTAGTTATCCAGCTTCCCCTTGCCAGTGTTTGGCAAACACTGTTGTCATGTTGACAAGCATGTCACCCTTGTATCCATTATCATGGAGCTTCCCCCTTGAGCCTGTATAAACCTGCTGGGATTTCAAAATGAAACAGAACTGCAACAAGTAAGCAGCTTAAAAGGCGGTTAAGTTTCCTGGCCTTCAGAAAACATGCAGCAAGCATCATTGTATCACTTACTTTCACATTGCTGGGACAAAAGAACAGAACAGAAGCAGCTTATGGCAGGAAAGAGGGCACGCTGGCTTACAGTAGCAGAGAGTAGAGTCCATCCCGGTGGGGAAAACATGGCAGGGGCATAGACAGGGCACAGTACGTCACAGGAAGCAGACAGAGAGAGGACAGTAGCAAGCGTGGCTGGACAACAACAGCCCAAGGCTCTTCCCCCACCCCCAGGGACACGGTTCCTCCAGCAAGGAGCCATGTCCTAAAGGTTCCACAACCTTCCCAAACCGTGCCGCTTTGATGAGGACCACGAGTTCAAACACGTGAGCCTATGGGGGACGCTTTGTACTGAAACCCCTAAAATAACAGTTACACTTTCCTGTGGGGCCTTCCCTGAGACACATCCCTAACTGCATAGATGTACCCTTGTCATGGAATGACTGTTTGGGATACTACAATGATGCTGCAAAGGTGAGGTCTTTGTGACATGATTAAGTCTTGATGATTCTGTTCTTCTAAATGATGTTAGTACCGTGGGTACTAAAGAAAAGGTCTAAGGAGTGGAGCTCTCCGTCTTTACACCATGTGATCACCCATGGAAGGCACTGTCCCTTAGAAACAGGGCCTCACCACACATGGAACTTGCAGGCATCTTGTTTTGGGGCTTCCTGCTTTCCAATATCATGAGAAGTAAGTTTTGTCACTCAAAAATTACCCAGACAAAGCCATTTTTAAAAAAAAATTTATTTATTTATTTTCAAGCAGAGAGAGAGAGAAGAGAGGCAGACAGAGAGAATGGGCACCACAGGGCCTCTAGCCACTGAAAACGAACTCCAGATGCATGCGTCCCCTTGTGCATCTGGCTTACGTGGGTCCTGGAGAATTGAATAAGGATCCTTTGGCTGTATAGGCAAACTCCTTAACTGCTAAGCCATTTCTCCAGCCCCATTTTTTTTATTGCAGCCTGAATGGGCTAAGTCTGGCCCTGGCCCTGGCCCCTGCACAACCCATTCCTTCCTTTGGTTAACATCTGTCTTTCCTTCAGATCTGACCCTGGTGTTGCTTCTTTGGGGACCTTCCCCTTCATAGCTCCTCTCATAAGTGCCATCCTAAGACTGTCTGCTCAATGCTTCTCTGACCCCTGATCCATGCAATCATGCTTCTAATCGCCGAATTCTTAGCCACCAGCAAGGTTCCCGGAACACCTCAGGCTCTTAGGAAATACCTATTGAGTGTGGGGCATGTATGACAATGAAAGCTCAGAAGTTACTTGTGACTTGCTGTAAGTGCTTATATAATGAAGCAACAAGATATCCCAGATCTCTGTGCATTTCACAGCCGTTGTTGACAAAAGATAAATGGTATTCTGACACCTTTAGTTTTACATGTACTTCTTGGGGTTTGACTTTCTAATAGCAATGAAATCCTTGTTCCCTTGTTCTGCCGTCACACTAGCTGAACAGCAGAGGGCAGGCATGCAGATCACTGTCCCATCCCAAGTGATTGGATTGTCTGAGCTCTGGGGTGTTCTCGTTGTTAAGTATTTAGATAACACACATCCTTACTATTGTTTCTTGCATGGATTCTCTCTCTCTCTCTCTCTCTCTCTCTCACACACACACACACACACACACACACACACACACCCACACACACACAATGCAGGCAATCAAACTCAGGGCCATGTTCATACACCACAACCCAAGAAACATTTCTAAACTGTGATTTTTTTTTTTACTTCCTTTTCTTGGTGATGCTAAGTAAAGGTGGCTAAGCTCTCATGTCTCAGTGTCACCTGCTTAATGACTGACATGCTGTTAAATATGGAACCTGTGCAGCAACAGAGCAGGCATGGGAGTTTGCTGTCCCTTTAAACTAGACTTCTGGTGGGGGCAGGGGTGTGAGGGACTTTGGTTAACTCACTCACCAAATGTCTGCTTGCTGGAAGAGGCAGGTGACTTAGATGTGAGGGGACCTGGAACAGCCTTTCCCTTGAGGAACTCACAGGAAAGTAAATGGATTGTAACCTAATGATTAGATTGAAAGCAAGAGCTGTGTAGTCTTTCTGCCCAGTTCTCGTTATTTCTAGCAAACCAAAAATTCATAGTGAGATGGGGTAAGAAAAAGAATGCCCTGAAAACGTTTACAGTTCACCTTATTAGGCTTTATTAATGATTGGCTGAATCCTTTTCTGTGACTTTTTTTGTTAAATAACCTCCTAGGTTTTATTATTTGCCAAGTTTCTAAGTCTAGAAAAGACCCAGTGTAGTCTATAGGCAGGAGGACCAAAGTATCAGGCACTGGACGAAATTCCTGGGGTTAAAACCATGTGGCAAGACTAGGCTTCGTGCTTCCTGACTTTTTAATTTTGTGAGTTAAAAAATGACAGTGAATAACATAGTTAATAATAACTTCAAGTAGGCCTTTATAGCATAGTTTTCAGATAAAATAATTAGAAATAGTTTAAGATTTTGGAATAGGGAGAGCATTTCTAAGTAGGACATGAAACCTAGAAGTAGTTTTAAATGCCTAAATAGGGGGGAAAATCAAAGCATTGCCACTAAAATCAGGAGTGTCCACTTTCTACATTTTTGTTTAATATATTGCTGGAAGTCTGAGCTAAGGCAACAAAGTGAATAAAGCACACATACAAATAGGAAGGAAGAAGTCAGTGGATCCTTGTTTGCAAATGATAGGAGTTTATACATAAGAGATTCTAATCACTCCACCAGAAAACTCTTAGAATTTATAAACACTTTTAGCATAGTGTCAGATTTACAAAAATTAACACACACACACACACACACACACACACACACACACACACACACAAACTGTTCCCTTCCTATACACCAAGCTAAGGAAGAAATCGGGGAAGTAACTGCATTTACAATTGACTCAAAAATATCTAGAAATAAACCTAACCAAAGCAGTAAATGACCTTTATAATGAAACCTATAAAACTCCAGGGGGAAACTGAAGACATGATAAAATGGAAAGCTCTCCCATGCTCATGGATTGGAAGAATTAATATAGTGAAAATGGCTATTTTACCAAAAGCAATCTACAGAACCAATGCTGTCCCCATAAAAATTCCAATGTCATTTTTCAAAGAAATAGAAAGGGCAATCTTAAAATTAACTTGGAGCACAAAAGATTTCAGAGAGCCAAAACAAAAACAAAACAAAAAGAAAGAAAGAAAAGAAAAATACCGAAGGGAAAGAAATAATACAGTGGGAGGTATCCTTACGCCTGATTTCAAGCTGTATTTCAGAGCCATAGAAACAAAGACACTATGGTGCTGGCACAAAAATCGACAAGTAGATCAATGGGACAGAACAGAAGATCCTGACAAATGATCCACAGCTAGGTTAGGCCACTGATGATCTCAATCCCGCCAGCAGCCCACATAGTACCTCTGGGCACTATGAAAGCCAGCTCCCAGGGAGGAAGCTTCCAGCTCATTTACAGCTTGATCTCTCCCTGTACTATGACTGACACATTTACTGTCTTCAACAATAGGAACTTACCATCTAGTTTTGGTGGGTAACCAAGAAGAGTGTCAATAGACCACGTTGTATAGACAGGGTCTCCTTTGTGACCTCTCTGACCAACTATTCATAGAAATACTTTATGGGGCTGCAGAGATGGCTTAGTGGTTAAGGCGCCTGCCTGCGAAGCCTAAGAACGCCCATTCGATTCTCCAGGTCCCACGTTTAGCCAATGCTGCTCTTGCCCACAAAGGGCGCACACATCTGGAATTTGTTCACAGTGGCTGAAAGGCTGCTGGTGCACCCATTCTGTCTGTCTGTCTGTCTCTCTCTCTGTGTGTGTGTGTGTGTGTGTGTGTGTGTGTTCTCTCTCTCTCTCTCTCTCTCTCTCTCTCAAAAAAAAAAAAAAAAAAAATACTTTATGGTTTTTTGCAGCTTAAAGCAATGGCATTGTTTGTTTTGCTCATACAGCTGTCTTTTGGGCAGGGCTCAGCAGACATAGCTTTTCCATCTTCTACTCCACTTGAAGGTTGCAGACTGAGGTTGTGAGAAGGAACATGTGTCTATCTGTATCCTAACTGATCATTCTGGGGGTTGTCAGCTAAATTACCTGCATGGGACCTCTAGATAAGCTGGTGAAAGAGATGACTGTTTCCAGAGATGAACCAGGTGACAGCCTGGGAGGTCACAGAGCATCAAGACCTTCTGTACATCAGGGTTCTGCCTGGGGAAACAAGAGCTTTTGTGATCTGTGAAGACAGTTGATTGTATGGCACTATTCAGGTCGGGCCCTAGCCAGGCTGCCTGCCAGGAGGAACCAGGAAGTGGCTTCTGTGGACGTGGCATCCTTCACAGGTCTGGCATGACAGCAGCTACAGCCCCATGCCTGCAAGCAACCTGCTGCGAGATGATCTGCCCGGAGACAGGCTGTCATTGGTCACAAGAAGGGAACCACCCCGTACAATGATTGGCCAGCCAAACCCTTAAAAACCCCTACACTTCCTTGAATAAACGAGTCTGCAGCAGCTCACCCTCTGTCTGCTTTCACCCGACTCCCGGTGTCTGTGTCTTGACTCCACACCTCTCACCCCCTGCCTGGTGGAGCCCCTGTGTCCCCTCCTGTGCTGGCCCTAGGAGGGACCCTAACAGTCGATAATTCTCGAGACTTTAGATAATAGAAATACAAGATTTTCCGAGGGTTTTTTTTGAAAGTTAATAACCAAGATGAGTTTAAAGAGTTTATTTTAGGCTTACAGAACACAGGGGAAACACCATCAATGGCAGAAGAAGCTGGGTTACTTCATCATACATCCACAGCACAGAGAAAACAGCCAGAGCCCAGGCTGGTTCTGAACACACCATAGGGCTGGGCTCAAGATCCACCCTTAGTGATGCACCTCCTCCAGCAGGGATCTACCTGCTGGAGACGAAGTGGGAGGCCCAATGGAACATACCGGAGGCTATGTATGGGCCAGTTACACTCACACCACCACCGTGGACAGCCTGAACTTAGAACTTTGAAGGAGTGAGGCCAGTCCATCAGCTACGTGTTCATTTGCTCCTCAGTACCCTGCAGGCATAGTGTTCCTTCCAGAAAAGTCTTCTAGGGGAAGGTCTTGAGTGACAACAGAAGAAGTTGAGCTGACGTGGGGGCCACATCTGTGCCAGGAACAAAACTATTAGTTCCAAAGATGGGCTGTGTGATCAGTGTGAGGTATTTGCAGGATGCAGTTTGAGGGGATACAGTCTACTGTGGCAGGAAAGGCATAGCAGCAGGAGAAGAGAAGCAGAGACAGACAAATGAAGTAGGGATATTGCTTATAGTCCTAAATCCATTACGTTTTAATACAATGTTAAATAACGATGGTTTGGATATATTTCTTGTGGAAGCCAGAGGAGTAAAATTTCACAGTATGCCTCCTCTGACGTTTGACTTCTGAGGAGGAGATTAGAGAACTCATAAAAGTTAATTTTCAGCATGTGAATTCGACCATCCCCCAAAGGGACAATTGTTCTCAGTTCAATTTATGATGCAAACAAGTAGATGCCTAATGATATTCTGTGTTGATAATCAAAAGCGTCTGCATCCGTAACTGTGTTAGATACCAGACATATCAACCAAATCATTTTATTACTTTATTTGCTTCCCCTTCATGTCCCTGTCCCCCCACCCTGCTTTCACCCTCCTATCCCCAGAACTCTCCTTTCAACTTTCATACCACTTAATATCTGCCGTCTTTCCTACTTTTCTCCCTTGTGTGTTAATTTTGTAGCCCGCCACTTTGCTGAAAGTGTTTATAAGTTCTAAGAGTTTTCTGGTGGAGCTATTAGGATCGCATATGTATAAAAACATGTCATCTGAAAGTAAGGATCCATTGACCTCTTCTTTGCTATTTGTATCAGTTTTATTTGCTTCTCTGGTTTTGTTGCCTTGGCTCAGACTTCCAGCAATATGTTAAACAAAAATGTCTTATTCCTGATTTTAGTAGAAATGCTTTGAATTTTTCCCCATTTAGTATAATGTTGGCTATAGGTACAAATATAGCTTTTATTATGTTTTAAAGTATATTTTATTTATTTATTTGAGAGAGAGAAAGAGTTACAGAGAGAGAGAGAGAGAATGGGCACATCAGAGCACCTCCAGCCACTGCAAGCGAACTCCAGATGCACGCACCCCCTTGTACATCTGGCTTACATGGGTCCTGGGAATCAAACTGGGATCCTTTGGCTTTGCAGGCAAACGCCTTAACCACTAAGCCATTTCTCCAGCCCAGCTTTTATTACGTTTTGATATATTCCTTTTATTCCCAGTTTCTTCAGGATTTTTATCATAATGGTATGTTAGATTTTTGTCAAATGCCTTTTCTGTATCAATCCAGATAACCATGTGACTTCTGTCCTTAAATCTACTTCTGTAATGTGCTACATTTATTGCCCTATCTGGGTTGAAACATCCCTGACTCTCTGGAATTAGGCCAATTGAAATGGAATCAGTGATTTTTTTGATATATTCTTGTATTTGGTTTGCAAGTATTTTGTTGATAAATTTTATGTCTATGGTCAACAGGGAAATTGGTCTGGAATTTTCCATTTCTGTTCTATCTTTGTCTATTATTTTAATTTCAGTAATTTCTACCCTTGCCTTGATTATTTCCACCTACTGATACTGCATTTGGCTTGTTCTTGTTTTTCCAAGGCCCTATGATAAATTGTTAAGTTATTCATTTGAGTCTTCTTGTATATCATAATACAGGCACTTAGTCCTCTGAACTTACCTCTCACGACTGTTTCCATTGTGTCCCATGGGTTTTGGTATGTTGTATTTTCATTTTTATTTCTAGAAATTTTTTGATGTGCTTTTTAAAATTATTTCCTTAATGACCCAATCAACGTGCAATAGCGTACTGTTTAATTTCCCTGAGTTGGTGTATGTTGTAGTCAGGTTCGCATTGCTGGCAGAAATGACCCAACCAAGAACAGCTTGTAGGAAAAAAAAAGGTTTATTTTGGCTTACAGACTCAAGAGGAAGCTCCATCATGGCAGGGAAAACGATGGCTTGAGCAGAGGGTGGACATCACCCCCTGACCAACATAAGGTGGACAAAAGCAACAGGAGAGTGTGTCAGACACTGGCAAGGGGAAAGTGGCTATAATATCCATAAGCCCGCCCCCAACAATACACGGCCTCCAGGAGGTGTTAGTTCCCAAATCTCCATCAGCTGCTCCTAAAAAGTTCTAAAATAGTTCAGAAATTTTGCCTCAATCTTTTGGTGGTTCTTTTTTCCTCAAAATTCTCATGACAAGTTTTTCTGTTGTTTACAAATCCAATACAAAGTCTCCCCAGTGCATGGATGCATATAATTTTATAGGAACATCTGGGATTTACCCATTGACTCCACTCACTGGTTTGCACTATTACAGCAAATGAGAACATTATTTTCAGTTGAAATATTGATCTGAACATAGATCATTTCTTGGTCAATATTCCCTCTGATTCTGTGGTGGCATGATATAGCATACACAATATGACTCTTTCCATACTAAGCTATGAAGAGATTTCCTGTGATTACATAGATAAAGAACAGCTGGTTTCTTCTCATTTGGATTTCTTCCCACTTGGACAACTATTTCCTGAGAATCATGGACTACAGAAACTCTATTGTATAATAAAATTACTTTTACTTCTTTAAAAGCATGTTGTTAAACTCTACACATGTAGGTATTTCTGGGCATACTACATTTCCAAAATGCTTGTGAACATCTTCAAAGTGTGCTTTTGAACACGTAAGTACACATGTGCCAGGCAGAGGTGTTACCACAAGCTCTCCCGGCCCTGTCCCTCATTGATCGCACATGGCCTATCTTTTGTAGAAACGTATAAAATGAAGACATTGACAAAGTGCTGGAAGCACAAAAAGGACATGGCTTTAGAAGAATGCAGGGGACGCCAAGTACCATTGACTGCTACTGGAAGGTTGCTTATAGATGCTGTGGGGGGAGTTATTACTCTTACATGTGGTATCTGTTCCCCTGATGTACATAGCTCGAAGAGCAGATTATTTTCTGAGAATGAAGAAAAAAATCATGCTGCCTCACAATGCGGTGGTTCCTGTTGACTCAGGAGTATTCCACCCCATCCCAGGAGTAGGCAGGGGAGGAGGCAAATACAGAGCCATTAGGGCTGTTCAGAGTAGGCAGTGTTATTGCTTTGGTGCGGAGTGTTCTCCCTAAGGCTGGGGTTTGAATTGTTATCACAGCTTCAACTTATTTGTCACTGTGAGACTGCTGCGGGGAAGCCAACAATTGTTTGGGAAATAGAGCAGGTTGGAGTAGAGCAGAGCGGAGCAAGTGTTTAAAAAGAATTTTGGTGGGAGAAAATTGAGGGCAGTAAATGTGAGACCTCTTCCCTTACATGAGGTCACAGTTTTATTAAAAATAGGATGGCAGTGTTACACGGAGTATCTAGTCAGAGGATCTGCTCACTCCATCATTAAGAAAGCCACGTGATGGCTCAGCAGATATAGGTGCCTACTTGCAAAGCCTGCCAGACCGGGTTCAATCCCCTGGGACCCAAAAAAGGCAAATGCAATCCAAAGCTCATGGATGATTAGGCAAAACACACTGTCTCAGGAGGTGGAGCCCAGACACCTTAAGGTTGCTGACCTCCACATGCACACCATGGCATGTGTAGCTCATATACACACGAATAATAAATGAATGAATAATTTTTTAAAGAGACAGTCACATGAGGCTGTCCTAGATGGCCTGTGTGTGTATGCTGTCTGGTAGTCAGCAAGGCTGGGAAGCTCTGTGGATCCGATGCTGTGACACTGCATGACACCCCAGGAAACAGGGACAGCTAGCTATTTGGATAGTCATCCAGTCATTCCACAAAGATGTACTATGCATTTGCTTGGAGTTGAGCAATGTACTGTTACCTGGGGAAATTTTGATAAGTGAGGTAGGGGCTGTCCCTATTCCTGCAGAGCTGTCTGTCAGTGGCATAGGGGTCACACAATTATACACCATTTTAAACATTATTTATTTATTTATTTATTTTTATTTATTCATTTGAGAGACAGAGATCGACAGAAAGAAGCAACACAGAGTGAGTGGGTATGGGCAGGCCAGGGCTTCCTGACGCTGCAGATGAACTCCAGACACGTGTGCCACTTTGTGCATCTGACTTTGCATGGGTACTGGGCAATCGAACCCAGGCTGTAAGGTTTTGCAAGCAAGTGCCTTTTGCCACTGTAGCAAATCAGGTTCACGTGCTGGGATGGAACTCCAGACTATACACAGATATGGGAGGAAGGGAATTTATTTGAAGCTTAGCGCTCAAGGGGAAGTTCCATCATGGGAAAAGAAGTTGGCCCACTTGCACAGGTCCACACAGAGAGAAATACCACCACCAACACACAAGCAAACAGCCCACTTCAGGAACCCAGGCAGAACTCTAGCACTTTGCATATGTTTAGATTGCAATTTTGGGCCCACCTCTAACCCCCCATCTTAGGGCTGGACCCTAGGATCCACCCACGGTGACAGCAAGTTACAAGCTGTTAAGAAAACTCCTGAATCGACTGGGGGACATCCATTGAAACCACCACAACTGCTGAGTCATCTCTCCAGCCCACACTTACTATTTTATTTCGTTAGGTGCTATGAAAGGGCTGTGACCGCATGACAGAGTCAGGGGTTGGAGAGATCTAAGTCAGCATAAAGAAGGCACACAGGTGTCTAATGGAAGTTGTCCCACAGTGACAGTGACGAACACCAGTATTCCACACACATGAGTGACAAAAACTCCCCCTTGGTAAAGATAGAGGTTTCTTCCAAGCCCCTCTCTCCCAGCTAAAATCTTGGGCTAGGGCTGCTGGCGATTAAATATATTGCTAATTCGAATACATATATACACATATATATGTGGGGGGGGGCGTTTTCCCTTTCTTTTTTTAATTCATATTTTTGGGGTTTTAAAAAATAATTAATTTATTTATTTGAGAGAAGGGGGGATGGGCATGCCAGTACCTCCAGCTGAGGCAAACAAACTCCAGACACATGCGCCACCTTGTGCATCTGGCTTACGTGGGTCCTGGGGAACTGAACCTGGGTCCTTTGGCTTTGCAGGCAAGTTCCTTAAGTGCCAAGCCATGTCTCCAGCCCTTGTTTTCCCTTTTTTGAAATTCTAAGCTGTAACATGGTCAAGACAGACAGTATGCAGAAAGCTCACACAGAAAACTCACAATTCTTTCCTCACTCTCAGATTTTCCTGATAAGTCCAATAAAATTCAGTGATAAGGCCTGATTTTTGTTGTTGTTGTTATTTTTAGGACACGTGAGTTTAAAATGCTAATGACTTCCTCCTCTGTTTCCAATTTGTTGGGCTTGGTGCTATTTATTGTAATATATAAGTGCCACCGATTGATCTGAGTAACGGAAAAGAAACATTCCTTTTTCTCTGCTAGGCCTTTTCACTACGCTCATTGAAACCACAGTAAAGGTAACATTTGTAGGTCATCCGGGAAACACTGTAAGGTACACACCCACGGTGCCAGGGGAGGACTCATACCCCACGGTGACTCCCCTTGCCATGAAGCCCCCTGCAGGATGGCGTGTGACACCTTTTATGTTGCAGGAGCTCTTCAAAAGCTGGGCACTAAAATCCTAGTGAGAGGTTGTTGCACGTATTGTATCGAAAGGTTACGCACCCCGTGTCTTGCCCACTCTGCTGTCAGCCCCGAGGAGATATGGAAATAAGTCCAGCAGTGTTAATGTAAATGGTCTTGTGGAGCTGTGCCTTCCATTGTGATTTCCGACCTTGGTACTTTTCAGAAATCTGCCTACTGTGCTATAAACGCATTGTTATGCAAATCGCTACCGTGTTGTTGGCTGGTCTCTGTGTATGATAAGCGTGGAACTTTTAATTACGTGTCACTGTTTTTAAAACTTTACATTTCCTTCCAGACTTACGTGTTCTACTAGCTAACTATTACAATGATGAAATTTCAAATCTTAACAGTGTTGGATTATTTGGAGATGATAGTCTTCACGCAGTATAGAAAAAAAGGCAAATATAAGAAAGAGACAAATGACAGTTATCCATCTTATAAGAAGCAAGAAAAAAGAATAACATATTTCCTAAGCGTCACAGCCTTTATCTTTCGTCTATCTGTCAACAGTCAGAGGTACTGAGAGCCACTTTGAACCCCATCCTGCTAACCAATAGTCAACGTCCAACCAGGGTGGCTGATACGAGTTTTGGAAAGCCTTCCAGCTCAGGCATCAGCACTGCTGTGGGCCTTTTACCTTTCTTTTCTTTCCCAGAAGTTGAAATGAATTTTACTATACCTTCATTTAACTGGGACTATCCAAAACTTAAGCATTTCAACATGTAATTACTATTACATAGTAATATTTACTTAGATAGGACTTAGCTTTACTTAGATAGGACTTAGGATATAATTTTAGAATACAAAATTTACCTATGTGTATTTCACTCATACTGAAGCACACAACTAATTTATATATATATATATATATATATATATATATATATATATATATATATATATATATGGGCACTGGAGAGATGGTGTAGCTGTTAAGGTGCTTGCCTGGGAAGCCTAAGGACCCAGGTTGAATTTGAATTCTCCAGAGCCCACATAAGCCAGATGCACATGGTAGCACATGTGTCTGGAGTTTGTTTGCAATGGCTGGAGCACCCATTTGCTCTCCCTCTCTCTCTTTCTCTCTCTCTCTCCCCTCTCTCTCTGCCCTCCCCTCTGTCTTAAATAAATAAATAAATAAATAAATAAAAAAATAAATAAATAAATAGATTTTAAAGTTTTACATTGTGTTACCATCACCTATCTACTTTGATGGTATTTTCATCATTGAGAAAAGTCACCTTGTTGTACTCGTTTGTAATCCCTCTCCATGGCCTTCCGTCTTGCTCGTCTTGGTTGAGCCTTTTCCCTTTCTGAGTGCGTGTCTGGTCCTGTCACTCCCTGCTTAGAGCCCTCCAGTGGCCGCTTATTGCCTGTAGTGCAGATCCAGCTCCTGCTATGTGACTGCCCAGCACCCAGCACCACCTTCTCTCTACCAGGCTGCCTCTTGTGCCTGCAGTTACCTTGCTAAGCCAAGACATGATGTGTTTCTATGCCTCCGCCGCCTCCTCCATCGGTTTTCCCTTTCCACTGCATTTCCACCCCCCACCACTAGTCAATCACGAGGAGGCTCACTCAACATGGCCACTTACCGACTGTGTAGCCACAAGTCTTTGGCTGGCCCAGGCACCTGTCCGTCTTAATGCCCTCAGATCGTCCCCAACACCAGAGGAACACAGGAGACTGCCATGCCCCCCCCCCACCCGTGCTTACAGATGAGAAAACTGGCTTTCCCAGCGTCAGAGCAACTGGGCAGATGACTAAAACTTGGCATGAAATTTGTCTTTCTCCAGAGCCTCTTCACTTTACTCTATCACATGCCTCCTGGAAGACCAGCTGATTCACTAAGACATTGAACCTCACTGATGACCGGTCAATATGACATTAACTTGAGAATATATATGATCACAGGAACATAAGTTAGAATTTCCCAGAGAAAGAAAGATACATGGGTTTGTAAGATGCTTCGTGTGGAAGGCGCTGCCCCAGATGAATGTGATGAAAATTGTGTTTATGTGCCATGAAGAAACATGATTTTTCTGGAACCATGGGTTACTTCACATCTCTGTGGATCCTCCATGCTGGCCCAGGAACCATGCTAAGCTTCATCAGTCACCTTATCACCACTGCAGACAGGACCCTGAAATTCTCTGGCTAGTAATTCTGACTTTTGAACTACCTACACACTGGGGAGGAAATGAAGAATGAATGAGAATGGAAGGTCTAGTTATCCTGTATATGTGACTTAAAGTAACTCAGCAGCATCATTCTGGGTATCTGATCTGGGATAAGGAGATAAATAATATCAAAGAGGCCAAACTGGCATAGTGGTTCCTTGACAAGCAGCATCCGTTGTGATGGCCAGCACATACTGAGCGCTCACTGTGTAACCACTAGCTCACGCATTCCCACCTACACATCTACGACTTACAGATCCGGTTCTGAACCTACATTACAGATTCAAATGTTGCTGATTAGAGAGATTGAGTAATTTACCCAAAGTAATAAAATCAGGAGTTTCACATCTAGATCAAGCCCAGTCATCTGAGTACAAAGCTCAGACTTATACACAGGCCCTGTGCTTGAGATTTGGGACCAGATGACCTGGTAGTAATGGCTTCTGTCACACAGCAGAAGTCACCTAGCACAGGATGATCCATCAGATAATCACTTTTGTGCCTATGACTGGGGAGAAAATGGCACATTCTAAGACCATTTCAAATTTTTATTGCCTACACCTTTTTGTTTTAGTAAAGCCATATGGAACACATTTCTGTTTTACATAACTGTTCAAAAGAGTGGAACAAGTTCATTAATGAACTATAGTGAATTGTTAGTTACTGTTAAATAGACTTTGCATGACAGAGAAATCAGAGAGTGAGCTTTGAAATGAGAACACGATTCAGACCATGGTTGTACCACTAATTTGTCTGTGGCCTTGACCCAATGACTTAGCTTCCTTGACTCTCAGAGTCTTTATTGGGGTGATAACACAAGCCTCATTTAGTAATTATTGAATATACTAGCTCACTGTCTAGTATCCATAGATTCTGTCTTGGTCCATTGCTATAAAAAAAATGTCATATACGGGGATGTTCAGAATAGTGGCAATAGAATAATCTGTCTTGGTAAGGACCTGTTTCCTCAGTAATGGTACCTTCTTACTTCATTCTGACATGGGAGAAGGGTGAACACACCTCCTTGATCTTTATCATGCTATAAATCCTGTTCATCTGGGTAGAGTCCTCATGACCTAAAGGCCTCCCAAAACCCCTTTCTTTAATTACCACCTTATTGGGGATTGACTCTCATCATTAGAATTGGTGGAAGGAGAAGAGAAGGTAGGTTCTAAAAAATATTTGTAATATTGCTAATAAATACTATTTTGTAAGTATAAAGCATGGAATTGTGTTAAGCATTTAATAAACTATTCCATTTTCCCCCTCACAACTCTATAAGGTGTGTTGTGGTTTGAATATAAAAATCCATCATTGGTTCATATGTTTAAATATCTGGTCTTGAACTGGTGGCACAGTTTGGGAAGGTTGTAGAACCCTTAGGAGATGAAGCCTTACTTGAAGGAGGTGGATTACTGGATGAGGTCATTGAAGTTTTAGACCCTGGCCCTATTTTCTGCTGATCTTCTGCTTTCAGACTGTGGATAAAATGTGACCACCCAGCCTCTTGCTCTTCCTTCCAAGCCTTTCCTGTCATGATGGAATGTATGGCCTCAAAACTCTAAGCTAGAATAAATACTTTCCTTCCTTATATTGCTTCCTGTCAGCTATTTGGTCACAACAAGTAGACTAATACAGAAAATTGGTACCAGGAGTGGGGTCATTAAACCTGACCACATGGGTTCATAAGTCTTTTGAACTGGTTTGTAGGTGGAATGCAGAAGACTTTGGAACTTTGGGCTAGAGAAACCTTGATCTTAAGGAATCCTGATGAAAGTTGGGAAAACCAGAGCCAAGAGAAATGTGGATTCTGGATGCTGGGCTCATGAGGTTTCACAAGGGAGCAAGGACTTTACCAGGAACTGGGCTACAGGCAGCTCAGGTTATATTCTAGCAAAGAATATGGCTGAATATTCCCATATCCCAAACACTTGAGTGAAGTTGAATTTGAATTTAAAGGCAATGGACTAATTGGTTTGGAGAGGAAATTTGAAGCCAGATGCACAAAGTGACACATGCATATGAAGTTTGTTTGCCATGGCTAGAGGCCCTGGCACACTCATTCTCTCTTTCTCTCCCCCTCTCACAAATATATGAAATATCTTAAAAATGCATTTTTCTGTAAAAAGGGTGGTGCATGTGCATAAGGGTTAAAGTAGTAAAATGTTTATCACAGTGTATGTAATGACTTATGGTGCATTTTTGCCCATTTATATAACACAGTTGTTTTTTTAACACCTGTAAAAAAAAAGTAAGATCTCCTCAAAAGGTGGGTTACTCAAAAGAAATTATAGCATTTATTTCACTTATTTAGCCACTAGCTGTACTTGTGTAGGTGTATATTTATAAATGCATGAGAACAAACCTGGGAGAATAAGCAACAAATTGCTAGCAGCAGTTACTCTGGAGAGAAGTTTGGTAACAGAGTTTGGGCACATACCTGCTGTGCCTCCAAATCCTCATCCATCCTAGGCTTTGTTCTGGAATGATCTAAAGGGGTGCTAGAGCCAAAGCAGCTCCAAAAGTCCAGGTCTCTGTGATTCCTTGCATCTTGCATCCATTGCTTTTTATTTATTTATTTATTTATTTTTGCCTTCCTGACAAAGGTGATAGGGACATGAGAGATGTGTCCATCACACATAAGAAAAGGTCCTTTAGCCCTGGCCATGATCTGAGGGTGCCCACATGCAGTGCCCAGATCTGCCCCTCACTGAGTTTACACCTTGTGCCAGGCAAGATCTGACAGCCAACTCCCAGCTGGAGCCAAGGGTGCTAACAGGACCTCAGGGTCACCACTGTGTGTCAGGGTGTGGAAATTAATCAGAGCCAGACCAGGTCCCCTGTGGCTTAGTTGGGGATAACACCAACATTATTAGCACTTACGTTTAACTATAGCTTCTTTCCTTGTCTTCTGGGAAAAAAATCATTGCACAGAGAAAGGCCAAGAGACCAAGTTGGTGACTGAGAATGGTAGTTTAATTCCCAGATAGTTTATGAAGGCCACTGGTACAGTGACCCTAAGAGAAGCTGACGGGGTGCTTTGCATCAAACCCAAGACAGCAAAATGCTCCTTCCATTGACCACTCAAAACCAAATCCCCTTGTCTTTCAACAGGTGCTATAAACAGGGGTGGTGACCATAGCAACAAGTCATCAAAATATTTTGTTGTTGTTCCATTGGCCTTTTATTAAACTGTCTTTTCCACAAATAATTTATGTCATGGTTTGTATCATAACTACTGTTTTTTTTTCTTTCTGTTTCTCTTCTCATACTCTACACAGGAACCAAGAAAGAGGCACAGAAGGATCATGAGGCCAGTAAGCCAGCGGTTTCCTCTCCCAAGAAAACCCCCTCTTCTACCACCAGGCTTCATTCACCAGGTATTTGGGAAGTGGGATTTCTACTGTTTGGACAAACTTGAAATTGGAGCTGATTGTATTGCAACACCATTAATGCATTAGCCCCAGCCCATGTGGTGTCAACAATTGTCCCCAGACTGCCATACACAGGTTGACATTTTCTTACTCTACACGGAATGATCCAACTCTGAGCATCTTTGCACCTTTAAAAGCAAGATGTTATGAGATATGTAGGTGGGAGAGTTTTTTTTTTTTTTTTGCATGTGAGTATCTGCTATTGTAACAGCATGTTAAAATATTCACAATTGAACATCACACTTTGAAGATCTAACCTCAAAAGAAAAGGAGGAAGTTATCAAAAAAGCAACAAAGACTCCCAAATGAGTTATTTTGTAAATGATGAAACCATTTTTTAAAGATTTATTTTTATTTATTTATTCATTAGAGACAGAGACAGAGAGAGAGAGAGAGAGAGAGATGGGCACGCCAGGGCCTGTAGCCACTGCAAACAAACTCTATACACATGGGCAACCATGTGCAGCTGGCTTATGTGGGACCTGGAGAATCAAACCTGGGTCCTTAGGCTTTGCAGGCATGTGCCTTAACCACTAAGCCATCTCTCCATCCCTGAAGAAACCATTTTTATGTTCAGTTATGAATAAGCAATATTCATATGAATGAGCTTAACTGAAGTTTGAAAATTGTGGTGAATTTCTGTTATATAAGGCATTAACCCTTTGCAATGTAATCTTATTTTACTTTATTTATTATTTGAGAGAAAGATGCAGAGAGAGAGAGAGAGCATGGTGAGCCAGGGCCTCCAGCCACTGCAGGTGAACTGCAGACTCATGTGCCACTTTGTGCATCTGGCTTAGGTGGGTACTGAGGAATCAAACTGGGTCCTCAGGCTTCACAGGCAAACATCTTAGTCATTAAGTTATCTCTCCAGCCCCTGCAATGGAATCTTAAAACATGTTATTTAAGCACAAAAGTAGTGGCTATAATGTGTGTTAATATTTGATTTCCTATTATTTGCCAGATACTAGCCTCAGCTCTTTAAATGCATTAACATATTTAGTCCCCCAGTAGCTAAACAAAGCAAATGCTGATCTTATCCCCTCCTTTGTATGTGAGGAAATTGACAGGTTTTAATTAATTTCCCACCAGTAATAAGATTGTAAAGGGAATAGCTTACAGTTGACTTAAACTCAGGAGTCTGAACCCCAAATTTGCACCTGGGCTAACCAAAAGGAAAGGAAAATGCTGGTTGATTAAAAAGACTGTAAATCTGTTTGTAAAAGTTGTTGCCTCTTGAACTGTCTAACTGACACGAGGAGAGGTTTGCAGTGATTGTGCAGCCTTATCCCTCAGAGGATTGTCAATTTTTTCAGACTTTCTTCTCTTCTCTAAAGGGGATGACTTTTCTTGCCAGTGTTAAAAGCCATTTTTACAACATTTAATATATTGTACATTCACTGTTGTTATACAAATATCTAAATAACTCAGTGTTGTGGGTGGAAGTGTTGAGAAGTATGAGGGTTTGTTTTGTTTGTTTTACTGAAAACATTAATTTATTCAGAGTGGCAGTAACGTTAGCATACTGTCACACTCCCTACACCCCACCACTACCACCACCATCCCCCCACATGCACACTTTTTTATTGTTGGGGTTTTTATTTTTATTTATTTTAGAGAGAGAGAGAATTGGCAGGCCTCAGCCACTGCATTTGAACTCCAGATGCTTGAGCCACCCAGTGGACATGTGCAAACTTGCACTTACCTCCCCTTTGTGCATCTAGCTTATGTGGGATCTGGAGAGTCAAACATGGGTCCTGAGGCTTTCCAGACAAGCGCCTTAACCACTAAGGCATCTTTCCAGCATTTTTTTTTATTTTTAATTTTTTAATATTTATTTATTTGAGAAAGAGGACAAGGCAGAGAGAGAGAATGGGTGCACTAGGGCCTCCAGCCATTGCAAACAAACTTCAGACGCATGCGCCCCCTGTGCATCTGGCATACGTGGGTCCTGGAGAGTTGAACCGGGATCCTTTGGCTTTGCAGGCAAATGCCTTAACAGCTAAGCCATCTCTCCAGCCCTTAATTTTTAATTTTTGAGACAGAGTCTCACTGAGTATTCCAGGCTGACCTGGAACTTGCAAACCTCTAGCCTGAGGAATCTTAATGCTAAGATTTAGCAGTGTGTACCACCCCACCCAGCTACAATCCATTTTCTAAATCTGATTTGATTAAATGAATTCCAAGCATCCAAGCTCTTTCTCTATAGAGAACTCTGACAAGCACAATAATTCTTTACTTCTGAAACTACTGTGATATTCAAGGAGCCAATTCCAGCCTTATTGAAAGTGCATCTGGCGTGTAGGTGTGTGAAGTGCTTGCAGACTGTTATTGGGATGTTCAAGTGACTTCTCAGACGTGCTGGTGAATCTGACTCATGCCGTAAATGTTAGTAAATTTCACTTTGTAAAGCAGGCATAATGACAGACACCTCACTACTACTTAAGACACATCTTTCTGTAAATATGTTATGAGAGTGTGTGTTTCTATGGATATTTTAGATTTCATTCCTCATAATGCAACCACATAATACCAATATATGATCTATTCATACAAAGTATGTTTTTAATTTTAAAAAGGAAAAAGAAGAGGGAGAGAGATGAGCAACTCTTAAAGACTAACACATTAATAATGAACTCAAATATGTTATAATGGAAGCTCACAAATTAAACTCTAGCCTAAATCAAGGATTTAGATGAAATATATTCTAAATAAAATTTTGATTAAATCAAATTTGGTCTAAATCTAAATCAAGAATTTAGATTAAATGTTTTCATTTATGGAACAGTGAAAAATATGTAAATGGATATTGTATGTTATAAAATCTAGCTTCAGACTGTCCCTAGCACATGTCTAAAATGTAAAAGTTGAAATGTAGAAGCACTTATATTAAGAAAATACTAAGCAAAACAAAGTTTGCTTGCAGCATCTTTATTGTTAGATAATTAACACGTTATTTGTGTAAAGTGTACAGCCTGGCAAGTTTTGGCATGTACTAACGTATGAAACCATCACCACCATGCACAAAACATGAGCCCATCGTTTCTCAAAAGTCATGGTTAGTCTTCTCAACCCTTCCTGCCTGGCCCTGCACACCTCCAACCCAGCCCCGCCCCCCAACTGTCACAGTTCTGTTTTGTCATTGTAGTTGCTATTTTCTAAGTTATATATATATATATTCATATAATATGTTGCTTATTTTACTAGCTTCTTTCATTCACATAATTATTTGATATCCATCCACAGGGTAACAATACATTCTTATTTTTGCAAATAGAACTGCATGTATAACCCAGTTTGTCCATTTACCTGAGGATAATTACTTGAGGGCTTTCCTTTGCTCTAAGTATGGACTTGGCAGTTTCTCCCTCAGCTCTGTCCACATGTGCTGCATGCATTTTGAGGCCCTGCTATCAGGAGCATGTGTGTTTAGTTTACTGTTTGACAAGTTGTCCCCCTTAGCATTCAGAAATGACTTTCTTTATCCTCCCCCCCTCCGAAATCTGCTTTATTAATTGAGTCACTCCACCTTTCTATTGATTTCAGCATGGTATAATATCTTTCCATGCCTCAAGTGTTCATCTGTGTGTCTCTCTATATTTAAGTAGTTTCCTCAGTACAGCATGTAGTTGAATCTGAAATCTGCATTTAATGTGCATTCTAATGTTGTTATGAATTTGATTGGAATGAAATCTTCCATCTTGCTATATTTTGTATTTAAGATTATATATATATATATATTTTTGAGTTATTTTCATTATTGCTTTAGAATTCATAGTTATACATCTTAGTATACTTCCATCTCCTTCCTCCTGACATTTCTGATACTGTTTTCAAACATTAAAATTTTTGTATATATTTAATAAGCATATATTGTCCACATGCTATATAAAGTACTATTCACTATAACATATATGTGATATAGAGTATTATATACATATTATAATATATAATATTATATTCCTTTTTTAACACTGGTACTTAAAAATTTTTTTGTTTATATTTATTTATTTATTTATTTATTTATTTATTTATTTATTTGACTGACAGAGAGAAAAAGGCAGATAGACAGAGAATAGGCACACCAGGGCCTCCAGCCACTACAAAGAAACTCCAGATGCATGTGCCACCTTGTGCATCTGGCTTACGCAGGTCTTGGGGAATCGAGCCTTGAACCAGGGTCCTTAGGCATCACAGGCAAGCCCTTAACCACTAAGCCATCTCTCCAGGCCCTGATATTACATTCTTATTGTTGATTACTGACATGTCTCTTCTTATAAGAGTATTAATTCATGAGGGTCCCACTCTCATGTCCCAATAACCTCTTAAAGGCCACACTTTTAAACATCTTCACATTGGGGATTAGGGCCTCAGTATATAAACTTTGAGAAGACATGAATTATTTTTAATGTAAAACTTTTTATAGTTTATTATTTATGTACCTACTTATTTATGTATTTGTTTTATTATTTTCAAGGAGAGGGAGTCAGAGAAAAGAGAGACAGGCAGAGAGAGAGAGAAAGAGAGAGAGAATGGGTGCACCAGGGCCTCTAGACACTGCAAAGAACTACAAACACAGGCACGCGTGTCACCTGTGTACGTGGCTTTACAAGGGAACTGGGCAATTGAAACCTGGTCATGAGGCTTTGCAGGCAAGCGCCCTAACCACTGAGTCATCTCCCCAGCCCAACACGACTGTTTAATCCATAGCACAAGATATACATGCAAGAACAAAAATGTTTGAGGCTCAGCCTGATTTCTCACCTGTCCCAGGTGGATTCCAAACTAGCTCTGGCGTACACGGCGACCTGGACCTACTAGGTAACTAGTGGAGAGATCTAGGAAGACTGTCGCCTCTTTGCAATCTCCAATTTATGCTTCCTTCATTCCTTTTTTCATTATCTATTTATATGAGAGAGAGAGAGGGAGAGAATGGGCACACCAGGGCCTTTGGCCACTGCAAATGAACTCCAGACACACGTGCCACCTTGTGCATCTGGCTTACTTGGGTCCTAGGGAAACAAAACTGGGTCCTTTGGCTTTATAGGCAAGTGTCTTAACCACTAAGCCAGCTCTCGAGCCCCATTCCTTTTTGATAATGACTTGGCTTGCTTTATATTACTAAATATCAAAGACCATCTGGACACTTCATCAGGCCATGAAGTCTTCAAATGGCAGCTGACTTAGAGAGACATTCTGGGTGATGGATCTAAAGCGTGCTTTTCTGCTCTGATTATGTGTAACTTAGTGAGGGCAAAGGCTGTAATTTCTGTCATCTCTCTCATCTATAAAATAAAATAATCCAGAATAACTTTCCCGTGATATTCCTCTCTCCCCTTATGATCATGTTTCCCTATCTCTGCGGCACTGCTCATGTGTCAGCCAGCTCGCCCCCACTGCAGTGAGATAGACAAGGTAACGAACTTAGCAAGAGAAACCTGTTAATGTGGCTCATTGTGGCACAGATTCCAGCCAGTCCACGACTGATTGACTTTACCATTTGGGGGCCTCTGGGGAGCATGTGGAAGAGTAAAACCACCTACAATACAAGCCAAGGTGCCAAGGTGTTGCTGTTACCTTTGCATCGCTGGCACAAAGCACCCAACGAAAAGCACCTTGAGGGAGGAAAGGATTTATAGACCTTATAGACCTAAGGGGAAATTCCGTGATGGCAGGGAAACCATGGCATGGGCAGAGGGTGGACATCACCTCCTGGCCAACATCAGGTGGACAACAGCAGAAAAAGAGTGTGCCAAACACTGGCAAGAGGAAACTGGCTATAACACCCATAAGCCCACCCCCAATAATACACCGCCTCTAGGAGGTTCCAATTCCCCAATTGCCACCAGCTGGGGACCTAGTATTCAGAACACATGAGTTTATGGGGGACACCTGAATCAAACTACCACACAAGGAGATAAAGAGGAAGGTGCCATGGCCCCAGTGACCTGAGGCATTCTCCCTAGGCCCCACCTTCTAAAGGTCTTGCCATCTCCCGTAGTGCCACCCTGTAGACCAACCTTTGACACATGGACCTTTGAGGGACATTTCAGGTCCAGACAATAGCAGCTTACCAATGACTCCCCAGCCCACTGCCACCAGCCATGCCTGCCACTTCACTGACCCTGCTCCTAAAAGGCCACTAATGACTTATGACTAGTAAGCTTATTTGAGAGGTTTGGTCTGGTTTCTTGAGACAGGGTCTCACGTAGCTCAGGCGGGGCTCTAATTCACCATGTAGCTGGGGATGACCTTGAACTCCTGACCCTGGTTCTGCTCTTCCCTTCCCTCTGTGACATTTGACCTTGTTGATCACTTGTCCTTCCTGAAACTCTTCTTTTGACCCGAGTCACCCTCTGCTCATGTCCTCTTAGCTCTGTAGATGCAGTTCATGGGTTTTTCACTGGGAAATCTTCCCTGTGCCTGGATATCGTGGCCCCATCCACACGGCACTAGTTCAAGCCCTGACTCAGGAGCTCACATGATTACAGAGTTTCTGCGCCTCTGTTTCTTTTTCTATAAAATGGGAATTTCTTCCATACTACAGTGTTATGGTGAAGGTGAGGAATTAAATTTGCATAAATGTTCAAATGGATTAATTTTTATCAATCGAACTATCCAAATATGACGAAGTTCACCTTTTCATAGCGTGCAGGCCAAGGGGGTTTTAGTATACCCATAGATTGTAGCTCCATCACCTTTGATCTAGAACATTTTCACTATGCTCATTGACAGTCACTCCCATGCTGCCAGCCTCTCATAGCCATAAGTCTGCTTTCTGTTTTGTGGACGTGCCTGCCCTGGGCATTTCATCAAAATGGAATCATTCAAAACATGGCCTGCTGGACTTGCTTCTTCTTTGAGCTTAATATTTTCGAGGATCACCCAAATCACAGCATGACTCCGTATTTCATCCCTTTTTGTGGCTGAGGAGTGTTTCCCTGTATGGAGACACCATCATTTGTTTATCCGTGCATCCGTGCACTAATCAGCCGCTTTGTTTTTCTTTATGGTTTTTGCAACAAACAATACAACAATGTCCATGCCCCTAAGCTTCTCTTATTACTGCAGACATGGGTATTTTTACTCTAGAATTTTTATTTAGATCTCTTTTTTTTTGTATCTAATTGATATTTTTAGTTACCCCTCTACTTTTTAAGTATATAAATATAACTATTATGACATTTAATATCCTTCCCCAGCTCTATTGTCTGGACCACTTTTTAAAATATTTAATTAATTCATTAATTAATTTGGGAGAAAGATGCAGAGAGAAGGTGTAGAGAGAGAATGGGCACGCCAGGGCTCCAGGCACTGCAATCAAACTCCAGATGGTTACTTGTGCATCTGGATTACATGGGTACTGGGGAATCAAATCTGGGTTCTTCAGCTTGGCCGTAGAGCACCCTAACCACTGAGCAATCTCTCCAGCCCTGGACTGTTTTTGATACATGAGTTGTATCTTCTTATGATGGATCCTTATTTATTTTCATGACTGAGGATTTATTTTTATGCCAGAAATTGTGAATTTTCTCCTTTGGAGTACTATGTTGTTTTTATTTCTATGACACTTTTAAGCTTTGTTCTTGAAGTTGAATTACTTGGAAAAGTTTTGATCATCTGGGGACTTGCATCTTAAACTTATCTGTAATTGTTTTAGAATAATTTTCCTCTACTAGGTAGGTAAACCCCTGTTGTGGACAGTTTCACGTTGCTGGGATGAACATCCAAACCAGACACAGTTTATGAAAGGAAAGACACCGTTTATTTCAAGCTTACTGATCCAGGGGGAAAGTTCCATCAGTGGCAGAAGAAGCTGCTTCCATACTTCCAAGCAGTGAGAAACAATCAGCCAGCAAAGAAAGAAAGAGAGAGAGAAGGAGAGAAAGGGAAAGGAAGGAAGGAAAGAGGGAAAGAGGGAGGGAAAGGAGGAGGAAAAGGGAGGGAGGTAGAGAGGGGAGGAAGAAAGAGAAAGAAAGGAAGGAAGGAAGGAAGGAAGGAAGGAAGGAAGGAAGGAAGGAAGGAAGGAAGGAAGGAAGGAGGGGAGGGAGGAAGGGAAAGGAAGGAAGGAAGGAAGGAAGGAAGGAAGGAAGGAAGGAAGGAAGGAAGGAAGGAAGGAAAGAGGGAGGGAAGGAAAGGAGAAGGAAAAGGTAGGGAGGTAGAGAGGGGAGGAAGAAAGAGAAAGAGAGAAAGAAAGGAATGAAGGAAGGAAGGAAGGAAGGAAGGAAGGAAGGAAGGAAGGGAGGGAGAGAAAAGAAAGAAAGAAAGAAAGAAAGAAAGAAAGAAAGAAAGAAAGAAAGAAAGAAAGAAAGAAAGAGAAAGGGAAAGGGAAAGGGAAGGAAAGGAAAGAAGGAAGGACAGCAAGCAGCAGGGACCGCACCAGAGCTCACACTGTTCTCTTACACCTTTTGAGCTGGAATTCAGATCTGCCCCAGTGACACCTCCTCCAGCCAAGCAGCTGAAGACCCAAGTTACAAGCTTTAATAACACACCTGAATCTAAGGTGGGACATTCATTCCAACTACCACACCCCTCTGAGGGCTCTCCTTGATGCACCACGAATGAAGAGGTGGTCCTCTCTGGATGTAAAACTGGCATCTGGGGCACGCAAGGCGCACACATCCAGAGTTCGATTGCAGTGGCTGGAGGCCCTGGTGCACCAGTTCTCTTTCTCTCTTGCTTTCACTCTCTGACATAAAAACAAAGGTCACGCCGGGTGTGGTGGCGCACGTCTTTAATCCCAGCACTCGGGAGGCAGAGGTGGGAGGATCGCCGAGAGTTCGAGGCCACCCTGAGACTACATAGTTAATTCCAGGTCAGCCTGGACCACAGTGAGACCCTACCTCGCAAAACCAAAAAAAAAAAAAAACAAAGGCCAGTCTGTTGGGCTTGCCTCAAAAAATAAAATAAAAAATGGGATTTGTCTGGCTGCCTAAGAACCTTTTCAGACTCTTTCCCCAGCCCAAGTGCTTCCTCACTTGAGCCACACTTGGCTGAAGTCTGAGGGACCTCTTCTGTTCTGCAGAGATGTTGCTCTGTGGGGTTCTACCTGCTCTGGATCTTGATGTGTGAACTGCGACCTCCTGGCCTTCCCGAGTCCCAGTTTGGTTGTCTTCCCTAGGGGAGACCTCCGTGCTCCCCCTGGTTTCCTGCACTACTGACTGGAAAGTCACATTCAGCAGCAGCAGAGGGAAGTGCGGCTGAGCTCAGCTCAGCACTCACTCACCTGCTTCAGGGCCCGGGGATCAGTGTCCTCAGACACACTGGGTTTCATATTTTGGCCATGGCGTTCTGGCAGGTTCAGGGGCGATGGTAAATCTGATCCTGCCCACTGCGCCACATCCACAGGTAGTTACATCTTTTATTGTGAAGATCTGGCATTTGTCTTAACATGCTATTTTTTATCCTTGCAGAAGGGGAAAGTTCAGGATTATCTTGATAAACAGAACTTGGGCTTCATATAAATAATACTTTTTTCTGAAGATTAGATGATTTTATACCTTTTTAATGTCTAAAGAGTGGACTTTTATTAACAAAATTTTTACTCTTGGTGTGGTTTATATTTTATCTGTTTGCTGACATCAAAGTAGAAAAGAATATGCTCCCTCCTTGTGGAAAATATCAGCTTCTGCTTCCTACGGGGTGTAACAGGTCACTCATGTTTGCCTGGGGCTGCCCAAGTACACAAATCCCTGCCCAGGCCCCATGTTCAGACTGGCCAGAAGGACATTTCTACTTTCACGCCAGCTGGTCCTTGTCCTTCCCCATCTCCAGCCAACCCCAGGCAAACACTGCCAATACTAAGTTGAAGAACAGAGGACTGCTGGGAAACACCTGAAATATCTTCAGATTGGTTTAATAGGGGACTCAACTCTTGTGCTGCTGGGACGTCCCACTATCTGTTAGGATGCTGACCAAACTCACGGAGTGTTTCTCCTCCTAGGAAATGATCAAATCTGTGTCCTGTACTTACTTCCCTTCTTGTTTGGATGTGTGAAGGTCACGGTCACGGGCATCTTTGGCATTGTAAATATGCAGGTTCCTGTGAGACTCTGCCTACAGCTAAGTCTGTTAAGCTTTAAAATTAAACCTGGCTTTTCCATGCATGGCTCTCCTCTGGACAGTGACCGGGTGGCTGCAGATGAATTTTTAATATCCTCTTTCCATTTTCAAACACGGTGTCCTCCCCAGTGCTCCAACCCTTTGCACGCAAGCTGTTTCTAGCTCAGCCTTTGCACGCAATCTGTTGGCATTCACCTCTGTGATGGTGTCGGGTCACTGGTTTCTCCCCAGAGCGCTCTGAATTGTCAGTTGTCACTGGGGTCAGCCAAGATGCCACCTGCTCTAACCATATTTAATTTTTTTGTTTATTATTTATTTATTTGAGAGCAACAGACAGAGAGAAAGAGGCAGATATTAATACAGAGAATGGGCATGCCAGGGCCTCCAGCCACTGCAAATGAACTCCAGATGCATGCACCACCTTGTGCATCTGGCTTATGTGGGTCCTGGGGAATCAAGCCTTGAACTAGGGTCCTTAGGCTTCACAGACAAACACTTAACCACTAAGCCATCTCTCTATGCCCAAAATATTTTTTTATGTATGTATGTACGTATGTATTTATGAGAGAGAGGGAGAGGCAGCCACTGTAATCACACTCCAGACCTCTGCACCACCCTATTCATCTGGCTTACATGGGTCCTGGGGAATTGAACCTGGGTCCTTAGGCTTCGCAGGCAAGTGCCTTAACCAGTAAGCCATCTCTCCAGCTCTCTAACCATGTTTATACAGTCTATAGGACAGCTAGAAAGAAACTGTGACTGTGATAAAGATTTGGACTATGGGAGAATGTTCTAGATTAAGACACATTCCCAACCCTTAGAGAGCGCTGGAGACAGAGTAGCCTAGCTGCATAAAGTAGGGAGCATGCCCCGTGGAGAGCAATCAGAGGACCTGAGGTGCTCCATTGGCTTGGTCCCTCTGTGGGACAATGGGGCCTCTTTATTGCTCTGCTTACTCCTGGGACTTCATGACACCATTCACAGAGGAAGCGCTCAGTCAAAGTAGCCAAAGATTTTAGTCCCCCACAAACGCCTGGCATGAAACATAATGTGGAATCATCTTGTCTTAAAGATTATGGTAAGAGCTGGTACATTCGAGGTAAGGTTTACTAGCCCCTGGGAACCCCTGCCACTGTGGGTTGGGATTGTAAATTTGTATATGATGAAAAACAGTAGGGAAGTTCCATAAAGTATTAATGGTAGAACCACCATCTGCCCCAGCAATCCCGTGCTGGATGTATGTTGAAGCAACATCTGCATGTCCATGTCGACCTCAACACTCTCATGACAGCCGAGGTGCAGAACTGATGGAAAATGCCCATCAGCCGATGAACTGGCCCCCAGCTATAAAAGGGATGAGATGCTCTCATTTGCTAGAACGGGATGTGTTCAGATGTGTTAATATTAAATAAGATAAGCCAGACACTGAAAGACAAGTAGCACGTGATCTCGTTCATATGTGGACTCTGACGTTCGATCTGGTAGCAGTTGAGAGTAGACTGGTGGTGATGGGAGGCTGGGGAGAGGACAGGGGAGAGAGGTTGGCCGGTGAGCCATGGGCTATAGTTAGAGAGAAGTGAGAAGCTGTGTGTGCTACCTGTGGCAGAATGATTATAGATGATAACATGCTTCAAAAAAAGCTAGGAGAATGCATTTTGAGTGCTTTTACCATGAAGAAATGATAAGTGTTCTAGGGAGCAGTATTGTATACATATACATACATACATATATATATTTATATCACACAGCCTCTAGCCACTTCAAACGAACTCCAGACCCACGTGCATCTGGCTTATGTGGGTTCTGGGAAATTGAATCTAGGTTCTTGGTCTTCTCAGGCAAGCTAAGCCTGCCTAACTGGTAAGCCATCTCTGCAGTCCATGAGGCAGTGTTTTGATCTGGATTTAAACGTCACACAATGTATGCATGTATCGACATCACCTGGGGGCTGTAGAGTATTTGTCTAGCATGAGTGAGGCCCTGGACTGCGTCCTCTAAAGCACAACAAGACAAAACAAAAATCGCATGGTGCTCCTGCTCCCATTTCATAATTCAGATTAAAAGAAATTTCATTGTAAAAAGTAGTTGGAGGGCTAGAGAGATGGCTTAGCAGTTAAGGCACTTGCCAGCGAAGCCTAAGGACCCATGTTTGACTGTCCAGATCCCACATTAGCCAGACACACAAAGGTGAGGCAAGTGCAAGGTCACACATGCCCACTAGGTGGCACAAGTGTCTGTAGGTCAATTGCAGTGGCTGAGATCCTGGAGCACCAATTCTCTCTCTCTCTCCCTCCCTTTGTCTCTCTCTCTCTCTCTCCCTCCCTTTGTCTCTCTCTCTCTCCCTCCCTTTGTCTCTCTCTCCCTCCCTTTGTCTCTCTCTCTCTCTAAAACATAAAGTAAAAATAAAAGTAGTTGGTGGAGGGGCTGGAGTGATAGCTCAGTAAAGAAGTGCTCACCACTCAAGCTGGAGTACCTGAGTTCCATCCCCAGGCCCCATGTAAAAATCTGGTGGTGGGCTTCTCCAGTCCCAGCATGCTCACATTGATGTTCAGGCAGGAGAAGAGACAGGAGAATTTCCCAGAAGCTTGAGGCAGTCCAGTAAAGAATAGCAGAGCAAGAATCTGGAGCCAGAAACCCTGCCTGCAATGAAGTGGACAGTCAAGGACCCACCTGAAAGTTGACCTCCACGTGTGTGACCTGGCACACACGTGACTACACACATGCACATACACACACACACACACACACACACATAATTTTTTTAAAAAATGTTTTTAGCTGGAGAGATGGCTTAGCAGTTAAGCGCTTGCCTGTGAAGCCTAAGGACCCCGGTTTAAGGCTCAGTTCCCTAGTACCCATGTAAGCCAGATGTACAAGGTGGTGCATGTATCTGGAGTTTGTTTGCAGTGGCCCTGGAGCACCCATCTCTCACTCTCACTCTCTCTCTCTTTCTTTCTCTCTCTCTCTCTCTGTCACCCTCAAATGAATAAATGAATAAAAATAAATGTTTTTTAAAAGTAGTTGGGAGCTGGGGAAATGGCTTAGTGGTTAAGGTGTTTGCCTGAAAAGCCTAAGGACCCAGGTTTGATTCCCCAGGACCCACATTAGTGAGATGCAAAGGGGGCGCACACGTCTGGAATTTATTTGTGGCAGCTGGAATCTCTGGCACTCCTATTTTGTCTTTCTTTTAAAAAGTAGTTGGGAGCTGGGGAAATGGCTTAGTGGTTAAGGTGTTTGCCTGAAAAGCCTAAGGACCCAGGTTTGATTCCCCAGGACCCACATTAGTGAGATGCAAAGGGGGTGCACACGTCTGGAATTTATTTGTGGCAGCTGGAATCTCTGGCACTCCTATTCTGTCTTTCTCTCTGCCTCTTCCTCTCTCTCTCTTTCTCTCAAATAAATAAATAAAATTTTTAAAAAGTAGTTTGGCAGTGTACAAGAGCCCATTTATTCAAAAATTCTTATTTTAAGACTAAAACCATTTCTAAGCCGTGCAGTGAGAGTCTTTGTTCAATAATCTCACTTTCTTTGTCCTTCCAGGTGAAAATCAGAAAGATCCTATAGAAGGGTAGATATTGACTTCCTCGGGAGGGCACTACCACCAGTCAGTGGGTTCTGCCTGTCTGTGTGGCTGCTTGGGCCCGTACAGGAAGAAACATCACTGCTGCCAGGAGCAGGGGATCCCAGGAATGGCCATGTCTTCCTTTAAAACCTGCATGGCGCCTCTCCCCCAGAAATGCAGATGTCAAAGATCAGAAGTGGTTAGACAGATGGCTCAGCAGTTAAGGTGCTTGTTTATCCTTAAGGATCAACTTCCAGGTTCAACTCCCCAGTGCTCATGTAAACCCAGATGCACAAGATAGCACATGGGTCTGGAGTTCATTTGCAGTGGATAGAGGCCCTCGTGTGCCAATTCTCTCCCCCCCTTATAAATCTATATATCTATCAATATATAGAGATGTAGATATAGGTAGAAAGATTGATATCTGCCTCTTTCTTTCTCAAATAAATAAAATAAAATATTTTTAAAATGTTCTATGAATAGGAAAATGATTATTAGTCCAAAGAGAAGGGAAATTGGATGTTGAGGCATCCCTCCCCTCCCTGTTCACAGACAATTGGCTCCAGAACCCCAGCCCTCAGATGTCACAATCCACGCGCTCTCAGGTCCCGTACATAGCATACCATAGTGCTTGTATAGACCCCACACAAGCCTTCCAAAGACTTTACATCCCCTCGAGATTATTTACACTACAGGGTACAATGTGAACGCTCTATAAGCAGTTGTCATTCTGTACAGTTAGGAAAGAATGACAGGGATAAAGAACGTGACGTGAAAGTGGTTGGATCCTCAGATCTAGAGCCAGTGAATAGAGAGGACCGGCTGTATTTTGGAAATGGTAGAACCCTTTTCCAAATAAAGGCCGTAGAGCACTCCACAGCCAAACTCACTTCTCAGCTTTTCCTTCCTAACATCTCGGCTCTGGGGACTGAGCTTTGGTCATGTGGTGACAGTGATTGAGGGCAGTGGTGCAACCCACAAGGGGTCCCAAATGAGGACTAAGGTTTCATAAGGTAGCTTGATGTAGCAAAGCCACTCTGCTTGCTGGGTTGATCGCAAATGTTGGTACTCTTAGAGGCGCCTCTGGCTTGACTTAGGACTGGGAGGCCCTGCAGGAGAAAATGAGTTGACTGTGTATATTCCCTTGAACACCGTGAGTGTGTCAGCAAGAGAAATGTGATCACATCACCATGTTTATATTTAATTTAATTAATTTATTTATTTGACAGAGAGAAAGAGGGAGAGAGAGAGGACGGGCGTGCCAGGGCCTCCAGCTGTTGCAAACGAACTCCAGGTGCATTCACCCCCTTGTGCATCTGGCTAACGTGGGTCCTGGGGAAATCAAACCTGGGTCCTTTGGCTTTGCAGGCAAATGCCTTAACCGCTAAGCCATCCCTCCAGCCCAACAGCACCAATTTTAAAGTAACTTCCGATGGTAGGATTGTACTGACTCCTTTAACATTGGCCATTTATCACTGAGTATAATTTCTAACCTAAATGATGATAATTTTCTTAGGTCCTAAGAGCCTTTCTACCCAGGAGTAAATCTGACAGCGAAACAAACCCAAAACCTAAGGACCCAGGTTCAGTTTGCCAGGACACACGTAAAGCCAGATACACAAGGTGGCCCATGCATCTGGAGTTTGTTTGAAGGGGCTAGAGGCCCTGGCGAGCCCATTCTCGTTCTCTCTCTCATAAATTAATTAATTAATTAAAATAAAACAAAATATTTTGAAAAGTCCAGAACCATGAGAGTACACTAAGGTCCACAAGTGCAGACGTGACCCTGTGCGTACGCCATAGACAACAGCAAGCAGCTTTAGCTCAGTGAGCTTGCCGTACGGTCTCTCCTTTCCTTAAGATTCCTGAAAGAGGCGCCTTCTCTTGAAAAGGTGTCAGACACCTAGAGCCGTGGCACATTAATTAAAGCACTGGAGTGTTTTATAAATTCACAGCCATGCCAATGAGAAGTCGAACAGGAGGGAGGGGATATGACAGAGAGTGGAGTTCTGAAGGGGAATGGGGGGAGGGGAGGGAAATATCATGGCTTATTGTCTGTAAGTATAGAAGTTGTCAATAAGAAAAATTTTTTTAAAAAAAGTAAAATCTACTTGAGGTCTTAGACTGGATCTTAGAGTTCAGTGCAGGCAGTAAAATCTCCCTGTTTGTTGCTGGTGTGTTGTGGATAGCTATTTCTGTTTTGTTGTCAGTGCTGGCAATGTTAAGATGACACACAAATCAAGATTGATTGTGCTCAGTCCATGCGTCACAAATGAACCAGGAGGTTCAGGGGCCACAGCCTGTTGGGGAGCAGTAGAAATATGACTGTGACTCTGTGCTGAAGTCTACATGTTTGTTTTTTTTTTTAATAGGGTTAGACAAAGAACAGGGTTCAGAAGACAAAGGGTCTAAGGTCACTCTGAAGCCAGAAGAGGTACAGATTAACCAGCTAATAAATCCTGACATAGCAGCATGTCATTAGACCCGGTCACTGCGGTCAGTAAACATCCCGTATATTTTCCTACGAGGTCATCTGAGATGTTCAGACACCAGCAGGTTAAAAGCCGCTGTTTCAACACAATGCATGGTGTTCAGTACCTGCTTCCCTGCCTAGCGTCTCTCGACATGTAGGTGGTCTGCTTCGCTACTTAGGAATCTCCTACCAAGGTGTATAAAACATTCAAGTATGGGCTGGGGAAATGGCCTAGAGGTTAAGGCATTTGCCTTCAAAGTGAAAGGACCTCGGTTCAATTCCCCAGAACCCACGTAAGCCAGATGCGCAAGGGGCGCATGCGTCTGAAGTTCGTTTGCAGTGGCTGGAGGCTCTGATGTGCTCATTCTCTCTCTCTCTCTCTATCTGCATCTTCCGCCTCTTCCTCTCTCTCTCTCTCTCTCTCTCTCAAATAAATAAATAAAATATTTAAAAAACATTCAAGTACATTTTCTGGAATATTATGATTTTGATATCATAATAACAATTTCTAAAAGGCAAGATTTTTGCTTCCTGCTATTCTACTATCATAGATATTAGGATATGTTACATGTGAGGTCACATCCCACTCTCTGATGACTTGTTAGGAGAAAGAAGACTGTATTAAAATTAGCGTGGCTGGGTTAGAGAGATGGCTCAGAAGTTAAGATCTGTTTGCTTATAAAGCCTAGTGACCCGGTTTGATTTCTGAGTACCCACATAAAGCCAGATGCATAAAATGGCACACATTTCTGAAGGTCATTTGCAGTGGCTGGAGGCCCTGGTGTGCCCATTATTTCTCTCTCCTCTTTCGCTCTCTCTCTGCTTGCAAATAAATAAATAAATAAATATTTTTTAAAAAAATTAGCATGGCTGCCATTACTGCTAATCAGATATGGCCACTTGCATATCACAGGCCCACCCTGTCCTATATCTCAGGGTGACCAGCACTAAGTTTCTGATTTGTATTTTACTCCCTGATATTTGGGAAAAGGACAAAAGTCAAAAGAAAAAAGTAACCCCTGAATGACCAAAGGTGACACACAATTGTGATGGTCAGTGTCCCTGCCATGTCCGACAGAAGGGAGATCTTCTGGAGCCCAGGGAGATCGCACCTCTGACATGTCAAGTCACGGCTAACCACGGGCTCTGTTTGCCTGTTGCTGTCTCTGAGTCTCACTGATGGTGTCCCAGATCATTTGCTCACCCATGGGTCCTTGGCCACAATGACTTGCTTTTCTCTGAGCTGTCTCCCGGGATCCTGCCTTTTCTTTACAAACTTCAGAATAAAGGTCCTCTACCCGTAGCCTCTCCGGCCCTGCCCTCAACCTCAGGTGATCTCTTGGTGCCTATTTCCATCTCTCTGCTGAGCCATCGACATTTCTACGTGGATAATGGAGAAGGCGGGATTTATTTTATATCAAAATAAAAGAGGGACTGGTAGGAAAGTTGAAGGAATTCAGTGGAAGCAGGCAGAGGAGGCAGGACAAGTTTGCTTTGCCTCACAGGATCAACTGTGGGGCAGGGCTGAGGAGTAGGGGCATCCTGACTGCAGAGCAGAGCAGAGGAAGAGCGCCGTGCAGGTAGTAACTGCCTGATGTCTCTGCAAAGGTCGTTCTAGTTGCCAGGTAATAAAAGATTGGAAACAGCAGGGAAGAGGCGTGTGTGGCTTGGGCCAGACCTCTAGCTATAGGAATGGTGTCAAGTCACCTTGAATACGTTGCAGGGGCAGGTCTCAGGACACTGGTGCTGTAGGAAGGAACCTCTGACGCAGAGGTTGTGACTTGACCCTGACGTTGAATCACAGAGTCACAAGAGCCACCATGTGAAGGGAGGGGAGAGGCATGGAGCATTCTTCCTGGTGCCCAGTGAGAAGGTCATAGTGCATGATCATTATCATAAGTCTGACTTCTGCCTCCGTGGGTGGGTGAGTGGATGGGTTTCCCACTAGGTGTTTATTGGTTTGTTTGGTTTTTTGTTTTTTTTGTTTTTTTGTTTGTTTGTTTGTTTGTTTGACTTTTCAAGGTAGGGTCTCATTCTGGCCCAGGCTGACCTGGAATTCACTATGTAGTCTCAGGGTGGCCTCGAACTCACGGCGATCCTCCTACCTCTGCCTCCTGAGCACTGGGATTAAAGGTGTGCGCCACCATGCCCGGCCTACTAGATATTTTAAGAGTAATTCCCCTTAAAGAGGAAAAGAAAAGGAGAGGAAAGAAGAGAAGAAAGAAAAAGAAAGAAGAGGAGAGGGGAGGGGAGGAGAGAGAGGGGGAAGGAGAAGGAGAAAAGGGAAGGGGCGGGGAGAGGAGGCGAGGAAACCTACCTGCTTCCGTCTCTCCAAGCAGGCCTAGAAAAAATGTTGGAAACTGGGAGGAATTTGGCAATCTGTTGCAATTCTTTTTCCAAGCGTAAAACTTTGCACTTAAATCCATGTAACAGAGTGAATAATGAAAGTCCCTGCCTGTCTTTTCAATACTTAAAATGACAACCCCCCACAGGGCAGTCCCTTCTGTGCCATTTGCACCTGAGGGACTCCTGCTGTAAGAGCCTGCTGCATTTGTGCTGCATGGCTTAGAAGTGACTGGATTTCTTCCTTCATAGGATACCCGAAGCAGAGGACCACGGCTCCTCGAAATGGATTTGCACCCAAGCCCGACCCACAGGCCCGTGAGGCTGAGCGGCAGCTGGTACAGCGGCTGAAGGACAGGTGTGAGCGGCAGGCCCGGCAGCTGGGCATCACTCGAGGGGAGCTGAAGAGGGCCATCTGCGGTTTCGAGGCCCTGGCCGTGTCCACCCAGCATTTCTTTAGTAAGGTGAGGCCACATTTGGTGAATGTTGGATGACCTCTCACGTGGTGGGTGATGGGAATGGCTGCTAAAAGGTCTACATTAGAACTGGGGTTTGGGGTTCAAGTTGCATCTTAGTTGTCAGAAAGTCATGAGGTATGCTCTGTAGCATTCTCAAATGCACCTTGATTCCAAAGGTGAAACTTATGTGAAAAGGAAAGAAAAGTCTGGCCATAAATCATAATTTTTTTTCTTTTTAATTATTTTATTTTGAAAGACAGAGAGAGAAGGAGAGAATGGTTGTGCCAGGGCCTCGAGCCACTATAAACGAACTCCAGACACATGTGCCATCTTGTGCATCTGACTTACGTGGGTACTGGGGAATCAAACCTGGGTCCTTAGGCTTCACAGGCAAGTGCCTTAACCATGAAGCCACCTTTCCAGCTCCATAAATGTTTTTAAAGATGAGATCTTTGAAGAAAACTTAGAATGTGAGGGTTTTTGCATTTCTGAAGGCAGGTGGATAAATCCTGAAGTTTCTGCTCATTTGAGATCACAGGAAGGCAGGACCCGGCACTGTTCCCCGTGGCTGCTGGGTGGGAAACGCACTGTGCAAGCCTGAAGGGCCCTCCTCAGGATCAGGGCCCTGCAGCATGGGGTGGAGTTGGGGTGGGGCTCCCCTACACCCCTAGTTTCTTTGAAATGCAGAGTGTTGGCTTCCTCTAAGCACAAGTCTGCTGCTTTTAGGGCCATCAAGGTTCAGTCAGTTACCAGCTTCTCACAGAGGCCAGAAACTGATGAGATCTGACTGCATCATTAACTTGAAGGAGGCAAGGTGTACTGGGGGGTGAAAATTAGCATTTGCTTTGGAAATTTGAATACTGCCCATTTTAAATAACTTTTTGGACAGTTTTCATACATGAACATCACGTGATTTAATCACAATCCCCCAATTACCTTCTCTCATTTATTCCCCTTCCTCCCCACCCTCCCACTGGATTCCTTCGCCTTTCCTACCTGACTCTGCTCTGTTTGGAGTTCTCTTTTGTTTTGATTTTTCATTGTTACTGTTTCGAGGTAGAGTCTCACTGTAGCCCAGGCTGACCTGGAATGTAGTATGTAGTCTCAGGCTGGCTTCGAACTCATAGCAATCCTTCTACCTCTGCCTCCCAAGTATTGGGATTAAAGGTGTGTGCCACCACACCCAGCACAGAGAGAGAGAGAGAGAGAAAATATAGGTGTACCAGGTTCTCCAACCACTGAAAATGAACTCCAGATACCTTGTGAACCTGGCTCTGTGTAGGTATTAAGGAATCAAACCCAGGTCATTAGGCTTTGCAGTCAAGCACCTTAACTGCTGAGCCATTGCTCCAGCCTGCTATTCTATTCTGCTGTCTTCTTTGCCCTCCTCCGTCATCCATATTGACGGGCTCCATGTTGTACAGGTCTTTGGAGATAATGGCAGCTGCTATGACATCATGACTTCCACAGTGACTTCCTGTCTGGAGGACAGTGTCTCAAAGCACTCCTCCCCATCCTCTGGCTCTGACAGTCTCCCCCACCACATCAGCAGCACTCCCTGAGCCTTGAAGGGTGTGGTAAAGATGTCTTCTCTAGTGCTGAGCACAACCCACCTCAGGGTCTATGACCCTCTTCTGCCATAGGCTTTGGACTAGGTTTTCAGTAACAGGCGTGAATTTCTTCCTGTGGAGCGGGCCTCAGATCCGATTAAAAGTATTCTGGGCTGGAGAGATGGCTTAGTGATTAAGGCACTTGCCTGTAAAGCTTAAGGACCCATGTTTGACTCTCCAGATCCCTCATAAGCTAGACTCACAAAGGTGAGGCAAGTGCAAGGTCGCACATGACCACTAGGTGGCGCAAGCATCTGGAGTTCGATTTCAGTTGCTGAGGCCCTGGCACACCCGTTCTCTCTCCCTCCTTCTCTCTCTCTTGCTGTTTCTAAAATAACAAATAAATAAGAGTAGTTGGTAACCTCCATAACAGCCATGCCACAACTGCACCCACAGACACATCTTGCCTGGCTAGTCAGTGGAGTAACACACAGGGTGGAGCCACCATTGGGTAAGACTTTGGTGGCTTTTCTCACCAAGCAGGCTGCAGAGTACTTTCCAGCACTGTGACAGCCAGCCAGCAGGGAGGAGGTTCCAGGTCAGTTCCAGTTTGATTATTCAGTGTCCTCCTACCAACACATGCATTGTCTCCAGTGACAGCCTTACCATCTTGTTCCCTGAAGTCCTCCCCCTCCTCCTCCCACGGCTTCTTTCTTTCTAACTCCCTGTTCCCTACTGTGTCTCTCACACCAACTTAAATACAAACCGAAAAACCCCAAGTTAGGATCCGCATCTGAGAGAGAACATGCAGCGTTTGTCTTTCTGAGCCTGGGTTACCTCACTTCATATAATATTTTCCACTTCCATTCATTTTCCTGTGAAGTGTGCAATTTCATTTCTCTTTACAGCTGAATAAAATTACATTGTACCTAAGTGCCCATTTTTTTATTGCTATAACAGAACACCCAACAATGTGTAATTTAGTTGAGGGGGAAGAAGAGGTTTATTCTGGCGCATAGTCCTGGAGGCTGGGACGTCCAAGAGCCTGCCTCACGTCATGGCAGACAGAAGGACACATGAGCACGTGAAGGATAGGAACAGGGAAGGCTTTTCAACAGCTCGCTCCCTCAGGAACTAACCTGTTCCCTTGAGAACTGACCCAGTCTTGACAGGAAGACAAGAATTCTCCCTTCCCCACCCCCCCCCTTTTTTTATTCTTTCAGTTTTTCGAGGTAGGGTCTCACTCTGGCCCAGGCTGACCTGGAATTCACTATTTAGTCTCAGGCTGGCCTCGAACTCATGGTGATCCTCTTACTTCAACCTTCCAAGTGCTGGGATTAAAGGCCCCGCCTCCCAACACTGCTACCCCCGTGACCAAAGTTCAGCATGATAAAGTAAAATGATACCACCAAATTTCCGTTTTCCTAATAGTGTCTGCCTCGCCCGCAACTCGGGCTTTTACACCAGCAATAAATGACCACTTTGGATTTTATGTCTTTCTGGACTGGTCATGTTGGAGACAACTGAGAGGGACTGAAGCGTCTGTGCTCCACCCCTGCAAGAACGAAAGCCACACTCACCGTTTCGAGGTGCCAGAGAGACATGTCCTGTCGTGGCAAACATGGATCGCTTTTCTTCTCGGAGGAGTAACCCAGTTTGTCTTTCACATTTCCATGGATGGCCAAGTCTCCAGTGGTTCCTGAAACTCAGTGACCGCATTTATATGACCACCTTTTCTGTGGTCCCTCTGTCCACATGACATCCACACGGTCACACCAAGGCCTCGAGGAGCGTCACATGAATGAATGTCGACACGCACCAATCGGATAGTTAGCGAGCTGTGCCGTTTTACATGTTGGGACTTTAAGAACCCACTTTGTGGCATAAGGATAGTCAAGAGAACCACTATGCCCAAATCGAGGGGCCAGTACTCATGGATTTCTAGTCCCAGAAAAACTCACCGTGGGCCCAGCGGCCATGAATTTATTTTTTCCCTACAGCATGCACACGTTCTCTCAAATCAGAGGCCCAACAAGAGCTAGAAGGAGGTCTGTAAGCATCTCCATCCGACCCCTACCACCTGAGCGGCACTTGGCATGATGTCAGCCAGGCAGATGGTAGACGTGACTTTCATTGGCTTTTTAGTAAATCACAACCAGCAACTCCAGACAGTCTTCTACAATTATCGTGGCATTTTGCCACTTGCACCCTGTGGCCCTTTGTCTCCTGCTGTCGTGGGGTGGGGGGTCAGGGACCTAACAAACAAGAAAAGTTTTCTTGCTTTTTTCCCCACCCATCCCTCTACTTACATATGTCTATTATCCCTGCCCTTCATCCCTTCCCTCTCCTCTCTCTCTATGCCCCCTTTCTTTCTTTGTAGCCTCTTACTACTGACTCTTGGGCCAACTCACTCACAAATCCTGAAGATATGAAGCTAAGACCTGCATGTGAGCGAGAACGTGTGGCCTTTGACTTTCTGAACAAGACAAGTTTTAACCGAGCACAGGCATTGGCTTCCACAGGTTGTCAGGTGTTGCGTGCCGTTTGCCATTTAGACCACAAGCAATCAGAGCAAGACCTGGGGAAATAGAGAGACAGGAGCCTGAAATCCTGCAATGATGGGGTCCTCTGAAGATTCAAGGGGTAAGGAGCCTGAAGTGACCAGGTCACTCCTATAGGACATGAACATACTATCTCCATGTGGGAAAAATGAAACTGGCTGGCCAGGCCAGCTATAAGAATGCATAACCCGCAGAGCTAGCTCACAATGCAGTCATTTTTCACACATCCAGTTTAAACTCCTGCTGGAACTGCATCCTGCAAAGAATGCATGTACACTTGTGTAGCTTGTGGTAAAGTCTATATGTAGCAGCCTGTAAAAGCTACTTGAGAGGAATCCCTCCCCCCTTTTCTTTTCTTTTTTTTACAGTAGGGTCTTGCTCTAGCCCAGGCTGACCTGAAATTCACTATGTACTCTCAGGATGGCCTCAGACTCACAGTGATCCTCCTACCTCTGCCTCCCAAGCGCTGGGATTAAAGGCCCCACCTCCCAACACCTCTACATCCATAGCCAAATTTCAGCATGATAAAGGAAACTGGTAGCACCAAAATTTCAGTTTTCCTAATAGTGTCTGCCTCATCCCCAACTCAGTGTTTTACACCAGCAAAAAACGACCACTTTGGATTTTATATCTTTCTGAACTGGTCATGTTGGAGTCAAGTGGAGACAGTCATAGCGCTAGCCAGCAAGAAATGCCACTTCTGCCTCTGGGATCTTAAGCAAGTTCTTGCCTCTCTGTGAGTTTGCCACCAACCCTGACAGGAACAGCAGTCTTGGCCTTGCTTGGCCTCTTGGCCAAGTGCTATCTGTCCACACATCCAGTCTCCGCCTCCTCCACTTCAGGTAGAATCAATGCCAGGTCAGTTCCAGTTTGATTATTCAGTGTCCTCCTACCAACACATGCATTGTCTCCAGTGACAGCCTTACCATCTTGTTCCCTGAAGTCCTCCCCTCCTCCTCCCACGGCTTCTTTCTTTCTAACTCCCTGTTCCCTACTGTGTCTCTCACACCAACTTAAATACAAACCGAAAAACCCCAAGTTAGGATCCGCATCTGAGAGAGAACATGCAGCGTTTGTCTTTCTGAGCCTGGGTTACCTCACTTCATATAATATTTTCCACTTCCATTCATTTTCCTGTGAAGTGTGCAATTTCATTTCTCTTTACAGCTGAATAAAATTACATTGTACCTAAGTGCCCATTTTTTTTATTGCTATAACAGAACACCCAACAATGTGTAATTTAGTTGAGGGGGAAGAAGAGGTTTATTCTGGCGCATAGTCCTGGAGGCTGGGACGTCCAAGAGCCTGCCTCACGTCATGGCAGACAGAAGGACACATGAGCACGTGAAGGATAGGAACAGGGAAGGCTTTTCAACAGCTCGCTCCCTCAGGAACTAACCTGTTCCCTTGAGAACTGACCCAGTCTTGACAGGAAGACAAGAATTCTCCCTTCCCACCCCCTTTTTTTATTCTTTCAGTTTTTCGAGGTAGGGTCTCACTCTGGCCCAGGCTGACCTGGAATTCACTATTTAGTCTCAGGCTGGCCTCGAACTCATGGTGATCCTCTTACTTCAACCTTCCAAGTGCTGGGATTAAAGGCCCCGCCTCCCAACACTGCTACCCCCGTGACCAAAGTTCAGCATGATAAAGTAAAATGATACCACCAAATTTCCGTTTTCCTAATAGTGTCTGCCTCGCCCGCAACTCGGGCTTTTACACCAGCAATAAATGACCACTTTGGATTTTATGTCTTTCTGGACTGGTCATGTTGGAGACAACTGAGAGGGACTGAAGCGTCCTGTGCTCCACCCCTGCAAGAACGAAGCCACACTCACCGCTTTGAGGTGCCAGAGAGACATGTCCTGTCGTGGCAAACATGGATCGCTTTTCTTCTCGGAGGAGTAACCCAGTTTGTCTTTCACATTTCCATGGATGGCCAAGTCTCCAGTGGTTCCTGAAACTCAGTGACCGCATTTATATGACCACCTTTTCTGTGGTCCTCTGTCCACATGACATCCACACGGTCACACCAAGGCCTCGAGGAGCGCCACATGAATGAATGTCGACACGCACCAATCGGATAGTTAGCGAGCTGTGCCGTTTTACATGTTGGGACTTTAAGAACCCACTTTGTGGCATAAGGATAGTCAAGAGAACCACTATGCCCAAATCGAGGGGCCAGTACTCATGGATTTCTAGTCCCAGAAAAACTCACCGTGGGCCCAGCGGCCATGAATTTATTTTTTCCCTACAGCATGCACACGTTCTCTCAAATCAGAGGCCCAACAAGAGCTAGAAGGAGGTCTGTAAGCATCTCCATCCGACCCCTACCACCTGAGCGGCACTTGGCATGATGTCAGCCAGGCAGATGGTAGACGTGACTTTCATTGGCTTTTTAGTAAATCACAACCAGCAACTCCAGACAGTCTTCTACAATTATCGTGGCATTTTGCCACTTGCACCCTGTGGCCCTTTGTCTCCTGCTGTCGTGGGGTGGGGGGTCAGGGACCTAACAAACAAGAAAAGTTTTCTTGCTTTTTTCCCCACCCATCCCTCTACTTACATATGTCTATTATCCCTGCCCTTCATCCCTTCCCTCTCCTCTCTCTCTATGCCCCCTTTCTTTCTTTGTAGCCTCTTACTACTGACTCTTGGGCCAACTCACTCACAAATCCTGAAGATATGAAGCTAAGACCTGCATGTGAGCGAGAACGTGTGGCCTTTGACTTTCTGAACAAGACAAGTTTTAACCGAGCACAGGCATTGGCTTCCACAGGTTGTCAGGTGTTGCGTGCCGTTTGCCATTTAGACCACAAGCAATCAGAGCAAGACCTGGGGAAATAGAGAGACAGGAGCCTGAAATCCTGCAATGATGGGGTCCTCTGAAGATTCAAGGGGTAAGGAGCCTGAAGTGACCAGGTCACTCCTATAGGACATGAACATACTATCTCCATGTGGGAAAAATGAAACTGGCTGGCCAGGCCAGCTATAAGAATGCATAACCCGCAGAGCTAGCTCACAATGCAGTCATTTTTCACACATCCAGTTTAAACTCCTGCTGGAACTGCATCCTGCAAAGAATGCATGTACACTTGTGTAGCTTGTGGTAAAGTCTATATGTAGCAGCCTGTAAAAGCTACTTGAGAGAGAATCCCTCCCCCTTTTCTTTTCTTTTTTTTACAGTAGGGTCTTGCTCTAGCCCAGGCTGACCTGAAATTCACTATGTACTCTCAGGATGGCCTCAGACTCACAGTGATCCTCCTACCTCTGCCTCCCAAGCGCTGGGATTAAAGGCCCCACCTCCCAACACCTCTACATCCATAGCCAAATTTCAGCATGATAAAGGAAACTGGTAGCACCAAAATTTCAGTTTTCCTAATAGTGTCTGCCTCATCCCCAACTCAGTGTTTTACACCAGCAAAAAACGACCACTTTGGATTTTATATCTTTCTGAACTGGTCATGTTGGAGTCAAGTGGAGACAGTCATAGCGCTAGCCAGCAAGAAATGCCACTTCTGCCTCTGGGATCTTAAGCAAGTTCTTGCCTCTCTGTGAGTTTGCCACCAACCCTGACAGGAACAGCAGTCTTGGCCTTGCTTGGCCTCTCTTGGCCAAGTGCTATCTGTCCACACATCCAGTCTCCGCCTCCTCCACTTCAGGTAGAATCAATGACACTTCTTTGTGAGGCTACTGTGAGGAGTTAGTGAGTTCATAGGCAAAAGCACTTTGAGGAAATGCTCCACAGAACGGTCTTTTGTGAATGTGAGGAAATCTGACAAGGTCTTCTTTAGGGTTCTGCTCTCAAGTGGGGTTAGACATAGGTGAGATGCATAAAGCAAGCTCTCGGGTCAGCCACACATACTTCAATCTCCAGCTCCAGCATCCCTAGTCTGAAATAAAAAATGTTTCACGACCTGGAACCTTTGGAGAATGGACAGGGCACCGCAAGAGGAAAATTTCACACCTGAACTTCTGTGACGGGTTGCAGTCAAAGGCAGGCACACTTTAAAGTTACTGTATTAGGGCTGGAGAGATGGCTTAGCAGTTAAGGTGTTTGCCTGCAAAGCCAAAGGACACAGGTTCGATTCCCCAGGACCCACTTAAGCCAAATGCACAAGGGGCACATACATCTGGAGTTTGTTTGCAGTGGCTAGAGGCTCTGGAGTGCCCATTCTCTCTCTGTGTCTCTCTCTTCCCTCTCTCTCTCTCTCTCTCTCTCTCTCTCTCTCTCTCTCACTCTGCTTGCAAATAAATAAATAAAATTTTAAAAAATCATTAAAGTTATCATATTAAATGATCTTCAGCCGGTATACAGAGAGGATGTGTGAACCATAAATGAACTTCATATATTGACTTGGGTCCCAGACTCAAGATAACTTATCATGTAAAAGCATTCCAAAGTTTGAAACATGTCTGCTCCCAGGCATGTCAGAAAAGGGCTGTTTAACCCATATATGTACATAAAGGGGTTGCCTAGAATGTACTTTAAGAATAGATCAGGTCTGGAGAGATGGCTTAGTGGTTAAGCCATTTGCCTACAAAGCCAAAGGACTCAGGTTCAATTCCCCAGGACCCATGTAAGCCAGATGCACAAGGTGGCACATGCATGTGGAGTTTGTTTGCAGTGGCTGGAGGCCCTGACATGCCCATTCTCTCCCTCATCTCTCCCTATCTATCTATCTATCTATCTATCTATCTATCTATCTCTATCTGCCTTTCTCTCTCAAATAAATAAAATAATTTTAAAAAAATAGAACAAATTTTGAAGTCTAACATTTTAGTGACTCCAGCAGATTTTTCCTCAGTGTGCATTCTGGAAATTAGTCTCGCCCCTGGAGAAAAGCAGAGAATCTCAGGTTTGAATCCTCAGTCTCCACCTCTGCTTGAAGCTGCTGGCAGAGGGGCTGTGAATGTTGTCAACTTCCACACAGCCTCAGCCCCACATCCAGGGATTCTAGGATGCCACGTTGAAGTGACAACACAGCTTCACACCTGCCCTGGCTCTAGGCGGCTTTGCCCTCCCCCCTGCCCACAGCCAAGCGTGTTCGCAGACAGGCCTAGCAAACCTGCTGAAATCTGTGGCTTCAGACCCCCAGCCCTGTAGTAATGAGTGTGACGCTGTGGGACTCACACTTCTCAGTGTCAAGCTGAATCATTGGAATCTTTCTCTTGCTATGTAGTTCTTAGATGCTGTCCTATAGCGCCCCCTGCTGGTCAGTCCATGAAACAATCGGACCACTTCGCAGCCTTGAGCTGTGTATTTGTTACATGGGAAAATGTATTATTTATTTTCATTTTATTTTAATAATGTTTATTACACTTACTCAATATTCTATACAGACCTTTGTTTTCCTCAACTTTATAATATACGTTATTATAAATATATAAGTAAAATATATGTTACTATTTTAGGGTGGTTTTTTTTTTAGGTATTATTAAGCAGTGTAGTCAAAGAGACATGGAACTTAGAGTGAAGTGCCTCTACACTATTTCTGCCTTCAATTGCTATAACAAAATGCCTGAAGCAAACAAAACCACTCATGTCACAAGCCAGAGAGCCAAGAAAAAAAAAACGAGAGGGTTCCACGTCCCTTTCAGAGACATGTCCTCAGTTGCCTAAAGACCTTCCACTAGGCCTCCCTTCAAGAAGTTTCCACCACCTTCCAACAGTATCTCTCTGGGATGGAACCTTTAACACATGGGCTTCGGCAATATAATCCAGGTCCAAATTATACCATGTGCTTTCTAAGCTAGTAAAAATTTAATGCTCAACGCCCCCCTTCTTTCCAAACTGTTTAAGAAGATTACTGCTTTTACTGTATTTTAATGCAAGAAAAACAGTTTAAGTACAGAAGTTTTAAGTACAGAAGAATAGTAATAACACCCAAATCCCATCATCTGTACTTTAAAGTTATCGGCATTCTTTATCGGGGTTTTTGTTGATATTTTAATATATATTATATATTTCAGCTTCAATCTTTCAGCCTCATTTGCATATGACAGTAAAGGATTTTTAGAGGTGCTTCCTCCCCCACCCCATCCTGTGCCATATAGAAAGGTCTGTCTAGGATTTGAAAAGCTGGAGTCACGAGATGACAGCAGAGCTTGTGTTGGCTGACCAGACACTGTGCCCTAAGCTCTGCACACACGTTGTTGCCTCACAAACTCCTCTGATGGGTTAGATACTAATCTTGTATGATGTTTGTGGAAGCTGAGGGAGACCGTGGGGCCATGTGAAGACAGGATAATTAGAAAGTGATGCAGACAGCACTTACGTTTCCATTTTATGATAATGCCACCTCTCCCTCACCTCTCCACCATCACTATACTTCTGGTGTGGTTAAGAAAAGATGTCACACAATAACAAAACCATTATTATAAATTAAATACTTGGGCTACACTCCAGTAGAAAATAACCCAAGGTGATCTTGTTGACCTGTCTCCATTAAAACAGAAAACCAACAATCAAACAAACAAACAAACAAACAAACAAACAAACAAAAGCTATGCTCTGAGAAACCCTGGTGGGTGGACAGGAAGGAGACTTGAAAGAGCCAGGGTGGGCAGAGGGGTGGAATCTTCCAGTGAGCAGGGAAGGAGGAACACGTGGGGGAAGAGAATGCCAAAGCCTGCTGTCCGCAAAGCAGGTTCGGCTCCCTAGCTCTAAAGTCTTGGGAAGTTTCTGGGTACAGATTCAGGCGTGGGGCATTATTTTTAAAAGGTCACGGTAAAGTGTAACCATGTTTTTAAAAGATTCCTTTGGAAGGATGGCAAGCTGCTTACGGTAGAAGAATGTTGTTGCAGTTACCTTTGCGATGCTGGTCAAACATCCAGCCAGAAGCAGCTGATGGGAGGAAAGGGTTTATTTCAGGCTTATAGATTCCGGGGGAAGCTCCATCAGTGGTGGGAGAAGCTAGCTCACTTCACAGCACAGAGAGAGAGAGCGAAGCAAACACCAGCAGCCGGAGCTCCTATGGCTCTGAACACACCTTAGGGCTGAACTACCAGGTCAGCCCCTAGTGACACTTCTCTTCCCCAGTATGTCTGCACCCGCTGGAAACTCAAGTTGCGAGCTGAGTTGTGGTGGCACACAAGTTTAGTTTTTTTTTTTTAAGATATTTATTTATTTATTTGAGATAGAGGGAGAGAGGGAGAAAGAGAGAGTGCAAATGGGTACGCCAAGGACTCTAGCCTCTGCAAAAAAACTCCAGACACATGTGCCACCCTGCGCATCTGCCTTACATGAGACCTGGATAATCGAACCTGGGTCTTTAAGCTTCGCAGGCAAGCGCCTTAACCACTAAGCCATCTCTCCAGCCTGGTGCATACCTTTAATCCCAGCACTTGGGAGGCTGAGGTAGGAGGATCATCGTGTGAGTTCAAGGCCACCACGAGATTACAGAGTGAATTCCAGGTTAGCCTGAGCTAGAGCGAGACCTTACCTCAGGAAAAAAAACAAAAAAAAACAATGCCATCTAATGGGGACATAGATGCACAACCAAACCGTGACAAGTGCCGTGTTCGATGCTCGGCCTCGTTTGTTCCTTCTTCAGTCAGGGAGGTGCCTGATCAAGGAGAGGAGAGAAGCAGAGTCCTTTGAAGAAGTAAATGCTTGCTTGCTTTAGCAAATTTTAAATTCAAGGATTCATCTGCCCTCAGCTTGGAAAGCAGCAGAGAAGCCATCACATCCACTAGCCGAAGACTTCCTATGACCAATGCTCCCTTGGGTGGGGTTCATGGAGCAGTGAAGACAACTGACCAAACCTGAAGGTATCTGCTCCTTGTAGATCCCTACGTCCTAACCATTTCCACATAGCTACAGTGCGCTGGGCCCCTTCCCCTGATGTGTAGTGCCTGCCATTCCCCCTTCTCTTGACTTGATTTATCTCAAATGACTAAGGCTTAAAGAAAACGTGAGGCACTTCAGTTGGCCTGTCTGACAGTCAATCAGCAGAGAAAGTGGTGGGAGATGCTCGTGACATGTAAATGTGAGGGAAATGGATGGCTCCCACCACTGCTGTTCTGCAAGAGCACCAAGCGCCATGGAGGTGATTAACATCCCTGTTGTGGAGCGTCTGCCTTCTCTCTTAGCACTCTAGCTGAAGGAATTTCATAACATAACTTCCAGATGTTAAAATAGGTCTCCAGATGAAGGGATAAAACCCCCCAGCGATGCCCAAGGAGCTCCTTGAAGTAATAACAACCTCTGCTCTGGGATGTCAGCAATGATGGGTGGAAAATGAAACTCGGAAGAGCCAGGTCTCCCTATTTGAAGAAGATCCTCTATTCCGAGGCTCTATATAGCCCAACTTTATTAATAATGTAAAATTTATAGCAAGAAGATGAGAATCAGTACTGGGCAGAGGTGAAAGCTTATTTCCCACCCCTACCCCCATTCAGCTCATAGTTTATTGTTTCAATGAAACAAAGACAGATGTTGTGTGGGGAGAAAAATGAATTTTCCCAGCTGCTTTGGAAATTTGGCCTTCAAGCTCTCCTCAGATCAGGGCGGTAGTGGTAACTTGTCATGGTAAAGTGAAAGCCTTTAAATTGGCTTGGGATACAGAATTCAGTAGAGCCCTCCAGGCCAGTGTGGGGCGCGCATGACCTACCATCGGGTCTCACCACCTAACCCTGGTAGACCCATGGCCTCTACTGTACCAGTCAATGCTTAAATGGCACCAGGAATTTATTTTAAGTCAGCAAAATGCTGGAAACTCCCTTCCAAATGAAAACAAGACAAAGTAATTGTAGTTTCAGAAACTAATTACCACCTAAGGAGATGAGCTATTGATGCCTCCTCTCCCCAACATTCTCCCTATGAAAAATGGGTGATTTATTAAAAGTCCAACTGCAGTTTTGTTTTGTGCAAAATAGAGTCACTAACAGCCCAGCTGCAGGGGTGACTAGAATGAAGGCCGTCAGATCAGGGGTCTGTGGTTCGGTCCAATGCCTCAAATTCCAAGAGGACTTTTGCTATTTGTAAACACCAGACATGGACAGGTTTGTGACGATACTCGGGAGGCTAAGCCAGGAGAATTGCCACAAGTCTGACACCAGTCTGGACTACAGAGTGAGACCCCTGTCTCCAAAAGGGGAGGGGCCTGGGGACATAGCACAGTGGATAAAGCATTTGCTGCATAATTGTGAATACCCAAGCCCGAGTCCCCAGAACCCATGTAAAGCTGGATGCTGCAGTGCAAGCATCTGCAATTCCCAGTGCACCTATAGCAAATAAGGACGTGGAGGCAGGAGCATGCCCCAGAAGAAGACATTTTCAACTCACAGCTTACATCAAACAAAGTGGAAGGCAAAGATGGACACCTGAAGCTGTCCTCTGGCTTCCACACATGTATTATGGCATGCATGTCTGCACTCACATACATGAAAATGCACACACACACACACACACACACATCATACACACCACAATCACACTAAAGAACAAAAAGAAGGAATGTTTCATGTCCCCTCCGGTGGCCTGTGGCTGGCCATCATGCTGGTCATACAGCCCATGTTAACCCACACCTGCAGTGTGACAACCACAGCTAAATACTTCCATAGCAAGCTTCCATGGAGTGTCCCCAGCAGGAGTAAGTTTCTAAGGACATTAGAACTGCTTACAGCTCGGGACAGTGACAGCACAAGAGACAGAGCACTGCCAGGATAATATGCCTTAACGAGGCTCAGCAATCTTTGTTGTGACGTTTGCTGTAGTGCTAACACCTCACTGAGGGTAGTGAGCTATGATGTAAGCCTCTGTCCCTTTGTACAACACACACACACACACACACACACACACACACACACACACACACCTCTAACTCCAAAGTAGAGCACTATCTTATCTGCCTAGTCATTCCATTTAATTCCATATTTAATCCCACTCCCACTTGTTCAATGGAGGCTATGAAACTCCCAGTATCTGACTTCCCGTCCCTGGGATAAGATGCTTATTCAAGTCACTGAAATACAAAATGAATGGGATGGCTGTGATGCTGTGAGGAGCGGTGCCTCCAGCTAGTGTAACAGGAGCACCACCAGAGCAGGGATGCTTAGAGATGGAGTAATAGGATCTTAGCAGAGAGAGGCAGGGGAATCCGCATTCCAGGAAGCAGAAAGGACAGGAGTAGAGAGGGCTCAACTTAGGGAAAGGCCAGGTCAGTACTGCCCAGGGATGGTGGATCCAGTGTGCTTACCTCACGGGACACAAATGAGGCTAACAAGTGTGGGGCCCCAGGGAGCATGGTAGAGAGAGTTCTAGTTAGGGCAACTGGCACTAAGAGATTTGGACAGAACTCTGCATCTTAGGAAGGTTGCTATGATGGCAGATACCTTTTGTCACTGCTAAGACAAAACCCCCAACCAGAACCAGCTTATAGAAGGAAAGGATTCATTTCTGCCTTATGGTTTTGAAAGGAAATTTCATCATGGTGAAGAGAACATGCCAAGAGAAAGTAGCAAGAGCAAGCTCAGTGAGGCAAGCTGGGCTGTACTACAAAACCCCAAGATCATGGGCTGGAGAGATGGCTTAGCAGTTAAGGTGCTTGCCTGCAAAGCCTAAGGACCCATGTTCCACTCTCCAGATCCCATATAAGCCAGACACACAAAGGTGAGGCAAGAGCAAGGTTGCACATGTTCACTAGGTGGCGCAAGCATCTGGAGTTTGAATGCGGTGGCTGAGGCTCTTGCATGCTAATTCTCTCTCAACTGCCCTCTCTAAAATAAAATTAAATTGAAATTGAAAATAATTGGATAAAAACCCAAGGCCTGTCCCCACTGACACACTTCTGCTATCAGGGCTCCACCTCCCAATAGCTCTAAAAATCTTCCTCCACAATGCTGCTAGCTGGTGATCAAGCAAACACGAGGCTAGGAAGGATATTTTTTAGTTCAAATCACCACTTGGTGCATGCCCATAATCCCAACAACTAGAAGCAGAAGGATCAGGAGTTTAAGTTCAAGGCCAGCCTGGGACCCATGAGACTCTGTCTCAAAAAGTAAATGAAAAGATGATCCACTATCCTAGTCCTCAGCTTCAGCAACACCTATGTGAAAAACACAGAACTAGGGGGCTGGAAAGATGGCTTAGTGGTTAAGGCACTTGCCTGTAAAGCCAAAGGACCCAGGTTTGATTCCCCAGTACCCACATAAAACCAGATGCACAAGGTGGCTCATGCATCTGGAGTTCATCTGCAGTAACTGGAGGCCCTTGTGTACCCATTCTTCCCCAACCCCCACACACATACGCTTCTCTCTCTCTCAAATAAATAAAAACTTAGGAATTATGTCTGCAGAGCTCAGACATGTTGAAAGGGGTCGTGGGTCCCCTTTAGGAAACATCTGGCTTCTGTGCTTTATGCACCACTGAAAATGCAATATCTACGGGAACATAAAGCAACACCTGTAGGAATGGGCATTTCTCTAAACATAGACTTCTCTCTTAGGTAGCCTTTTTAAATTCGGGCTAGAAAGTCACCCCTCATTCTGGGGATAGGGTTGGGGGTGGTTCTGGTTTCTCTCATCCCCTCCAGACATCTCAGTGTGTCTCTGGAAGTACTTCATATATGGTTTCTACTAAGCTGCGTGTACTGTGGTTAGTTAGTGTCCCTCCAGGACTGGCATGAATCCCATGTTGATTTCCATGACTCTTTATGACATTGGAGTGTCCATAAAGAAGTCATACAGGAGGCTGGAGAGATGGCTTAGCGGTTAAGACGCTTGCCTGCAAAGCCAAAGGACCCAGGTTCGACTCCCCAGGACCCATGTAAGCCAGATGCACAAGGGGGTGCAAGCATCTGGAGTTCCTTTGCAATGGCTGGAGGCCCTGACACGCCCATTCTCTCTCGCTCTCCCTCTCTCTTTCTCTCTCTCTCTCTCCCTGCCTATCTCTGTGTCTCTCTCTCAAATATATAAATAAAAATAAAAATACATATTTTTTAATTTTTGTTTATTTTTATATATTTATTTGAGAGTGATAAACAGAGAGAGAAGGAGGTAGAGAGAGAATGGGCACACCAGGGCCTCCAGCCACTACAAACAAACTCCAGATGCATGTGCCATCTTGTGCACCTGGCTTATGTAGGTCCTAGGGAATCAAGCTTCAAACCAGGGTCCTTAGGCTTCACAGGCAAGTACTTAAGTGCTAAACCATCTCTCCAGCCCAATAAAAATATTTTTTTAAAAAAGAAGTCAAACAGGGGTTGGAGAGATGGCTCAGCAATTAAGGCACTTGCCTGCAAAACCTGATGATGGTGGTCGATTCCCTAAGACCGCTGTAAAGCCACATGCACAAGGTGGTGCATGCGTCTGGAGTTCATTTCCAGTAGCTAGAGACCCTGGTGCACCCATTCTCTCTCCCTCTCTCTCTCTCTCTCTCTCTTTCTCTCTATCTGCCTCCTTCTCTCTCTCAAATAAACAAAGTCCAGAGAAGCTAGCCTGAGTTGTTTACATAGAAGTGACATACGAAGGTAGGAGGTCGACAGGAAAGTGTACACAGATGAGCGAAGAAGACATGAGACGGTGTCTTGGAAAACATCTGTGCTTCTCCTGTAGGAGCCAGGGCAGGGCAGGTCCCCAAAGGAGACAGCAGATGGGGCGGAAAGCCAGGGAAGCAGAGAAGCTCCACCTCGGGGCAGCCAAATGAGGGCGGGCTTTCTGAAAAGGGAGCTCAGTTCCCATGCCAGACAGTAGATGAAAAGGATTAAAAGACTGAGAGGTACCTAGCTGCCACTTGGTGGATTGAGGAGTATCTGTAAAAGAAAAAGGGAGAGCCAGATTTTCCAGCTTCCTTTATGAGAAAGTGGCTGCGGCGCCACCTAGAGGGCACAGTCTGGAAGTGAAATGCTGTGCTCCCTTTTTATAGACAATCAAAACATTACCTTCAATTCTGAGGAATTGTACAGAAACCAAGTCTCAGTAGCCACCTCCTTGTTCAGTAATATGCACCAACAGACCAGTTCATTTCACAAACTTAGTTGCAACTAGGTTTGAAATTAAACATACACAGCTCCTGTCATTTTTCATTTGGTTCCTCACAGTCAAATCACTAAGATAGCAAGAATAAGATTGACGAGGGACATTGTAAGCAGGGTGCCCATAATGTAATTCACAAAAGCAATTGGATGTGGCATGAGCCCACAGTCAAAACGATCTGTCCCTGTGATTTATTCACTGAGGAGAATAAAAGCGCATCACTTCTGCCCTACTAGGAATAAAAAGAGAAAACATTTAAAAATCCTAAAGTAAAGCCGGGCATGGTGGCACACGCCTTTAATCCCAGCATTTAGGAGGCTGGGGTATGATGATTGCTGTGAGTTAGAGGCCAGCCTGGGCTAGAGTGAGACCCCCCCACCTCAAAAAAAATCCTAAAGTAGTGAAATTATATTACACGATGATGTGCTAATAAAATGGATTCAAGATGACATTATTTCTCAAACTTTTCTTCAATGGTGCTTTCCCAATTTTTTGTTTTTGTTTTTGTTTTTGTTTTGCAAGGTAGGGTCTCACTCTGGTCCAGGCTGACCTGGAATTCACTACGTAGTCTCAGGGTGGCCTCGAACTCTCAGCGATCCTCCTACCTCTGCCTCCCGAGTGCTGGGATTAAAGGCGTGCGCCACCACGCCGGGCTCCCAATTTTTATTTCCATTTGAAAGACATCCATAGCCCGGATTCTATACTTGCTTTAAAAACAAGAAGCAGGGTAGGGAAAGGGGGAGTAGTCGATGTTAATCCAACTATATTCATACTGACCGTAAATGTGAATGGTTTAAACACCAGTAAAAGATAGAGGTTGGAAATGATTTTTTATGAGCCCAATTATATGTTGCCTATAAGAATCTTAATTTAAATATTAAAATAACATGTAAACTTAAAGGATGGAGAAAGATAGACTGTGATACTAATCACAAAGAGCCAGAATTGGAACTGAAGAAAGGGCTCACCAATTAAGGCGCTTGCCTGTAGAGCCTAACAACCAGAGTTCAATTCCCCAGTGCCCATGTAAAGCCAGATATACAAAGTGGCGCATGTGTCTGAAGTTTATATGCAGTGTCTAGAGGGCACTCATCTTCTCCCTCTCTCTCTCCCTCTCTCTCTCTCTCTCTCTCTCTCTCTCTCTCTCTCTGTCTGTGTGTTGGGGGTGGTGGCACACGCTTTTAATCCCAGCACTCGGTAGGCAGAGATAGGAGGATCTCCATGAGTTCAAGGCCTCCTTGAGACTACATAGTGAGTTCCAGATCAGCCCGGGGTGGAGTGAAACCCTACCTCAAAAAGAAACAAACAAAAAAAGAAAAGAGCTATGTGTTAATTTCAGACAAAGCTGACTTCAGAAGAGAACAAGATCATCTGGATGAGAATAAGCACTGCGCAGTGAGGAAGGGGTCCATTGTCCAAGAAAAGCACAAAGAGGACATGAGACGCACAGAGGAGGCGCTGGCTCTGTTGTAGCACAGTGACTTACATATGAGGGTGCTGTTCAGTCATGTTGAGTCATCAAACTCAAAGATGCACTATAAAAGCTACCAAGGTTTAACGGAAAGATAATCATAACTGCCTGATGAGTCTGGGCACTGCTGGGCCCTTTATGGTTTTTTAAATCTCTTTTGATCTTCACACTCTCTTTTTTAAATTATTTTTTAAGATTTTATTCATTTATTGGAGAGACAAAGAGAGAATGGCTACACCAAGGCCTCTAGGCATTGCAAACGAACTCCAGGCACGTATGTCACCTTGTGCATGTGGCTTACTGGGGGCGGGGATTGAACCTAGGTCCTTAGGCTTCAAAGGCAAGTGCCTTAACCACTAAGCCATCTCTCCAGCCCTCTCTTTCATTGACTATAAATTTATTGTATGAACCTATTGAATGTTGGTCACGTTCCCATCAGGTTATACTCTCCAATCCTCTCCCCCACCCCCAGTCCACTGAGGATCCTCCTCAATGGAGTTACTAGTGGTTACTGTGGAGCCACGGTGTAGGTTTTTGGATCCCTTTTTGTAGACAATGCAAATAAAATCTTGTTTATTATTTCACTCATCGCATATTTTTCAAACACCTGCTAGGTCTTAGAATAATAGAATGGAAACTACACAGGGCCTCTCTCAAGACATTTCCTGTTAAATAGCCATATAAGACTTGAAAAGTGCTTCATTTGATCCTCCCAGCATGGCTAAGAGGACAGGAGAGCCACTGATATTCTCATATTCCAGATAAATAAATAGGAGAGAGGTTGTGACTTGCCTGAGGTGCCATGGTCAGTAAGCAGGAGCCTTGAGACTCTGCAGATAAATTCTGAAGACTAACGTAAACCACAGTGGCTATAGTTAATAATTCTACAGGGCATGCTTGGACTTTTCTAAGAGAGATCTAACGTGTTCTCACTAAATACACACAAACAAAAGATAGCTGTGTGAAGTGACGAGTATCTTAATTAGCTTGATGATGATAATCATTTCACAGTTGAGCTGGGCGTGGTGGCGCATGCCTTTAATCCCAGCACTCGGGAGGCAGAGGTAGGAGGATTGCCATGAGTTCAAGGCCACCCTGAGAAGACAGAGTGAATTCCAGGTCAGCCTAGACTAGAGTGAAACCCTACCTCGAAAAACCAAAATATATATATATATATATATATATTTAGAGAAAATGATTGAAAACTCAAATTCAGTCAAAGACATGCACCTACAGATTCAGTTTCTATGAACCTCTAGTAAGATACACTCAAAGAAAACTAAGCCAATGCATAACATAACCAAAGTGATGAAGACTAAAGATAGAAAACATTGAAATCTGTCAAAAAAAAAAAAAGGTAGCATGTTGAGGCACCCATAATGCTGTTTTCCATATTCCATTTATGCTGATCAGATATTGATTCTAAAAGTTAAGTTTACACATCTTGGCTGCCCACCAAATTCGATGATCAAATTCTAATGCTAAAAACACCGCATGCTTCAGTGGCAGGATGTAGAGAAATCAAGCTGGAACTGAGCCTCGAGCTTCCTTCCTGTTGGCTAGCTTTCATCGTGCCAGAAGGTGTGAGGGGAAAAGTCATCAATAAACCATATTTTTAAATCCACAATGGACCTGCCAGGCCAAGATATGCCCATGGGTACAATGGTGGCATGACTGTTGTGGAGGCAACCAACCACTTTCTGATTGAATTTAAGGCTGGCTCCCTAGCAGGGAATTCACGTTTGGCACTGAAAACCTAGTGAAAAGCCTGTGGCAGGGAGGTCCTGGGTCCTGGGGAGAAACCTACTACTATTATTACAATAACTGGACAGGTTTTCAAATTGCTTTTTAAATATTTACGTTTATGCCTATATCTTAGTGCCACTCCCAACCACAATAACAACCTTTGCCATTTGCAGTAAGCAGGGGGAAATGCACGGACACATGGCTGATGAAAGCACTGAGAACGAGTGACTTAGAGCAGATCCTGAGAGAAAGACAGCTAACTCTGGGATTTGCGTAACCAAGCACAAGCCCTGGCTTCTGCTGCTGCCCATGCTGGTGGTGTTCCTGTGGCTGCTGCTCCTGCTGACAGACACTCACTGGTTTTTTATTAAACAGCCCAAAACAGCAATACATGAGGAATCAACATTATGTGGGCAAAGGACAGGTAACACATGAGTGAGGGACAGGGAACTTTAACTCTAAAAGGTTCTTTAAACATTTGCTCAAAGGAAGGCACTTAGGGGTAAGACTAGTGAACTTTGCTGACCCAGAACACACACATGCATGCACATGTACACACACACACACACACACACACACACACACACACACATTGTTCTGGGTCAAAAGTACAACCAGGTCACTGAGGAGCAAAGAGTATGGGTTAAGTTCAATCAGCATCTCTATTTATTTATTTGAGAGAGAGAGAGAAGAAGGAAGGAAGGAAGGAAGGAAGGAAGGAAGGAAGGAAGGAAGGAAGGAAGGAAGGGGGAGGGAGGGGGAGGGAGGGAGGGAGGGAGGGAAGGAAGGAAGGAAGGAAGGAAGGAAGGAAGGAAGGAAGGAAGGAAGGAAGGAAGGAAGGGGAAGGAAAGGGCAGAGAGAGACAATGGGCAGGCCAGGGCCTCCAGCCACTGCAAACGAACTCCAGACTCATGCACCACCCTGTTCATCTGGCTTGCTTGGGTACTAGGGAATCAAACCTAGGTCCTTAGGCTTCACAGATAAGCATCTTAACCACTGAGCCATCTCTCCAGCCCTCAATCGGCCTCTGCTGACATTCATTATTAATCAATATTAATTCAATAATGATCCTCTATGTTGTTCAGGGTAAAGGCAATCAGAAGAATAGTAAATCTGATTACAGTGTTCTAAGCAGGCTGATTCATGGTTGTAAGATTAGCTTGAGGGCAAATTACAAGACAGCAACGTAGCAGAAAAAGCATTCGACGGAAGTTGTCTCAGAAAAGTTATGTGTGAATTCTGTAAGAAGTGTTCCCACAGTTATTTTCCATAGTTCACTCTAGTATTATATTCTCACAGGTCATTCCTACAAAATTAAAAACAGAAAATACAGGGAGAGTCAATGAAACTAAAAGCTGGGTTTTTTTTTAATGACCTATAAAATTGATGAACCCACTGTGAGACAAAGTCAAAAAACTTACCAGCATCAGAATGAAAGATGAGTGCTCTGATAGACCCTACAAAGCAATCAGATGTCACTGCATGTAATAGTTCTTTTGTTAATGGTTCTTTGGGTCTTTTTCATTTAAAGTCTCCCAGGAAGACAGTAGAGTTAAGTAGAGTAAGTTAGAGTTCCTCACATCTTCATGGGAGCAGATTGCCTCTGAGGCAGGCTAGCGTGAGGTGTTGGTTTGCAATAAGCAGTGTTCAGAGCATTCCCTGACTCTCCTGTGACATGGCTGATAGGCACACAGGCACCTTTCACTCTGGGGTGGCCATGGAGCTCAGCTTGAGAGTGAAATGAAAGGCACGAGGAGATTTGAGAAAAGTCAGTGAGACTGAGCCGAGCTAATCTCCAGCCTTCCCGTCCACCTTCAGTTAGACAGAAACGAGTCAGGATTGAAGGAGAATAGGTAGGTCTGTTTTCTGCTACTGTCATGAAATGTACCTTACTAAGAAGAATGAGGCCAGAGAAGCTGCCTGACAGGGCACCTGGGGCCTGGGTTATGCCGTGAGACAAGTACAGTGTGAAAGATGCCTCCCCCGAATCCCTCCAGATGAGATCAAAGGCTGGCAGCCAGAAGCCAGCTAGGAAGAAAGATGGAAGTGTGTATAGGACCTGCTCCCACCTCACCATTAAATTAATCCCCTGAAGCAAAGAATCAGCCCAGAGCGAAGCCTGAAAGAAAAAAAACTCAGTACAGTTTTCACACTGAAAAGAGCTGATTTGCGTGGACCTAAAATGAGAAATTATGAGATTTGATTCTAATCTAAATGCAAGTAGATTACATTTCTCAAAATGGAGGCAAAACAGAAGCTTAAGGGTAGAAACTAAAGGCATTCAGAGACAGGAAATTACTTGCAAATTTACAAAATTCATATTTGTAATATATCTTTAGAAAACAGAAAGGACTGGTGGCATTAGGTTGTTTTTTGCTGGTTTTTTTATTTGTCTGTTTGTTTTTCCTTTTTTTTGTTTTTTTTTGAGGTAGGGTCTCACTCCAGTCTGGGCTGACCTTGAACTCACTCTGTAGTTCGCTGCTGGCTTCAAGCTCACAGAAATCCTCCTATCTTTATTGAGAATTTTGATACATGAACATGCTGTAATTTATCATAATCCCTTCTCATATCCCCCACCCCGCCCAATTCCAGTGAACCCTCTTCTTTTTCCATGTAGTCCCTTTCCTAGTTTTTTTAAAGGTTTTATTTTTATTTATTTATTTGAGAGAGAGGCAGATAGAGAGAATGGGTGAACCAGGGCTTTGAGCCACTGCAAACGAACTCAAGGCATGTGTGCCATCCTGCCCACCCAGCTTTCATGGGTACTGGGGAATTGAATCGGAGTCCTTCAGCCTTGCAGGCCGCTAAGCCATCTCTCCAGCCCACATTAGTGTTTTGACGTGATAATACATTTGACCCTCAATGTTCTTGGGGAGTTGGTTCGAGGACCCACTACTCATGCTCAAGTCCCTTGGATAAAACAGGACAGTGTTTGCATAACTCCTACAAAGTCCCTCTGCAGACATTAAGTCGTAACCAATCATACCTAAAACAGTCGAGGTGCTGTGCCGATTGTTGTGCTACAGTATTATTTAGGGAATGAAAGTGAAGTCTACATGTTCAGCATGGCTACAATGCCCTTTTTCTAAAATATATATATGTGTGTGTGTATGTGTGTGTGTATATATATATATAATTTATTTATTTATTTGAGAGGAGGGAGAGAGAGAAAACATGGGAGCACCAGGGCCTCCAGCCACTGCATACGAACTCTAGACGCATACACCCCCTTGTGCATCTGGCTTACCTGGGTCCTGGAGAACTGAACCGGGATCCTTTGGCTTTGCAGGCAAACCCTTAACTGCTAAGCCATCTCTCCAGCCCCGCAATGCTCTTTTAAACAATTCTAATTCGGGGGTTGGCTGAATCTGTGGGCACAGAGCCCGTAGGTACAGAAGGTTGAGTGTGGTCTCACCTCCAGGTGGGACCCAAAGCTATCATAGCCACGAGGTGCATGAGGTGATCTTCCATCTTCCAGACGGACAGCCCGAGCTCGGGGAGGCCAACGTGGCTGAGGCTCCACCGCCGGGAAGCTCTGGGACTGGAAGGCGACCACACCTCCCCTGGGCTTTCTTTCCTGCCCCACTGCCTCTCATAAGCTGAATTAGCAATAGGAGTCCAACCTCTAGGCTCCCAGGACACCCTCTGGCAGATATCAGGGGAGGTAGAACACCTTGGCCAGACAGTCTCCCACTTAAGGCACGCTGGCCTCAGAATGGCCAACATGACCTGACATTGGACAGTTGTGAGTCAATTGACGCTGAAGGATAATCGTTTGTGGTCAGTAGTGACAGGTGTTGATACTTACTTCACCTTTACAGACAACCGTCGAAAGCGGGCACTTGCCAGGAGGAAGGGAATTTCTCTGTCTGCACTCATTCCCGGGGGGGTTTGATCTGACATAGTCAGTAAGTAACTATGTGTTGTTTCCCCACTCACTTCTGTTCCTAATTGATCCACTTGTTCTGGTAGATGATGGAATACGTGTGAGGAGGAGACGGGTTCATGGCTCTGCAGCCTTTAACAATGAGGAAGAAACACGCGTAGCGTCCCATGCTGGGGAAGAGCTGTGACTCTCCACTCTTCTCGAAAAATCTATACTGAGTTTGGGAGGATTACGTTATAGCGAGGGAGGAGGTGAGATGACCCAAATTAGACTCTGCAGCTGGGTAGAATCTTCTCTGTGACTGGTCTTCTCTAGCTGGAGTCCTGAAGGGACAGTCATCTGGACTTCTGCCCAGGTGCAGGAACTGGTGCCCGGGAGGAGAGAGAGCAAGCTCGGGGCCAAGCAAAAAGTCTGGGCAGACAGAGTACTCTGGGCAGCAGCATGAGGCCAAAGTTTGCAACTGTGGCAAGCAAAGGAAGCCACAGTAAAAATTCCCAATGCAACCATGCAACAGTGTTTGATGCTACGTCATCAGAAACTGTGATGCTTACAGCATAGACCTGGCTCCAGTGTCGAAGTACGGTGCTTACAGGCGTGGGCACTCAGAGGAAATCATTACTCTCTGTCCTCCATTCCTGTTGGCTGACAGTTAAATATCCATGTTTACTGTGAGCCAAGCATTGGGGTAGGTGCTAATCACACACTGTCTCTTGCTAACCCTGTGCTGGGCACTGTCATTCTGTTAGACAAATGGGTTACACTGGCTAAAGTAAACCAGAGCAGGGCTGGGATGGGAAGCAAAGAGGCTCGAACACTGAAGCCTGTGTTCGCCGTGACATTCTGCCGCCTCCGAGGAATAGATATTTAGAGTGAAACTTAGTGAAGTGAGCAAACACGGTGTAGTAGATCAGAAAGCCATCTCAGCTCTGGTCACCGGCACCCAGCTTCTTCAGTTTCAATGTCCTGGTCTATAAAAGGAGTCTATTATGAAGGTAGACGATACAGGAAAAGGGCTTGAAATCCTGTCGCTCTGTATAGATGCCTGTGTTCCAAACACCGTCATTGAGCTTCCGAGCTGGCCGAAGAGTGCTCAGCACTGGGGAAAACAATGCCCAGCGAGCAGGCCACGGTCTGCGCCCTCCCACAACTTGGGATCTGGTGATGGGAGAGGAGGGAGTGATTGACTCCCACAACTTGGGATCTGGTGATGGGAGAGGAGGGAGTGATTGACTCGCCACAAATGTTAATATGGAAAGCAATACTGAGGAGTGTGGCCTGGTCTAGGAAGTGATATATGTTCTGAGATGGAAAAGCAGGACTTCCAGAAGGTTGGGGGTGGATGTCTGCATGTGGAAAATACTAAGAAAAAGAGGAAGGTGGCAGCCCATGGAGTTTTTAGACCAAGGAGATGAGGGGGTGCCCTGGGCTGGGAAGATGATTGGCAGGCCAGGCCTTGTAGACCCCCAAGGAGTGATGGAGACGCTGCCATTGTCTGAGATCAGAAGGGAACCCTCTGGGTGGAGGGTTGTAGGAGCAGACCCGTGTCTGGAGAGCAGAGGTCAGCAGAGACCACAGCAGTAAGCTGCACGAGAGAGGACATTGGCACTGTGCCACGATGGGAAAATGGAGATAGAGACTGTGCGTGGGTGGTCAGAGAGGATGTTCAAAGTTGAGTAGGAGTGGGGTCGGCTAAGTGACAGGGCAGGGGCAGATGGGAGGGAGGCGGCCATCCAGCGTCCTGAGTGCCAGATAGGTTAGCAGCTTCGCTGTTCTGGGAGACACCTACGGTGCAGAGTTCACGGCGGTGTGTCTACGGGATGACACGGGGTCACAGAGTCCAGCCACTAATGCAGACAGACGTGTGTTCAAGTATGTGTTAGCTTCCTAGCTCGTTGGCTTGCTTTGATCTTGTCAAGGGACAGACCGATGACTGCAAATGGCAATTAGATGTTCAAGGTATATGAAAGTTGAGTGCGTCTGTCTTTCCCCACCTCATGAAGGGATTTAGAAGTGTCATGCCTAATAGCCATCTATGTAAAAGGAATCTCTATATTTTTTTTAGTTGTTGAAAATTTTATTGTATGCATATGGGCCATATTCCCATTGAGTTATATGGTCATACGTTCCCTCTCCCTGCCCCCATGTCACCAAGGGCCCACCTCAGTATTCACTGTGGGGTCACGAATGCACCAGTCTCTGGGCAGGGGTGGGGGAGGCAGGGCAGAGACAATGCACCCTCCCACCCTGTGGCTTTTACTGTTTTTTTCCTATTCCCTCTTCCACAATGTACCATGAACCCTGGAGGGCAAGTCATAAGCCTTAAAAGGAATATGTTTAAATAGACCTAAAGGACTGGCAAGATGGCTCACTGCTTAAAGGTGCTTGCTTGCAAAGCTGGTTGGCCCCAGGTTCGATTCCATACCCATGTAAAGCCAGATGCACAAAGTGGCACATGTACCTGGAGTCCATTTGCAGTAGCAAGAGGCCTTGGCATGTATATTCTCCCTCTAGCTCTCTCTTTCTCTCTCTCCTTGCAAGTAAATAAATTTTAAAAATATTTTTTAAAAAATCATATACCTAAAGTAAAAAGGAAAACCATGATGTCTAATTGATACTCTAACAGTAAGAGCCTGAGTCACGGATAACGAAGAAAGAGATTTCTCATAGTTTTCAGTCCTGGGAAGTCAAGGCCCAGGTGCTGGTCTCTGGCAAAGGCTGTCTTTTGTCATCGTATGGCAGAATGCAGAAGGGCGGAGAGAGAAAATCCATTCATTCATAGCAACATTAATCCATCACAACCTAAACTCTGCCTCCTGCTCGGGCCCCACTTCCCAATGGCATTTTGTTGTGGATTGAGTTAACAAGGTTTGAATGGGGGCGGGGCACCCACACATCTAAACTACAGTAGACTCCTTTGTAATTTGAGGTATTAGATTAGCCAGGGAGGCCTCGCAGCACGCGAGAATGGACAAGTTCCCTTAGAGGAAGCAGACATATGTTGTAAAAGGGAAGAGTGAATTGACTCTTCTCAAATTTTGCTTTGTATGGAAAAATAATCTGGCAACTTAAATTCTCAAAAAAAAAACGTGTCTTCATGTCAGCTTCCCATTGCTGTACCAAAGTGCTCAAGATAATTAACTACAAATAGGAAAGGAATATTTTGGTTGACAGTTTCAGAAGTTTCGGTCCATTTGGCCTCGATGATTTGGGGCCTGTGGTGAAGGTACACATAGCGGGGAGTGTATGATGGAGTAACCCCCTATCTCATGGAGGCCAGGCAGTAAGAGAGAAGGAAAGAGACTGGGGTCCCAGTATTACCTTGGGAGGCACACCCCCAGTGTCGGGAAGACTACTCACTAACATGCACCTTTGTAATGGCACCCCTGGAAAAGCTGGAGGTAAAGCTTTTAACAGATAAGCCTTTGGGGAGCACATATCCCAGCCAGAGTGTTCTGTAAAAGGAAGATTTCTCATCTTGGGCCTTCCAGCTTTGGCCTGCATCTATACTCCCCTTTTCAGATAACAGAAACAGCCCCAGCCCAGTGTTTGAGATCTCATAAGAAGGTGCCTACGTAAGCATCCCCACCCACACACACATGGGCTGTGCTAAGGGCGCTATCTTAACAAACTGTAGCAAGAAAAAAAGATGGTGCTTGTACGCTCAGCAGCTTCCAGCTCAATCTTATCACCCTACATAATCACCCACAGCCACTCGCACAGAGGAGACATTTCTCTCTGAGTTCTTTTTTAAAAAATATTTTCGTTATTAAGCCAGGTGTGATGGCATACACTTTTAATCCCAGCACGCAGAAGGGAGAGGTAGGTGAATTGACATGAATTCCAGACCACCCTAAGACGACATAGTGAATTCCAGGTCAGCCTGGGCTAGAGTGAGACCCTACCTCAAAAAAAATTATTTACAAGAGAGAGAAAGTGCTACTGCAAATGAACTCTAGATGCATGCATCATTTTGTGCATCTGGCTTTATGTGGACACTGGGGAATCGATCTCTGGTCATTAGGCATTGCAGTCAAATACCATAACTGCTGAGCCATCTCTCCAGCCCTTGTCTCTGAGTTCTTATGGTCCGACTTTTCCCTGAAATAGGGAAACTTGCTCATGGAAAACATATAAAGTAGTTCAGGAAGAGTCACTTTGAGGCTCATTTTAAAATAAGGTGACCTATATCGCATAAAATTAAACCTGGAATGGAGCTGGATTTTGAAAAAAAATGCTCTTAAACTAATGAATGTTTTTTTTTTCATTTCAGCACAGAATAATCCCCAAAGTAAATGAAAAAAAATACTGAGCATATTTATAAAGTATCCACTTGGCATGAATATACTTTGTGAGAGAAAATGTAGTCAGAAAAATAATCTCTTCCAGGGGAGGAGATGTTTTCATAACAAAACAAAATGATGGTGCAGTCTGGTTACTTACAGGTAAAGTCTGCATCCATTGGAATTCAAATGTTATCTGAACTGATATAATCATCATGATTTATGCCCCCAACTCAATCAAAAGTATCCACCACCTTTCTGTGGCCCAGGGTTTGACCTGTTGTTATTTGAGCAACAGAGAGTGGAAACCAAATATGGTAAGAGTTCAGTAGAACCCACGTACAGAATATTTACCAGCTAAGCAAGTGTGCGACCCTCAAGAGCTGAAGGATTAAACTAAAGGCTCTGCTACTTCCACATGCCAAGGATCACGTTCAGCGTGGTTTGTGTCTCTTATCTTCAGTTCTGACAGCAGTGTGAGTACAGGAGAACTCTGCACAGCTACTGACATCTCTCCAGGGACATACTGCAGACAGCCAGGCAGCCACGGCCTGCACAGGACAGCCTTGTCAAGAGCCTCAGGCCAACTGTGCACCTAGCTGTCTCCATTTAACCCACTCACCTAGCTGAAAATACACCGCTTCTCTTGCTGTAGTCACTGGTGACCTAAAAACGTCTAGCGGTAGTTTTATTTATTTATTTTTTTCTTTTTATGAGAGAGAGAATGAAAATTGGTGCACCAAAGCCTCCAGCCACTGCAGTCAAACTCCAGGTGTGTGCGCCACCTCGTGAGCATGTGTCACCTTGTGTGTATGCATCACCTGTGCGTCTGGCTGACGTGGGTTCTGCGGAGTCAAACCTGGATTCGAACCTTAGGCTTCGCAGGCAAGCACCTTAACCCCTGAGCCATCTCTCCATCCCTAGCTGTAGTTTTTAAATGCAATTTGGGGTCTGGAGAGGTGGCTCAGCAGTTAAGACGCTTGCCTGTGAAGCCTAAGGACCCAGGTTCAATTCCCCAGAACCCACATAAGCCAGATGCACAAGGTGGCACATGTGTCTGGAGTTTGTTTGCAGTGGCTAAAGGCTCTGGCATGCCCATCCTTTCTCTCTCTCTCTCTCTCTCTCTCTCTCTCTCTCTCTGTCTCTCTCTATCTTTGTCTCTCCCTCTCTCTCTCTCTCTCTCTCTCTCGTGTGTGTGTGTGTGTGTCTTTCGCTGTCAAATGAATAAATAAATAAAATATTTTTTAAATACAATTTGGGATGGGCTGCCGTATAGTTTGTAAGCCACTGAAAGGCTCTATGTATTTGGTAACTAATGCTCCACCCCTGCCCATGCAGGCCACCCTAACAAAACTCAGTGGGTCACATCCACACACAAGGATTTTAAAAGATATCAAAGTAGAAGGAGGATGAGTTGGGCAAGAAGAAAGGGTGCAGTGGAAGGGGTGGGGTCAAGAAAAGGTAATGGGAGGAGATTCTGATCAAAATATAGTATACACAAACATATGAATCGTCAGTAAAAATTACAATTTAAAGGTCCAGTTTTAGGGGCTGCAGAGATAGCTCATCCATTAAGGTGCTTGCCGGCAAAGCCTAAGAACCCAGGTTCATTCCCCAATACCCACGTAGACCCAGATGAACAAGGTGGTGCATGCGTCTGAAGTTCGTTTGTAGTGGCTAAAGGCCCTGCCATGCCCATTCACTCTCTATCTGCCTCTTTCTCTCTCTCCCCCTCCATAATTAATTAATTAATTATTTTAACAATCCAGTTTTAATCCCTATCTCACTTAGATTCATCCATTACACTTCTTTTCGGGGTCCATGGGGGGGACACTCTGCTGGGTTCAGCAGGAAACAAAAGCAATACAGACTTTAAGGCTACAGCCTGTGAGTATGAGATAGAGCCCCAGGTGCATCATAAGGCAGGTTGAAAATATGCCAACATGGGTGAGAAACAAGGCCATGCTACCAAAGCTTGAGTTCAATACATGTTCTCTCATGACCTGCATAGCAGATCCTGTCTGCTTTCACTGTTCCTGTGGCCCACCTCATTTGGCTGGTTCCTGCTGTCTGAGAAGTGATGCTCAGGGTAGGCCTGGGTACTACATGCCCCACAACTCATTGACCCCTGAGATGTCCATGTGGCCCAAATATACAAGCAGAGATGTGGTCAGAAAGGAGACATGGCAGAAATAGCTAAGAAAGTTTCTATTGCTTCCTTCTTTGGCCTTATTTTATTTATTTGTTTGTTTGTTTGAGAGAGAAAGAGACACAGAGAGAGAGAGGCCTCCAGCCACTGCAAACAAACTCCAGACGCATGCGCCACCTTGTGTATCTGGCTTATGTGGGTCCTGGGGAATCAATCTAGGGTCCTTTGGCTTTGCAGGCAAACACCTTAACCAGTAAGCTATCACTCCAGCCCTGGCCTCATTTTTACTTATCTTGCTGTACTTTTCAGACAAAACGGTGGGTGGGTGGGTGGGTGGGTAGAGAATTCCTGTAGCCCCCTCCATACTCCATGCCAGTTAGCAGCAGATGCGTCAGTCCTCCCCATCCCTGAAGTGTGTGGCATGGGCTGCCTGTCACCACTGTTGCTGGAGCTCTCCCCTCACTCGTGGCTGTTTGTCCTTCGCCCCAGGCTCAACAACAAATGTGCCCCAATGGCAAGCTGCTGTGTGCCAAATCAACCTGTGATGGAACCACCAGCCCTCAGAATCTTATCCTCTCTAGACGTCTCACTTACCAGCTTAGAAAGATCCTCACCCATAGGGAGAAAGACATGATCATTTGAACTTTCTGAGCGAACCTTCCTAGCACTCTTCCCTAAGCACGGCCACCCCTGTCCCTTTCTGTCTTGAACAGAAAACACATTTCAGTGTATAACAGATTTCATGAAGAAGCTTAATGCAGCACAGGGGCCTTCGGAAAAGGTGGGGAGGATGAAGGAATGATCCGCTCAGAGTGCTCTGAATAAATGAATCGAATGAACAGATTTCAAATTCATTTTGAGTTGAGCATGGATAGAATGAACAAAAGAACGAATGGAGGATCATGTCAAGGTACAAGGCTTACACCAGGTAAAATCTGTCCTTTTGTTAAAGGAACAATTATTCTGACACTTGTTAGATGATAAGGAAGACTCTTATTATGATAAGCATGGAGATTTTCACAGTAGGGGAGAATGATTGGCTCAATTCCACTTACAGCGAAGACAGCTGGGGATTGATTAATGGCCAATGAGCAGAGCAAGGGGTTCCCTGGGTAGAAAAATCCCTGGGAAAAGTGATCTGCAGTAAGGGGATTCCTTTTTTTCCCTCTTTTTATTTGTAAATATAAATTTTTTTAATTTTATTTTATTTGAGAAAGAGAGAAAGAGGCAGATAAAGAGAGAGAGAGAATGGGCATACCAGGGCCTCTAGCCACTGCAAATGAACTCCAGATGCATGCGCCACCTTGTGCATCTGGCTTACGTGGGTATTGGAGAATTGAGCCTTGAACCGGGGTCCTTAGGCTTCACAGGCAAGTGCTTAACTGCTAAGCCATCTCTCCAGCCCCTATAAATATAAATTTTTCTTGGCATGTCTTGTATCCCCGCATTCCCGGCCCTAGGTTCCTCCTCAGTAGGATCTTTGATGCTCATTGTTGGGTAATTAGGGCCTCTGTTAGTTTGGGGGGGCTGTGCCTCAGGGCATGTCTACTCACTCTGTGGCTCTCAAAATCTTCCCGCCCCCTCTTCTGCAACCATCCTGAAGCCTTCGGTGTGTTGACAGAGTGTTTGTAGTGTTGAGCTCACCGTAGCCTGTGTATTTCTGTTACAACATGTTTCAGAGAGACTGACTTAACAAATTCTTGCAGACAGCATGCCAGAGAGCTGACATGGGGGAGGGGGTCCCTGTAAACTCCTAGCTGAAGACAAGTCCTATTCAAAAAGAGGGCTCAGGGGAGATGAAAGTTTGGTCAAGAAGAGAGTAACATTTGTCACCAGATAGTAATAGCTCAGTACCGCTTTGTACTTGAGCATGTGGCAACTGAGTCCAAGGATGCCTAAGGGCAAACAGAAACCCAGGCCTGCTCTACCTAGCAGAGATTTTATTTACTAGTTTTATTTCTTCATTTGAAAGAGAGAGAAAGAGGGCTGGAGAGATGGCTTAGCGATTAAGCCAAAGGATCTTGGCTCGATTCTCCAGGACCCATGTGAGCCAGATGCACAAGAGGGCACATGCGTCTGGAGTTCGTTTGCAGTGGCTGTAGGCCCTGGCACGCCCATTCTCTCTCTCTCTCTCTCTCTCTCTCTCTCTCTCTCTCTCTCTGCCTCTTTCTATCAAGTAAATAAATAAAAAATATTTTTAAATAAAGAATTGTTTGAAAGTGAGAGAAAGAAACAGACATTGAGAGAGAGAGAGAGAGAGAGAGAGAATGGGCAGCCATGGGTGCAAATGAACTCCACACTCATGTTCCACTTTTTGCATCTGGCTTTACACAGGTACTGGGGAATCAAACCTGGCTGTCAAGCTTTGCAAGAAAAGAGCCTTTAACCTCTGAGCCATCTCCCCGGCCCCGTAGCAGATTCTAGAAATAGCTGCACATGGCACTGCCCACCCCCCGCGTGGTTCACAAAGTGGGAGACCCACTAAGAACAGAATCCAAGCTTCAGTGGTCGCTTCACCGGGCACCAAGGGATTAGGGCTGATGCCTTCGCTGAGTCTCCATTTGTGTCTTGGTAGATTTTTCACTCGAGGGTTTAAAGATGTAAGGACCTAGCTCTTCAGGTTGCCCCTGTGCATCCCACAAGTATTTGTGGAGTGTCTGCGCTCTGCCATGCACTGGGATGGAGCTGCGGGGTGGGGGGTTGTTAAGTACTTTTCATGCGTTGCACAGAAGTCTGCAGATGCCTGTTGCTCTTGTTTGGATGCATCGCCCCAAAAGTGTTTGTTGGACATTTAATCCTCAATGGAACAGTGTTGGGAGGTGGGGCCCTAAAGGGAGATATTTAAGTCATAAGGCAATCGGCTTGCATAAATGAACATGTTCCTATCCCAAAAGGGCTGAAGGATTGCGTCCCAGCTCTTGCCTCTCTCTCATGCTCTCTCTGTCCATCTTTCATGGTCCCTCCACAGAAACGGATCCTTCAGTCTTGAACTTCTCCCCCCAGAACCATGTATTGACGAATACGTTTCTCTATTTTAAAATATATATTTTATTGCTCAGAGAGAGAAAATATGGGTGCATCAGGGCCTCTTGCTGCTGCAAACAAACTCCAGACACATGTGCCACTTTGTGCACCTGGCTTTAAGTAGGTACTCTCGAATCCAACCCAGTTTGGCAAGCTTTGTAAGCAAATTAGCAAGCACTGTTCATTGTTGAGCCATCTCCCCAGCCCTAAGGCTAAGGATACATTTCTATTTATTATAAAATTTCCACTCTCAGATATTCTGTAGCACAAAATAAACCAAAAACACCTGTGCAGTCAGAGCTTTCCAGACCCGTGTAGCAGCCAAGTGGAGAAGCAAACTGTGCAGTGACTGCATGAGGAAAGCAGAGAAGGAGGAGCTTGCTTTCCAAGGAAGCAACTATTGAGCTGAGAGCTTAGAGACGCATTTGGTAGATGAAGAGGATAAAGTTGGGAATCCCAGTTGGAGAGGGTACTGCCAAGACAAAGGGTCCTGCACAGAGCCCCTTCGGTGAGAAAGAGACCACCATTAAAAAAAAGCAAAATAAAATCCATTCAGATTCTGCCCATCTCAAGGCAGAAACAGAACATGAAATATCAAGGAAACATGACACCTCCATAAACCTCTAACTCCACAGTAACGGACTCTAAGGAGAGGGATGAAATCCTAAACAGAGAATTCAAAACAATGAACGACTAGCAGAATGTTCAGTAACATCAAAGAGGTCATCAGCAAACTCCTGAATGAATTAAAACAATTATAAATAACTGAATAAAATAAGCTGTTTGTATAATTCAGTTCAGGATATTAAAGAAGAATATGAGACAACTTAAAAAAAAAAAAAAGCTGTGAATCATGGCCATAGAAGGGGGAGAAGTTGAAACTAGAGCCATAGAAAATATATTTAATAAAACCACAGTAGAAACCTCCCCCAAATCTAGGAAAGAATAAGCTGTACTGAGTAAATATGCAAATGAGGATTAGGAAAGTAACAGACATTACAAACACAACAAAATGACAGGAACAAACACACACCTTCCAGTACTAACTCTGAATGATAATAGTCTCAATTATCCAGTCAAAAGATACAGAATAGCAGATTGGATTCAAAAGGAATCCATCTGTTGCATGTAAGAAAAATGCCTCAGGCTGGGAAGATGGCTTAGTCCGGAAAGGTACTGGCTTGCAAAGCCTGTCAGCCTGGGTTCAGTTCCACAGCAATCCGTGTAAGTCAGATGTAGCAAGTAGTGCACACATCTGGTGTTTGTTTACAGCAGTAAAACACTGGCACACCTGCATATACACAGAAATAAATTAATTTGGGCTGTGGAGATAGCTCAGACGCTAAAGGCACATGCTTGCAAAGCCTGCCAGCCCAGATTTGATTTTTCAGCCAAACACATAAAATTGTTCATACATCTGGAGATTGCAGTGGCAGGAGACCCTGGCATGACCATTCATTCTCATTTTCTCCCTCTCTCTCTCTCTCTCTCTCTCTCTCTCTCTCGCAAGTAAATAATGAAAAAAAAGAAAAGACAAACACAGCTTTAGAGTGAAAAAATGTCAAAAGATATTTCAAGCAAATGAACTAGAAAGCAAGCAAATGTTGCAATCTTTTTTTTTAATATATATATATATATATTTTTTTTATATATATATATATATATATTTTTTTTTTTTTTTTTGAGAGAGAGAGAAAGGGGCAGAGAGAGAGAATTGGTGCTTCAGGGTCCCCAGCCACTGAAAATGAACTCCAGATGCACTCAACACACCCCCTTGTGCATCTGGTTTACATGGGTCCTGGAGAATCCAACGGAGGTCCTTCAGCTTAACCGCTAAGCCATCTCTCCATCCCCGCAAGTGTTGCAATCTTAATACCTGACAAAATGGGTTTCAAGTCAAAATTACAAGATATAAATAAGGTCACCACATACTGATAAAGGGGAAATCCATAAAAAGAATTTTACAGGGCAGGAGAGATGACTTAGCACTTAAGATGCTTGCCTTCAAAGCCTAAGGACCCATGTCCTTAGGACTTAGGGCTCTCCAGATCCCAGATAAACCAGATGCACAAAGGTGAGACAGGCACAAGGTCACACATTACCACTAGGTGGTGCAAGCATCTGGCATTCGATTGAGTGGCTGAGGCCCTGGCACAGCAATTCTCTCCCTCTCCCACTGTCTCTCTCTTAAAAAATAAATAAATAAATAATTCAAGTATTTTACAATGCTAAACAAATAGGCACCAAACTTTGTTTTACTCAGTTTCATAAAACAAACACTACTGGATAGAGAGACACAGATTGACCTCAAAACAATAATGGTGGCTGATGGCAGTACCCTAGTCTCACAATAGACTGGTCATCTAGCCCCTCCCCAGTTATAGTCAACTCCACGGTGTTAGAACAACCAGACAATCAGACACAGTTTGTGGGAGGAAGCGATTTACTTCAAGCTTACAGATCCAGGAGATGTTCCCTCAGTGGTACAAGAAGCTGGCTCCCTTCACAGATCCAAGCAGAGAGAAACCACCAAAGAGCCAGCAAGCACCAAAAGCAGCAAACAAGCACAGCTGGAGCTCACACTGCTCTCTCCACACCTTTGGGCTGGACCCCAGGATCTGCTCCCAGTGACACCTCCTCCAACCGGGTGGCTGGAGACCCAAGTTACAAGTTCTGTTCTAATGAAACACCTCAGACTATGGAGCCATACACTTATGCTATCACATTCAAACTGCCACCCTGCCACACACACACACACACACACACACACACACACACACACACACACATAAGAAAAACCTCAACAAGGAAACATCAGAGTGTGAGATGGCTCAGTGGTTAAAGCACTTGCTGCTCAAACTGGAGAACCAAGCTTAATCTCCATCCCACATAAAAGTCTGGGGGGGGGGCTAGAGAGATGGCTTAATGGTTAAGGCATTTGCTGGCAAAGCCAAAGGACCCTGGTTTGATTCCCCAGAACCCACGTTAGCTAGATATACAAGGGACACATGCATCTGGAGTTCGTTTGCAGTAGCTGGAGGCCCTGGCGTGCCATTCTCTCTCTCTCTCTCTCTCTCCCTCCCTCCCTCTCTCTCTCTCCCCCCTCTTTGCCTCTTTCTCTCTCTCAAATAAATAAGTAAAATATATTTAAAATATTTTTAAAGTCTGAAGCCATAGCAGTCTTCGGCAATCTCAGCATGCTGATGCTGATGCTGATGCTGATGCTGATGCTGATGCTGATGCTGATGCTGATGCTGATGCTGATGCTGATGCTGATGCTGATGCTGATGCTGATGGAGAGACGGGAGGTGAAGACAGGAGAATTTCCCAGAAGCTCACGGCAAGTCTGGCAAAGAACTTCAGAGCAAGAATCCACGGTGAGGGCTGGAGAGATGACTTACAGTTAAGGCACCTGCTTGCCAAGCCTAAGAACACCTGCTGCTCGATCTCCAGGTCCCACGTTTAGCCAGACGCAAAAGTGATCCAAGGGCACAATGCCACACTTGCCCACAAGGGGGCACATGGGTCTGGAATTCATTCACAGAGTCTGAGAGGCTGCTGGCGCACCCATTCTCCCTCTCTCTCTCTCTATCTCTCTCTCTCTGTCCCCCACTTCCTCTCTTTCTCTCTGTCTCTGTCTCTCTCAAATAAAAATTAAAAAAAAAAGAATCCAGGGTGAGAAATCCTACCTCAAATGAGGACAGGTGAAGACCTACCCAGAAGTTATTATCCTCTGACCTCCACATAAATGTTGTGGCATGCCCACATCTGCATTCACACACTCAAGCAAACACACACACACACACACACACACACACACAAAATAAAATAAAATTTAATTAAAAAAAAAAATCAGAGTTAAATGACCTTATAAGTCAGGTGGACTTCACAGAAATTTACAGAATAGTCCACTCAAACACTTCAGAGTATACATTCTTCCCAGCAGTCCATGGAACCTTCTCTAAAATAGACCATAGGTTTGGATACAATTCAAGTGTTAACAAATACAAGAAAACCAAAAGAGTGCCTTATGTTCTCTCTGATCACAAAGGAATAAAACTATAAATCTACAGCAAGAGAAAATACAGAGCATACACAAACCCGTAGAGATTCAACAGCACACTATGGAGTGCTGAGTGGGCCACCGAAGAAAGCAGGAAGGAGATTTATTCAATTCCTAGAATTGAAGGAAAACAAAAACACACATACCAGAACCTGGGAGATGCAATGAAAGAGGTTCAAAGAGGCAAATTTGTAGCCATAAGTGCTCAAATAAATAGCTTAATATACCAAAAGGAATTAAAAAACAAGAACAAGGGTTTAGTGGTTAAAAGTGCTTGTTTGCAAAGCCTGAAAGTCTGGGTTCAGTTCTCCAGTACTCACGTAAATCCAGATGCACTAAGTGGTGCATGCATCTGGAGTTTGTTTGCAGTGGCGGGAAGCCCTGGCAGGCCCATTCTGTGTCTGCTTCTTTCTCTATCTCTTTCTCTCTCAAATAAATACATAAAATGTTTGAAGAAAAAAAAAAAAGAACAAGCCAAATCACATATCAACAGATAGAAGTAATAAATATCAGGGTAGAAATAAATAAAATGGAAAAGAAAAGAACAGTATAAAAAAATCAATGAAACAAAGATGGTTTTCAAAAAGATAAAAAAGATCAATAAACCCTTAGCCAAATGAACAGGGGGAGAGAGAGAGAGAGAGATCCAAATTACTAAAACAAGAGATGGAAAGGGAGAGATTACAGCCAATACCACTTCAAAGGTTCATTAAGGTTCTCTGAAAGCCCATGTTCCAATAAATTATTAAATCTAGACAAAAATTAACAAATACGACCTACCAAAATGAAACCAAGAGGATATGATCAATTTAAACAGATATAAGCAATGAGATCCAAGCAATAATAAAAATTCTCCCAATTAAAAAGTGCAGACAGGGCTGGAGAAATGGCTTAGAGGTTGAGGCACTTGCCTTCAAAGCCTAAGTTAGCACAATGTGACACAAGCACATAAGGTGCACATGCGCACAAGTGGGTACACGTGTCTGGAGTTTGATTGCAGTGGCTGGAGGCCCTGGCATGTCAATTCTCTCTCTCTTTCTCACTCATTCTTGTTCTCTCACATTAAAAAAAAAAAAAAGCCTGGACAGAGTCACAGCTGGATTCTACTAGACTTTTGAAGAAAAACTGATGCCAGTGTGCTCTAAGCTCGTCTATAAAATAAAAAAGGAAGGGATGCTACTGCACTCATTTGGAGAAGCCTGCATTTCCATGATGTTAAAACTGGGTGATGACCCAGCAACAAAGTTACGGGCCAATAGCCCCGCTGAACATGGATGCAGAAAGTCTCACTACAACGCTTGCAAACTGAATTCAACTACGCGTGAAAGGATCACTTACCTTGACCAACTAGGCCTCATTTCAGGCATGCAAGAATGATTCCGCATATGTGGATCAATGAGTGCAATATGCCATATTGAACGATTAAAGGGCAGAAGTCACACAGTCACCTCAATAGGTGTAGAAACTGCCTTTGACAAAGTCCAGTATCCTTTTATGACAAGATCCACAAAGAAACTGAGAATAGAAGGCGCATACCTCTGCACGATAAAAGCTACATGTGTCAAATCTATCGCTCGTATTATACTAAAAGGGAAAACTTCAATGCATTTTCACTAATATCAGGAATGAGACAGAGTGTGTACTCTCACTATTATTTAATATAGTCTTTGCGGTCTTGGATAGAGACATAAATGAGAGAAATAAAAGGGATATCAATAGGAAAAAAGAAGTCAAGTCACCTTATTTGCAGATGATATAAGTACCTAAGCCGATCGAAAGACTCCATCAGAATGCTCTTGGAGCTGATAAACACTTTCGACAAAGTAGCAGGATACAACATCAACCAAAAACCCAGTAGCTTTTCTACACGGCCATAACAAACTTGCTGAGAAAGAAATCAAGGGGTGGGAGTAGTAACCCCACTCATTGTACTCCTCACCAAAAAGTAAAATGCTGGGCTGGAGAGATGGCTTAGTGGTTAAGGCGTTTGCCTGCAAAGCCAAAGGATCCCGGTTTGATTCTCCAGAACCCACATAAGCCACATGCAAAAGGGGCGCATGTGTCTGGAGTTCGTTTGCAGTGGCTAAAGGCCCTGGTGCACCCATTCTCTCTCCCCCCTTTCTCCCTCTCAATTAAATAAACAAATAAAATAAAATAAGTAAAATGCCTAGAAATAAATGTAATCAAGGAGAGAAATACCTCTACAATGAGCACTTTAAGATACTGAAGAAACAAAGTGGAAAAGACACTGAAAAATACAAAGACCTCTCTTGCTCACGAATGGGCAGAATTAATAGGTGAAAATGGTTATATTACCAAAAATCAATCTCCCAATTCAATGAAATTCCCATCAAAATTCCAATGACATTCTTCACAGATTGAAAAACAATGCTAAAATTCATACAGAAGTACCAAGGATTCCAGCCAACCCTGAGCAAAAATAACAATGTCAAGGGTATGTTAGGACCTGATTTCAGGTTATAACAGAGCAAATGAGGTTTAAATGTGTTTGAGCATGTGGTTCCCAGAGGATGGCACTGCTTTGAAAGGTTGTGGAACCTTTAGGAGGTGGAGGAAGTGGGTCACTGGGATCTTTGAGGTTGATAACATGGCCCCATTTCCTGTTAACCCTCTGCTTCCTAACTGGGAGTACAATGTGATCAGCTCCGTTTCATGATCCTACTGCCTTGCCTTTCTCCACCATGATGGACTGGACCCCTGGAATGGAAGACAATATTTGCTATCTCTGCATCTTCAAGAGGGTTAATATCCCCCATGTGTGCCCAACCCACAGCCCGAGAATAGTTGTGAATGAATTCAACACAAAATAACAAACTAACTTAAGCCACTATGAGTTATTTTTTATAACTCAATTTCATGGTTTTGAGCGTGAACTTGGTATATGACAGCAACTTGTTACAATGTCAAAAGGTTGGAACCTGTCTAATCCTAGAATACATGGAGAAGCCAAAAAATTAAATACCAAAAATCCAAGCAACCCCATCAGTAAGTGAGCTAATGAAATGAACAGATCATTGTCAAATGATGAAGTACAAATGGCTAATTAAACGTGAATGATGTTCAGGATCGTAGACATCAAGGAGATGGAAATACAACCGACAATGAGATGACCCAGTCAAATAGCCATCATAAAGAAACCAGCAGCAAATACTGGCGAGGGTATGGGGGGCAGTGAGAATGTGAAATAGTCTAGCTACGATTGGAACCCATGTGGAGGTTCCTCAAACAACAGAAAGTGACCTACCACATGACCCAGCTGTGCCACTTCTGACCCATATGACCCAGCTGTGCCACTTCTGACACTTAAGTCATCATACCACAGAGGCCCTTGCGCATCCATGTTTATTGCAGCTCTATATATAGTAGCCAGGATCAGGCTTAGATGTTCATCAAGTGATGAATGGATAAGGAAAACACACACACACGTGTGTGTATATATTATAAACATGAAACCACAGTGGAGTTTTTTTGAGTTTTAAAGAATAATGAAATTATGTCATTTGCTATAAAATGAATACAATTGGAGATCATCATCTTAAGTAAAATAAGGCAGACTCAGAAAGACCAATATTGTGCTTTCTCTCATTTGCAGTCCTTAGACTTTATTTAGAGCATATATATAAATAAATACCTATGTCCAGATCTACAAATATAGCTGCTTATACATGTACAGACACACATATGAATGGCATGAATATCAAAAGGACATTAAAGGAAGACAGGAGAGTCCTTGGAAGGGGGAATGGAAAGAGGAGAGAAGGGAAGATAAGGGATGTTTTACGTGGTCAGACTACATGATATACTTGAAATTGCCTTTATGAGACCAAGAACTATATGCAATATATGTGCAACCCAGCACCATATGTTATGTGTATATAGCAGTTTTGTAAAAAGAAACAATAAGAAGCTATCACTGGAACTCCAGGAATTAGAAGGAGAATGGATGGAGACTATATAGAGTGAGTTTCAAGTCAGCCTAGGTTAAAGTGAGACCCTACCTCAAAAAGCAATAATGATGGTGACGATGATGATGATGTGAAGAACAGCTGAGGAGGATGCCCAGCGTCAACCTCATGGCACACTGCAGAGCACGGGTTGTACACTCGTGATCATGGGGCTAACTGGAGTCACTGTCACTCTAGAATCATCCAGGAGAACTGATTGCATATTGCTATCCCGAGGGAAAGGATGCAAATTCACAACTTGCAAAACATTTTCTACTGACTGTGTATACTGTCACCCCATTTCGAAGTCAAAATGCACAAGCTGAGAAATTGTAAGTTGGGGAGCACACAGAGCTGGTGTGTTATTTGAGGATACCGTGGAAGGACAGATTAAGTGGAAAGGACGCCTCAGCTGCTAGTCTGGATGGTGAGTGAACTGGTAAATAAAATGAAGAAAACTATGAAGTTGGCAGCTGAGAAAGTGAAGTTCCCTTTCTCAAAGGGTCCATTTATTATTTATTCATTTATTTATTTATGAGAGAGAGAGACAGAGGGAGAGAATGGACACACAAGGGCCTCTAGCCACTGCAAGGGAACTTGAGACATATGTGTCACCATGTGCATCTGGCTTATGTGGGTACTGAGGAATTGAACCTAGTTCCTTAGGCTTCATAGGCAAGTGCCTTGACAGCTGAGCCATCTCTCCAGCCCTAAAGTTGCATTCTGAATGACAGCCAGGTTTTGCCATGTAAAAATTATCTACAAAATTCATGCATAGCAAGGCCAGTTTTATTTATCAGATGGCCTGAAATTCATATTTCCATCAGGCCACAAGCTATGCTATACTGCAGATCAACAAGCCCTTTTATTTTCCTTAAATGGCTGTTTTAAGAAGACAGAAACATGAACTCTTTGAGTCAGAATTCACCAGTGTATTCATTATGTAGGGGGATCTTTGTCATATCATGTTTTCACAGTATGATGCCTTTCTGGTATTTTAAAAATTTAGTACCTTGCAAAATTTATCATCAGTGCATCGAGAACAGATGAAAAAATTGATCTTTATTGATGTCTCATGCTGTCAAGTTGAAAATGAAATAAATAACGCCCTGCTAATACTTCTACACTGAGAGAGTCTCAGGGTCTGGCTTTACAAGCTTCATCAACACAAATCAGAATTGCTTGCAGACAGCAAACTTGTGTTTCTGTGGTTGTGATAAGGATGCCACTCTGCAGCGTTTGTCACCCCCACTGCCAGCTCTGGGAAGGTGAAGACCAGACTCCTAGGGCTTACCAGTCACCTAGCCTAATCAGATTGTGACCTCTAGATTCATGGAGAGATGCAGTCTCAAAAATCAAAGTGGAGCACTGGGAAAATGGCTTAGTGGTTAAGGTGTTTGCCTACGAAGCCTAAGGACCCTGGTTCAATTCCCCAGGACCCACATAAGCTAGATGCACAAGGGGGTGCACCCATCTGGAGTTCGTTTGCAGTGGCTGGAGGCCCTGGTGCACCCATTCACTCTTTCTCTCGGTCTCTTCCTCTCTCTCTCAAATAAATAAATGAATAAATAAAATATTTTAAATAAAAAAATAAAGTGGAGGGCTAGAGATATGGCTCAGTGGTTAAGGCACTTGCTTGCAAAGCCTAAATACCTGAGTTAGGTTCCTAGTGCCTACACAATGCCAGATGTACAAGGTGGTGCATGCATCTGGAGTTTGTTTGCTGTGGCTAGAGGTCCTGGCATACCCATTCTCTTTCTTTTTATCTGCCTCTCTCTCTCAAATAAATAAATATTTTTTAATGGAGAGCAATTGAGGAAAAAACCAGATGTTGATTTCTAGCATGCACACCCGTGCACCCACACACATATGAACACACACACACACACAAGAAAAAACATGTTAGGTGATCAAAGAAACCGGACAGGTCTGAACAAGGGCATGGTCACAGTAAAGTCTAATCATGCCCGACATCAAGGAGTCCCCGTGGGACAATCCATACAACAGAATCGTCCTGTTTTGAGATGAAGAGTTTCAGTGTCTCCAAATCAGTCACTGTCCCCTTCTGGGGCCACTGGTGAGTGGAGAGTGTTACCATCACAGCAGCTCTGTCCAGGAGGGCCTGTCCCCACCAGCAGTATCTCTTCTTTGGAGACCCATCACTGCTGTTAACTCCCACAGCTACTGGAAATGGGTCAACTAAGGAAGGGGCTCAGGTTAGGATACCCCAGAAGCCACTGAAGACTCCCTGTCTCCCTCACTGACCCACTAGTAACTTTATTCCATCAACTTTCTCTCTACTTGGTTTTCTTCCCCGTCCTCCTAACTTGTATCCACCAATGACTCACTGTACTTCTGCCCAGAATTCATCATCTCATGAGACTGTGTCCACCTCAACCATTCACTCCCTGCCAGGGTTGGTTGGCTACCAACCTACCAAATGCTCTCAACCATCCCACCAGCACCACGGGTTAGACATTTAGAAGCTGACCCAGGCATGGTGGCACACACCTTTAATCCTAGCACTGGGGAGGCAGAGGTAGGAGGATCGCCATGAGTTCGAGGCTACCCTGAGATTGCATAGCGAATTCCAGATCAGCCTGGGCTAGAGTGAGACCCCACCTCAAAAAAACAGAAAGAAAGAAAAAGAAAGAAAGAAAGAAAGAAAGAAAGAAAGAAAGAAAGAAAGAAAGAAAGAAAGAAGAGAGAAAGAAAGAAGGAAGGAAGGAAGGAAGGAAGGAAGGAAGGAAGGAAGGAGAAGAGAGAGAAAAAGAAAGAAAGAAAAGGAAAAGAAAGAAAAGAAAGAAAGAAAGAAAGAAAGAAAGAAAGAAAGAAGAGAGGAAGGAAGGAAGGAAGGAAGGGAGGGAGGGAAGAGGGAGAGAAAAAAAGAAAGAAAGAAAGAAAGAAAGAAAGAAAAAAGAAAAAGAAAAGAAAAAGAGAGAAAGAAAGAAAGAAAGAAAAAAAAGAAAAAGAGAAAAGAAAGAGAGAGAGAGAAAGAAAGAAAGAAAGAGGAAGGAAGGAAGGAAGGAAGGAAGGAAGGAAGGAAGGAAGGAAAAGAGAAAAAAGGAAAGAAAAGGAAAAGGAAAGAGAGAGGAAAGAGAGAGAAGAGAAAGAAAGAAAGAAAAAAGAAAGAAAGAAAGAAAGAAAGAAAGGAGGAAGGAAGGAAGAAAAGAAGGAAGGGGAAAGGGAAGAAGAGAGAGGAAAGAAAGAAAGAAAGAAAGAAAGAAAGAAAGAAAGAAAGAAAGAAAAGAAGGAAAAGAGAAAGAAAGAAAGAAAGAAAGAAAGAAAGAAAGAAAGAAAGAAAGAAAGAAAGAAAGAAAGAAAGAAAGAAAGAAAGAAAGAAAGAAAGAAGAAATTTAGAAGCAGGCTTCCTGTCTTCCCTATCCTAAATGTTCTTGAGATATGTATAGATTTCACTAGGTTGACAATACAAACAGCAAATGACAACTCCGGTTCCTGGACCTCCAGAAGTGAGGCCTCCTCAGGCCCAGCTGAGCTGCTGCCCCAAGAGTTGTATCCTGTGTTCCAGCCCTGCTCAACAACGTCAGCTCTGCACAGCTCCCCGTCAGTGTGTGTCACGGACCTACTTATCTTTCTGGGCCAGCTCCACACTTGATCTAACTACCGTAGTTTCATAATAAAATCAGATGTGCCATGTATCTTCTTATCGTGATTTGTGAAATCAGGAATTTTCTTTGCTAGTGGAATTGTTAAAAGCCACCTGTCAAATCTGGAAGAAAAGCTCATTTGGGGGCTGCATTTTAATTGCACTGGATTTGTAGATTTGGAAGGAATTAACCTCTTTAAAATATCAAGTCACTTAATTAGGAACGAAAAATGAAATTACCTCATTTTCTCAGGACTTAAGTTATATATAGCATTGATATAGATAGGCTTTATATATATAGTCACACTCATAGTACGTGTCATAGTCCCTGTTTCTGTAGGGGACAGTGTGCAAGGCCTCCTACAGATACCAGTCTACAGGTGCACCACTGTGCCTCCTACACAATCTTGTAGTTTTTGTATGTGACCTGCAAACATCCTCCTACACTGGATTGCTTAGTCTGCCCAGTTGTGGTCATTTGAATGTGTCCCCAAAGACTCAGATGTTTCGTTAAGCTTGGAACTTAGATCTCTAGCCGCCTGGCTGGAGAAGGTGTCACTGGAGGCAAATCCTAGGATCCAGCCCTGTGGTGTGTTTGGGGGTGGATCTGATTTTCAGTCCAAAGATGTGCAGAGACAGCTGAGCTCTGGCGGGGTCCCTGCTGTTTGTTGCTGGTTTTGTGCTCATTGCTTTTGGTGTTCGCTGCCCGGTGAATGGTTGCTCTCTGCTTGGATATATGGAAGCAGCTTCTTCCATCATTGGTGGAACTTCTCCACCCACCCAGATCTATAAGCTTCAAATAAATCCCTTCCTCCCCTAAAACTGTGCCTGGTTTGAGTGTTCATCCCAGAAACATGAAGCTCACTATAGCACCAGTACAAGTGTAGTGTTCAGTGCTGTGTCAGTCACTGGTGTGCTGCATTGTCAGGGACAACAGGACATTTCTGTGAACATCCAAACACTTTTCCCTAAGTGTTTCTGACCTGCAGTTGGTTGAATCCACAGACGCCAAACTCATGGATCCAGAGCACTGAGCATTGTGTGTGCGCGTTGTCCTGCGTCTCTGGGCTCTGTTTACTTCTGAATATGAAGCTTGCGTGTGGATACATGACTTCTCTTAACTTTGTACAGCTCTCTGTTTATGAGACTCTTTTTTTTTTTTTTTTGTTTTTTGTTTTTCAAGGTAGGGTCTCACTCAAGCCCAGGCTGACCTGGAATTCACTATAGAGTCTCAGGGTGGCCTCGAACTCATGGTGAGATCCTCTACCTTTGCCTCCCAAGTGCTGGGATTAGAGGTGTGTGCCACTACACCCGGCTGAGACTCATCATTTTGACTATATCACCGCCCTGGGTACCAGACCCCACCATCCTGGCCCCCTGTGGCTTTGAGAGTACCTGCTGTGCACCAATCAGAACCTCTCTCTGAGGGATTTTGCCTTGGGAAATCAAAGGTTGTGAGTCAAAATTGGAAAAAGAGAAAAGATCAGGTCAGATCTCAAAAAACTCCATGAGTGTGCATACAACATGAAACCGACAGGAGTGCAGAGGTAATAGGGGGTCAGAACCACAGCAAACAGAAGCTGCGGGAATGAGCTGAGTCCTAACCCCTGGCAGAGCTGCAAGTGTGGAAATACCTGTTGTGAGAACAGTGGGGGGCCCTTTGGAACCATTCATATTTTTGAGCCTCAGAATTGTTTTGTCTCCTGTAAGGTATTCTTGTCTCCAAGATCTGGCCTATGATAACCATTTTTTCTTTCTCACTTCTTTGTATTTCCTTCCAATAAACATTTGTAAATTGTAAGCTAGGGCTGGAGAGATGGCTCAGTGGTTAAGGCACTTGTCCTCAAAGCCTTAGGACCTGGGTTCGATTCCCCAGTACCCACATAAAGCCAGATACACAAAGTGGAGCATGTGTCTGAAGTTTGTTTGCAGTGGCTAGACACCTTAGTGTGCCCTTTCATGTACACATTCTCTCTCTCTCTCTCTCTCTCTCTGCTTGCAAATAAATAAACAAAATATTTATAATTATAAACTGAAATTTGAGAGGGAGGAAAGAAGAGAGGGAGAAGGGTTTGATGCACTCCCTCAGCCGACTATTATCAATGGAAACTTGAGCTGGTACATGAATAAGGCAGATTGCCCTGCCCAAGATGAGGGCCCTCAAGCAACGAAACACCTGTGTAAATGAGCAAAAAGGCTAAGAGAGGATTCTTCTGCCTGCCTGCCTGCCTGCCTGCCTGCCTGCCTGTGAGCTAGGACATCTTTTAATTACTATCTTTAGACTCGGAAGATTGAACCAGCAGTTTCTCCTAAATCCTTAAGACTGGCACTGTGCCATGTGATCTCCTGGGTCTGCAGCTTACCAACTGTAGATCTTGATACTGATTTTAAGTATGTGGAAGAGTATATTCTTATATACTCTTATTCTTCACTATGTAGATACATTCTTATATACTCTGTATGCATGTATGTGTGTGTATCTGAATATATATTCTCCAATTATATATGCATAATAGGTGAGCTACAATTCATTATATATCATATAATGCACATATATACATTGCATATTACATACCAAACATTGCATTTCATATGTGATATACATATCATATATATTTGAGTTTTCCAGAGAAAACAGAGCCAATACAGTGTTTTTCTGGAGAACTTTGATGCACCCTCTTTGTTCTATCCTTCCCTAATTATTTTCTCATCTTCATACACAGACATATGTTTCTCCTCCCAAGCCACTCCCCCATGCTTTGTCTCCCACAGCCATTTCGAGTCTTGATTGCTCCCCAGGGTGCTGCTAGAACACTACTTGGTTGTGTCCTTTCCCTATTATAACTCACCCAGCCTCACTCAGTCTCCATGGGGAGGGGGGAAACATAGTGTGGCCTCCACAATGAATATCAATAACCCCACCGAAGACCCTCAGCAGAATTGGGGCAGGAGGGAAGGATTATGTGTTTAACCTTTTATAAAAAAAAAAAAAAATCAATACATTTAAAAAATCTATCAATAAGACAAGCAAAGAGAGCTGACTCCCTGACAGGAAAGAAACCACCCCTTGTACAACATCAGCCAGGGCCCAGGTGAAACCCCAGAGGAATTGGCGAGATAAGCAAGAGAGCTAGTTCTATGGCAAGCCTCACAGCCTGCGCCAGGGTGAGGGAGACAGACACTGAGGACACTCAAAATACTCCAAAGCAGAAATTCAGATGCTGATGAGAACTCAACACTAAATTAGACTTGAGATGCACCCCACCCACAGCTCAGGGAATTTTGCAGAAGAAGAACCAAAATGATTGTAAGAGCCACAGGTTGGGAGAGCTTAACCAGAGACATCCCCAACACACACAATAACTGACTGCTGCTCTCACAGTTCATAACCCACAACCCTATGGTGAATACCAGCAATCCCACTGAGGAGGGCCCCCAGTGGAATGGGGGCAGGGAGGAGGGAAATGATGGAACAAACACATGATGTGTCCATACAAAATTTCTACTTAATAAAAAAAGAGGAAAGGAAGGAATGGAGGGAGGGAGAGATGGAGGGAGGAAAGGAAGGAAGGAAGGAAGGAAGGAAGGAAGGAAGGAAGGAAGGAAGGAAGGAAGGAAGGAAGGAAGGAAGGAAGGAAGGAAGGAAGGAAGGAAGGAAGGAAGGAAGGAAGGAAGGAAGGAAGGAAGGAAGGAAGGAAGGAAGGAAGGAAGGGAAGAAGGGAGGAAGGAAGGAAGGAAGGAAGGAAGGAAGGAAGGAAGGAAGGGAGGGAGGGAGGGAGGGAGGGAGGGAGGGAGGAGGAGCCAGGAGTCCTCCAGGGCCACAGCACCACCTCAGTGAAGGGCAGGCTCCTTGATTTGACACTGGAGACCAGCATTTATCCCCTGGCTGCCTCCTCTACAGAGGTGCCTTTTTGACTTAGGGACACAAGTGGCTTTTGTAGCTCATTTTCCCCAAATTGAGGCCACCTACATGGCAAACACACATCTACACCAAGAACTGAGCCAGCCATCCGCCCCATCAGCCCTCCTGACCCAGCCCGGAAGCTGTTTCAACTTAGATCATTTGAGAATAATAAAGGAAAGATAGGCTTCGTCCTTTCCTCTTGAGAGTGTGGCCTTACGGCAAGACAGAATAGATACACAGATGGACTATCCAAACAGCAAGACAAAGACGAGCGCAGACTGGTGGTGTAAGCCATTGGTCACAGGATCAGAAAAGCCTGCTTTCCCTGCCCTCCGTGGACTCCGTCACTCCAAATACAAGGCCACCGGAGGCAGCAGTAACGAACGATTCTTTTTCTTTTTCAAAAACATTAGTTATTACACCTCATAAAACCATTCTGACTATTCGCCCTTCCCATATTAATTGTGGAACCGAAATGCATCTCATCCTTCCCCAAACACTTCCACATCAAACTTCAGTTGTTTTACTATGTCCAGGAGAAGAAAAGAAAGCAAACTAGATTTCAAATGCAAGTAAACCACAGGGGGGTAGCTTTGTGCTTGAGGAATTTATGACTTATTCATCTCATTTGAATAATCAGGAATCATAAATCTTGCTGTGGGGCTGGGGAGGTGGCTGCGTTGGTAGAATGCTTGCTGTGTTAGGCATGAGAACTCCAGTTCAGATCCCGGGCACTCACAGAAGAGCTGGGTGTAGCAGCCTAACCCTGTCATCCCGGATCTGGGAAGGTGGACACAGGAGGCTTCCTGGGGCTTGTTGGCTAGCTAGTCTCACCTCATCAGTGAGCTCCAGGTTCAGTGAAACCTTGCCTCAAAAAAAGGTGGGGAGGCTGGAGAGATGGCTTAGCAGTTAAGGCACCTGCCTGCAAAGCCTAAGAACGCCTGTTCGAATCTCCAGGTCCCACATTTAGCCATACACAAAAGTAATGCAAGCACGCAGTGTCACACACGCACACAAGGGGGCACACATCTGGAGTTCATTCACAGTGGCTGAGAAGCCCTGGGGCACCCATTCTCTCTCTGCCTCTTCCTCTCTGTGTGTCTCTCTCTCAAATTAAAAAAAATGTGGAAGTGATCGAGGGAAACACCTGATGACAACCTCTGGCCTCCACATGTATGCACACATACATGCATACATATTCACACACACATGGCCTCACACATACAAGCCCACACACATCAATATAAGTAAATAAATCATGTTAAATGACTATGATCTAAGCATTTCCTCTTTAATTACATCATTTTCCCAGAACCCACATCCAATTTTTTCAACTATAAATCATATTGATAAACTTTCTGGTAGTTGTTATTAACAAACCTGAGAGTGTTTAGGAAGCTGATAAGCATCAAATTTGTTTCTTGTTTATTTTTTTGTTGTTGTTTTTTAAAAACTTAAAAAAATTTTTTTGGTTGTTTTTAAGATTTTTTATTTTTATTTATTTATTTATTTATTTGAGACAGAGAGGGAAAGAGACAGAGTGAGAGTGAGAATAGGCGCGCCAGGGCCTCTAGCAACTGCAAAGGAACTCCAGACACGTGTGACCCCTTGTTCATCTGGCTTATGTGGGACCTGGAGATTCGAACCGGGATCCTTAGGCTTCACAGGCAGACGCCTTAACCGCTAAACCATTTCTCCAGCCCTGTTTCTTGTTTATTGTAATAAAAACCCAAATTGCATAGACTCGCTCAATAACACACAAAAAGAGAAAGAGCTTCTGAAGTTCTATAGTTTGATCCCGTTGAGTAGAAATGACCTTTTCAGAATGTTTTCAGGGTGGTCAGGCATAAGTAGTAGGGTGCAGAATGCCCCTGAGCATTTGCCATGGGGGGTGGGGCATCTTGGTTCTGTTGAGGCACACCTGCAAAGTCGTGGCCTCCTGCATGTGAACTATTTCAAGTATGCAGAAATTACAAAGAATAATGTGATCATGACCACGTGACGATTTTCTAAATTTAAGAAAACTTAACATCTTGCCATCTTTGCTTTAGATACTCTACTTTTAAATATTTATTAATTTGTTTATTTACAAGAAGAGAGAGATAGGAGAAATACATGCAGAGAGAATGAGTGTGCCAAGGCCTCCAGCCACTGCAAACAATCTCCAGATGCCCAGGTCATTTTGTTCATCTGGCTTTAGGTGGGTACTGAGGAATCAAATTCAGGTCATTAGGCTTTGCACTTAACTGCTGAGTTATCTCTCCAGCCCTAGGTGCTTTTAAAAAAAATTATTTATTTTTATTTGAGAGAGAAAGAGACAGGTAGAGAGAGAGAATGGGCACACCAGGGCCTTCAGCCTCTACAAACAAACTCTGCGCATGCAACCACCTTGTGCATCTGGCTTAGGTGAGTCCTGGAAATTGAACCTGGATCCTTTGGCTTTGCAGACAGGCACCTTACCTGTTAAGCCATCTCTCTAGCCTGTAGATGTTTTATTTTTTAACAATGAAATAGTTCACATAAAAGTGAAGCGTCTCTGTGTCCCTTCCTATGACTGTACAACTATCCCTCCCCAGCAGAGACCTACTATAATGATATTATAATAAGTAGCTGAGGTAGAGAAAGAAGCTGTGGTTGGCTCATAGCTTTGGCATCTCCAGACCCTTATTGGCCCTGATGCTTCCAACCTATGTGAATGCAGCACATCATGGTGGAAGTATGTGGTGACCTCAGCCAGGAAAAGAAAGAGAAGAAAGGAGTAGGCTTCCACAGTCCCCTGCAAGGGTGCACCACCATCGACCTGAAACCTCCCCCTAGGCCCTGCCTCCCAACAACTCCATCACATCCCAGAGGTGCTGCGGGCCTCTGAGAGCCGGTCTAGGGCCAGAGGAATCACCTCAGTGTCACAGCTCAGGGCATCACTGAGTGCCAGACACACACCCGGGAGAGGCTTCCCCACGGAAGACTCCACTGGCTATTCTGATGCCAGCTCTCTCACAAGCGGGCAGCGGACTGATGTCTGGGGCTGCGGTCGGTCATAGGTAAGGCTGGCTGCACAGACACACTTTCCCTGCTCACTCACGAGCCAGCAGGGCTCCGATGCTCACGAGCTTTGGCTGCAGACTCCAGTTCCTTGCCACGTTGGTCTTTTTTCTACAGTAACGTGTTCCCTGCCTTACAGCAGTGAGAATAAGAGGAAGCTCGCTTGGAAGTGGACTGCTGCACTTCCCGAGAATGCGTTTGTACCTTTAACTACACAAGTAGGTATCGTGGAACGTATATATTATTTGTATATAGTAATATTTATCCCGCGATATACATAGCCATTGCAAATGAACTCCAGGTGCATGTGCCACTTCGTGCATCTGGCTTTCCGTGGGTACTTGGGAATTGAGCCCAAGTCATTAGGCATTGCAGGCAAGTACCTTAACCACCGAACCATCTCTCCAGCCCCTTCAGTCCTCTTTCTGATAGCTGTCCTACTTTTCTAGTGAATGAACTATAATATAATGGGCCCTTTTTCTAATCTCTTAGGCTGGTCTTAATATTTTGCCATCATAAACAGTGCTATAATGAACAACCCTGTGCCTTGCCAAAGGTGTATCTTCACATCCTACTTGTGCGAGTCTAAAACATGAGCACAGATCCGGTGTTCTTGGAAATATCTCCTTATAAAAGATTTGAACCAGTTTGATGATGCAATGGGTAAAAGGGCCTGTTTCCCTAAAGCCTGGCTAATCTCATTAAACAAACTCTCATTGCTTTTCTGTTTTAGCCAAATTAATTGTTAAGAGTCATTATGCCCACATTGTTTAATTTGTATTTTTCTAATTACAATTTCTCTAATTATAAGATACTTTGAACAATTCTCACACATTGAAAGGCCACTTGAATATCTTTTATAAAAGCTGTTCTCTCTTTCTTCTGTTGAGATGATTCTGTTGATGAATGGTTCTGCAGTTTGAAGAATTTGTGACGTCAGAGACACTATGGAGTCCCCTGTGGCACAGGCTGCTCACTCCTAGTTTTTCCTTTGTCTTTGGACTGTGCCTGCTAGTTTTCCTCCTCTGCACTTGTAAATGTTAATCACACTTATGGGTTTTTAAATTTTCATATCAGTATTTTTAGTACAGTTAGGAAAATAGATTCACTTTCTTTTTAAGTTGTTGTATGGTTGGCATGTGGATATGGACTGGGAATTGAACCCGGGGCCTCATGCATACTAAACACAGCCTACCATTGAGCTACACTTCCAGCCACCTGAATGGTTTCATTTTTAATTTTTCTTTTCAATACAAAACCTTGCTTTGTTACCGAGGTTGGTCTCACACTTGCAATCCTCCTACTGTAGCTTCCTGAATTACTGCCGTGCCTAGCTAGCTTGATTTTTTTTTAATTAGATAATTAACCATTAATATTTTTCAATAAAACATGAGGTGTAAATGTAAGTTTATCTTTGCTCAAATGGCTATCCAGTTCTACTTATTTAAAACTTTATCTGAGCTGGGCATGGTGGCACACGCCTTTAATCCCAGCACTCAGGAGGCAGAGGTAGGAGGATCACTGAGTTCAAGGCCACCCAGAGATTACATAAAATTCCAGGTCAGCCTAGGCTAGAGCCAAGACCCTATCTCGAAAAAGGGGGGATATGAAAAAGGGGGGGAAAAAACCTTATCAGGGGTGATGGCAGCTGGAAAGCTAAGGCAGGAGGATTGCAAGTATGAGGCCAACCTGAGCTACAGCAAAACCATGTTTCAAAAAAGTAAAACGTTCACCTTTCTCCTAGTGCATTAAATGCCAGCACCAGCTAAACTCGCAGAGTTCTTAGCTCTGGTTTTTGAATGTTCTGTTATACAGACCAGGCCACAATGTTTACAGTGCAATGCACAATACACAGTAGTTTTGTGATAGAAGCTTATGTGCCTTAATGACTGAACGATCCAGGAGCCAGCAGAGATTAGGTTTTAGATTTTTTTTTTTTTTTTTTTGGTTTGTCGAGGTAGGGTCTCACTCTAGCCCAGGCTGACCTGGAATTCACTATGTATATGTAGTCTCAAGCTGGCCTCAAACTCATGGTGATCCTCCTACCTCTGCCTCCCAAGCGCTGGGACTAAAGTTGTGTGCCACCATGCCCAACAAGTTTGTTTGTTAAAATATTTTATTTATTTATTTGCAAGAAGGGAGAACGGGCATGCCGGGGTTTTTAGTCACTGCAAAGGAACTCCAGACGCATGTGCCACTGTGTGCATCTGGCTTCACATGGGTACTGGGAAATCAAACTTGGGTTCTTGGATTTTATGGGCAAGTGCCTTAACCACTGAGCCATCTCTCTGGACCTCCACTCCTAATTTTTAATAATGTTTAGCATTCCAAAAGTTCTTTAACCACTGAGCAATCTCTCCAACTCAACAAGTTTGATTTTGCAAATAAGTTTCATTGTCAGTGTGTCCCTTGCTGAATTCTTACACTGTTTGAACAGTGTTATTGTTGACTCTTGATTTTCTAGGGGTTTCCAGGCATTTTATGTAAAATTAGAGACTGCTTCACTTCTTTTTGCCCCTAATTTATTTCTCTTTTCTTTTTTTGTTGTTTTATTTTTGTTTATTTTTAATTTTTATTTATTTATTTATTTATTTATTTATTTATTTATTTATTTATTTGAGAGAAGGGGAGAGAGAGATTGAGAATGGGTGCACCAGGGCCTCTATCTACTGCAAATGAACTCCAGATGCATGTGCCCCCTTGTGCATCTGGCTTACTTGGCTACTGGGGAATTGAACCTGGGTCCTTAGGCTTCACAGGCAAGTGCCTTACCTGCTAAGCCATCTCTCCAGCCCTCATTTCTCTTTTCTAATTGCATTGGCTACTACTGGCAGTATGATACTGAATTGCAGTACTGAGCTATATCACTGGCTGGGCTTTCTTCTTTCCCCTCCCCCTTTTTTATTCTGTTCAGGTTTCCCGACTCTTGAGTAGTGCCACCACATTCAGGGTTAGTTCCCCCTCCTTAGTTTATCCTTTCTAGAAACATCCTCACAGACACACCTAGAGGTATCCTTTGGTAATTCCCTAGGGCTTTTCTAGATTCAATGAAGTTAACAATGAAGATTAACTATTGTATTATTCTCTTGTTACTGAAAAGAAAACAACTGATGAAAGCTACTTGAAGAAGGAAGAGCTTGTTTGGCCCACAGCTCAAGGGCACAGTCATTCATGGCAAGACAGTCCCAGCAGCAGGAGCTTAAGGCAACTGGTCATATGGTATCTACAGCCAGGAAGCAGGACACTGAATGCCGGTGCTCAGCTCATTTCCTCTGCTTTATTCAGTCCAGGACACCAGCCCATGGCAGGGTGCCACCCATAGTGAAGGTGGGTCTTCCCACCTCAATTAACCTAATCTAGATAATCCCTCTTTATTTGAGTGCCCTTCTGAGCTCCACTCCTCCTCCCCCCAGGATCCAGTTACTCTCACTGCACCATTCTATGATGGTGAGGTCTGGTCCAGAGAGATGAGGGATCAGGGCAGCCAGGGCTACTTCACAAATGTATGTTGTACTGTATCAGTGGAAAGTGTATCTCCTAGACACTCCTCGTGGGAGTGAATAGGCTTTAAGTGATAAACCCACTCTGGCCTTCTAACCTCTTGGCCTTTGACTCCTATCTCTACGTTAGACTAAGGCATGACACTCGCCCATTTCCAGTTTTCTCCTGTGGGCTTTCTTTTCCCCCATCTATTAGCCAGCCAGCCAGTCAACAGAGCCCTTCTGGATTCTACCAGCTACAACATTAAACACAAAAGTCTCTGCTTAGGAATCCGTATTAATAAATTCAATCTGGTAAACTTTCTTACTTCTACCACTATCTCACACTCTTCTTTTTTTTTTTTTTTAATTTGAGAGAAAGAGAGAGAGGAAGAGGCAGAGAATGGGTGTACTAGCGGCTCTCAGCTGCTGTGAACGAACTCCAGACACATGTGCCCCCTTATGCACGTGTGCGACATTGCATGCTTGCATCACGTGCGACCTGGAGAATTGAACGGGCATTCTTAGGCTTCTCAGGCAGGCTCCTTAGCCCCTAAGCCATCTCTCCAGCCCTCACACTCTTATTATCCATCCCCACCTATGTCCTCAGATTCCGGTCTGCACTGAATTGAGACATGGTTCTTTATAGCTGAGCAGCCAGGAGCTGCCCTGTCTGTTTAGGTCAAGAAGCAAACCGGGAGGGGAGGTTACTGAGGACAGTCAACCCTGCCTGACATGCAGCTGCCTCGGAGGTCATGACAGTTTCTTCAAGTCATGCAAGCATTTGCTCAATGACAGACTGAATGAAGGCTGATCCCAGATGAACCAGTGAGTTTATTGGGCTTCCTTACAGAACGTGGGAGGTACTCTGTAAGTAACCCCTTTGTCTTGAGCATGGGGATCCCAAAGCAACCATAGCATCGAAAGGTCTCATCCCAGCTTCCCCCTTAGCTGCATAGATGGAGCCTTCTGTCCTTTGATCTTCCACCCTCTGTACACTCTGTCTGTCCCTGAGGCCATGAGACCTCACGCGTCATTGCACACAGCTGGCATAGTGGACCCCCGAGATCGCATGAGAGGGTCTCATGACCCTTCCCACCCCACTCTTTCTACAGGAAAGTGTTAACACACCCAAACTCAGGAGTTTCTCCTGCACAGTCCCAACTGCTTCTGATAGAGATGGCAAGAGCTGTTGGTCTCAGAGGGCTGTGTCACACGATACCAGGGAAGTGGGAAGGCTGGACCACTGGAGGCTACTTCCTCCAAGGTCAGGGAAGCCACTTGCATTGGAGGGAAGACTTCTTACTTTGTTGGTGAAGGGTTGTCAGTATGCAGGGGTTGTGTTTCCAGCTCCATTGGAGTCCCTGCTCCGCACAGAGGACTCCCTCACGTGCCAAGCCACACTTTACCTGAGCAGCAGGCACCCCACGAGGCTGGAGCTCAGCTTGTGCTGTCGTCCTTCAGCCTGCGCTGCGTGAGCTTCGGCATCTGATTTTCACCTGTTTCATCCCTGCAGTTGCCTGGGATAAGGATCTACTTCAAGGCACACTTAGTAGAGGCGCTCAGGGCATTTATCTAACACTTGAACCAGAAATGTGAGTTCCTGGCTTCATCTAAATTTTGTATTACTTTTGTCTAGTGATATCAGGAGCAAGCAGCCAATATCATTCCACTCATCAGTTTTCAAAAAATAAAACACTGGAAAGTACCCTTTGTTGTGAAGAGCCCCTGGATTCTTGTAGGTGGCTGATTACTACAATTCCGTGAGGATCTTTCGCTTCTCTCAAAGCAGCCAGCGCTGGATAGCAGGGCTGCACTCATTAGTAGAAATAGAATCCTTTGCTTCTTTAAACCTAATTAAATGGGAGAGTCAATTCCAGAAACCTTACATAGCAGATAATTTTAGCTCCATCTTGTAGAAGCAAAAAGTGAGGCTGTGAGAGAGCAAGTTAGCAGCCCACAGTCACCCAATGACGATTCTGACAGAAATCTGCCAGGCTGCCGGGCTGTGACAGCACCTTCCCTTTCTTCTCCTTCTTATAAGAGAAGTCCTGAGCCAGCCTGATGTGCAGCTCGTGGCTCGCTAGGAGCATCCTTCTCACCCAAAATGTCAGACAGACAAATGTTCTTTATCGTCCCCTCTCTGCCTCTGGTTCTACCTACCGATTGTCCAGTCTTGTTCTGCCACTTTTGCAGTGAATGAATATGATTCTGAACTTCAGTGCTCATGAGAGTAGCTAGCTCTATAGCATGGAATGCAGAAACTTGTGGAGGATGCTTCTCCAATTTTGTGTAAATCGCTAGCATCAAGGTGCAGTGCACAAGGTGGCACTTGAAAGGTGGCAGGAGGATCAGCAGTTCAAGGCCAGCCTCAGATATATGGAAAATTTCAGGACAGCCAGGAGTACAAGAAAGTACATTTTTCTCTCAAAAAATCCAAAAGAAGGGGCTGGAGAGATGGCTTAGTGGTTGGTTAAGGCACTTGCCTGCAAAGCCAAAAGACCTCGGTTCGATTCCCCAGTACCCATGTAAGCCAGATGCACAAGGGGGTGTATGCATCTGGAGTTCATTTGCAGTGGCTGGAAGCCCTGGTGTGTCCATTCTCTCTCTCTCTCTCTTTCACTCTCTCAAGTAAATAAATAAAAATAAAATATAAATAAACATCCAGGGCTGGAGGGATGGCTTAGTGGTTAAGGTGTTTGCCTGCAAAGCCAAAGGACCCAGGTTCGATTCCCTAGGACCCACGTTAGCCAGATGCACAAGGGGGCACATGCATCTAGAGTTCATTTGCAGTGGCTGAAGGCCCTGGTGCATCCATTCTCTCTCTCTCTCTTTCTCTGTCAAATAAATAAATAAATAAATATAAAAAATAAATCTAAAAGAAAACTAAAGAAAGAAAGGGGAAGGGAAGGGAAGGGAAAGGAGGGAAGGAACTGTCAAAGACTAACAGACGGGAAAAAGGGGGAAAGATCTTGCATTTATAACTTTACTACATGATTATTAGATATAAGTGAATTTTGAAAGTTTTCTTTTGGTGTGTATATAAGAACATATCTAAAAATAAAAGCACACATGCCATTGTCTGCTTCTTTATATCTTAGCTTTCAAAATTCTGGTTATTTTATCGCAAGTGTCTGTCGTTGCAGACCACTTGTTTCTGTGTTGCAGTTTGTTTAATATATTTTCCCTTCCCAGTCCATTCTCCCCTCACTACAGCCTCTAGCTAAGACAGAGATAGTAGAGATGATGTATAGCACTGGCCTCCTCCACATGGCAGCAAGGCTCCCAAATGGACCAGAACACCCCTTACCACAAGTCTCCTTTGCTGGGCTCTGGGATTCCATCCTGAATAGCTTCAGGGGAAGATCATGAGTGTGAGGGGTGAACAGGCCTGAGAACTCAGGGAGGGGTGGGGGGTGTATCATTTGACAGAAAACAAATGGGACCGTTATTCTCCCATGAGGCAGAATGGCGTGTGCAAGAACACAGAGAATGCCATTAAATCAAAGGGTGGGTCTCAAGGTTTTCTAGTCCAGCCCTGCTCCCTGTTCTTGCTCTACTTCCTCCTTGTTGATGTGGCTTCCTGCTCCTGCCACACTTTCCCCAACATGATGCCCTCTGTCCTCTGGAACTGTAAGCCAAATTAAATCCTTTCCTTTCATAAGCTGCTTGTGGTTGAGTCTTCTGTCCCAAAGATGAGAAAGTACCAGATACAGGAGCCAACATGTTCTTGACGTCACAGTCAATATGAGGTCACAGTTTCCTTTATCTCATGCCTCTTCTGTTTGCCTTTGAGAGCTTGTTGGGAGGTTCTAGCAGGGGTGGGGGCTCAGCTACTTGTATGCCCTTGACCAAAGACTGGTCCTCCTCTATCAGGGAAGGTTGTCCTCTTTGACCATGCACAGCTTCAGGAGGAATGCACATGAAGTGGTGAGGGAGGAAGGAGACACTGGCCTAGCCAGCCTGGTCAGCCAAATCAACCCTAGCAATCAATGGGGTGACAGATGGCACAGCCAGATTGCCCTCACATCCTGTTTGCCTTTGATAAGCAATGCTAAGTCTTTATTCAGGTATTGAAGCATTTGAGGGAATCCCTGGGGTTTGCCTGTTTTTTTGTTTTTGTTTTTGTTTTTTGTTTTTTGTTTTTTGTTTTTGTTTTTTTGAGAGAGACAGAAAGATGGGTGTGCCAGCAACCTCTCAGCTGCTGCAAATGAAATCCAGATGCAGGCGCCCCCTTGTGATCAAGTGCGGCATTGCGCCCTTGTGTCACTTTGCATCTGGCTAAATGTGGGACCTGGAGATTGGAACTGTTGGAGATTGGAACCAGCGTTCTTGGGCTTAGGAGGCAGGCGCCTTAACCACTAAGCCATCTCTCCAGCCCTGTTTGTTGCTTTTGTTGGCTGGTTTTGTGCTGGAAATTAAACCTCACGTGTGCTGAGCTCTGCCTCCAGGTCTCTTATTCATAAGGTCCCTCCTTTCCTGCCCTTACCTCGTCTGCATTTTGTAGGGCCAAACGTTCCTCCTCAGAATGAGGTCGTTGCTCCATCTCTCCTCCACCTGAAGTGAAGCTTTGCTTTGAAAGTCCCCCAAAGAAGCAACTGTTTCCTTCTCTCCCCACCCAAGGCCCAATCCTGATTTCTTCCCCAAAGAATATTTTCTGTAGGAAAGATCACTTCCTTCACAGAACACCTCCCTCACTCCCTCCAGGTAGTCCACTGTGTGTGTGGAATCTAATTACCATTCCCAAGTAGAAGAAAGGACAATAGTGTCAGGAAGTGAGGAAGATCAACATATAAATCGTGTCCAAGGACACAGGGGCCAACAAGGAAGGGCTCCCATAGAGGAAGGACAGAACACTGAACCTCAGGAAAGGTTAAGTGCAATTGATCAAAGCACACTGAGCATGTGAAGATAAACAGATAATATTGTATTGTGATATGTATTATTATAGTAATGTTTTGAAGAAGTAAGATAAAGTGAGCAACAACCTCAAGAACAATCTCCTTTGGATTATTTATTCAGAAACAATGGCTCTTAAAAGTAAAGGGGGGTCTGGGGCTGGAGAGATGGCTTAGCGGTTAAGGCGCCTGCCTGCTAAGCCCAAGAACGTCAGTTCTAATCTCCAGGTCCCACGTTTAACCAGATGCAGTGATGCAAGGGCGCAATGCCACACTTGCCTACAAAGGGGCACATGCATCTGGAGTTCGCTCACAGCAGCTGAGAGGCTGCTGATGCGCCCATCTCTATCTGTCTCCCTCTCCCTCTGTCTCTCTCTCTGTGTCTCTCTCCAAAATAAAAATTTTTTAAAAAGTAAAGGGGGGTCTGGATAACACATGTGCATGCAAGCATGAGTACGTGAGTTAGGATCCTCAGATCCCACATAAAATTCAGAAGCTATGGTGGGCTTCTGTAATCCCAACGCGCCTGCAGTGAGATGAGAGGCAAAGACAGAAGAATTTCCTAGAAGCTCATGGGTCAGCCAGCCTGGCAAATAAAATGGCGAACAACAAGCAAGTGACTCCTCATCAAATGAGGTGTGAGGTGAGGACTCCACACACTCACTGTGGCATATGTGCCTGCACATGAACACACACACACACACACACACGGAAAGGAGTAAGCTTTTTCCTATCTTCCCTATACAAACGTGTTGCAGTTACATCTCCTTGCTGGGACAAAGCACTTGACCAAAGTGGCTGATGGGGAGAAAGGGTTTATTTTGGCTTACAAACTAAAAATGAAGCTCCATGATGGCGGGGGCGGGGTGATGGCATGAGCAGAGGTTGCACATTACTTCCTGGCCAACATCATGTGGACAACAGGAGCAGAACAATGTACCAAACACTGGCAAGGGGACGCTGGCTATAAGGTCCAACAACACACCTCCTCCAGGAGGCTCCCTGTCCCAAATTGCCACCGTCTGGAGACGTAGCATTCAGAACACACGAGTTTATGGGGGAAACCTAGTTCAAGCCAGCACAAAGCTATATTTGTAGGAAATTGAAATAACCTTAACTGACAAAGAAAAAACATTATTGTTGTTGTTCCATAAAGACCAAGTGCTCTGCCACTGAGCTGCATGCCCAGCTGGAAAATTATACAGACATTTCATTTAACAAATGCAAAAGGAGCCCCAAGACTTCATGTGCTTCCTGACAGGATGTAGTAAAATGCCCAAAGCCTCCCATCAGGGGTATCAGAATCGCCAAGAACTGAGCGTGGGTCTCACCCAGACGAGAGAAAGTGAAATTGTATTTCAGAGGAGCAAGGAGGCAAATCCAGAACCGGAGTATTCTACAGGGCAGCAGGGCAGTTCTGAAAAATGCAATGGCTTGAGCAAGAAAGAGTGGAGACTGCTATCCATAGAGACCCAAGAGACTTAAATCTAATAGAATCGATAGTCTGGTTGGGGTCTTGATTCAGAAAAAAAGTGGAAACCAGAAAAATGTGGGTATGGGTTAAGTATTAGATGCCAATGACACACTGCCAATTTTATTTAAGATTTTAATGGCATTGTACTTATGTAAGAAAATATTTATATATTTTAGCAATATATACTAAGGTATGTAGGACTTGACTTCAAAATACTTATACAAAGGAGAAAAATATTAAAAGTGAAGAGAGAGAAAAGAAAATGATTTGTTTTGTTGTTTAGTACTGGAGATTGAACCCTGGACCTAATACATCCTAAGCTAACCCCTAACTCTCTCTAAGCTGCCTAGGCTGGTCTTGAGCCTACTCTGTAGCCCACATGGACCTGAAACTGAGAATCCTCCTGCCTCAGGCTCCCAAGTACCTGGGATCAGAGGCTTGTACCACCAAGGCCAGCTCACCAAAATCTTGGTAGCTGCTGGATCTAAGTGATGAGTGAATGAAGAAAATTAAAAATAGACAGATGTGGGCTGGAGAGATGGCTTAGCAGTTAGGTGCTTGCCTGTGAAGCCTAAGCACCCTGGTTTGAGGCTTGGTTCCCCAGTACCCACATAAAGCCAGATATACAAGGTGGCGCATGTATCTAGAATTCATTTGCAGTGGCTGGAGGCCCTGGTGCACTCATTCTCTCTCTCTCAAATAAATAAATAAAATAAATAAAAAGATGTAACTAATGTACCAAATTTCTGAAGTTTTGAAACTGGAAAGGGATATATGAAGATCCTTTATGTTTCTATTGTTTAATGTTTTATGATTTGTGTTTGTGTGTATGTGCTTGTGTATGTGTGCACATTTTCATGTGTGAGCATGGGTACACATGTAGCACAGCACAGGCGTGGGGTTCAGAGGCCAACTTTCTGGTTGGTCTTCACCTGTCCACCTCATTTGAGGCAGGACTTCTTTTTTAAATGTTTATTTATTTGTGAGAGATAGAGAGTCAGAGATAGATAGATGAGATGATAGATGATAGATAGATTAGATAGATAGACAGACAGATAGATGATAGAGAGAGAGAATGGGTGTGACAGGGCTTTCAGCTACTACAAACAAACTCCAGATGCATACACCACCTTGTGCATCTGGCTTACATGGGCCTGGGGAATTGAACCTGAGTCCTTTAGCTTTGCAGGCAAGTGCCTTAACCTCTAAGCCATCTCTCCAGCCTGAGGCAAGACTTGCTGTGTATTCTTGTTCTGCTATTCTTTGCTGGGCTCACCTTGGGGAAGTCTCCTGTCTCTGCCCCCCCACCCCATCTCATCATCACAGCCAGTATGCTGGGATTACACAAACCCACCAAGGCTTCTGGCTTTTGAGGTGGGGTTTGGGGATCCAACTCCGGTACTCCAGCATGAGCAGCAAGCGCTTTATCCACTGGCCATCTCCCCAGTCCTGGGTTGTATGTGCAAAAACCATACCATGTGCATCGTTTCAGGATAAACTGAACCAATCTCAGAGCAAATGCACACAAGTGTTCTCTAGTCTTCCCCTTACTTCTTCATTAACATATTTTATTTAGTTAGTTAGTTAGTTAGTTAGTTAGTTAGTTAGTTAGTTAGTTAGTTGACAGAAAGAAGAACAGAGAGAGAAAGGGCATGCTAGGGTCTATAGCCACTGAAAATAAATTCCAGACACATGTACCACCTTGTGCAACTGGCTTTATATGAGCACTGGGGAATCGAACCCGGGTCCTTAGGCTTTCCAGGCAAGTGCCTTAACCATGCTGTGCCATCCCTCCAGCCCCCACCCTTACTTTTTTTTTTTTTTTTTTTGGTTTTGCGAGGTAGGGTCTCACTTTGGTCCAGGCTGACCTAGAATTAATTGTGTAGTCTCAGGGTGGCCTCGAACTCTCAGCGATCTTTCTACCCCTGCCTCCCGAGTGCTGGGATTAAAGGAGTGTGCCACCACGCCCAGCCCACCCTTACTTTTTGTTGCAGGCATTTCCCAAGAACAAGTGGCAAATTTCTAATAACATAGAGAATGCTTCCTAATTTAGCAAGAAATTGGGCTGGAGGGATGGCTCAGTAGTTATAAAGCAATCATCTCCTCATGCGAGCAGAGCACCTGCAGGAAGATAATTTTACTTAAAGAAAACATTTCTCCATCCCCCTGGGGAAAGGATTGGCCTGGGGAGTCTTCCTTGGCTCCAGCTTGCTCAAGCTTGATTTCCTGGAAGCCTGTTGTGCTGGGGCCGGTTTACCTCAAATGAATTCAAAGTGCCACTTTTTTATTGTGTTATAGACAAGTGAATGAATAAATGCCTGTGGGGGCTGGGGAGATGGCTCAGTGGAGAAGTCACTTGCCTCTCAAGTGGGAGGACCAGCATTTAGGTCTCTAGAAGCCACACAAATGCCAAGCACACGGGCAGTGCTCCTGCATGCCCAGCACTTCAGAGTTGGAAACGGGGGATCCATTGAGCTCTGGGATCAAGTGAGGCACCCTGCCTCGGAAAACGAAAGCGAGAGTGGTCAAGGAAGACACCTCATGCCAACTGCTGTCCTCCACGTGCACATACATGTACACCCACATGCTCACACACATGCATGCACACCGCACACACAGACGCAGGAAAACATAAAAATGTTACCTCTTTTTTTTTTAGATGAAAATCTCAAACTCTATTCATTACTCATTACTATGACCAAATGCCTGACAAGAAGCAACTTACAGAAGGAAAGGGTTTTTTTTTTGTTGTTGTTGTTATTGTTTTCCTGGCTTACAGTTTTAAGGGCATACAGTCAATCCATCCTGGCAGGGGTGGGGGGAGGAATGGCGGCGGCAGCAGGAAGCCAGCTGGTCTATTAGGAAGAGAGCTCAGAGCATACACAAGGTTTAACAGCTCAAATGGGCCCCACTGCACAAAGACTCGGAGCCCTTTATGTCATTTAGGGAGAGCTTTTTGAGTTCTTGTCGTAGCACGGGCTTTCTCACACATGTTCTGTCTGTGACACATAGCTCCATATACAGCTTCATGCACCACATGTCTCATTAGTGTCAGTGGTTCCAGGACAGAGGCACAGCTCCACACATCCACCCCCTAAAAGCCTGCGGACTTCCCTGAATCTTTTAGGGAGCTCAGCTCAGGCAAACCTAGGATGTCTGCAGAAAAGCATTTCAGCACTTGTCAGTGTGAAGCACAATTGGGGTTTATTGAAGATATTTTCCTATAGACTTGAAGCATGAGGGTTAGGAGGAAGAAAGACACTTAGATAGAAAGGGAGACACACCCTAAGAGTGTGAACAGTATGGATGTGGGCTTCTCTAAGAGAGTTTCATGGAGAAAAAATAAAATAAGTCGGCCGTGGTGGCGCACGCCTTTAATCCCAGCTCTCAAGAGGCAGAGGTAGGAGGATCGCTGTGAGTTTGAGGCCGCCCTGAGATACATAGTGAATTCCAGGTCAGCCTTGGCTAGAGTGAGACCCTACCTCGAAAAACAAACAAACAAACAAGAAGTCATGCTCAAATGTGTGTATGGGCTTCTCATGGGGAAAATCACAATTAACTGTCTTAGAATTAGCCATGTATGCCATTTTGGTGGCTCTCAAGTTACATCTCACAAGGTTGCTAGGAAACCTTATCTTTCTCTCTCTCTCTTTGATAAGTGAAATGATAAGAGTGTCTCAGGAGGTGCATTGGATGGGATTACAAACAAAATAAAACCATGATTTGCTAGTCACACAAGGGTTTAGAATATGTCTTTTTACTCTAAAGGTGGTTTCTGGAAAGGTTAGGTTTACAGCTGGAAAGGGAGAAAGGCCTTAGGCAATTGTGCTGGAATTCTTGCTTCTTAGCTGGAAGAGGCTTCAACCGGACTCAAAAGTAAAGGACCCCTTCTCCTTCATGTCCCCCATAACTTTACCTCTTTCTGCCTTGCTGAAATTAGCCCCTAAACTTCCACCTAAGGGTGTGCATTTTAGTATTAGTAGTATAGTGAGTTCCAGGTCCCCTTCTGACCCTCTGCACTTATACCAGTGGCCAGATATAGTCAGACTCAGCCGGGGACTCTCCGTCCCACTTACTTCACAGACTAATTTTTTCAGCCTAGGCACTAGGCACTTTTGGACCTCACTGCCCACCGCCTTCTCCTGTCTCACCATAGCCTGAGAAGTATGGATTTAGGTTGACCCAAATATCATGTTCTACATGGAAATGGTTTCATGAAGTTTTTATAGTCACCGAACCAAAGCAGGTCATCAGCGGGTTACTGGAAACGTCAGCTAGGTGGTTTACAATAAAATGGAGAGATCCCTGCTGTAGGTTGACGTTTGAACTTTGGGGATGGTGGGATCCAGTGGTGTGTTAAGTTAGTACATTCCAGAAGGTCTCCTATGACAGTCACAAGGAGGTTAGGTCAAAGACGGAGATGACCAATGAGTGACTATGAAGGGGGCTTAAAAATAGACCAAGAGAATTTGGCTCTTAGAGTTGCAGCATACCAACTCTGCACAATCACCAAGTTAAGTTCTAATGTCAACCTTGTCGAATATTTGATTATTTTACTTTATTTTATTTATATACAAGGAGAGAGAGAGAGAGAGAGAGAGAGAGAGGATGGGTGCACCAGGGCCTCCAGCTGCTGCAAAGAAATTCCAGATGCCTGCGCCACTTTGTGCATCTGCCTTTAGGTGGGTCCTGGGGAACCGAACCGAGGTGTTGTTTCTTTTTAAAAACGTTTTTAACATGGGAGCAGCTTTGTCCCTCTTTTCTGATCATGTGATATGAGGATTCAGAGCGTCTCTGAGAGCAACAGAGCCTTCTGCTGTCTTGGTTGGGCAGTAACTCTGGAGTGAGGGTGCCGGAAGCTCATGGCCACACACAGCTTCCAGGGTCAGTGAACGCTAGGTTTCTGTCTTATGAGATTGATGAATGCAGAGTGTTATGTTGAGAAAGATTTTATTATAGAACCTAAAGAGATAGAACTTGTAAGACCTTAATAGAGGAGAAAAATAGAGAGCTCCTATGTAGGAGGGGTTTCCAAGAAATGGACAACCCCCCCCCCAGAGATCCAGATGGAGGTCATTTATGGGAGCTGACTGCATGGGGGCCGAACTGGTTAGTCCAGCCCTGATACCAAGTGTCTCCATGCCACCAGGTTTTCAGGAAAGGGAGCAATCTCTTTGCATTCCATAGATAAGCCCAGTCCCCGTGCCATATGTTGTGACAGTCACATCCTCCCATGAGGAGAAAAGCCATAAGGATTAAAACCAGATCCAGAGCCGGGCGTGGTGGCTCACGATTTTGATCCCAGCACTTGGGAGGCAGATATAGGAGGATTTTCCATGAGTTCAAGGCCATCCTGAGACTACATAATGAATTCCAGGTCAGCCTGGGCTAGTGCCAGATCATACCTCAAAAAAAAAAAAAAAAAAAAAAAAGCTGGAGAGATGGCTGCTAAGCCTAAGAACGTCATTTCCAATCTCCAGGTCCCACGTTTAGCCAGATGCAAAGGGATGCAAGGACGCAATGCTGCACTTGACCACAAGGGGGCGCACACATCTGGATTTCATTCACAGCTGCTGAGAGACTGCTGGTGCGCCCATTCTCTGTCTTCCTCTCCCTCTCTCTCTCTGTCTCTGTGTCTCTCTTCAAAAATTTAAATAAATAAATAAATAAATAAATAAATAAATAAATAAATAAATAATAATTCAGGGTTGGAAAGATAGCTCAGCAGTTAAACGCACTTGCTTGCAAAGCTTGATGACCTGTGTTCAGTTCCCCAATGCCCATGTAAAGCCAAATGAACAAAGTGGTGCATTTGTCTGGAATTTTTCTTTATGGTGACAGGAGGTGCTGACACACCCATTCTTCCTCCCTCTCTTTCTCTTTCTCTCCATCTTTCTCTTTGTTTCTCACTCTAGCTCAGGCTGACCTGGATTTTACTATGTAGTCTCAGGGTAGCCTTGAACTCATGGCGATCCTCCTACCTCTGCCTCCCGAGTGCTGGGATTAAAGGTGTGCACCACCACGCCCGGCAATAAAATATTTTTTAAAGCAGATTCACCCTTACAGGCTCAAGGACATTCTTTGCTTGTAATTTTTTTTTTGCAGGGGCTTGCACACTTAAACTATCTCAATGCCAGTTCACAGTATCTGGTTTGTTTTACATATAATAATGTCTTTAAGACTTCTCCCATGTTGTACCATGTCTCACATTCCCTCCCTTGGGGGTTCCATGGTAGAATGCTTGCCTACCATGCAAGAGGCCCTTTTTTTTTTTTTTTTTTTTTTTTTTTTTTTTTTTGGTTTTCGAGGGCAAGAGGCCCTGAAATTTTTACTTTTTATTTTTCCTCCTCCTTTTCCCGAGTGCTGGGAAAAAATATTTTTACTTATTTTTATTTTTATTTTTTTCATTCTTTTTAAAAATATTTTTACTTATTTATTTGCAAACAGAGAAAGGGAGAGAGAAATGAGCATACCAGAGCTTCTTACAACTGCAAATGAACTCCAGATGCATGCGCCAGACTAAATAATTTGGCAGTGCATCCGTATTTCATATTTTCTTTGAACATTCATCCACTCACAGATGCTTACATAGTGTGTGTGTGTGTGTGTGTGTGTGTGTGTGTGTGCAGGTGCGCACATACATGCACAAATGTTTGTGCATGTGTGTGGAGGTCAGAGAACAACCCGGAGTGTGGAACCTCCACCTTGGTCACAAGTGTGTCACCAGGCTGGTTGGGATTCTCCTGTCTCCACCTCCCTTAGACAGCTACGCCTACAGGTTCTAGTACAGCATATCTGGCTGTATGTGGGTTCCAGCGACCCCAAAGTGAGTCTTTAGGATGACTCAACACACTTCACCCACTGAGCCATCTCCCCAGCCTCTGCTTCCAGTTTTTTGTTTTTTTTTTTGAGAGAGTCAGAGAGAGAGAGAATGGGCATGCCAGCAGCCTCTCAGCCACTGTGAATGAACTCCAGATACGTGCGCCCCCTTGTGGGCAAGTGCGGCATTGCGCCTTGCATCACTGCGTCTGGTAACAGTGGGACCTGGACAATCAAACAGGCGTTCTTAGGCTGGCAGGCAGGTACCTTAGCCGCTGAGCCATCTCCCCAGCCTTGCTTCCAGTTTTTGACTGTTGTAAATAAAGCTGCTCTGAACTTGGTGTTGCAAGCCAGCACTTCATACAGCATAAAGATTGCTTCCTAAGATTTCAAAAGTCCAAGGCCCAGGTTCTTGGCTCAGGTTTATTCTGAAGGTGCTGGAAATTTTCAGTTAAGTTAATAAATTCACTTAGCTTCAGCAGATAGTGTCTGCACATAGCCTTGGGCAAATTTCATGGGTTAAAAAAATGTAATTTTGTACTTTTGCTGGTGAGGTTTTAACCCTGATTTTTTTATTCCAGGTCAGCCTGGAAAAACCAAAAAAAAAAAAAAAAAAAAATGTTAATTTTAAGATTTTTTTTTTCCTCTAAATGTTAATCTTGTAAATCTTTTACTTTCAGACTTCATAAATATATTTTCAAATACCAAATCTTTGTTTATCTCTTCTGAAGTAAACTTTTGCTTCTCCCAGGGCCCTTTCTCTTCATTTTTGTTTTTTGTTTTTTTCTTGGTAGGGTTTCACTCTAGTTCAGGCTGATCAGGAATTCACTATGTAGTCTCAGAGTGGCCTCGAACTCTAGGTGATCCTCCTACCTCCCGAGTGTTGGGATTAGAGGCATGCGCCACCACGCGCGGCCTCTTCTTAATTTTGAGGAATTACAAATTGCCTAGGAAGCTCAAACCCTCTTAGATTGTAGGTTCCTTTGCTTAGGAGAAACAGCGACCCTCAATCCCAATATTAAGTATTCATTTAACCCACCTTGAATGGTTTGTGTATGTTAGCCTAGGCAAGCAATTTCACAATTATATATCAAATGTAAAGATCTCATTCAATAAGCCGCCACATCCCCCACCCCACCTCCCCTCCGCAAAAAATTATCTATACCATGCCCATTTGCAAATGGGTGGTCCTCATTGGCCAGGCTCCGCTAGGAGGCCATGAGGGAGAGAGAGGTTGCATCATCACGTTTATAAATATGTTTACTTATTACGGAAACAGAAAACCAACCCAGGGATTGGAGCTGAAGTCAGCGGGCCTCAGCCATAGGTGGTCCCCCAGGCGGGTCCCCGCGAGCAGACAGGGCTGTACTTTTGTCCCGCGTGCTCCCGGGGCGCATCTGCGAGGTGCGGGCAGGGCGGCGACGGACGCTGCGACCCCGGAGCTGGCAGGCCGTCTTCTCCCGGAGATCCGCAGCAAAACTGCTCTGGGCTTAAGCGACCATCCATTTGCCACAGCCAGAGGATTTCCAGGGGCGAAGTGACCCCTCCCTTTCTCCCTCCCTTTTTTCTCCCTCCCTCCTTCCCGCAGCAGAATCTGAAAGCCGCCGCCCCGCCCTCCTCCTCCTCCTCCTCCTCCCATTCCTCTGGCTCCCCGGGGGCGGGGTGGGGGGGTGGTTTCTGGAAGTTATTAGGAGAAATAAGGTAGCCGAGGAAAGAGAGAGAGAGACCACATGGAAGTTGTGACAGCTCCGGATGCCAGCACCTCGGCTCAGGGACTGCCGCTGAATGCAAGAGGTCCCCTGCCAGCCTGCCTGCCGGGATGGGTCATTGTTGCTGCAAGCCTTATAACTGCCTTCAGTGCCTGGACCACACGGTACTTGTGCTCTTCCTCCTCCTCCTCCTCTTCTTCTTCCAACCCCCCTCCTCTTCTGCCAGGGCCGAGGGAAGGCTGGAGCCAACCACCTCTGTCCCCCGCTCGCCCGCCCCCCCTCCCTCGCAGGCGTGTGCGCTTTGTTGGTGTGCCCGCAGCTCCTGCACCCGCTCACTGGTCCCCAGTGTGCCCAATTGTGACTGGTGATGGGGAAGCATTTGCTCTCACAAACCCTGCAGTGCCTTACATAATGCTGTATCCCTGCAGTCTCCGATGGAGCGGTTGCTTCCCACCCCCCCCACCCCCACAGAAATAGTGGCAACATCTAGAAGGCCAAACTGCCAAGAAATCCTAGGAATATTTTTAATGCATTTTACTGTACCTGCCAACCCCAAAACGTTCCGGTAGGGGGGGTGTGTCGATCAGTCAGGCACATTTTTTTTTCTTTCTTCTTCTTCTTTTTTTTTTTTTTCCTTCTCCAAGCTCCAACTTTGAAAGTTTACCACTGTTTTTTAAAGCTCAGCATCCAGTCTTGTAATGTATATTTCCTATGTCAAAGAAAGCTTGGGGGGGGGGAGCTCGGCTAGGCTAGTTCTCCCCTCTATACTTCATCCCATCACAGAGGGGTAACACAGGTGAAAATTTACTGAACCAGGGACTCTGAGGGTGTGTTCAAGTACTCTAGAAGGAAAATGCACAGCCGGAATTGAAGAGCGAGAGTGAGAATGTGTATGGCAATTGCAATGTACAGCCTTTCTGTGCTTTTTTTTGTCACTTGTCTGCAGTGTGCTTATGGGGGATTAGGGTACGCTTTTAATTTCATCACTCAGTAACCACTGGCAAGAACTCTTATCTCGATGATATATTTTATTATCATGCACATTCAAATTTCTCCAAGATGCATGAAATAGGATCTCACTGAGGGCTGAAATTGCTTCTTTTCTACCCGTGTGGGCACCAGCTTACTAGACAGACAGTTTGAGGTATAGTGTGTGACCAGGTGAAGGGAAATGTATGGCTCCATTTAAAACTCATTACAACGTGGTCACTGAGGAACATCTATCAGATCTGTCTATGAACCCTGACCTAACATGGGCTCACACACCAATCACCTCATAAAATTAAACTGACCACTTAAAAACTCAGTAACTTTGTTTCAAAACAAATGTTTCAGTGAGTTTGGCTCTCACTGGGCCGGGTCTGAACAAAAATCGTATACACACATTTGTGTGCATTTAACAAATCAAAAATTAAGACATTTGGGCTAGAGAGATGACTTAGTGGTTAAGGCGCCTGCCTCCTAAGCCTAAGAACGCTGGTTCCAACCTCCAGCGTTTCCAATCTCCAGGTCCCACCTTTAGCCAGATGCAAAGTGACGCAAGGGCCCAATGCCGCACTTGACCACAAGGGGGCGCACGCATCTGGATTTCGTTCACAGCAGCTGAGACGCTGCTGGCACGCCCATCTCTGTCTTCCTCTCCCTTCCTCTCTCTCTCTCTCTGTGTCTCTCTCCAAAAAAAAAAAAAATTTTTTTTAAAGAAAATTAAGACACTTGTACTCAATCCCTTTTTTTTATAAAAGAAGGACTCCATAAAGGAATCAAAGGGGAGTTTTATAATAATTGTTTGGTAAAAGCAAAAGCTATCCCACACGCATCACAGTGTTCGAAGGTTTATATTCCTAAACTGATACAAAAGTTCAGGAACTGAAGCCCAACACAGTGATGGTGCCTGACATCCCAGCTCCCAGAGAGGGCAAGGTGAAAGGACTGAGAGTTTGAGGTCAGCAACAGCAACATAATCAGACCCTGTCTCAAAAAAAAAAATTGTTTTGGAATAGAGGCTGTAATACGTAGGCCTTTTTGTTGGAGAACCTTAATCTTAAAGTCAGTCTGTCCCCGTTTGCTTTCAAATCAAGTTGCTGAAACTAATTGTCCCTGGATCACCCTTGACCTTAGAGATTTGGGGAAACAGATGTGATCCTTTTCTCTAGAGGCACAGCACTTGAGCAGCTTTCATATGTTTTAGGTTTGCAACTCCACACAATGTACATTATTCCTTATTGAAAACAATTTACAACTTAAACCGCATTACTGAGCATTTTCACGATGACCATGTATACCATTCTTGATTTGTTTTGCCATAGTTCAGAAAAGTATTCCCAGTTCATGCCTGGCACATATATCCTTTGGGGGAGGTGGGGACTTTCTCTTTGAAAATGAAGACAGGAATTGTTTTATCACTGCTCTTCATGATAACTGCACGAGCAGTAAGCCTTTCTAATCCCTCGCTTACTCAATAGTTACTTGTTGGCTGGGCATCCAGTTCGACCCCGAGGTGTCAGAGCACCCAAAAATTTCCACCATAAACCCCACTGTCTCCGAATTTGCTGTCACAACCCAACATCAACATCATTTGAAAATTGTTTTTAAAAAATAAAATAAAATAAAAATGCTGTGATAAAATCATGATAAAGTTTTTTCTTTAATTCCTTTAAGCCAACTTATTATCACTCTAAAATTAAACCTTTTCTCAGCACACACATAGTATGAATACAAGAGGAACTGATCTTGAGAATTTTGGTTTTGGTTTGACCATAGTGTACTAAAGGTGTTCTGGGCGGGGGGGGGTATGATGGACAAATTATAGGAACTTTTTAAGTCATTTCTGAGATGGGCTTAAAAATAAGCATATGGAAATGTTTCCGTAGTATCAGTGCTTTAGGAGAAACTATACAATCACAGCTAGAGTATAAAATGGAAATAGAAATGTTAAGTGAAAAAAAAATTTTTTAAAGCTATTTGTGTTTATGTACTTGGAACTTACAAGCAAGCTATCCAATTAAAAATATTTACTACTGCGTGTCCTGCCTAGTAACTGCATGGACTATCCAAGAATTCTTAGCATAGCCAGCCTGTTATCAGTTACTGATTTTGCCATACTTCCACCATTTCCAAGGAAATTACAAGCTGGATGGGTAACAGTGGCATTCGACACATATAAAGCAATTAAACACGTGTTAGAAACCAGAGGATCATTAAAGAGCATTCTGTGGTCCTGCCCACACTTGTTTCTGAAATACAGTAAAACAAGTAGAGAGAGAACTTGAGGCAAGGTTTCCTGGGGAACGTGGAACTGGAACTACATTTCTAAAAATGGGATAGAATTTTTTTTAATGGACAAGGAGCAGGAATGAAATTCCAAGGGAAGACTGTGTGAGAAGAACTGTATTTGCCTATATGCCAGACTTATGGCTCTTAACTTATATTAATGAAAAAAGTTGAGATCTTATTATTTTTTTCAGTAGAGTTGCAATCTGGCTAGAAATACTCATCTGTAGGACTTTTAAAAAATATTTTATTTACTCATTTACTTACTGAGAGAGAAACAAGTAGATACAGAGAAATGGCACACCGGGGCCTTTAGCCACTGTAGACAAACTCCAGACGCATGTGCCACTTTGTGCATCCAGCTTTTCATGGGTTCTAGGGAATCAAACCTGGGTCCATTGTCTTTGCAGGCAAGCACCTTAACCACTAAGCCATCTCTCCAGTCCAGCTATAGGAATTTTGATAGAAAAGGCAAGATGCAGGAACCCACGTGGACATCTGATAGATCCAAGTAGATCCCAAAGGATCCATTTATCTGTAGACTCCCTGTGGTCCAGAATGAAACTCATAGCTCTGCAGCCCGCCATTTCTTATCCTTAATGATCCAGAAGTGATCAATATAAGGAGAGCTACAGTATTAAAAGAAAGAGGGGCTGTGAAGCCTAAGGGTCCTGATTCAATTCCCCAGTACCCACATAAGCCAGATGCACAAGGAGGCACATGCGTCTGAAGTTCATTGCAGTGGCTAGAGGTTCTGGCATGCCAATTCTCTCTGCCTCTTCTCTCTCTTTCTCTCTCTCTCTCTCAAATAAATAAATAAAATACAAAAAAAAATTAAAAAGAGACTGTGTATAAAGTAGAATGCGGACCTTTCTTTTGTTGACAATCAGAAATATAACTTACTAGCAAACAAATGATCAGAAGTGTATAAACAGGGCTGGAGAAATGGCTTAGCGGTTAAGGTGCCTGCCTCCTAAGCCTAAGAACGCTGGTTCCAATCTCCAGCGGTTCCAATCTCCAGGTCCCACGTTTAGCCAGATGCAGTGACAGAAGAGCACAATGCCACACTTTCCCACAAGGGGGCGCATGCATCCGGATTTCATTCACAGCAGCTGAGAGACTGCTGGTGTGCCCATCTCTATCTGTCTCCCTCTCCCTTTCTGTCTGTCTGTCTGTCTCTCTCTGTGTCTCTCTCCAAAAATAAAAAATAAAAATAAAAAAGAAGTGTATAAACATTGTTTCATTTTAGAGTCAGAAGTCTAGCTTTGAGAAGCTTGAATATGAATAGGTCCTGGGCCAGTGAGCTATTTAATTGATCACTAGCAACACCAGGAAAGGGGGAAAAGAATTTAGTGGTCACTAGCCCTGGTGGGTCCAAATCCCCATCACCCCTCTCCACTGGCATGTGCTTAGGAGGCTGTGTGACCGTGATTAGCCCTAGTGGCTGCCTTTTCACAGCTCTGGTATCTAATCAACTCCAATTGGGGAACAATGGACTTGTTCTTGCTTATGCCATGTTAATGGACAGAGTGTGTTGGCAAGCCTTCCTGGGTTAGGAACTATCTGCCCCCTCGGGGCTAAACTTGCATACCTCTAACTTGCATATCTCTACCCTAACTTTGTAGGTGTTGATTAAAACTCTTAATTATAGTCAGAGGCTAACCTTAGTTACTGGTTCTAGGTAGGGGTGGGCGTGGGAAGAAGCCACCCTTGGTCCCTGCTAGGCATTTGGAGGTGCTTGACGGTAGGACTTTTGAGAAGGTGAGCAAGGGAAAACTCAGGAAAGGTCGAGAAGCTCACGTGGAACACAGCACGATTCAAAGGCAATGCTGGCTTATTTTCCTTCCTGGGCTCTAGTCTCTCCTGCACTGCTTCTTGGGTGAACATTCCTTCCCCTTGGCCTTTAGCCAACGTCCTTTTCAGTTGCCCATTAGCAACCCAGTTGTGCGTTCCCCTCAGCTCTGAAGGTAGTCCCTCGTTAGCCACCGTCCCTTGGGTAAACTAGATGTTTTCTTTTAACCAGTGACTCTCCCCGGCATGCACGAGGGCAGAGGCTGAATGAAAGAAACGCTTTTAAGTTTAGTCATTTCCGATGTCTTATCATACAGGGTTTGATTGTGCTCATTTTCTTTTTTCACACAATTAGACATGGAAATGAACAGATGAATATTAAATATGAACAGTACTTTGCATTTGATGGGTTAATACTAAATTTCATTTCAGCGTAGAAAAGCTGATCATTATCCAAGCACACAGTGGCCTTAGTGTTAATTATATGTGAAAGAAATAATACTTATCGATTTCCTCAGACAGGGCATCGGTGCTGCCTTAAAGCCATAGCAGAAATGAAAAATCAAAAGGTCGCTCCACCTCCCAAGGGCTTTTTTTTTTTTTCCCATGGAGCTGTTTTATGAATCTAGCCAATGTTCGTAATATTAATATTGAAATGAACGTGATGATCGGAAAAGGTGTCACGGAAGCAACTCTGAGGAAGTGTGTGTTCTGCTGATGTCACCTCATGGCTGGCTCATTTGGAAAGACAAAAGAAAATATTTTCCTAGCATGACAGACTTTATTATACTTAATTAAAGCCTAACCTACATTCGTGGGTGGAAAGCAATACTGTTTCTGAGAAGAATGAAAAACCCCTTAACTGATTTGCCATTTATTTTGCAAGTACGTCACATGTGAATTTTTAAAATTTACAATAACCCCCTCCCCCCAGCTATCTCTTCAAATCCCACAATTCCAAGATTTCTTTTTTTCCTTTGTTCTTTATTATTATTATTATTATTTTTTTTGGTGAGATAGGGTCTTGCTATATCAATCAAACTGGCCTGGAACCTGCCTCTGCCTCCCAGGTGCTGAGATTACAAGTGTGTACCACTAAACCTGGTTCTATAGATTTATCATTTGATCCCTTCTGCACTCTTTTCTTTAGATTGGGGAAAAGATGCCCCAGCTCCCATGGGTGGGTCTTCCTGATTTATACTGATAACACAGCAGGTTGAAAATACAGGAAAAGGCTGGGCGTGGTGGCGCACACCTTTAATCCCAGCACTCAGGAGGCAGAGGTAGGAGGATCACTGCACGCTTGAGGCCACCTTAAGAATACAGAGTGAATTCCACATCAGCCTGGGCTAGAGAGAAACCCTATCTTGAAAAACCAAAAAAAGGAAAACAATATATATAGGAAAGGGGCTGGAGAGATGGTTTAGTGGTTAAGGTGCTTGCCAGCAAAGCCAAAGGACCCAGGTTCACTTCCCCAGTACCTACGTAAAGCCAGATGCACAAGGTGGTGCATACATCTGGAGTTTGCAGTTGCTAGAGACCCTGATGCACCCATTCTCTCTCTCTCTCTCTCTCTCTCTTATATCTCTACTTTCTGTCTTTCTCTCAAATAAATAAATAAAAATATTTTTTTAATATAGGAAAGATGAGATGTAGAGATGCCTTGGCGGTTAAAGCACTTACCTGCAAAGTCTAACAACCTGGGTTCAATTCCCTAGTACCCATGTAAAGCCAGATGCACAAAGTGGCACTTGCATCTAGAATTTGTTTGTAATGGCTAGAGGCCCTGGCTTGCCCATTCTCTCTCTGTCTCTCTTCTCTCTCTCCCTGCAAATATACAAAATATTTTTAAATATATAGGAAAGATTATTAAGAACTACTGGATATATATATATATATATATATATATATATATATATATATATATGTATGTATATATATATATGTACATACATATATATATATTCTAAACATATATGCATCTTCTGTATGTATGTATGTATACATACCAGGTGGGCAAGACAGGGCTTACAATAATGCCCAGAGCTACAGTGAAATTTATGACCTTGTCCTCGGTCCCCCTTGTAGCCAATCAAGAATTCTTCCAATGAAACTAGGGGCAGAGAGTTGCAAAGAAAAAAAAAAGATGGGTCCATCTGTTGGGGTGACAAAAGTTCCCAGAAAGCCTAACCTTCGCCTGGGAAGTTCCCATCATAACCTCTGCTTATTCCTCCCCTGGCCTCAGTCTAAATCTCCAAGAGAGCCCTGCGCCACAGGTTTGTATCACACACTCTTCTGTAATTGCACATGCGCTAGCTGACTCTGAGAGACTCATTCCTGGAAGGTAGATAGACCCTGTCTGGCCCGTAGTAAGCACTCAAGAAGGAGGGTATACTGTTGCATCAGCTGCCTTATTTCTGGCTTCCCTGCAGGTAAAAAACACCTTGGAGACACCCAGGATTCAATAAAACATCCTCTATCCTGCGGTGGTTTTCCCACTCGAGGAGAGGCTTGGGGAGTGGAATGCTCAAGTGCGGAATCACACAGGTGATGCTAACAAGGAGAGGCGTTTTCACTTCCTATGACCGCCGTGTTCACAGAGCCACGTCGGCTGTCGGCACAGATGACTCCCGTTGACTAGGCAGGTTATGGTAACAGAGTGTGGCAGGCTAGCCTGGGGCTTGGCCACACATCCACTTGCTTGATGGTAATGGAGTGACGAGTGGCTTATCTGCTTTGCCAGGTGTCTCTACTTAGGAGAGGTGAAGGGTGACATTCCTCAGGGGTTTGTAAAAGACTTTGGCACTGGGGACCAAGTCCGCAAAGAAGGGAAGGCTCTCGCCAAGCAGACCTGCAGTTGTGTGCACTGGAGGTACAGGGGTGGAATTGGATGTTTTGTGGAGCCTGTTTTTCCTGGGATTTAATAGAGAACTGGGGGACAGGGACAATTCAGTGAAAGAGGGTGCTAAGAAGATGTGGCTTGAGGAGCAAATGAGTGCTCACCAAGTGTCCTTTCCCAGTGGAACCTGTCTTAGACTAAACAGTCGCTTGAGAGGAATGGCCTCCTTTGGCGCTGGGATGTCTGAACTATGTCACCAGGACAGTTTGGATACTTAATGCTGAGCTCTATATTTAGCCCTCTTGAGTGAACACGTGCTTGGAACCAGTTAGGGATTTGCCACGTATTCCCCATTTAGGGAAGTGCTGATCTAACTCTCTAGCCCCCGGCCATCAGAGGCAGCCTCGCTCCTCTTCGCTCCCCCCACCTTGTCATCACCCAAGCCTGTGTACAACTGCAGGCCTAAGATCCTTGCGGAAAGAGTCCTGTGTGTTCCCCAGAATCTAAGGACCCCACGACCAAGACTTCTGCTGGTTCTTTGGAGGCACAATGGGGGACATGTGCAGTGAGGAGTAACTGGCGGAAGGCACTCTTAATGCTTAGGTCCCTCCTAAGAAGCGCTGGTCCTCTCGTCATCGCTCTTGACTCATTCCATTGCAGGTCGCACTACGTCATTCTAGTTTGGCTTGCAGGAAACACAAGGCCACTTGCTGCAGAGAATTCATAAATTAGGAAGAAGAGCTGTCGTCAGAATGCACAGGCTGGCTGGCCTTGGCAAGCCTGGGCTGAGCTGTGCCAACATCTTTGGCAGGAATGTGTCCAGCAGCCATCAGAAAGGCCCTTCCAGAGCTGTAGGGGGCAGTGGGGGGGGGCGGACTAAGTAGCTAGCCTATGTGGAGTTACAGCCCAGACAAGCTATGCTGAAGAGGGTTCAGACACTTAGAATGTACCAATGTGCAACCCATAAGTCAATGCCAAGGGCAAACACAGGTAGTGCAGGTTGTGGGGTTGGAGCAGTGCAGCTGGAGAATTTGTCACAGCACCAAATCAGGTTGGATCTGACTGTTCTCCAGGTAGATGTGAACTGCTGCGTGGTCAGAAGTGTTCCATCCAGTCTGAATCCAGATTGCCTCTTGAGGCTGCCTCTATAGAAACAAGGAGACGGGAGGTGGGGGCATTTTGGTGTGTGTGGTATTAAATGGACCCTGGGGGCCCTGGATTAAAACTCTGGCTTGTGCAGCTTCCCAGCAGGTTTCACGACAGCGCTCCAGTTCCCTCCCCTATAAAGGGAAATAAAACCCAGAACTCCCAGGCCAGGACAATCAGCCGTCCTTATTCACAGGATCTGTATCCACAGATTCAACCAACCATAGATGGGAAATATTCAGGGCGGGGGGGGGGGAGTTACGATTGCCATGGATATTTTTCTTATTACCCTTCCTTAAATAGCACAGTGTGACACTATTTACATACAGCTTACCCAATATTCCGTGTTACATGTGATGTGATCTCCCATCTCCAAGAGGATGTAGGGTTCTATGTAAACATGGCACTATTTTGCATAGGGGATTTGATCATACGTGGATTTTGGTACTGACTTGGGGAAAATCATGGCATCAGTCTCTGTAGATCCCACAAGTTAAGTGTATTGTTAAAATATTTTATTTATTTGGGAGACAGAGAGAAAGGCAGATAGAAGAATGGGTGTGCCAAGGCCTCCAGGCACTGCAAGTGAACTCTAGATGCATGTGCCACTTTGTGTATCTGGCTTACGTGGGTACTAGGGAATCGAACCTGGGTCCTTAGGTTTCACAGGCAAGCACTTTAACCACTAAGCCATGTCTTCAGCCCTCAGTTACTTCTTAAAATGCACTTAACTTAGGGCTTTACTTACCTTCGAAAACTAAGGACCCAGGTTCGACTCTCCAGGTCCCATGTAAGCCAGATGCACATCATGGCACATGCGTCTGGAGTTTGTTTGCAGTGGCTGGAGGCCCTGGAGTGCCCATTCTCTCTCTCTTCTCTAATAAATAAAAAGATTTTAAAAGGAAATAAATGAGGTACAAGACTCCCTGAGCTCTGCGCATGGCCTACAGGAAGTGTTTGATAGAAGTTAGCATTAGTGACCTTTAATAATTAGTAAGTCCTGTATAGCCAGAACTTACCCGAGTTCAGTCATCTCCTTTTTTGCAGTGCTGGGGCTCAAACCCAGGGCCTCAGGCATGCAAGCAAAGTGTCTTCCATGGAGCTGCGTTGGCAGCTTCACACCTGGGCTTTGTGATCTCTCTTGACTGCTCTGGTCTGCCTAGAGAGAGAAGATGCATCCCTCACTTCAGTTTCCTTCCCTTTCTTCTCTCTCCCATCCCTCTCCTTTCCCTTCTCTTATACTCTCTCTATCTTTCTCTCAAGCTTGTGTTTCTCCTAAAGACCTGGTTGCCTGGATCAGCATTAGGTTTTGCCTCGAGGTGGCTCAGCACTGTGGGTTTCACCTGCTCCCACCTCCCTCATCACTCTAGTGCCTGTCCCTTCATGGTGCCTTCCAACTGGTCCTTCCTGGTTTGTATATAGCTGGAAGATGCAGGGTGGTGTGCTGAGATGCGGGAGATCCTATGGCAGGACATCTGTCAGGGGCAGGTCACTATAGGGAGCCGAGGGAATCACCTGGCTTTGGGTTTGAAATTAGAGGAGGTTTTGTTGTTGTTGTTTTGTTGTTGTTGTTGTTAAATTTGGGTTGTTCACTGCCAGTCCCTGTCTGAGGCTTTGCAGCTCGACACTCAGAGATGGACACCTTACTGATGCTAGTCCTGCATTGATAAGCACGGGATTGCAGTTCTCTGTGGCTATGTTGGAGAAGTGGAAGCTATGAGTGTTTCAAGTTATCCTTGACAGTAGAGCAAGTATGATGTTTATAGTCATTTTTTTTTTTTTTTTTTTTTTTGGAGAGAGACAGAGAGAGAGGGAGAGGAAGACAGATAGAGATGGGCTCGACAGCAGCCTCTCAGCTGCTGGGAACGAAATCCAGACGCATGCGCCACCTTGTGGTCAAGTGTGGCATTGCGCCCTTGTGTCACTGCATCTTGCTAAACGTGGGACCTGGAGATTGGAACCAGCATTCTTAGGCTTAGGAGGCAGGCGTCTTAACCACTAAGCCATCTCTCCAGCCCTATAGTCATTTTTAAAAAAAGATTTTATTGTTATTTATTTGAGAAAGAGAGACTGGGCATACCAGGGCCTCCAGCCTCTGTAAACAAACCCCAGACGCATGTGCCCCTTGTGCATCTGGGTTACATGGGTCCTAGGGAAATTGAACCTGGGTCCTTTGACTTTGTAGTCAAGTATCTTAACTGCTAAGCCATCCCTCCAGCCCATTTGTACTTATTTATGATGATTTTCAGGGTAAATACTGAAATTACCCCTCTGAAGATACTAAATTTTTGTAGGGAGTGGTGAGCACACACCTTTAATCTCAGCACTTGGGAGGCAGGGGTAGAAGGATCGATATGGGTTCAAGACCAGCCTGAAATTACATAGTGAATTCCAGGTCAGCCTGGGCTAGAGTGAGATCCTACCTCAAAAAATATATACTAAATTTTCCTAGGACTGGGGAAATGGCTTAGCAGTTTAGGCATTTGCCTGTGAAGCCTAAGGATCCTGGTTTGATTCTCCAGGAACCCTGTAAGCCAGATGCACAAGGGAGCACATGTGTCTGGAGTTCGTTTGCAGTGGCTGGAGGCCCTGGCATGCCCATTCTCTCTCTATCTCTGCCTCTTCCCCTCTCTCTCAAATAAATAAAAATAAATAAAATATTTAAATATATACATATATATACAGTTCAGGAAAATTTATTGTACATATATATACACACTACACACACACACACACACACTAAATTTTCCTAAGCTGTATGCAAGATGGTTGTCAATTGCCTATATTAGACTGCTATCAGAACAAGCCCTGTAAGTAATCTGATTAGAACATTCTCCCTGCTCTGGCTCCCTGTCCTTTGACAGGCTCCACTTGTTGATAGTACAACTTGGGAGTTAGGGTTTCAACATACGTAGTTGGGTAAGACATGGACATTCACACTATAGCAGGGTCCCATATTCCCCCAAAAGCAGATCGATCGCTACACTTGCTTTTCTTTTTCAGTTCTCTTTTCCTGTCAGTACCAGGCATGAATTCCCTCCCTTAGAGTGGGCTTCAAATTCAATCAGGAAATGGCTGGTTATCTTCCCAGCAGTCATGCCGCTGTTGCCTGGCTGGTTGGTGGTATAGCACACGGTGTCCACCACTAAGTAAAACTGTTCATAACTTTTCACCCCAGTGGCCTGCAGAGCACCTTCTACCTTCCAGCACCATGAAAGCTAGCCAGCAGGGAGGAAGCTTCCAGCTTAGCTTCAGCTTGATGTCCTTTCTTCAGCAACTGAAGCTCATAACATCTTCAGCAGTAGGTCTTATTGTCTGGTACTGTTGTGCAGCCCAGAGCAGAGGCAATTACTGGTACACTTTCTTAAGAGAATAGTTCGTCCAATAAGCATTGCTACCTGTGATTATAGTAGTTCTCAGTTTATTATAACAAGTTTTTTTCAGCATTAGGGATATTATGGCATTGTTGAGCAATGGATAGTCTGGTGGCTCTCCCAGGAACCCAAAATAGACCCTGTTACCTGAGACTAAATACAGCTGACCCAGAAACAAGATTGTAAGAATGGTCTCAGGTCCCATTGAGCACAGGCACCAAAAACAAAGGCAAAGTCAGTCGTAAAAAGAAAGGTCATTGTAATCGTCAGCCTTCCGACACTGTAATGAAGCACCTGATATAATTAGCTTATAAAGCGAAGAGGTTGCTTGGGCTTATACTTTCCGAAGTTCAACTCCAAGATCGAGTAGACCTTTGCTTTGGACCTCAGGAGAGCATACAGATGGCAATGGTATGTGGCAGAGTAAACTACTCACCTCCTAGCCAGGAAGCAAGAGGAAGAGAAGGCCAGGGTCCTACATTCTCCTTAAAGGACACATTCCCAATGACTTAGTGATCTCCTACGAGGACCTCATCTCTTAAAGATTCTATAGTTTCTCCCAATTGGCCACCCTGGGCACTCAGTCTGGGGACATTGAATATGTAAATCGTGGAAAACAAGAGCAAGGTCCCAATGAGGTCCGTGCAATGTTTGTGGTGTACATTTTAGCCAAAGTCGCCTCTCTGGAGACCACTTTGCTTTGGGAACACTCTGCTGAGTGACATATACATGTTCTCTGCCTGCAGCTATCTCTAGTTTAGTGTGACTTCCTACTTCTTAAAAAAAGAGTTTATTTATTTACTTGCAAGGTGAGAGAGAGAGACTGAGAGAATGAATATGGGCATGCCAGAGCTTCCAGCTGCTGCAAACGAATTCCAGATGCATGCGCCACTTTGTGTATCTGGCTTTACATGGGTACTAGGGAATCGAACCCAGGTCGTCAGGCATTACAGGCAAGTGCCTTAATCACCGAGCCATTTCTCTAGCCCCGATTTCTTACTTATTAATAGTAGTGTTTAGCAGTAAGATGATAATTATCTGTGATGACTCAGAAATCTACAATGCATACTCAATGTATCTTCAACACTTCTGTGTTTTAAGGCACAGAATATAGTTGACTTGTAAACAACTTAGTGATCATTTAGTGGCAAATGCCATTTTTGGCCCTAAACAATACTTCAAGTATGCAGTTCCTCCTGTCCCTTCTAGTGATGGCCATAGCGGATGACACATTTGGAAACCTTACACTTGGCTATGACAACAAGGAATGTCTCATATCAAAGCTTCTGCTCTGATCTTCCTTATTCATTAGGTAACTTACCAGCTATGGACAGAGGGGTAAGTTTAAGGAAATAAGTGGTAAATCAAATCCCCCACACACATACACTCAGGACAATATGTATGGATCTTTACATGGTCAAAAATCTCTGTCATAAAAAAAATCTGAGAGGCATTATCAATAAACAGTAATATGTGCTGGCGCATCAATGTGTTAAGACACAGCAGTGCAAAGAATACACAGGAGTATAATATAGAGAAAAGCACGGTTGTGCGTATTACTGTGTACTGTATTGCAAGCTTTGACATTTGAATGACTCCAAATGAATGAGTCTAGCCTGGCTTTGTCAATTTTTATATGCTGATATAATGAGAAGTATCATCTCCAAAGGGCTCGGCTTATAATTGTTTGCTTAATATGCTTCATTAATTAAACATGTGAAAGTTGCATGTCTAGCATAAAACTGGGGGACTCTCGGTATCCGTTTTGTTTCTTTCAGAATGAAAGTGCCCTTGTGAAAGAAAAAGAGCTATCAATCGAACTTGCAAACATCAGGGATGAAGTTGGTAAGTAGGGCATTAAAAACGATGATCGGGAAGAATGTCTCCTGTGACCGGGTAACAAAAGCCATTATGTCTCCTGCAATGAGCCACAGCAAACCTGCCCAGATGCATGAAGGGTCTCACCCAGCACAGCGATGGGCTGCCGCAGCCTCACAGGGAGCAGTAATTTTTGTATGTCTGCTGTTATAAAGACAGCTTCATAACAAGTAGCAACAGAGCTAATCAGGCCTTGACTGCTATTCGCAGATGGACGTGCATGCATGCATCATCGGCTTAGATTGTCAGCTGTGGCAGGCACACCCTCCACCTCTGACAACATGCAGCATAATAAGATGCAGGCATTGCCTGGTTTCCTATCGCTGTGTACACCGTGCCATGGACTACTCTGTAATGTAGAACAAGATCAAAAGCGTGTGACTGGTTGGATCAAAAATATGAGTTAGCTGGGCATGGTGGCGCACGCCTTTAATCCCATCACTTGGGAGGCAGAGGTAGGAGGATCGCCATGAGTTCAAGGCCACCCTGAGACAACAGAGTGAATTCCAGGTCAGCCTGAGCTAGAGTGACACCCTACCTCAAAAAAAAAAAAAAAAAAAAAAAAAAAGGAAGGAAGGAAGGAAGGAAGGAAGGAAGGAAGGAAGGAAAAGACCTTGTCTGTCCCATGAGGAATATCCCTTTAGAGAGGCATCCACAGGGTGTGCTAATGTACATCCAGCCCAAATCATACGGGGAACCAAGGGTTCCGTCGGGGAGTGGACGCCAAGACCTCCTGGAGAGGAAGGAAAAGAAACCCTAGCAAGGGTGCCACGGGCTGCTCTTCAGGACAAAGTGTGGGCTGCTCCGAGTCTTTGAGGATCTAGGTGGGATCTGGTGGGATCTGGTTCATGGGGGGACCATCATGGAGAAGGAATGCAAGTGAGGTGCAGAGGTTACAGTCATGCATGGGTGGAGGGGGTGGGGACTGAGAGTGAGAATCACCCTGTGGTGATTCATAGCAGGCCTGACCAGGGTAAGCTACATCTATTAGTTCTTTAAGTGAAATAAAAATACCATCATTTCTTTTGAATTAAATAGTTTTTCAAAAGGCCACTAAGTTACAAGGCCATCCGGCATAAGCAAGTGGTGGGAAACATTGAATATTTCCTCCAGAGCTTTTATGTGAGAACTATCAAGTCCAAAGCCCCGAAATTCTGTGAGCCAGTTGCTGAATGTGTTTCTCCAGGATGGATAGATTTGCAGGTGGTTCCAAGGCTTGGGAAACTCATAGGGTGAGTTGGTGGGCCTCTCTAACCCTTGTCTTCCCTTTCTTAAAATGAAAAGCTCATGGAGGAAGAGACTGCCAATGAAGCACTTGGCAAAGGTGACCCGGGACTATTAGGTGTAGCACCTAATCTAAAAATAGAGGCCGGGGCTGGAGAGCTGGCTTAGCAGTTAAGGTGCATGCCTGCAAAGCCTAAGGACCCAGGCTCGATTTTCCAGGTCCCATGTAAGCCAGATACACAAGGTGGCGCATGCATCTGGAGTTCATTTGCGGTGGCTGGAGGCGCTGGCGTACCCTTTCTCTCTCTCTCTCTCTCTCTCTCTCTGTGTGTGTGTGTGTGTGTGTGTGTGTGTGTGTGTGTGTGTGTGTGTGTATACGAAAAACAGAGGCCAGAACCCTCCTTTAGGCTGACTTTCTTCCCAGGGAGATGTCTGCACTCCCATAGGCAGGCTTTATATCTGATATTGGTGGGCATCTGATGCAGCAGGATAGGGTGTGCCAAATCCAGTGGCACTGCCTTCAGCGATTTCCAGAAATTTCCAAATGCAGCAAGCTCTTGCATTGAGTTTTGGGTTTAAGTCATTTGGTTTCCGCCTTGGTACCTAAGAATAGAACCAGGACTCATCTGCCAAATGGAAAGAGCTCTGAGGGACAGGGCAGAGGGCCCGGGCGGAACCACGCTGGCCCATTCAAGCCCAGCCCTGAGGACACGGCAGAGGCATGCTGCCAATCCGCGGTCAAGATTGCGTTTGTGAGAGAAGAAAGGCAGAGGGGAAAGTGGGGATCTGCGGTCAGCTGTGGAGCCAGTAAATTCTGGAGCACTGTATCCCCTTGGAGAAGAGGGCTAAGCATACACACCTGACTTCTGAAAGGGAGGAGGAGAAAGATGTGTTCCACTTTGCTGTCTCAGCAGCCCCTCCAGTAAATTATGTACAACCCTTATCAGCCGAGTCTCATGGGAGTTATGGGAGGTGGAGGACCCTAGGGAGAGACTGGGGCTGGGCAGATGGAATTTTTCAAGGCTGTGAATTCACACAAGGAAGAAGCTGCCAAAATCATTCAGGCATTATCTGTTGTGATTCCGGAACAGGGCTGCCCTATCCCCCAAACCTGAGGCTTGCTGCTTAACCTTGTAAAAAGCTCATTAAATTGCTGCCCTAAATTCGGCCACTATCTGGTGATAAGCACCCATCAGTTGTCCACACTCTTGAGGTGAATAAATCAAACCAGAAGCTCCTCGTCAACATTGGCATTCTCGGTGGGTCCCCCCCCCCCCCGTGCCTGTCACAATCGCCTGGAGTGTGTGCTGAGCAGCAGAGTCAGAAGTGATTGGGAGTGAGCCCTAGGCATGTTTTATTTTTTTTTTTTAGGTATTAAGGAGAGTGAAATTTGAGAAACAATGAGTACATTGAAAAAGGGAGTTTGGGGCTGGAGAGATGGCTTAGTAGTTAAGGCACTTGCCAGCAAATTCAAAGGACCCAGGTTCAATTCCCCAGTACCCACATAAAGCCAGATGCACAAGGTGGCTCATGCATCTGGAGCTTGTTTGCCACGGCTAGAGGCCCTGGTGCACACTTATGCTCTTTCTCTCAAATTAAAAGTATATATATTTTTAAAAAGCCAGACATGGTGGTGCACGCCTTTAATCCCAGCACTCAGGAGGCAGAGGTAGGAGGATTGCCATGAGTTCAAGACCACCCTGAGACTACATAGTGAATTCCAGGTCAGCATGGACTATAGCAAGACCTGACCTCAAAAACCAAACAAACAAACAAAAAAAAAAATTTCCAGATAGTCACATGAAGCAGCATTGGATTTATTTATTAAGTAAAGATAAGAAAGAGAACATGATTTGGATTTAAACAGAGAGAAGTTAAATGTCTTAATGGTACCACAAAAATCTGTGTGTGTGTGTACTTTCATATATGATATATGTTTTTAAATGAAAATATAATACATTGAGATGCAGAATTCTCTGGTCAGCATAATGGAATATTCTTAGTTTTCCTAACATAATTTAGGAGGACACCCAAAATATATCAAACAGTGTCATGGGAATCAGATGGTGCAGTGGCGAGGGCTCTTTGATACAGAATGTCTCGTCTGCTGTCAGAAATGTCAGTGTGTCAATACACTCCCAAATGTGCTGATGTCCTTCCTTGTGGGCTAGAGCTCAGCGCATGACAAGGTCTGGGACTCCTGCCCCTCTTACAGGAAAATGATAACAATTCTCAGCTGGGGAAAATGCAAACCAATGATCTCAACCACTATGATTACATTTTCTTCTAGTAAATGTAATTTTCCAAAGTCATTTTGGTTTCTCTCCCAAACAGGTACTTACCCATGCACAGTAATATCAAAGCTGCCAACTCCCTTTAAATGTACCAGAGACTAGCTTTGGTTGCCATGGAAAATACATTACCAGCTACCATTCCATGGGAAAAAAAAAAAAAAAAAAGCTACAATTTTTTTGAGGCAATGATCTATTCCATGCGGCAGCAACACATTTTTGATATTTCTAAAAGCCTGTTACATCTACATGCATTGGTGCATTCTTATCATGCTGTGTGGAGATGCTTGTTTTTTGATCACCTGAAATATTTAGTCTTTTATGAATAAGGACAACCTTCCTTTCTCATATATGTTAATGATAGTATTTGGAGGTCTGCAGATTTAGAGATGAGACATAGCTCAGTGGAAAAGTATGTGCTTAGCACATGTAAGTACCTGGGTTTGATCCTCAACACCACACACACATACACACGACCGCATGACCTCCGGATTAATTCCTAATGAACTTGAATTGACTGACTAGCGTAGCTCAGGTACCAGGGACTGCCCCTAAACCACCCTCGGGATGTGCATGTTCTCAAATTGTGGAGCCAAGTGCCGCCAAGGATTTGTGATCACAAACAACAGTGCGTGATTTATAAACCTCTTCCTTATATATTACTTCATTTCATTTGCTCCTGACAACCTCAGGAGATAGGCAAGGTAGATAATACCACCACCATTTTAATAGTAAATAAATTGTGGCTACAGGCAGTTGACGTAAACCCCAAATCACATGACTGTAAAGAATAGCAGAGCTGGCCTCTTATCTTTTTCCACACCAGGTTGCCTTCATGTTAGAAGACCTAAATTGTGTCTGGAGGGAGATAGCAAAAAGCAAGGAAATGACATGATAGATTTATAGCTGTGACCTGGAAGAGGTTGAAGAGTATTTGCGAAAGTATATGTTGTAAAATGCAGTTCTATACAAACCCTGTAAATATAGTAACTGCCCCCCCCCCAGTTTCTCATGCACATAGATATCCTGAATGGGAACTACTCACTGCTTCATTCAAGGTTAAAAACGCATCTGAATCTAGGGAGCAAACACTTTACTCTGCCAAGAGGAATGTAACAGAATCTGACCCCCAGGAACACCTGTATTGGACAGAAAGACACATCCACTAACAGCTGATTCTTTGTCTCCATGGGTTTCACATCCACCGATTCAACCAATGGCAGAGCAAAATACTTGAAAAGAAAATTGCATCAGTACTGAACATTGTTTGACCTCGTTCCTTATAAGCACTTTAGTATAGCAATGATTTACATAGCATCTACATTGTATTATGCATGTTAAGTAATCTAACGGTTATCTGAAGCACATAGGGAGTTGTGCATACATTCTTTGCAAATATTACATCATGTTTCGTAAGGGTAATGAGCATCTTTGGATTTGGGTATTTGACACAGAAGGTCTAGTCTGCTGTCAGAAATTGGGGTGTGTCAATCTCTTCTTAGGTGTACTGATGTCCTTCCTTGTAGGTTAGACTTCTGCGCATGGAGACTGGGACCCCATTCACATCAAAGGACAAGTGCAACCAAGATCCAGTGATGGGAGGTGATAGGAACAGGGAGTTCAAGGATTTGTAGGCCAGTCACGATTGCAGAGAGAGCTGAACCTAAAGGAAGTGTAGGGGTCCCTGACAAATGAATCTTCCATACTGTGATCATTTACAAAGGTGGCACGAATGAGGTCATTAACCATTGTGTTGGGAACTGGGAAAAATAATGAAGACAGTTATGTGTTCTCTGTGAGTGTCCCTAAGCAAGAGGAATAGGGAAGATGCATATGTGCCCATAAGAAATCTTTAAATTACTTGCATAAAAGGCAAGTCCACTGTTTGGGATTAAAAAACTCAAAAATACTTTTTTTTCCCTCTGAGCAGAATTTTTGACACTGTGTTTTCCTTGTCATAGCTAATTCCATTATAATTTTTTTCTCATTTACCCACCAGGGCCACAGTCTTGGTAAAGTCCATTTACTTGCTGAATTTGACAGTTTATCTAAACAAAATATAAATTGCAGTGCATATAATAACCAGGTCACTCTTTCAGAGCTGGAGAGATGGCTTAGCGGTTAAGGCGCCTGCCCGCTAAGCCTAAGAACCCTGTTCCAAACTCCAGGTCCCACGTTTAGCCAGATGCAGTGATGCAAGGGCGCAATGCCGCACTTGCCCACAAGGGGGCGTATGCATCTGGATTTCGTTCACAGCAGCTGAGAGACTGCTGGCATGCCCATTCTCTATCTGTCTCCCTCTCTCTCTGTCTGTCTCTCTCTGTATCTCTCTCCAAAAATTAAAAAAAAAATTTTAATTGTTCTTTCAGCCAAATGTTTGCTTTTGGAGAGATTATTTCTGTTGAAGATAATGATAACGAGCCCAACTCTACAAGTAACTCTCAAGACTTCCCAGGTTCTCCAATAATTTAAGGTCTTGGGACTCCCAGGGCTGGGATGTGGCTCAGTGGGTAAAGCCCTTGTGTCGTATAGGCCCCTGGGGGGGGGGTGTCTTTTCCCAGCGTACCAAAATAAAAGTCCTCAAGGCTCCTTCACATAGCTATTCTCTGTTGGACTGATGAAGGTGGTCAGAGTGTAGCGAATCAGGCTGATAGCTCGGGAGAGACGAGGCTGACAGCGCAGTGAGAACACTTACCTTAGTTAGAGTCCCCGTGGTCCACACTTCCAAATCTACCTGGTTAGTATGCCAAGCATGGCCCTGGCTGTCAGGGAAACACCTTTAAGTCATCTGAAGCCTGATATAGAAAGTGCAACCACCAGTTTGTTGTGAGAAAAAAAGCATCTCCCCATGGGCAGATCTCTAGGAAGCCAAAGCTGTCTTCAGTGACGACTCGGCGGACCAAGCTCAAGCGTCCACCGTAAAGATGAACAGCACGTGACTGACGTGTGCTGAGCAGTCACTGCACAATCCTTACTTGCTGGGCCCTGAGTTCTTAGCCAGAGACCCCAGGGCGAGGAGATGGACACCTATTAGGGTTATCTGGAAGCCTTCACTGACTGTCCACGCTCTGCCTTCCGCTTCCATCCGTGATACAGTAACTGCTGCCGGGCATAGCACTGCTTGGTAAAAAGTTACGAAATAGACAAGAAATAGAAGAGGAAACTGCTTCCGGGCCTTGGACAGTAAATGCCAAAGACCTGTGATCCTTTGGGGGGGGGGTAAAAGAAATACAGTGAGGGCTGGAGAAATGGCTTAGCGTTTAAGGCATTTGCCTGGGAAGCCAAAGGACCTTGGTTCGATTCTCCAGGACCCACTCAATCCAGATGCACAAGGGGCACATGCATCTGGGATTCGTTTGCAGTGGCTAGAGGCCCTGGCATGCCCATTCTCTCTCTGTCTGCCTCTCTTCTATCTCTCTGCTTGCAAATAAAATTTTTTTAAAACTTAAAAAAAAAAAAAAGAAACAGTGAGTCCCATCATTTTTCCTGGGGCCACTCTCCAGACCTGAGCACTGGGTACATTTCACTGGACTGAAGAAACATATATACTAGAGTTTGGTGTTATGAATTGGAGTGAGGGGTCTAAGAATACAACCTTTTTAATTAAGATACCAATAAATAGGGGCTTGAGAGATGGCTTGGCTATTAAAGCACTTGCCTGCAAAGCCTGATGACCCAGGTTTGATTTCCCAGTACCCATGTAAAGCAGGATGCATAAAATGGCACATGCATCTGGAGTGAGTTTGTAGCAGCTAGAAGCCCCGATCTATCCATTCTTATGCATTTTCCCTCTCTCCTTGCTAATAACTATTTCTTTTTTTTTTTATTTTTGGAGAGAGACACAGAGAGAGACCGGGGGTGGGGGTGGGGGGAGGAAGACAGATAGAGTTGGGCGCGCCAGCAGCCTCTCAGCCGCTGCAAACAAAATCCAGATGTGTGCGCCTCCTTGTGGTCAAGTGTGGCATTGAGCCCTTGTGTCACTTTGCATCTGGCTAAATGTGGGACCTGGAGATTGGAACCAGCGTTCTTAGGCTTAGGAGGCAGAGGCGCCTTAACCACTAAGCCATCTCTCCAGCCCCTAATAACTTTTTTTTTTAAATCAATGTATAATTTTTAAAAATGTAAGAAAGGGTATGGTGAGCACTGAAGAGAAGTTGAGCAGAAGACCTCAGGTATTTTGTGTGAGTTCATAGAAGGGGAGGCTGTGGATGGACAGAGGGGCCTACAGCCGGGCGTGGTGGTGCACACCTTTACTCCCAGCACTCGGGAGGCAGAGGTAGGAGGATCACTGTGAGTTTGAGGCCACCCTGAGACTACATAGTGAATTCCAGGTCAGCCTGGACTAGAGTGAGACCCTACCTTGAAAAAAAAGAGGAGCCAACAGAGGGCGCTGTGACCACACTGAGCAGCATGGGGCTTCCAGAGGTGCCTTGAACCGCTGGGAACTCTCAGCCCAGCCACAGAGGGCACCTGTCACTGTGAGCTTGAGCAATCCCTGCAGACCTAGAGAAAGTCTCGGCTAATGACAAAGTGAAACATACCTGCTATTGCAAAGAATGAAAGCAAGTCTGACAGGATCACACAGTTCAGGAACTTAACTGCTGGACAGAACAACAACAGAGAATATCTGCTAAAGACAGTGTAGCAGGGAGTGGTGGCGCACGCCTTTAATCCCAGCACACGGGAGGCAGAGGTAGGATCACCATGACTTCGAGGCCACCCTGAGACTACATAATTCCAGGTCGGGCTGGGCTAGAGTAAGACTCTACCTTGAAAAAACCTAAATAAATAAAATAAATAAATAAATAAATAAATAAATAAAATAAAATAAAAATAAACTCTACAATGCACCACATGTTGCAATGTAATAGTAATAATAATAATAATAATAATAATAATAATAATAGAACCAGGCGTGGTGACGCACGCCTTTAATCCCAGGACTCAGGAGGCAGAGGATCACTGAGTTCAAAGCCAGACTGAGACTACACAGTGAATTCCAGGTAACCTTGGGCTAGAGCAAGACTCTTCCTCGAAAACAACAACCAAAAAAGGCAGAGGTACTAGAGAGATGGCTTAGCAGTTAAAGTGCTTGCCTGAAAAGCCTAAGGAATCAGGTTTGATTCCCCACGGACCCACATGAGTCAGATGCACAAGGTGGTGCATGCGTCTGAAGTTCTTATGTTCTTTTGCAGTGGCTGGAATATCTCTCTCTCTCTCTCTCTCTCTCTCAAATAAAATATTTTTAAAAATTAGATGGACTGGGCTGGAGAGATGGCTTAATAGTTAAGCACTTGCCTGTGAAGCCTAAGGATCCCAGTTCAAGGCTCAATTCCCCAGGTCCCACGTAAGCCAGATGCACAAGGGGGTGTATGCATCTGGAGTTCATCTGCAGTGGCTGGAGGCCTTGGCATGCCCATTCTCTATCTATCTTCCTCTTTCTCTTTCAGTCTGTCTGTCACTCTCAAATAAATAAATAAAAATAAACAAAATTTTTTTTTGAAATTATATGGACCAAGAGGCAGGATTCAGTCAATAGAAATGACTTTAATGTTGGAATTATAGACAGTAAATTTTCAGAGCTATTATAAACACATGCAGCCACTATGGAGACCAGCATGGATGGTCCTCGAGAACTAAACCCAGAGTAACTTGTGACCCAAGACACCACTCTCAGGTGTTTCCTCAGAGGACTCCAAGGGAGCACGTCAGTGTTTCTTGCAGCACTATTTACAAATAACATGAACCCAACCTAGGTGCCCAACAACGGAGGGAGGGATCAAGAAAATGTGGCGTATATACATGATGGAATTCTTTTTAGCTGTCAAGAAAATTAAAATGTCATTTACAGGAAAGTAAATTATAGGATGGTAGAAGAAATAAGGAAGTAAGGGAGTCAGTCTCAGACAAATACTGTCTGTTTTCTCTCATTTGCGCTTCTCAGATTTTTATGTCGATACATGAATCATGGGCATATACACCATGAAAGTAGGATCAAAGTGTCTAGGGAAACAAAAGAGACAAACAGGAGGAGGAGAGAAGAGAAAGAGAAGGGCAGGACTAAGGGGAGGAATAAACTCAGTGTTCCACTGAGCTATATTCCCTAACATCCCCCCAGCCCTAGGAAGACAAATAGAGAATTGGCGCACCAGGAGCCTCGCAGCTGCTGCGAATGAAATCCAGATGTGTGCGCCCCCTTGTGGTCAAGTGAGGCATTGCGCACTTGCATCACTTTGCATCTGGCTAAACGTGGGACCTGGAGATTGGAACCAGCGTTCTTAGGCTTAGGAGGCAGGCACCTTAACCGCTGAGCCATCTCTCCAGCCCCCTTGCATTTGATTTTAAGGAGCAATCTGATAACCCAAGAAGCTCAGTGAACCCCAAACAGGATAAATGCAGAGAGCCACACCCAAGTACATCACAGCCAAGCTACTGAAAACCCAAGGTGACGGGGAAATGTTAAAAGCCGCTCGCTGAGACAAGGGTATGAATGGCAGTTAACCTTGTCAGAAACAGAAGCCAGCAGGCAGCGGAATGAAAATCTTATAAAGCACCGAAAGGAAGAAATAAAGAGATCTGTCAACAGACTTCTAGAGAAAATATCTTTTCACAGTGATGGGAACTTGAATGTACAGGAAAGAAATCAGATTATCAAGATGGTAAATGTGTGAAAGACTTCTGCTTTGTTGCTTAACATTTTCTGTTATTTTTATTTTTTAATATTTATTTGTTTATTTATTTATTTATTTATTTATTTATTTATTTATGTGAGAGAAAGAGGCAGAGAGAGAGAGAGAATGGGCATGCCAGGGCCTCCAGGCATTGCAAACTAACTCCAAATGCACGTGCCACTTTGTGCATCTGGTTTATGTGGGTCCTGGAGAGTCGAACCAGGATCCTCTGGCTTTTAGGCAAACGCCTTAACAACTAAGCTATCTCTCCAACCCTTCTGTTATTTTTAAATGTCTGGCTTACTCTGTGTATGCATACATCCATGTAAAATACAATATAGTACATTTAGATTGTTCCAGAAAAGTCCTCCTCCTTTCCAATCAATTCTCCCTACCTCTAAAATAACCACTTTCTTATTTCTGTTACCACACGTTTCTTTTAGCCATCAGGTTCTCATTGCTATGACAAATACCCCAGAAAAACAGGAAAGGAAAAACGATTTGGGCTCATGGTATTAGAGGTTTCAGACCACAGTCACCTGGCTCTCTCGTTTCCGGGCTGTGGAGAGGCACAACATTGTGGCAGAAGGGTGCGTAAGTGCAAAGACAGGAAGGGACCCCCAAGGACACGCCCACAGCATTATACCTCCTTCAGCTAGGCAGCACCTCCAAAAGGAGTGCCACCAGATGGGCACCAAGCCTTTTAGCACATGAGCCTATGGGGAGCATTTCATTTCATGTTCACACCTGACACTGATCTTGGACTTCAATTAAAAAGAATCAGATGAGCCGGGCGTGGTGATGCACACCTTTAATCCCAGCACTTGGGAGGCAGAGGTAGGAGGATTGCCATGAGTTCAAGGCCACCCTGAGACTATATAGTAAATTCCAGGTCAGCCTAAGCTAGAGTGAGACCCTACCTCAGATTTAAAAAAAAAAAAAAAAAAAAGAATCAGGGCCCAGAGAGATGGCTCAGCAGTTAAGGCGCTTGCTTGCAAAGCCTGACAGTCTGGGTCCGATTCTTCAGTACCCACATAAAGCCAGATGCAGAAAGTAGCACATGTGTCTGGAGTTTGTTTACAGTGGCAAGAGGCCCTGGCATACCTATATTCTCTCCCCATCCTACCTCTTTGCTAATAAGTAAATAAAATGTAAAAACAAAAATAAAAAGAAATTTTAAAAAAATCAGACAGTATACAGTCATGCTCCATGTAATGACCTTTCAGCCAAGGGTGGAGTCCCCAGAAGGCTTTGTCACCTAGTGGCAGTTGCAGCTTGTGAAGTGTGCTCTGTTCTGTTCCTGCGACATAGCAGTGCAGTTTTCAGGCGATATTCCTGCTGAGTGATAGATAATGTATACTCTTTATGCCTGGATGTTTTCCTCAGGTATTTGACAGAGTTTCGGAGTTCTGGTTTGTCCCCATGTTGCCAACCAAATTCGTCTGTAATTTGGTTGTTATTTTAGCCATTCTGTAGGTACAAAAAGAAACCATTATTTGGCTTTGATTCACACTTCCGTAATCACTTGTGACAGGGAGCCACTCTTCAGTGGTACTGCGGTTTCTGTGTCGTCTTTTTTAAAATTTTTAAATTTTTTTTTTTTTTGAGAGAGACAGACAGGGAGAGAGGGAGAGGGAGACAGAGAATGAGCACGCCAGCAGTCTCTCAGCTGCTGTGAATGAAATCCAGATGTGTGCACCCCCTTGTGGGCAAGTGTGGCATTGCACCCTTGCGTCACTTTGCATCCAGCTAAACATGGGACCTGGAGATTGGAACCAGGTTCTTAGGCTTAGGAGGCAGGCACCTTAACCACTAAGCCATCTCTCCAGCCCTCTGTGTCATCTTTTGTGAGGTGTCTGTGATCCAGTTTTCACTGAATTATTGGGGTTTTTCTCACTGAACAGCACCTGCCCCCTTCACCTGGGCATAAAGCTCTCTCAAGCTTGCCACAACTTCCATTCCGCCTGCCTCTTTTCCTTCTTTCCAATCCCAGCACTTAAAGGCTCAAAATGGCCCATCTTCAACCAAGAAGTGGAAAAATAGAAAGCGAGAAGTGTTAAAAACTCTTTAAATTATTTATTGCACTCATTGAAAATAAAATATAGCAGACGAAATGAAAATAATGTTTGGCATTTTGCACACTGGTATTAAGTACCATTCCCATTACTTACTCAGGAGAGATACGGCAGGTTCTCCTTGCCTGTGATTTCCCACAGATACTGGCCAGCATTCATAAGTGAAGGGGAGATTCTATAGTGTCCCCCAGTCTTTGTAAATTTGCAGGAAAAGACAGATGGACAAGTGAAAAGCAAGCAAGTTTATTCACAGGAGCAGTGTGCATGTCATGCAGGGGAAGTAACTCCAAGCAGTGGCTGAGAATCCGCCCGAGATAACGTCCACACAAAACACACTGTAGAGGAGTAACCAAAAAAGGAAAAAAAGAAAAAAAAGAAAAGCAGTTGCTGGGCGTGGTGGCGCACACCTTTAATCCCAATCCTCAGGAGGCAGAGGTAGGAGGGTCACAGTGAGTTTGAGGCCAGCCTGAGACTGCATAGTGAATTCCAGGTCAGCCTGGGCTAGTGTGAGACCCTGCCTCTAGAAGCCAAAAAAAAAAAAAAAAAAAAAAATCCATGCAAAGCCTTCATTCCTGCTCTCGTTGCTGGAATAAGCCCTGGCTGCTCGCCACTAGAAGGTTAATACTAAGGAGATGAGTTGGTAAGAAAGACTCAGGTATATTCAAAACCAGCCCTCAACCAGCCCTCAGGAAGATAGAGGAGGTATTTCCCCAATGCTCCATTTTGAGGGTCTCGGGGGCACAAAGGACTTTTCTAGGGAGGAAAAGGGGGAGCAAGGCAGGACAGCCATGTCCTGAGAGGGTCCTTGTCACCCAGGGCACATGTCTCCTCCTGTCGTGGTTCCCTTCATGTTGCTGGCACAGAGCACCTGACTCAAAGCAGCTTGTGGGAGAAAAGGGTTTAGTTCCGCTTACAGACTGGAGGGGAAGTTCTATGATGGCAGGAGAAAACGATGGCGTGAGCAGAAGCTGGACATCTCCTCTGCCACAGCAGGTGACAAACAGCTGCAGGAGGGCATGCTAAACACTGGCATGGGGAAGCCCACCCCCAGAAACAGCAACACACCTCCAACAAAGCTCCAATTCCCCAATCACCATCAGCTGGGGATCAAGCATTCAGATTACGTGAGCTTATGGGAAACGCCTGAATCAAACCACTATATCTCCCGAACAAGGCTATGCACCTGTTTCCTGGAGCACTCTTTTTAGAACAGACATAGTTATTTTTCTGCAAGTTAGACCTCAGAGCAATTTTCTTGCATTATGTTTGCATTAAAGACTAAAGAGGGACATTAAAAAGGTCATCTGATGTTCTAGAGTCTGTCAATCTAAAGAAACATCATTTAGAATGCTGTGGTGGAAACCTTGCAGAAAGATTAGAGAGGTGAACAGCAGAAAGGACAGAGGAGGGAAGGACAGCTCTGCAAAGGACCTGCTACCCTCTGCTGGCCACTTTCTCTCTCTCTCTCTCTCTCTCTCTCTTTCCCGGGCCTCGTTCCCTTCTTCCTAGATTATTCCCAGCAGGATGAGTTCATGGAAGGGACCATGTGTCCCACTGAGAAGTGCGTCCTCTGTTTCAGATGGTGAATGTCCTGAAGGACATGACAGGATGGTGACCAGATGGAGGCAGAGGTACCCGGAAAGAGCTGAGGCATAGTGGTTCTACTTGACCCTTAGTCAACATGTATCTAGTGAGATCCGAGCACAGAGTGATTTGTTTCCATTTTTGTGTGAGTTTGGGTACATGTGCGTGCATGTAGAGGCCAGAGGTCAATGTTGTGTGTCTTCCTCAATGACTTTACACTTTATTTTCTTTCCTCCTTTCTTTCTTTCTTTTTCTTTATATATATTATTTTATTTTATTTGAGAGAAAGAAGCAGAGAGAGAGAGAATGGGTGCACCAGGGCATCCAGCCACTGCAAATGAACTCCAGATGCATGTGCCACCTTGTGCATCTGGGTTACCTGGGTCTTGGGGAATCAAACTGGGGTCCTTTGGCTTTGCAGGCAAATGCATTAACCACTAAGCCATCTTCTCCACCCTCCCCCCTTTTTAAGGCAAGGCCTCATTCTAATCCCTAAGGTGTGGTGGTGGGTTTGAGATTCCAATCTAAAGATGTGCAAAGTGTGCCTAGCTGGAGTTCCTGAAGTGTGCTGTGCTGTGTGTGGTTTTGGCCTGTGGCGTCTCTCGCTGTGTTTGGTCCTATAAGAGCAGGCCAGCTTCTTCTGCCATTATGGAACTTCCCCTGGATCTATAAGCTTCAATAAACATCACTTCCTCCATAACTGTGCCTGGTCTGGAAGTTCATCTCAGCGAACCTGAAGCTGTCTGCTACACTGGCTTACTCAATTGCTATGGCCTGTGGTGTGACAACACCTCACGGTGGCAGGAGGGCTAAGCAGAGCAAGGTTTCTTACCACAAGGCAACCAGGAAGCAGAGAGAGCTAGAGAGCGGCTGGGCCTTCCCAGGGGCCCCACCTCCTGAGTTCCCAGCATCTGCCAATAACACCATCATACCATGACTCCAGCAATGGATTAATCCACCCATGAGATCAGAGCCCTCACATCCCGTCACTTCCCAACAAGCCCATCAGCTGGCTACCGAGTGTCTACGGCACGAGCCTGAGGAAGGATGCTCATACTCAGACCATCACAACTTGCTCAGAGTCCTCTTCTAGGAAGATGGGACCATGAATTCGTGGAGTTCAATAACCCTTTCCACACAGTGAGCTCTCAGGACTTGGTTTCCATCATGACACCACTGCCAGCGGTAACTCTCCCAGTGTCATTCACTGAAAGATCCACAGAGTCCAGTATGGCGCTAAGACCTGACTAAGTTTCCTGTTGAAACCTCCCACTAGCGTAGGAAGGTAGTCTAGTGCAGGCCACATCTTCGAGATGAGGAAACCAAGGCTTAGGGGAATAAATCATCCTCTACGCAAGGAAGCCATTTGACAGCAATGAGCACACCAAATGTGTTAGGCACTGAAGCCCGTACTCTTAGATGCCATGCCTTGCTCAGCGCCCGGGTAGAAATGCAGCTGAAGGTGCCACCCAGTGATCGTGTAAGCTACGCTTAGACGTGTAATTTTTGCATGCTACCATTCTGGACCTTCACGTGGACTCGATCTGAACTCGTTCTCCCCTAACCTGCCATTCTTCCCAGCCTGGCATTCTAAAGATGTTCAACCACACCTTGTACTTTATTATTGGTGGTGGTTTTGAGGCAACCCAGACACCATCCAGGACTCTTCAGGAACACAAATCCATTTAACTCTGTCCTCCTCGCTGCGAGGAGATGTAACCTTCATTTTCCAGTTGAAGGGTCTTTTTAAGTGTCCACTTTGTCCTGGCGACTGTAAGCTAGAGTTGTTCACGTGTTGTCAGGAGGCCAGGGCTCCCAGAGAAACCAACATAAAGATGTAGTGGTTCCCTAGCTCAGTGGAGGGCTGTTCTAGTCTGTTCTGTGGGCCCTATCCTTGTAGCAGGATAGAGCCCACATGAACCCATTGGCCAAGAAACCCTGCCAGCTGAAGGGCTCCAGGTATCCTGAAAAGACAAGCTGCTGCCTTAGACAGGTCTGCTGCCAGGGAGGAGGGAACGCCTACTTCCCCAGGCAACTAATCCAGCACCGGTGACTCTGTAGGAAGTGATGCTCTGGCTTAACATCAGTCAGTGCATACTCATGGAAATGTGAGTGCCTAGCATGGTGCTAAGTGATGGGAGTCCAAACATAAGAGAAGACCAGCAGAAGTCTAGCTAGAATGGACACCTCTACTAATTTTGTTAAAACTAGTATCAGCCAGACTGTTAGTTCTATAAACTATTAGTGCACAAAAATACACACACTCTTGGGCTTCTGTCAGTTGCCTAAGTACCTTCCTTCTTCCATGTGCATGCCTGAAAACTAGCTGGTAGGAGCAGTACTAGGTGACGTGCTTTATTCCTCCAAATCCGTGTGATGTGTTTGGAAGTAATGGGAAGAGACCGGGCTGAGCTAATGGGGAAATTCACGCCTTTCCGACCAGATTACGTTCTGAAGATTTAAAACATTAATTCTTCACGCCATGCAAAACCAAAAGCAGTAAACTCACTGGGTAAATAAGTAAATAATACATAAATAAATGCAATTACAGCTCTGGGAAAATGTCAGAGAGGTCTGTCCTAAACCCTATAACATGCATTGCACTGCATTTGACAGCCTGGAAGAAGGAATGGAAAAACTCAGAAGTGTTATCATCATAGGCACTGTGTCTTAGCCACTTACCTTTCCATTGTATAGCTGCTGGGCCTCCAGTCCAGATAAGGAGCAGAGAAAAGGAGCAACTGGGCTGGAGAGATGGCTTAGCAGTTAAGGCACATGCCTGTGAAGCCTAAGGACCCCGGTTCCATTCTCCAGGTCCCACGTAAGCCAGATGAACATGGTGGCACTTGCGTCTGGAGTTCGTTTGCAGTGGCTGGAGGCCCTGGCACACCCATTCTTACTCTCTCGCTCTCTCTCCCCCTCTCTCTGTCTCTATAAATAAATTAATGAAACAAAATCTTAAGAAAAAGAAAAGGAGCAACCCAAGCTACGGGGTAGAAGTTTGAAGTAGCAACATAGTGTAAAATGGGGCCTCTGCACACTGTGGGGCTTATGAAATGATTGTATAATGGGAGTTCATTTAAAAATATATTTTATTCATTTATGAGAAAGAGAGAGAGTGAATGAGCACACCAGGACCTCTAGCCACTGTAAACAAACTCAGATGCATGTGCCACCTTGTGCATCCAGCTTTACGTGGATACTGGGGAATCAAACCTGGGTCCGTTGGCTTTGCTGGCAAATACCTTAACTGTTAAGCCATTTCTCTAGATCTTCTCTTTGGGGGAGCGGGTGGGGGGGGACTCATTTTCTGGAACTCAGTAGGGTAAAATTTTAAAGTGAAGGGAAATCCAGAAAACCTTTGCCTTTGTTTAAACATATTGTTGTTTTGCTTTATGTGAGTTTTGATTTGTTTCTTGAGGCAGGGTCTCACTCTAGCCTGGGCTGGCATTGAACTCAGTGGATTGCTGTGAGCACCAGGCCAGTCTGGGCTTCAGGATGAATTCCAGGTCAGCCTACGCTACAGTGAGATTCTGTTTCAAAAAAAAAGAAAATGTTCTTTCTAGAACTGACAAGATCACCCAGTAAGTAAAATGCTTGCCTCAGCAAACATGGAGACCTGAGTTTCATCTCCAGTGCCCGTGTAAGTGCTGGGCATGGCCATGAGACTCGCCTCTTATCCTGGCACTGGGAGGCAAGATCCTTGGAGCTCTCTGGCCAGCCAGTGAAAGGCTTTGTCTCAAATCGAGGTTGCCCCAAAGATGACAAACAAGATTGCTGTCTGGCCTCCCAGGCATGTGCACACACATATGAAATGCATACCACCCAGGCTCCTTTTTCCTTTTAGCCCTTTCTAAAAGGAATGTTCAATATGGAACTAATGGTACCTTGGTAATTTATGTAACAGATATTTATCTGAGGTAAAATTCAAAGATTTATCTTTTCTTTTTTTACAAAAATATTGTATTTATTTATTTGCAAGGAAAGAGAGAGAGAATGAATATTAGGCAGGGCCTCTTGCCATTGCAGATACACTCCAGATGCATGCCCTACCTCTGTATATCTGGTGTTACATGGGTACTGGGGATTTGAACCTAGGCCAAACCCAGGCCAGCAGACTTTGCAAACAAGTGTCTTTCACCATTGAATCATTTCCCAGCCCAAGGTTCATCATTTTGATGTTACTTTATACAGTAACAACAACAACAAAAATAAAAGTGGTTAATATTCATCACTGGGGTCACATGGAGCCATTATTGGCCCTTTCTTGGCCATCATTCGATGGCCCTGGGGAGTGAGGTAGGGGGTCCATGCCACAGAGATGCTTTAAAACCCCTGCATGTGCAAAGCTGGACAGAGGAATTACTGGGCTCCATGCACAGCCATCTATCTCCATGACACCAGCTCCTGTTTATGGGCAGTAGAATCGTTTCTTCGGACACAGGTGGCATTTGTTTCTCTTCAGAAGCTTCCCTGTCTTCTTGAACAGGAAACAGTGGATGCCCGCCCATTTCTGGGATGACGCTGCCCATCATAGTAGCCGCACAATGCTAGGACAGAGGAGAGGCTAGACTTGTGTCACCATAACCACAAAGCCTAACAGAAGCCACCTCAGATGGAAGAGGTTTATTTTGTAGCTCAAAGGGTTCCATTATACCATGGCAGGAAGATAAGGGGAATGGTTTAGTCCTTGGTGACGGCCGCATATGACAGAGGCTGGTCACATCATGGTGGACCAGGAAACAGAGCAGGGCAGGAAGGAGGGATCAGATACGACATCAAAGATCCCTTATCTGAGGTAAAATTAAAAAGATTCATCTTTGGGCTGGGAGATGGCTTAGCGATTAAGGCTCTTGCCTGCAAAGCCTAAGGACACATGTTCAACTCTCCAGATCTCACCTAAGCCAGATGCACAAAGGTGAGGCAAGCGCAAGGTTGCACATGCCCACCAGGTGGTGCAAACGTCTAGAGTTGGATTGCAGTGGCTGAGGCCCTGGAGCACCTTACTGTCTTGCTCTCTAAAAAAGAAAGGAAGGAGGCTGGAGAGATGGCTTAGGGGTTAAGGCGCCTGCCTCCTAAGCCTAAGAACGCTGGTTCCAATCTCCAGCAGTTCCAATCTCCAGATCCCATGTTTAGCCAGATGCAAAGTGATGCAAGGGTGCAATGCTGCACTTGACCACAAGGGGGGTGCACGCATCTGGATTTTGTTTGCAGCAGCTGAGAGGCTGCTGGCGCGCCCATCTCTATCTGTCTTCCTCTCCCTCTCTCTCAAAAAAAAAGGAAGGAAGGGAGGGAGGGAGAGAGGGAGGGAGGGAAAAGGGAGGGAGGGAGGGAAGAAGGAAGGAAGGAAGGAAGGAAGGAAGGAAGGAAGGAAGGAAGGAAGGAAGGAAGGAAGGAAGGAAGAAAAGAAAAGATCCATCTTTTGATGCCACTTTACACAGAAAAGACATGATCCACCCTTTAAAAGAAAAAAGAAACCTTTTCTTGACAATCATATATGTATCTACAACACACTCTGATCATAATGCCCTTCCACCCACCCACCTGCTTTGTATCCCCTCCCTTATCTCCCCTCCACTCAACTCCTTCTTTCCAAGTAGTCCCTCTTTGATTTTGATGTCATCATTTTTCTTTGCCCTCACAGTATGCAGGCCTTCTGTAGGTAGCATCAGCCACTGTGAAGTCATGAAGGCAATGAGCACTTCGTGTCTGGCAGACAGCATTCCAAAGCACTCCGCCCCATCCTTTGGTTCTTACATTCTTCCTGCCACCTCTTTGGTAATGGTCCCTGAACCTTTGAGCATGTGTTAAAGATATCTTTCCGTGCTGAACACTCTCTAGTGACCCACTTCTGCCAGCCAGGCCCCATCTCTCAAAGACTCCATGACCTCCCAAAATAGCACTATCAGCCTAGGAACAGATAAGACCTATGGGAGACATTTCAGAGTCAAACTGTAATAAGGCTAAACTTAGTGCAGCGTGCTCACGTGCCTTCTCTGGCAGATGTTGAGGCTTGAAGAGGCTGTGTCACATGACTTTCAGAATTCCCACAGCTAAGGGCACGACGGGACAAGCCTCCCCCTGCTTCCTGGTTCCTCTCTTTGTTTCCTGGCATCTGCTTTGCACACTTTCCTTCCTAAACTCTCTCTCTCCTTCCTCCTGCCTTTGTTCATCCCCTGTTGTTTGGAAGGTCTGTCCTTCAAGATTCACTGGACAGTGAGTTGTTCGTTCACGATCACAAAATGTGTGATCTGTTTCTAGCTGCCTAGAACTTGACTTTGGTCCACCCCCTCCTCTAGGGAAGCTCCCTGTCCTGGGCCTTTGCACTTACAGATGGAAAGACTGAGGGAGTCCCACAGGTGTCAAACCCAAGGCTTCTTTCATGCCAGGCAATCCCTCTGTCCTTGCTTGACCATTGAACTGTACCCCCAGCCAGTAAGTTAGTTAACATCACTCTGTGTGTCTGAAGCAAGAGGTACAGCATGCCTGGCATCTATTTAGGGATCTAGACAGTTCTGTCAACAACCAGGTCAGGGGCTGAACTCCCAACATTTGACCCATGGGGGAGGAAAGCACCCGACCCTTATTTGTTTCTTTTCCATCTGTGATAGCCTGTCTGTCTGTTTACTCCTTAAACTCAGCGATTGTTTATATTTTTGGTGCTAAGCATAAAAACCCATTGCACTGCACATGCTGAGCACAAGCTCTATCACTGAGCCACACGCCCAGGCCATGTCTGGTATTGGCTGCTGGCCTGCCTGTCTGACTACAGAATATAAAAATGGGTGTGGCACTGGCCTTGGCTCTGTGTGAGGAGATGGGCAGGTAAAGAGTTACATTAAAAATGATGAGAATTTGAAGGAAGATGTGCCAAAACTGGGCCTCATCCCTGAGACATCACGATGCTGGTTCATCGTGGAGGCTCTTGGTCCGTGCTCCAGTCTCTGCTCTGGAGAACTTTATTTTCCACACCTGGACCTTGACCTTGACCTTGGATTATTGCTCTTAGTTAACCTTTCTGATCTACCATTTATTTATTTATTTATTATTTATTTATTTATTTTATTTATTTATTTTTTGGTTTTTCAAGGTAGGGTCTCACTCTAGACCAGACTGACTTGGGATTTACTATGTAGTCTCAGGGTGGCCTCGAACTCACTGTAATCCTCCTATTTTGCCTCCCAAGTGCTGGGACTAAAGGCGTGTGCCACCACACCCAGCTCTTATCTATTTTTTGCTGACGGAGATTAGAACACCTATCGGACTCCTGGTAGGTTGCTGTGACCAACCATACCTGTCTAGAGGCCAGCTCATGTTGTCACAGAGCCAGCTCCCAAGCAGTCACTGTTGCCTGGGGATGCTGCGCAGTCTGCAAGCTGACAGGACAACTGGTGACCTCCCGACTCCTTCACCCTTTGTTTCCAGCTACTCCTTTTTTGTTTGTCTTCTTAACATTTTCACTAACAATAAGAATTTAGAAAAGAATAGGGCAGTTCAGGACAGCCTATCCTGGAGGTATTTTCTCAGCCTGTCACTGGAGGGTATTTTATGAATGAAACTGCATGTGCCTGTATTACATACATGCTACATGCCTGTCACTCGGGGATGTTTTTACAAGTGTCATACTTACCTCTGGTGGTCACAGCTTTATTATTGGCTCCCTGCTGCCAGAAAGAGAGAGAGAGAGAGAGAGAGAGAGAGAGAGAGAGAGAGGGAAACTGCAGCTTCACAGAGTTGTAGTGAGCATGCTTTTCAATCCCATGTAAATTCCACTGCCAGGAATTCATGCTGATGACAAAAGTAAAACGCCACCAACATGGACAAACATATTTGCTTACTGTCTATAATGGCAAAGTCCTTGGAAACAAGCCAAATGCTCAACAACGAGGGGATGTAAGTTATAGCCAATGAAAACACAAAGTAACTAACCATGGAGATGTTACAGAAGAAAACGTGGAACCTTCCTAACAGGTACTGAAAATTCATACCACTGCAACACTCTGAAGAGTTCATGCAATTGAAAATTTCACTGGTTTTTTTGGAACAAGATTATAGGTCATATGTATGTATGTATGTATGTATATATGTATGTATGTATATATGTATGTATATATGTATTTTTGTGATGCTCAGGACAGAACCCAGGTCATCTCATCATGTGATACCATTGAGCTATACTTCCAGCCCTTATGTAACATTTATAAGCTTTATAAACTTTTTTTCTTAACAGTTTTTTTTTAATTTTTGTTTGTTTATTTATTTATTTGAGAGCAACAGATGAGAGAGAAAGAGGCAGATAGAGAGAGAATGGGTACACCAGGGCCTTCAGCCACTGCAAATGTACTCCAGATGCATATGCCACTTTGTGCATTTGGCTCACATGGGTCCTGGGGAATCGAGCCTTGAACTGAGGTCCTTAGGCTTCACAGGCAAGCACTTAACCACTAAGCCATCTTTCCAGCCCCCCTTTTTTTTTTTGGTTTTTCAAGGTAGGATCTCACTCTAGCCCAGGCTGACCTGGGATTTACTGTGTAGTCTCAGGGTGGCCTCGAACTCATAGAGATCTTCCTACTCTGCCCCCTCAGTGCTGGGATTAAAGGCGTGAGCTACCACGCCTGGGCTTTAACAGTTGTTTTTGTCTTTGTAGTCATTCCCAGCGTTCTACGGAAAAAGCTTAGTCTTGCTAAATGCTGACCTTGCCTGTCATCACTATGCACCAACAGTCACTACTGATAGTAGTATAATATGACATAGACTATGCGTATAGATGTAATACATATATGTACTAACAATGTTATATACATGCATGCATGGTATTCCTCATGTGTGTGTGTGTGTGTGTGTGTGTGTGTGTGTTGTTGCTTGGATCAGAACCCAGGCCTCCTGTGTGCTAAGCAGATACTATACACTGAGTTACCACGCCAGTCCCTTCATCACATTTTAATAATTTATTTATTTTTTTAATTTATTTTTTGGTTTTGCAAGGTAGGGTTTCACTCTGGTCCAGGCTGACCTGGAATTAACCATGTAGTCTCAGGGTGGCCTTGAACTCACGGTGATCCTCCTACCTCTGCCTCCCGAGTGCTGGGATTAAAGGCGTGCGCCACCACGCCTGGCAATAATTTGCTTTTTAACCCATTATGTCTTAGGCACTCATTATGACACAAAAGGTGAGGTGACATTATTCCTCATGCCTCTGTGGTGAGCTACAGAGCCAGCTAGCTCCCGTCAACTTCACCCTCATGCATTTGCTCACCTTTCTGCTTGCCGCTTTTCAAAACCATTGCAAAGTTATAATCACCCCAGAGATACTTGAGACATTTGTTTAAAGCTAATTGGCCCAACTCAGAATATTCTCCTCCTCTCCTGACATAGGAACTGTGGGTGAAATTAAGCTTGTCTAATAAATGGTTCCAGCGGCAGTTTTTCTCAGCTGATGTCTCAGGGTTCACACTGCAGCCGAATGACTGGCACGCATGAGTGGGAAGAGCGCTCTCTATATATTACACGTGTCAGAGGAACTTCAAGACACACCTCAAAAGCCAGGTGTGGTGGCGCACGCCTTTAATCCCAGCACTCACGAGGCAGAGGTAGGAGGATCACCGTGAGTTAGAGGACATCCTGAGACTACAGAGTGAATTCCAGGTCAGCCTGGGCTAGAGTGAGACCCTACCTCGAAAAACCAAAAAACAAAATAAATAACAACAACAAAAAGACACAGCCTCACTAACATTTTAAGTATGCTCACGTCTTGTTTACTTATACACACGTGTGGGCCCATTGCCTCATCTCACTGGAGATAAATTTTGTATTAAAAAAAAAAAGGAACACTAGATTCTAATTTGTCTTTGGCTTTTCAAACCTGTGCTTATGAATCAGAAGCGATGTTAATGCTATCACCCAACTTTAATCCCATACCCGATGACAATCCTATTAGTTAAAGCACCTTTTGGTCAATTATCCTCCTCTTGGATATTTTCGGCTTCCTGGGTTCTGGGCATTCGTTACGGTGTTGTTAGCTGCTTTCTATGAGAGACGAGGGGTTCTCACGGGCCTAGAAATAGATTATAATGAAAGCAAGGCTCCAGATGTTACCAAATCCTACTCAATTAGCTTACATGACTCTCTCTTTCTGTAAAATGCCCCTGTAGATAAATTTTTGATGATTTACCAGAGGCAAGAAGGTATTTCTTTATTGAGGGACTCTGTTATTGACACCCTTTCCATCGGTGCCCCAGCTGCTCTTATTATCCAATATCTTTTTCTGGCCCAGGGCCTTAGGACAGGTCATTGGAAAAATATGCATGTCACACCGCTCGCTCTTGTCATATAGAATAGCAAGCAGGAATTGGGGGATTGGCTGTGTACGTGCACAAAGTGTATTTTGCCACTTTACAGAAGCAAAACCAAGGCCCACACAGCTCATGATTCCTGTAAGGCAACCACCGTGCTGTTCCAGGTCAGCGCTACAATGAAAACCAGTCAGCCTGGTGTTCCCAGATGGAGTGGCAGCTCCATGAGCCATCCTGCCTCCAATATGAATAGAACCGCATGAAAAATAGAAAAGTCGGGACCTGGAGAGATGGCTTAGCAGTTAAGTGCTTGCCTGTGAAGCCTAAGGACCCTAGTTCAAGGCTCGATTTCCCAGGAACCACGTAAGCCACATGCTTACACAAGGTGGTATGTGCATCTGAAGTTCCTTTGCAGTAGCTGGAGGCCCTGTCATGCCCATTCTCTCTCTCTGCATCTGCCTCTTTCTCTGTGTGTCGCTCTCAAATAAAAAATAAATAAATAAATAAATACCAAAAAACAATCATTAAAAAAGAAAGAAAAATAGAAAAGTCAAAATACGCATCACCATGACCTCCCAAACCTCTATCCTTCTTACTTGTGGTAGCTATTTATATTTATTTTTGCATGTATGTGCATGCTTGAATGTGTGTAGGTTTGTGTGTGTGCACACAAGTGCAAGTGCGAGTGTTTGTGTGTGCCAGTAGAGGCAGAGGTCAATGTCATGGATCTTCCTCTGTTGCTCTCCATCTTACTTTTAATTTATCTGAGAGGGAGAGAGGCAAATAGAGAGAGAAGGTGTGCACTAGGGCCTGTAGCCACTGCAAACAAACTCCACACACATGCTACCTCGTGCACTGGCTTACGTGGCTACTGGGTTTTTAGGCTTCTCAGGCAAGTGCCTTAACCAGTAAGGCATCTCTCCAGTCCCCCATTGTATTTTTTTTTGAGACAGAGTCTCTCGCTGAACCTGGAGTTCATCACTTAGCTTAGACGGGCTAGCCGACAAGCCACAGGGATAGATGCTGGTCTCTGCTTCCCAGCGCTGAGATTTCAGACATGAGCCACCATGCCTGACGTTTACATGGGTGCTGGGGTCCCAAACCAAGGTCCTTATGTTTGCCCAGTATGCGCTTTATCCACTGAGCCATTTCCCCATCCTGACAGTAGTTTTTAAACCCTTTGACTCCTAAAGTCTGCAAACAGATAGTGGGGATTTTTTCAAAGATGTGTCATAGGTGGTGCTGCAGTCAGGTTCGCATTGCTGGCAGAAATCACCCAACCAAGAGCAGCTTGTGGGGGGAAAAAAAGGTTTTATTTTGGCTTACAGACTCGAGGGAAAGCTCCATGATGGCAGGGAAAACAATGGCATGAGCAGAGGGTGGACATCACCTCCTGGCCAACATCAAGTGGACAATAGCAACAGGAGAGTGTGCCAAACACTGGCAAGGAAAAACTGGCTATAATACCCATAAGCCTGCCCTCAACAATACACTGCCTCCAGGAGGCTTTAATTTCCAAATTGCCATCAGCTGGGGACCTAGTTGGCCACACAGGTGGTCAACTGGCAGTGTATGTTGTAGATTTGCTCAGAGCCCCAGGGGAGGATGGAGATACACATGCAACTTCATGACAAATAGAATCACACAATCATGCTGGCTCTCTTAATTTGCCTTTTTGGGGCCATTAAAAACAAAAATCAGTTTTCTATAGAAATTGACCGAATTGGTATTGGTATTGGTGTTTAACAACTCTTGTTATATTAAAATTTTTCACATTCTAGGAGTAAAGAAATCATGGAATGAGAGCTATAATCAGTGGATGGAATGGATATCATTCCTTGACACACATGCTTTTCCCTGTTTTCTCCTAGTTACCTCCGTCCTGCCGGATTTATCATGGCTCACTCACCTAACCCTTTAGTTTTCTCCTAAGACAAATTTGTGTGGCAGCAGTCATCCTCAGCCACACTTGGGCATTTGTGAAGTTGTCTTGTTAAGATGTATGTGTCGTGTAATTTTTTTTATCAATACAACTGAATTGCTTTTATAAATATCTTTACATTGTCATCTGTTTTATTCCATCTACATAAACAGCACAGATAGCCAACTAATTGTCTTGATTTTCAGAATAAGATACTTGTACCAGCATATGAAGGTAATTTTGCTCATGTAAGATAGTACTTTCCAGAAACAAAGACGTGAACAGCATTTAAAAAAAAAAAAAAAAAGATTTTCCTTTTTTAGAGATATCAAGCTATTTTCTTGGAATTTAATTATTTTAAATATGAATACCACATTTAACGACACCATTTGATTATTAGCAACCGAGTTCCATAATCAGCATGCTCTCACGCAAGTTTCAGACGTCTAGAAACGTTCACAAGTTGATGGGTTTATTGTAGCAAATTCCTCTAATGCAAGCAATCCTGAGGATGACGTATGGGGACATGAATGTCACAATGAGCTCGCAAACAGTGTGGCTAAGCCATTAAGACCGTGTCTTAAAAATAAACAATTGTGAAACTTCGTTTCTTGAGAACGATCATAGACATGCCAATGAGCAGCAAGGCTTTATAAATCTGAATTGTATGTCCACAGTTATCATGACTTAGAAATAGCCAGAATCATTCTCGGGTTGTACATTTCTGTGCACCCACTTGCATATGTGTCACCGTGTCTCTCCCACTATTATATAGTCACAAATCAGAATATAAATTTCCCTTCTACAAAAATATCTACATTTAATCCTCTGAGATTGCTTCCCTGTCACTTTTTTTTTTCCAATTTTCTTTCCCTTTTTTGGGTAAAAACAAAATTGACTGAGATATAATTGTCATGCCATACAATTTACCCAGTCCTGGTACACAGTCATTTTCCATGTTCAGTTCATTTTAGAACATTTTTATCAACCCAGAAGGAAAGTCATACCCTTTAGCTATCACCTCCCCATCCTTTCCACCGTGTGGTCTAAGTTGTGGAAAAACTGTCTTTATCCCCCTCTTCCCAAAGCATCTGTAACATTCTGTTTCCACTGACGATCCTGTAGGGAGGGTTTCCCCATGCCCTCTGTCTATCGGAATATCAGTGTAATGTTTCATCTTGATCAGCCTTAAGGATTAAAAATCACTTCTCAGTTCCCTTTGCATGAACCCATATGTTTCTTGGCCCCTTTCTGCCTGCCCCCCGCCCCCAGGAACCTCTCTGGAGACGTCCTCAAGTTCATACAAACTTAGCAATGTCACTGCTTTATTTTGTCCTGTCCATCGGAGTTCATCCTGAGTTACAGAAAACAAAGAGCGCCCTCCAGCGGGCGCCCAAGCATTCATAAATCTTTCTGGGGCCCTTGCATCTGTCTGTTGTATGACACTGCTTTCAGTGTAGATAAAATTTCTTGCTCATCTACTTGGCTCAGGTGCACCTTGTCTGATCCATCAATTTCTGTTTTTAACTGGCATTCCAGGATCTTGATTGTAGGCTGTTAAACTGCAGTCTTCCTAGAATAAAGCTCTCTCCTGGGGCTCTTCCACCCAGATGTGGATCCTGACAGCTGGGCAGACTCCCAGCTGTCACTAGACCTGGACCAGTTTACCCATCAATCCCTGTTAACTAAGTTACGCACATGTGTGTGTGTGTGTGCACTGAACCTAGATTCTCATACCTAACACTGCACAAGTGTTCTGTTACTGAGCTAAATTACCTACTCCATTAACTTCTTTGGAAGGGGCCACAGTCTTCCATGATCACAGGTAGAGCGAGACACCAGACCTTCCTCCACCGTCTCACTTTTGACCAAATTTGCCTTTATTAAATTAAATATTCATTTATTTGTTTATTTGCAAGGAGAGAGGGAGAAAGGGAGAATGGGCATGCCAGGGCCTCTTGCCACTGCACACACAGTCCAGATGCCTGTATCACTTTGTGCATCTGGCTTTATGTAGGGAATGGAGAATCAAACCTGGGCCATCAGGCTCTGCAAGCAAGCATCTTTAACTGCTGAGCCACCTCTTCAGCCCTCTATCTGCTTTTTGCACCAGTATGCATTACCAAGCAACAAAATACCATCTTACTACCAATGGACATAAGCTGAGGGCCTCCCCAGTCTTTTATTCCCTAGATATACCTCACTTCATTCAAGCAGGTGGACCCTAGTATCTATGTATGTTCAGGACTATACCTAACAAATTTGACGCCCAGACTGGATTAATTTTTAACATTCTATTTTCTGTACTACAAAACCATTTTCAAAACCTCCATGTAATAAACAGCAGGGTACATTATTTTTCTGACTCACTATATTAACAATTAGAAAAGAAGAAAATTACATTTTAAAGATCAGTTGCAATTATTTGCTCAAAAAATAGCACAGAGCCACTTCTGAGCTATTTCTGCCAAGCATGCTTGACCTAAAGGAAACATCGGAGTCCCGAATCAAAAGACATTCTACAAACACCACGCCTGTCGTCTTTAAAAGTGTCAAGGTCATGCGAGCCCAGGAAAGACCAAGGAACTGTCCCAGAGGGAAAGGTTCCAAAGAGAAAGGACAAGCCGGGCGTGGTGACGCACGCCTTTAATCCCAGCGCTCGGGAGGCAGAGGTAGGAGGATCGCAGAGAGTTCAAGGCCACCCTGAGACTACATAGTGAATTCCAGGTCAGCCTGAGCTAGAGTGAGACCCTACCTCAGAAAAAAAAAAAAAAAAAAAAAAAAAAGATGCTGGTGGCTCAGGCCTGGATCCTGACACTAGAAAGGAGATAAACAGAAGAGCTGTGAGCACTGGATGGTGCTGTTGTACCCATGTTTATCTTCTAATGTGATGGTCTTGTGGGTGAACAGAACGTCCCTGTCGTAGGGTGCGTATTCTAGATTTACATAGAGATCTCAGGCTTGGTGGGGCAACAGGTCAACATCTTCTTCTCAAGTGGTTCATTCTAATTTTTAAAAAATGTTCATTTAGTTATTTATTGGCAAGCAGAGAGAGAGAGAGAGAGAGAGAGACAGACAGACAAAATGGGAGCACCAAAACCTCCAGCCACTGAAAATCTGTAAATGAACTCCAGAAGCATGCGCCACTTTGTGCATGTGGGTATACTTGAGTATTGGGGAATTGAACCTGGGTCATTAGGGTTTTGCGGGCAGGTGCCTTAACCACAGAGCCATCCCTTTGGCCCTCTAAAATTTGTATGTGCTAGTGGTTTGTTTGTTTGTTTGTTTATTGGGATGTTAGGGGTGGGATGGGATGGTGTTGAGATAGAATAGTGAGAAAGCATGTTACCACTGAGTTATACCCACCGTTCCATGGCTTCTGTTTTATTTATTTTTTAAATTTATTTGGGGGGTTACAAAGAGAAAGAGGCAGACACAGAGTATGGGCACACCAGGGCCTCTTGCCACTACGAATGAACTCCAGATGTATGTGCAGCTTTGTGTGTCCAGCTTTTCGTGGGTACTGAGGAATCAAACCCAGGGCCATCATGCTTTGCAAGCAAGCGCCTCCAACCACTGAGCCATCCATCTCTCCAACCCCTATGTCAATTTTTAAATTTTATTTATTTGCAAGCAGAGAGAGAGAGAGAGCAAGAGAGAAGAGAGGCAGACAGAGAAAGAATAGGCACGCCAGGGCCTCCAGCCACTGCAAACGAACTCCAGATGCATGTGCCCCCTTGTGCATCTGGCTTATGTGGGTCCTGGAGAATCGAACTGGGATCCTTTGGCTTCGCAGGCAAATGCCTTAACCGCTAGGCCATTTCTCCAGCCACCCCCCATGTCAATTTTTTAAATAGATATATATTTTTAAACCTCCGATAGGCTTAGCGTGGAAATTAAAAGGCTGCGTCCATGCGCTGAGACTCTCTGTGCTCTCTACAGCCTTCAACACTGCCAAGTGTGAGAAGCTGCAGAAGGAGAAGGAGGCGTTGGAGCTGCGGTTCGAGGAGGAGCTGAGGCGGCTGGGCTGGCAGCAGCAGGCCGAGCTGCAGGAGTTGCAGGACCGGCTGCAGCGGCAGTTCCAGGCGGAGAGCGCGCGCCTGCACGAGGAGCATCATGGCCAACTGCTGCGCATGCGCTGTCAGCACCAGGAGCAGGTTAGTCTGCAGCGCAGCCCGGCTGCGCAACACAGGTGCCAAGGGGAGGGTGAACCCAGCAGCTCGCAAAAAAATGAGCTTGTGGTCAAGTTCATTCTTCCTTCCTCCTCCTGACCTTGTCCTCTTGCAGTCCCCGTCAGTACTCAGGGTTTTTTTTTTTTTAAACTTATTTATCTGATGTCTCACTGTGCACACCTTTAATCCCAGCACTTGGGAGGCAAAGGTAGGCAAATTAACTCCAGATGCATGTGCCACTTTGTACATCTGGTTTCCATGAGTCCTGGGGAATCAAACCTGGGTCCTTTGGCTTTGCAGGCAAGCACCTTAACTGCTATACCATCCCTCCAGCACCCCCTTTTAAAAAATATGTTTAACATTTTTGTTTTCATTTATTTATTTGGGAGGGAATGGGCATGCCAAGGCATCTAGTCACTGAAAATGAACTCCAAATGCATGAGCCACCCTGGTGCATCTAGCCTACATGGGTCCTGGGGAATCGAACCTGGGTCCTCTGGCTTTGCAGGCAAGTGCCTCAATGGCTGAGCCATCTCTCCAGCCCCTCCTCAGGGTAGCCTGTGTCTGGAATGTTCTCCCTCCAGACATTCCTGGTCGCCCTCCCTCCCCCATTCCTTCCTACATCATGTTTTCAGTGAGGTCTTTCCTGACCTCAAATTACAGCTTGCCCCTCCCCACATGCACACTTTCCCTGTCCAACTCCCCGCTTTAGTGGTTTGAGCACCTACAACTGTCATATTAGTTTTTATACTTGTCCCCTCTTGATCATCTGTCACCTGCATGTTCTGTGCGGGCCATGGTGCTGACAGGCAAACATGTATGTAGCACTGGTTCTGCATGCTTGACATACACTAGCTCATTGGCCCCTCATAATCACCCTACCAGGTTAGTCCATTCTTAGTCCCACTTACAAGTGAGAACCCCAGGATCCCCACAGCCTTGAAGAAGGCAGGGTAGACTCCACCTGGGGCCAATCACTCACTCAGAATTTCCCACCAGTTCCTGCTGGGACTCTGCCTCTGCAGGCCCAAGACATGTGTTTGGTGAGTGAAAATAGCGAATAGCAGTTGTCGGAGACAGCCCGGGTCACTGGGATGAACCTCCAGAGCAGACTGTGAGCCGAAAATAAGAACTTTCCTCCAACTTTTTGTCCCTGCAGCGAGAAGGGGTGGCCGTGCTATTTTATGTGTGCTGTTTGTGCTTTGCCTGAGGTAACTTGACATTTTCAAGGAGCAACCCTGTGTTAGTCTCAGCTGACACTCAGGGAGTAGTGCTGGCTGGACCTTCATCATCAGGAACCTTTAGATGCTTCCAGACAGAAGTCCCAGGTGGCAGTGCCATAAAGCTCTACAATAGAATACAAAGCTGTTTGGATCCCTATAGTAGGGGTGGGCGGGCATCAGGCAGTTTCCCATGAAATGATTCCCAACACAGGAATCCACCCACTGTTATAGCTGGGATGTGAAGTGTCTCTGTCTACTTCATGTGTTGAATGCTTGACCCCACGTGGTGCAGCTATTCTGAGAAGTGGGGGGAAGTAGGAGGTGGGGTGTAGCTAGATCACACAGCACGGCCTTGACGGTCCTTTGCCTTCTTCTGCTTCCTATCCACTATGAGGTGAGGCACTTCCCCCACCACAAGCTCCCACCACCATGGTATTGTGCCCGAGCACATGAGGCCAAGCAACTGTGGACCAAATGAACCTTCTGACACGATCAACCTCTCCTCCCTAGGTTGTTTTTGATAGGTACCTTATTTATTTATTTATTTTGAACATTTATTTATTTATTTATTTATTTTGAGAGGAGTGCATGGCAACATTGTGCACTTGCATCACTGTGCATCTGGATTATGTGGGACGTGGAGATTCGAACATGAGTTCTTAGGCTTCACAGGCAAGTGCCTCAACCACTAAGCCATCTCTCCAGCCTTTGTTAGGTATTTAATTACAGTGATGACTGACCAAATTTTTAAATAAAAATATTCCCAGGGCTGGGAGATGGCTCTGTGGTCAAAGCACTTGGGTGAAAAGCCCGACAGCCTCCATTCAATTCCCCAATACCCATGTAAAGCCAGATGCATCCGGAGTTTGTTTGCAGTGGCAGGAGGCCCAGGCGTACCCATTGTCTATCTCCTCTCTCCATCCTTCCCTGTCACTCTCAATAAATAAATAAAAAAAATCCCCATGTGTTGATCAGCAGTTTTCAGTCTTTATAGAGAACCCTTCCTGCTTCTAGATCACAGAAAAAATTATACGTATTGTCCCCAGAGAAATGAGGTTTGCCCAGTAGTGGCTGAATATTTTCAGCGGGAAGCAATATCTCCCTAACCAGGCCATCACAGAACTTCAGGGCCCAGCCATATTGTCTAGTTCTGTGCTTTTTTCAATGCCAGGTTTTGACACAGTTGTAGGTCAAAATAAACTGAATGACTTGAAACTAGCATTCTGTGAGACAAGATAAAATAGGATAAAAAATTCAGCCAGGCGTGGTGGTGCTCACCTTTAATCCCAGCACTAAGGAAGCCAAGATAGGAGGATCACTATGAGTTCAAGGCCATCCTGAGACTACACAGTGAGTAAGGCCCTACCTTGAGAAACAAAAACAAGAAAAAAAAAGTTCATGGCTTGGAGAGATGGCTTAGTGTTAAGGCGCTTGCCTGCAAAGCCTAAGGACCCATGTTCAACTCTCCAGAACCCACGTAACCAGATGCACAAAGTAGAGGCAAGCGCAAGGTTGCACGTGCCCACTAGGTGGCGCAAGCATCTGGCATTCAATTGCAGTGGCTGAGGCCCTTGGTGTGCCAATTCTTTCTTTCTCTCCAATAAATAAATAAATAAATAAAGTCTTAGGCTGGCTGCACACTTGTGATTAAACTCCTGGAAATGAGCCGTCAGCCAGAGGATGGGCATCCCTTCACAGGAGCCACTCTGTTGCTGGGAAAGAGTTCTAGATTGTACCCTGGGAAGTGAGTGTATGGTTATAGCCCTAGTGCAGGGAACACCTGCTGGCCACGGGAGAAACAGGAGAGAGACCCTAACATGTCACCTCCCTTGGTGGAGGCCACACAGTGGTGTGTTTAAGACAGCTTTGGGGTCAGACAGACATAGGTGCCCCTGATGGCTCTGCCACTTACTGGCCCTAGGGCAAAGCATTTTAAACCTCTGTAAGTCTTGGTTTCTTCATCTGCAAAATGGACATAAAACTGTCCGTCTGCTTGCTTTGAGGGCTCAGTGGAGCTTAATGCATGTGAGTTCTCTTCATGTGTCTGCCTAACAGCAGCAAACATCGAGAGAGGAACAAAACAACTCAGAGAGAACCCTTTTCCTTTTCCTTCACTACCCCATACAGTGATGGTTGCGAGGGGAAGAAAGGTAGTGAAGGGCTATTCAGAAGCCAGGCCAGAGCTGTGCACAGGCTGTCTGTGACAGCCTTCCAGCAAGGGGCAGCTATCTTCCTTCAAAGAGCCAACTAATAGCTGGGCATGGTGGTGCACGCCTTTAATCCCAGCACTCGGGAGGCAGAGGTAGGAGGATTGCTGTGAGTTCAAGGCCACCCTGAGACTACATAGTGAATTCCAGGTCAGCCTGGACTAGAGTGAAATCCTACCTCGAAAAACCAAAAAAGAAGGAAGGAAGGAAGGAAGGAAGGAAGGAAGGAAGGAAGGAAGGAAGGAAGGAAGGAAGGAAGGAAGGAAGAAGAAAGAAAGAAAGAAAGAAAGAAAGAAAGAAAGAAAGAAAGAAAGAAAGAAAGAGGCCAACTAATGACAGTGACACATCACCAGCAACTCCCAGCCCTGCCGTGGTGCCGGATGCAGAGTGGCTGTCATTCCATCAGCATGGCTTGTCCCCGACATTCAAAGCCACTGACTTTTCCTTCTCATTAACTTGTCCCTCTGTTGTCCAAGCAGCAGGGTATCGTGGGCAGCCACTCTCAGTTCTCTGGATTAACCAGTATCGGTGCCTCTCCTTCAGGTGGAAGATATCACCGCCAGCCACGAGGCCGCTCTCCTGGAGATGGAAAATAACCACACAGTTGCCATCACCATCCTGCAGGATGACCATGACCACAAAGTCCAAGGTAGCTACCAGCCTGGGAGCAGCAAGCAGGGGTGGGCCAGGCAAACCAGAACCCTTCCACTTCAGAGCAAGGAGCCCTCCTCTCCCCTTTTCTTCTCTTTTCTTCCTGGTGCAGCATTTGTGTTGGCTTCTTTTGTGAAAAGAAGACCCATGGCTGCGGAGATGGCGCACGTGGTTAAAGTCACTTGCTTGCAAAGCCTGCCATCCCTGGTTCGATTCCCCAGTACCCATTAAAAACCTGATGCACAAGGTGGCACATGCATTTGCAGTGGCTGGAGACCCTGGGGACCATTCTCTCTGTTGGTCTCTCTTCTATCTCTCTCTACTTGCAAAATAAATAAAGATTTTAAAATAGGGGCTGGAAGGTGGCTTAGTGGTTAAGGTGCTTACCTGTGAAGCCTAAGGACCCAGGTTCGATTCTCCAGGTCCCATATAACCCAGATGCACATGGTGGCACATCCATCTGGAGTTCATTTGCAGTGGCTAGAGGCCCTGGCGTGCCCATTCTCTCTCACTTTCTGTCTCTGTCTAATAAATAAATAAAAATAAATTTAGGGCTGGAGAGATGGCTTAGGGGTTAAGGCACCTGCCTCCTAAGCCTAAGAACGCTGGTTCCAATCTCCAGGTCCCACGTTTAGCCAGATGCAAAGTGACGCAACGGCGCAATGCCTCACTTGACCACAAGGGGGCGCACACATCTGGATTTCCTTCTCAGCAGCTGAGACATTGTTGGCACGCCCATCTCTGTCTTCCTCTCCCTCCCTCCCTCTCTCTCTCTCTCTCTCTCTCTCTGTGTCTCTCTCCAAAAACAAATAAATAAATTTTAAAAATTAAACAAAAGAAGCAAAAGAAATTAAAAATCTTTTAAAAAAAGATTTTAAAATAAAATAAACTTTACCATCCTTTTACTTTGTTTCCTCTAGTCAGCTGGTTGTTAAATTATATATTAAAAGCATCATTTAACAATGAACTGACACATTTTTAAGATCTGAGAATTATGATCAATTATTATTATTATTATTATTATTATTATTATTATTATTAGAGAGACAGAAAGATAGAGAATGGGCACGCCAGTGGTCTCTCAGCCACTGTGAATGAACTCCAGACATGTACGCCCCCTTGTGGGCAAGTGCAGCATTGCACCCTTGCAACACTTTTTGCGTCTGGCTAAACATGGGACCTGGAGAACCGAATAGGCATTCCTAGGCTTCGCAGGCAGGCACCTTAACCACTAAGCCATCTCTCCAGCCTATTATTTTAAAGATAATCCTCTCAAACAATAAAACTTACTGCATGATATTTAATACTCACATTGTTACCTCCCTGAGGCACCAGCCCGACCACCCCCAGGAGTTGGGTGAGTTAAAAAGTCCAAGTTGGGGCTGGAGAGATGGCTTAGCATTAAGGCACTTGCCTGTGAAGCCTAAGGACCCATGTTCAATTTCTCAATATCCACATAAGCCAGATGCACAAAGTAGTACATGCATCTAGAGTTCATTTTCTGTGGCCAGAGACCCTGGCATGCTCATTCTCTTTCTCTCTTTCTCCCTCCCTCTCCTTTTTATCTCTAAAATAAATAAATAAATAAATAAATAAATAAATAAATAAATAGATATTTATTTATTTACTTTTGGTTTTTCAAGGTCTCACTCTAGCCCAGGCTGATCTGGAATGCAATATGTAGTCTCAGGGTGGCCTCAAACTCACTGCGTTCCTCCTACCTCTGCCTCCCAAGTGGTGGGATTAAAGGCATGCGCCACCACACCCGGCTAAAATAGATAAGTTTAAAAACAAATTGTTTTAATTTAAAAAGCAGCAACTTATGTCATCTTCAAAATAGATACTGGCTTTTCTTTTCCCTTGGGGGTGCTGGGATCACCTAGCTATATCTGTCACTGCAGCACAGGTACCAGGTCTCAGGAAAGAGACTGGGCATGTGCATAACAGGGTAAGCTCTAGTGTTGCTTTGAACTCCAGACACATATACCACCCTATGCATCTGGCATACATGAGTCCTGGGCAATCAAACCAAGGTCCTTTGGCCTTGCAGGCAAATGCCTTAACTGATAAGCCATCTCTCTAGCCCCAGACTCATTTCTTTTAACCCAATGTAAACTTCAGTTATGACAACTAAATTTCTTTGCAACCCTTACCACCAGTAGTTTTAAAAATTTGGGTTAGTAGAAACCACAAAGTTTATCTAATTACAGCTCATGTCAGTCACAATGGCCTAAGTGTTGGTCTCCGGGACTCTCCCATTCCAAGCCTAGGATCTGGGTTGATTAACGAGACCTTCCCTCCCTCTAGCTACAACATGAAAACAAATTGCTGGTCTAGCCAGAATGAGATGAGCTTCACCCAGCTAAATTAATAAGACTCTTCCCATCTGGAGGCAAACAGCACCCACTTATGGAGTTCTTGCAAAATTACTGCTTGGATAGTGATTTTTCTCAGAACAGAATCATTTCAAATCCTCAGAGAAGGAGCAGTGCAATCGGTCCTTCCTTCTGCCTGACTGGCTTCACATCAGATCTTCGTGCAAGCAAATCTTACGAATCTGTGTCCTCATAGCGTGGACCATGGACCACCAAGATGTGCTGGTCTCCTCCTCCCTGTGCCCTCTCCAGACAGCTGTTTCATCTGCTCTGTCCTTGAATTCGCCTCGGGTGGCAGCATCCCAGCAGGACGGGAAAGTCCTGGAAGGGAAGGGAAGTGGGCATTAATCCCTAGTTGTTTTACCATTAGGAAAGGTGGAAGGATCCTTCCTTCAGTACTGTGCACAGAGGATCTCACTTGGCCAGGCTAGCCAGGATGAGGAAGTGCATGCCTGTGTGTGTGTGTTTGCGCGTGCGTGCGCGCTATTTGCTTCTCCTTTTCTTTCTTCTCTCTCTTCTCTCTTGTTCCTCCACTTCCTTCTTCTTTCTCTCTTCACAAACCACAGTCTGACCATCACATTCAATTTCAAACCAGCAGCCATTTATTTATTCACCTAAAGTCACTACTCCTCATCTGACAAAAGTCTTGTTCTACCAGGCGTGGTGGCACATGCCTTTAATCCCAGTACTCGGGAAACAGAGGCAGGGGGGTTACCATGAGTTCGAGGCCACCTTGAAACTACATAGTGAATTCCAGGTCAGCCTGGGCTAGAGTAAAACCCTACCTCGAAAAACCAAAGGAGAAAAAAGCCTTGTTTTTATCCTTTTTAAAAGACTAACTTAACAATTTGATATCTTCTTTTTTAGAACTGATATCTACCCATGAACTTGAAAAGAAAGAATTGGAAGAAAATTTTGAGAAACTGCGGCTGTCATTACAGGTTAGTTTTCCTTCCTTTTCTACAGCATTACTCCTGCTCACAAACATGTATCCAGTACCTACTGTGCATGGATCCTGAACTAAAACACTGGAATGTCAGATAAAGGGGACCCTGTCCTTTAGGGCTTGGCTGTCTACTCAGAGAGCTTTAGCAAAAATACAGCAGATGCTTTCACTGCTAGTCTGAGAACCTCCTTCAGGGAGATGCCCTTAGACACTGAGGAGACTCAAAACTTATCAAAGCAGAAAACCAGAGGCTGCTGAGAGCTCAACACTAAAGGAGACTTTATTTATAACATGCCCCCAAGGCTCAGGGGACATTGTGGAAGAGTGTGTGGAAAGAATATAAGAGCCACAGAGTAGGAAGATGTACGCTGAGGCATTGTCCCCAATACAGAGACTGACTGGTCCATTCATAACTCCATAATGAATATCAGTAACCCCACTGAGGAAGCCCCTCAGTGGAATGGGGATTGCAGGGGGGACATAAGAGTATAACCCAATGAGAATATGACCAATGTGTGGCATTTTCATATTATAAAGTTCACAATTAAGTATATATATGTATGTATGTCTGATATCAGACAACAGATATATCAGACAACACCAAAAAACGTAATTATTTCTTGTACTGAATGATTAAACAGTTCGTGAGTGCCACTGAAGTTCAGAGGGATGTCTTGGCACTTGCTGTGGTCAGAATAGTAACTTCACCATGTTTGAAGAGAGGGGAAGGTGTGGGAAGAGGATATTCTAGGCAGGAGGATGATGCAAGCTGAGTTGTGAGAGTCAGAAGTGATGGCTCATTCTCTGGGAAGTTTAAAAGTTGAGTCACCTGGAAGTGGGCAAGATGGCAGTCACCCTCTCTGCTTCTCATGGTCACTTAGAGAAAATGGTGGTATTGTGCCAAGGGAGCTAACCTGGCTTCCTTTTGATTTCCGTGGGGAGAATATGGAACCATCCAGTCATATGCATCTGTCTCCAGAGACCTGCCAGCTGCCTGTGTAGAAGGACAGTGGCAGTCTCTATCGCTAGGGAAGAGAAGCGAAGGTGAGTGCGTGGCCCCACTGTACTCCCAGGTATAGATTCTGGTCAGAGGAAGATTGTATTTAAAAGTTACGATCACTCATGTTTGGAAATTGAGAAAACAATTCCTACAGCTGTGATACATATGCAAGAATCCTGGAATCTGGGCTGGAGAGATGGCTTAGCAGTTACGATGATTGCCTACAAAGCCAAAGGACCCAGGTTCGATGCCCCAGCACCCACATAAGCCAGATGCACAAGGTGGCGCGTGCATCTGGAACACGTTTGCAGTGGCTCAGAGGCCCTGGTGTGCCCATTCTCTCTATCTGCCTCTCTCTCTCTCTCAAATAAATAAAATTTTAAAAAGGGAATCCTGTAATCTTGCCTTCTTGATGATGGCTTACTTTCCTCTGTCAGTATGCATCATACAGTGCCTTCCCCACCTGGAAAGAATTCAGAATCATGGTGAGGAATGCTCTGTTCAGATAATATATTCCAGTCTGGGGTGTGGCTTGGAGTTTCTTTCCCTCACTGAGTCTTCCCTCTGCCACTAACACCCAATGGTCATGTCATTGTGCCTCTTTTAGCTTTAACTCTCCACCCAGAAGAATTTGGAGAGATGGCTCAGTGGGCAAAGGCACTTGCTTGCAAAGCTTGACAACCCTGGTTCAGCTCCTCAGTGCCCATATATAAAGCCTGATGCACAAAGTGGTGCATACATCTGAAATTCATTTGCAATGGCAAGAGGCCCTGGTGCACCCATTCATATTTTTTTTCCTCTCTCTCTCTCTCCTTGCAAATAAATAAAATATTGAAAGTGAAGAATCTGGGCTGGAGGGATGGCTTAGCAGTTGAGATTCTTGCCTACAAACCCAAGCTGGAGGGATGGCTTAGCAGTTAAGATTCTTGCCTGCAAAGCCAATGGACCCAGGTTCAATTCCTCAGGACCCATGTAAGCTAGATGCCCAAGGTGGCACATGCAGCTAGAGTTTGTTTGCAGTGGCTGGTGGCCCTGGTACACCATTCTCTCTGTCTCTCTCTGACTCTCTTAAATAAATAAATATAAAAATTTTTAAAAAGAAGAATCTGTTTGAGCTGGAGATTATTTGGTGTGAGGAGGGTGAAGTTGCCTAGGCCAACTTCCTTAGGCTACTGGCAGCCAGAGAAATAGCTTGCTTAGTGGTTAGAGACGGGTTGAACTTGGAATCTATATTTCTGCTCTCCCTGATCTCTCTGGCTTCTCAAAGATATATCAGATAATACCAAAAAAAAAAAAAAAAAAAAAAAAAAACCCTTGGACACAGCCGGGCGTGGTGGCACACACCTTTAATCCCAGCCTTGGGAAGGCAGAGATAGGAGGATCTCCGTGAGTTCAAGGCCACCCTGAGACTACACAGTGAATTCCAGGTCAGCCTGGGCCAGAGTGAGACCCTACCTCGAAAAAACAAAAAAAAAAAATAAATAAATAAATAAATAAAGAAAGAAAGAAAGAAAGAAAGAAAGAAAGAAAGAAAGAAAGGAAAGGAAAGGAAAGGAAAGGAAAGGAAAGGAAAGGAAAGGAAAGGAAAGGAAAGGAAAGGAAAAAGAAAGAAAGAAAAAAACCTTGTACACTGACGCAACCTCTGGGAAGCAGGATGCTAACAGTCCTTTCTCAAGGTGTGAGATTAAGGGAAGTAGTGTATGACAGCTACATAGCATGGGGCTTTTGCTGAGGGCTGATAAGTGGTTAACTGTTTCTAGTACGCTAGCCACAGGCCTTGCTGCATTTGTGCTTCTCGTGTCATTTGGTGACTTCTGAGTAGTTCATGCTGGGTCAGGCCACCAGCTGGGTCTTTGTCCTCTTAACCTGACATAACATAGCCAACCACGTTGAAAATCATTCCATCTGGTCTGACTGCGGCAGGACCATTCTGCCACTGCGGATCCGTGTGGAGCAGGAACGCACAGGCCGAGAGGGCATGGTTCTGTTCGTTAGTTCTATCCTGGGTGATAACTGCCTGACATTTTGCAGTTGCTGGTTTGCTTTTTAATGGTGGAGAAGAAGCTTAAAAGAAATACATACTTGTACAGCTCCCGTGAGGCTTGGTGTGGGAGTCATGTAGCACCACAGACATTTTTATAGTCCATTCCGGAAGGTGAGTGCAGCAGTGCACTGGACCTGTGCTGGGCCCAGCGGTTCTCATGCATCAGTTCATGTGCGCACAGATTCCCACCGACGATTTTATTGCCCTAATGTACCAGCATTTGCATTTAATGGCACCGTGGGGACTTTTATTTCTTAAAAATGAAATGGCAGTAAGCGGAAGAGAAAGAAAACAAAGAAGCTTCGCAAGGAGGTTTGCAGAGCAAAGCCCATGGTGACTGGAGAAAGCAGTGTGGCCAGCCTGTGCCATGATGGTGACACCGTGTAGTTCCAGGATTTGTAAGACCCTGCTGCCAATGATCACTGGGTTGAGGCCATTACTCTGGCCTGTGTTTGAATATGACAGAAGTGGAGCCTTGGATGGAAGACTGTAGAATCCTCAGTGTGAATGAGCCACGAAAGGAACACGGCTCTCCTCCTCCAGCACTGCGAGTTCAAAGCCAGCATCCTTGAGGAGAGGAGGAGAACCATGGTGGACGTGGGCGGGGGGCTGGGTCTGAAGTTGCATTTGTCCTGGGAGCCGAGGAATTGCTCTGTGCCCCGGGCATACCTTCATTCCCTCAACATGCTCACAGAGCTGCCCCACTCATGACTGGTACTGGGGTGTTGGTCTAGTGTGGAGAGAGTCTAAATGGAGGGCAAGACTAGGTGGCTTCTCTCTTGTAGCAGCATGGGGCAGGGATGTGCCACCCAGGCCTGAGGTCAGAAGGGTCATCTGGGGGTCAGCAGTGAGCCAGGATGAGACAGGTCTGGTAGAGAAAGTTTATAGCAACAAGAGAACTGGAATATGAGATACTAGAACACAGACCAGCTTTGGCACTGTGTTAATGAGTGTTCACGCTGCAGGCCGTAGGGGTTAGCTGATGAGGTGACGGGTGCAGGTTTGTGTGTTAGAAAGAGGAGCTTGACTGTGACCTTCAGGCAAAAGAGCACATGGGCTGCTGGGCCAGGACAGAACCCATGGATGGGCCTGATCTGGTTAGAGGATACAGGATACAGGGATGACTCCAGGGACATGAAGAAGGCAGGCTTGGCAGGCCAGGCAGTGGCTGAATCAGTCGAGATTTGGTGAACGTGGTAGAAGTGTTCTCAGAGGAACTGAAGATTTGCAAGTGGGAATAATGCTTCGTAGTGGTAGATGGAGTGTGACACTTCTAAAGGCAGGGCTAGCCGGGAGTGGTGGCGCACGCCTTTAATCACAGCACTCAAGAGGCAGAGGTAGGCGGATCACTGTGAGGGCCACCCTGAGATACGTGATGAGTTCCAGGTCAGCCTGGGATAAAGGGAAACCCTACCTTGAAAAACAAACAAGCAAACAAATAAAAGCAGAGCTACATGCTCCTGGGCCAGCCCCCCTGTCTCTGTTTCTGCATCAGGATTAGACATCAAGTGGCCCAGTGCACCAGCGTAAGAACCTGTCTGTGCCCATGGTTTTTATGCCTCTTCTGGACAAGATACTGAGAAAGGGCAGCCAGGGGTGTTACATGGAACTCCCTCCATCATGCAAATGCGGGGCTCCCTTGAGTCCCCTTTGATGGCCAGCACCCTCACCCCAGCTGCTTATACCACAATGTCCACCTGTAGTGGCCCATGCTGAACATCTTCTGTCATTACCTGCAGGATCAAGTGGACACACTGACCTTCCAGAGCCAGTCTCTGCGGGACCGAGCCCGGCGCTTCGAGGAGGCTCTGAGGAAAAACACGGAGGAGCAGCTGGAGGTAGGCACTGTTGTCCAGGTCCCTGTACTGGGCCACACACACCCCGGGCCTGGCTTCCTCAGTAGTCATGGAGGCCTCTCACTGACCTGCTGTGATGTGACAGCTGGTCAACACCACCCCCCCACCCTGGGATGTTTAAACAATGCCTGTCAGAACCTCTCCCCTGAGACAGACCAGCTAATTTTGCCAAATCCCTTAGCACTCCCCAGTCAGGGTTCTGGGTGCCCATGAACACATTCTGCACACTTCATTCTCACTGCTGCCAGCTCTGCACCCCACATCCCTAGCTGTGCTTGAGGCTGATATAGGGCTGAAACAAGGTGTTAGGGGTTCAGGAAAGTCCTTGAACCCCAAACCCTGGGTTCATGTTTGCATTTAACCAAAGAATTGGGCAAACTACACTGAGAAGGAAAATTACTAAATGATTATATTGATTGAGGGAAGTATGGAACAAAGGGAAGAAAAACGATTACACCCACGTGGCCTAAGAGCTCGCGTGGTGGGCCTAGAAAAACCCTAAAAGAGAGTTAAAGAGAAAGGAAAAGAAAGTATAGGGCTGGAGAGATGGCTTAGCGGGTAAGGCATTTGCCTGCAAAGCCAAAGGATCCCAGTTCAACTCTCCATGTCCCACATAAGCCAGATGCACAAGGGGCACATGCATCTGGAGTTCGTTTGCAGTGGTTGGAGGCCCAGGCACGCCCATTCTCTCTCTGTCTCTCTCTCTATATATATATATATAGAGAGAGAGAGAGAGACAGAGACAGAGGAAAGAAAGTACAAAGAGCTTCTGCCTTGTGGAGAACAGAAAGGGGTAGAGCCCATGTGGGAAGTAGGGGGTCAGGGGATTCTCCCCTCGTCTCAACCCGGCTAAGACAAGGGGAAACTCACCAGAACTTGGGGGTTCATGAGTGATCAGGCAGCCCCAAGAGCTTGCCCTCTAGCACGCATCTATTTAAACTTTACTGGCATGGCTTTCACCTTCTGGCTTATAGAGGCTGGCTCAGGAGGTGGCCCTTTTTCTACTTTTTACTTTGAGACATCTTTCTGTTCACTTGCTCAGGCTGGCCTTGAACCTTCAGTCCTCCTGCCTTGGCCTCCTGTGTAGCTAGAATTACAGGCCTGTGCTGCCACACCCCACTAAAAATGTATGTATGTATTTATTGATTTTGCTGTTGCTTATTTAAAATTCAAATGTAACTGATGTCCTGCTTTTTTAACGGTGACATCCTCCAGCCCCACTCTCTCTAACATGTCTTTTTCTTAAATGACTTTTCAGCTTTTGGGTTTTTTTTTTTGTTTGTTTGTTTGTTTGTTTGTTTTTGTTTTTCAAGGTAGGGTCTCCCTCTAGCCCAGGCTGCCGTGGAATTCATTCTGTCCTCAGGGTGGCCTCAAACTCACGGTGATCTTCCTGCCTCCTCTGCCTCCCGCGTGCTGGGATTAAAGGTGTGCGCCACCATGCCTGGCTTTACTTTTCAGCTTTGCTTTTTGGCTTTTTAAGCAATGTTGTTGTTCTTCTTCATGGGGGGGGGTGTATGGGGCCTTCCCAGGGATCCAGGACGTTCAGAGCCAGCGTTAGTTTGGTTCTTCTGACCCAGGAGCTGCTGTGACTTCTGTTTTGTTTCACTGCTCCCTCTCCCACAACCAGAGCCAGCAGATGAGGAGAGACCTTGCAGTCTACTCTCTCACTGGAGAGCTGGGGCAGAGCTGTGCTGACCTGGGTTAATGGCATCGAAGCACACTGGGTTTTAAATTTTTTTTTTTTTTTAATTTGAGAGAGGCAGAGGAGAGACAGAGAGAGAGAGGAAGAGAAAGAGAGAGAATGGGCGCATCTGGGCATTTCAGCCACTCTGAATGAACTCCAGATGCGTGCACCCTCTTGTGCACATATGCGACATTGCACACTTGTGTCTGGCTATTCGTGGGACCTGGAGATTTGAACACGCATTCTTAAGCTTCACAGGCAGGTGCCTTAACCACTAAGCCATCTCTCCAGTCCCACACTGGGTTTTTCCTGGCCAACAGTGTGGTGCTCTCTGCCCTTGTAGATCGCACTGGCCCCGTATCAGCACCTGGAAGAAGACATGAAGAGTCTGCAGCAGGTATTAGAGATGAAGAACCAGCAAATCCACCAGCAAGAAAAGAGGATCATTGAGCTCGAAAAGCTGGTGAGTTGGTTGCTTGCTTGAAGGAGCTGATTCAGTGAGGTTTGCCCCTCCCTCCCTTCCTGATGCTCCCAAGTGTGCAGAAAATTCATAGGTGAGCCCTGAGCCCCTTCTCAGGAAGGTAAGTTCTCATAAGGAATCTTTTTTTTTTTCTTGAGAGAGACAGAGAGAGAATGGGTGCACCAGGGCCTCTCAGCCGCTGTGAACTAACTCCAGATGTGTGCGCCCCCTTGTGGTGCATGTGCAACATTGTGTGTTTTGCATCTGACTAAATGTGGGACCTAGAGATTCGAATGGGCATTCTTAGGCTTCACAGGCAGGTGCCTTCACTGCTAAGCCATCTCTCCAGCCCTGGAATCTTTTTTTTTTTTTTTTGGTTTTGGAGGTAGAGTCTCAGTCTAGCTCAGGCTGACCTGAAATTCACTACATATTCTCAGGGTGGCCTTGAACTTGAACTCACAGTGATCCTCCTACCTCTGCCTCCCCAGTGCTGGGATTAAAGGTATGTGCCACCATGCCATCCCAGGCTTCCCCAGGAATCTTAAAAAAAAAAAAAAGAAAAATATTTATTTATTTAAGAGAGAGAGAGCACGAATGGGCACAATAGGGCCTCCAGCCACTACAAACAAACTCCAGATCTTGTGCATCTGGCTTATGTGGGTCCTAGGGAATTGAAGCTGGCTGGGTCCTTTGGCTTTGCAGGCAAGTGTCTTAACCACTACGCCATCTCTCCAGCCCATAAGGAATGTTGATGGCCTCTTTTTTTTTGGGTGTCACTTTTAGGGTCTTTGCTTCACTCTGGTTTCCTGTGACAGTGCTATGTCCTTGATTGCTCTGGAGGAGGAGGAGGAACAGGGTATGAAACCAAGCGGTTTCCATCCATCACTGCCGTGACCAGGCTCTGAGCAGAGCCCTTGTCCTTTCACTCCTACACTCACAGTGCTGCCGTGAGCCATGTGGCAGAGGCAAGATCCAGGCCTGAGGAAAGTACAGTGTTCCACTCAGCCAATGAGTGGCTGAGCCCTGGGAGCCCACCACTGAGCCAGGTGGGGACGCTGGGTCACTAATCCCAGCCATGGGGATTCCACGTGTCTCCCAACTCCTGGCACTGCCTTGGGGGTTAGATTTCAACGTGGCCTGTTTTGGAGAGAAAAAGACATTCAGTCTGTGACAAAGACCTTGTTCTTCCTGACATTGTACCTCAGCTCTCCAGCTGGGCTCCTGGGAACCAGCCCTAGGGAGACAGTGCGCAGCACTTCACTCACCCCTTCTGAGAGGGTCAAGACCCAGCTAAAGGCTTGTGTCCCTGAAAGGGTGTCCACAGCAAGGACTGGACACTTGCTTCTGCAAGAGCCAATCTTCAGGAGGAAACTGATCCAAGGACCTATACAGGATGTATGTGTGTGTGTACACAACACACACACACACATTATTTTTTACTTTGCTATTATTTTCAAATGTGTGCATTATAAGAAATTATAAGATAATAAGAAAATTAAAATATCATATTCCCACTACCTAACACTTCCCAGTGGTATTGTGGGTTGGTGTGTGTGTGTGTATGTGTGGGTATGTGTATTGTGTGGGGGTGTGCATGTATGGGTGTATGTGTCTGTGCGTGTGTGCGTGAGGTAGGATCTTACTGACTTCAAGGCTGACCTAGAACTCAAGTGACTCAGACTGGCTTTGAACTCATGGCAGTCCTTCTACATAAACCTCCAGAGTGTTTGAATTAAAGGTGTGCACCATCACACCCAGCCTTAGAGCTACTTATTAAATGGGTATATTTCTTGCACAAACACACATCATGTTTTGCACTGTTCAAGTGTTCTATAATCTACTTCAGAGAAAAAGTCTTTTTTGTTATTTTTTTTTCTTTTTGAGGCAGGGTCACTAGCCCAGGTTGATCTGGAACTCATTATTATTATTATTTTCAAGGTAGGGTCTCACTTTAGCCCAGGCTGACCTGGAATTCACTCTGTAGTCTCAGGCTGGCCTCGAACACATGACAATCCTCCTACCTGTGCCTCCCGAGGGCAGGGATTAAAGGCGTGCGCCACCACGCCTGGCCTTGATATGGAATTTATGATTTTCCTGCCTCAGCCTCTTGAGAACTAGGGTTGACAAGATGTTTTGCACACTGCCGGCTTAGAGCTGGTAAGTTTTTACTTTGCTATCTCAGGAGCTATTCATCTCATCTTAAAGGTTTTTTTTTTTTTTTTAAATTATGTGTGTATGCACACACACATATGTGCACGCATGTGTGAGGGCATGCATGTGCCATGGTACATGTGACACAGCACACATGTGGAGGTAGGGACAACTTTCATGAGTCCTCATCTTCCACCTTTTATTTATTTATTTTTGTTTTGTTTTTTGTTTGTTTGTTTGTTTGTTTTGCTGAGGTAGGGTCTCACTCTGGCCCAGGCTGACCTGGAATTCACTATGCAGTCTTAGGGTGGCCTCGAACTCACGGCAGTCCTCCTTCCTTTGCCTCCCCAGTGAGATTAAAGGCGTGCGCCACCACGACTGGCCACCTTTTGTTTATTTTTTTAAATCCGGGCTCTTTTGCTGCTTACTGCTGCTTCTGCCAAGTGCTTTATCCACTAAGCTATCTCCCCATTCCAGAGAGCTGGTCTTATTTTAAAGTGCCCCATGAATGGGACAGCTTTTGCAGGTGGATAATCCAAACCAGGAGCTGAGCCGGCAATACCTGGTCCACTTAGTCACGTGTCCGCTCTCTGCCCAGCACAGTTCCTCTGGGAAAGTCTCGTGATATTGAGGTATTTATCAGGGAGTGGGCCAACTGTGGTCTGTTACGAGTATCCTGAGTGATGGGAGCTGCTTGGCACATTCAACATCCCAGGATTTCCCAAGTAATGGTGCACAGTGAGTGAAGAGACCCTGCCCGGCTATGTAGCCTGGCTAGGATGGGAGCCGCTTGCCCTGAGCTCAACCAGCCAGCCAGCCCCTCTCCTTCTCCTGACCTGCTTCTCTGCATTGGCTGCCCACAAGCTCCTGGGCTCATGTGGCTGTATTTAGCCACATTCCCGCTTGCTGAAGGCCTGTGTGCCTTCCCGTCCTGGAAATCTTCACTGGAAATGGAACCTGTTACTTCCTGCTTTCAGGGAGCAACGGTGAAGGCTGGGTTGGGTGGCTTAATGAGGATCCTTAATCACTAATTATGGCAAGTGACTGTTCGCTTTAAAGACTGAACTGTACAGTGAGTTACATAACTCCGGGGTAATGGCTCGTGCCAGTAATTGCAGCACCAGCCTGAGCTATGTAGTAAATTCCAGGACAGCCTAGGCTACACAGGGAGATCCTACCTAAAAAGAATAAATAAATAAAAATAAAAACACCAGCAAGTTATGATGACACACGCCTTTAGTCCCAGCACTCAGGAGTCTGAGGTGGGAAGATCGCCCTGTATTTGAGGCCAGCCCAGGATTACAGAGTGAGTTCCAGATCCAGCTGGGCAAGAGTCAGTCCTCGATTCATCTTAGCATGGAACTGCACTTTGGCTAGGCCTTACAACGAAAGAGAAAATGATGTAAGGAGAACGGGGAGATTCCAACAGGATTTTCCAATAATGTGCTAAGCATTGGTCTTTTTAAGATAAACCCTTTGCTGGTCTGCTTTGTGAAGCAGTTGTGAGCACCAAATGCCTAGGCTTCTCTGTTTTGTTTCTGGTTCAAAAGGCAAAGGTATGTCCAACCTGATTTGTCCCCCCATCCTTCTGTCAGTTCAGAAGAGTGTGGATAAGAGGGGGGTGTGCATGGCTGGCCAGGGGTGCTGATGCTCTACAGTTGACCCTTTGGTCAAACCAGGTCCTGGTGATGTCCACAGATTGTCTCTTGCAAAAGCAGTGGTGTTGAGCATGTGCTCTAAAAAAAAAAAATACACAAACTCCAGCACACATATATACAACATATACAAAATACGAGTATGCCTAAAATGCATGTCAGAGTGATTTTTACTATATATGAGACTCACTGGCACTTTCTGTTCTGTTTTATTTATCCAAGAACAGAATTTTGACCATGCTCCACTAACCTGTTTTTTTTTGTTTGTTTGTTTGTTTTTTTACAATGCACAAGTGCATTGGGAACCATGGTTTGCAAAATGCTGTTCTTGATAATCCTTCAACGAGCAGACGAGGGCACTGCTTTACCGCCCGCCCCTTGGCCTTGCTGAGAATCTCTGAACTCTCATCCCCTTCACAGGCAGAAAAGAACATTATCCTGGAAGAAAAGATTCAGGTCCTCCAGCAGCAGAACGAAGATCTCAAAGCAAGGATTGACCAGAACACAGTTGTCACCAGGTAGGTAGGCCTGGATTGTCATTATGTGTCACCCTCAGAATGGCTTTGTCCTCGAGCTTCTGTGTACCCCAGTGTTCATTCTGCCTCCACCCACCCACCCCAAACTGTGAGGCTTCCCTGCCTGGTAGCTTCTTCATGACCAGAAACACACTGTTGCAACCTCTTAGCGCACACGCTGGCCATGCATCCAGGCCCCACAGCCTGGGAGAGGGAAGTGCGGTTTGTAACTGCTGCAGTAGGGCCTGCACTGCAGGTGTGTGTGTGGGGGGGGGATTTCTTCCCAGAGACGAATAGCAGTGGGGTGTTCTAGATAAATGAGAATCACTGCTAAGTGACACCCCCAGGCTCCCAGAAACCTACTCTTCTCACCTCCGTTCAGCCTGTCCCTGCAGAACCTATTATCAGGAGTTCCGCTTCCAAGGCAGGGTGGACTGGACTCCTCCATGCAGCCATGTTGTGTCTGTTACCTGTGCATGTGCACACAGGTTCACATGCACACACTGACTCGTTCTCACGTGTACTTAAACCTGCAAGCCTATGCACTCGCTCACACTGCATTTGCTTACTCTCACCACCACTCATTTGCTGCACAATTTCTCACACTCATGCATGCATACGTAACACAAAGTCATTGCCTCTGTCACTGGGTCCCACCTCACAGGCACACAAAAGGAATTGTTCTGGGGTGACATCAACCTGGCCCCATGGGCCCCCAGGCCTGGGTGCTGGGTGGACAGGTAACAGCTTCCCTATAGATGAAACCTGGGAGTAGAGGATATGCTTGAGTGACGCCAAACCCCAGGAATCTGCCAGGGCCCCTCATGAGAGAGCAAGTACAGGCCTTTTTCTGGACTCCAGCCTATGCGGCTATAAGATGCATTTATATTTATTCCTGTTGATTCCTCAAAGATGCTTTCATTTTCTTTTTTTTTAAAATTTATTTATTTAAGACAGAGAGAGGGAGAGAAAGAGAGAGAAGGAGTGAGAATGGATGCTCCAGGGCATCTAGCCACTATAAACGAACTCCAGGCACATGCGCCACCATGTGCATCTGGCTTACGTGGGATCTGGAGAATCGAGCTGGGGTCCTTAGGCTTAGCAGGCATGCGCCTTAACCGCTAAGCCATCTCTCCAGCCTTCATTTTCTAAAAATATGCAACAAATTGTTTGTTTGTTTGTTTTGCTGAGGTAGGGACTCACTCTGGCCCAGGCTGACCTGGAATTCACTATGCAGTCTTAGGGTGGCCTCGAACTCACGGCAGTCCTCCTTCCTTTGCCTCCCCAGTGAGATTAAAGGCGTGCGCCACCACGCCTGGCCACCTTTTGTTTATTTTTTTTAATCCGGGGTCTTTTGCTGCTTACTGCTGCTTCTGCCAAGTGCTTTATCCACTAAGCTATCTCCCCATTCCAGAGAGCTGGTCTTATTTTAAAGTGCCCCACTAATGGGACAGCTTTTGCAGGTGGATAATCTAAACCAGGAGCTGAGCCGGCAATACCTGGTCCACTTAGTCACGTGTCCGCTCTCTGCCCAGCACAGTTCCTCTGGGAAAGTCTCGTGATATTGAGGTATTTATCAGGGAGTGGGCCAACTGTGGTCTGTTACGAGCATCCTGAGTGATGGGAGCTGCTTGGCACATTCAACAACCCAGGATTTCCCAAGTCACGGTGCACAGTGAGTGAAGAGACCCTGCCCGGCTATGTAGCCTGGCTAGGATGGGAGCCGCTTGCCCTGAGCTCAGCCAGCCAGCCAGCCCCCCTCCTTCTCCTGACCTGCTTCTCTGCATTGGCTGCCCACAAGCTCCTGGGCTCACGTGGCTGTATTTAGCCACATTCCCGGCTTGCTGAAGGCCTGTGTGCCTTCCCGTCCTGGAAATCTTCACTGGAAATGGAACCTGTTACTCACTTCCTGCTTTCAGGGAGCAACGGTGAAGGCTGGGTTGGGTGGCTTAATGAGGGTCCTTAATCACTAATTATGGCAAGTGACTGTTCGCTTTAAAGACTGAACTGTACAGTCAGTGAGTTACATAACTCCGGGGTAATGGCTCGTGCCAGTAATTGCAGCACCAGCCTGAGCTATGTAGTAAATTCCAGGGCAGCCTAGGCTACACAGGGAGATCCTACCTAAAAAGAATAAATAAATAAAAATAAAAACACCAGCAAGTTATGATGACACACGCCTTTAGTCCCAGCACTCAGGAGTCTGAGGTGGGAAGATCGCCCTGTATTTGAGGCCAGCCCAAGATTACAGAGTGAGTTCCAGATCCAGCTGGGCTAGAGTCAGTCCTCGATTCATCTTAGCATGGAACTGCACTTTGGCTAGGCCTTACAACGAAAGAGAAAATGATGTAAGGAGAACGGGGAGATTCCAACAGGATTTTCCAATAATGTGCTAAGCATTGGTCTTTTTAAGATAAACCGTTTGCTGGTCTGCTTTGTGAAGCAGTTGTGAGCACCAAATGCCTAGGCTTCTCTGTTTTGTTTCTGGTTCAAAAGGCAAAGGTATGTCCAACCTGATTTGTCCCCCCATCCTTCTGTCAGTTCAGAAGAGTGTGGATAGGAGGGTGTGTGCATGGCTGGCCAGGGGTGCTGATGCTCTACAGTTGACCCTTTGGTCAAACCAGGTCCTGGTGATGTCCACAGATTGTCTCTTGCAAAAGCAGTGGTGTTGAGCATCTGCTCTAAAAAAAAAAAAAATACACAAACTCCAGCACACATATATACAACATATACAAAATACGAGTATGCCTAAAATGCATGTCAGAGTGATTTTTACTATATATGAGACTCACTGGCACTTTCTGTTCTGTTTTATTTATCCAAGAACAGAATTTTGACCATGCTCCACTAACCTGTTTTTTTTTTTTTTTTTTTTTTTTTTTTTACAATGCACAAGTGCATTGGGAACCATGGTTTGCAAAATGCTGTTCTTGATAATCCTTCAACGAGCAGACGAGGGCACTGCTTTACCGCCCACCCCTTGGCCTTGCTGAGAATCTCTGAACTCTCATCCCCTTCACAGGCAGAAAAGAACATTATCCTGGAAGAAAAGATTCAGGTCCTCCAGCAGCAGAACGAAGATCTCAAAGCAAGGATTGACCAGAACACGGTTGTCACCAGGTAGGTAGGCCTGGATTGTCATTATGTGTCACCCTCAGAATGGCTTTGTCCTCGAGCTTCTGTGTACCCCAGTGTTCATTCTGCCTCCACCCACCCACCCCAAACTGTGAGGCTTCCCTGCCTGGTAGCTTCTTCATGACCAGAAACACACTGTTGCAACCTCTTAGCGCACACGCTGGCCACGCATCCGGGCCCCACAGCCTGGGAGAGGGAAGTGCGGTTTGTAACCACTGCAGTAGGGCCTGCACTGCAGGTGTGTCGGGGGGGGGGGGGGATTTCTTCCCAGAGACGAATAGCAGTGGGGTGTTCTAGATAAATGAGAATCACTGCTAAGTGACACCCCCAGGCTCCCAGAAACCTACTCTTCTCACCTCCGTTCAGCCTGTCCCTGCAGAACCTATTATTGGGAGTTCCGCTTCCAAGGCAGGGTGGACTGGACTCCTCCATGCAGCCATGTTGTGTCTGTTACCTGTGCATGTGCACACAGGTTCACGTGCACACACTGACTCGTTCTCATGTATACCTAAACCTGCAAGCCTATGCACTCGCTCACACTGCATTTGCTTACTCTCACCACCACTCATTTGCTGCACAATTTCTCGCACTCATGCATGCATACGTAACACAAAGTCATTGCCTCTGTCACTGGGTCCCACCTCACAGGCACACAAAAGGAATTGTTCTGGGGTGACATCAACCTGGCCCCATGGGCCCCCAGGCCTGGGTGCTGGGTGGACAGGTAACAGCTTCCCTATAGCTGAAACCTGGGAGTAGAGGATATGCTTGAGTGACACCAAACCCTAGGAATCTGCCAGGGCCCCTCATGAGAGAGCAAGTACAGGCCTTTTTCTGGACTCCAGCCTATGTGGCTATAAGATACATTTATATGTATTCCTGTTGATTCCTCAAAGATGCTTTCATTTTCTTTTTTTAAAAATTTATTTATTTATTTATTTAAGACAGAGAGAGGGAGAGAAAGAGAGAGAAGGAGTGAGAATGGATGCTCCAGGGCATCTAGCCACTATAAACGAACTCCAGGCACATGCGCCACCATGTGCATCTGGCTTACGTGGGATCTGGAGAATCGAGCTGGGGTCCTTAGGCTTAGCAGGCATGCGCCTTAACCGCTAAGCCATCTCTCCAGCCTTCATTTTCTAAAAATATGCAACAAAGCCAGCAAAGCACAAAAGGCAGATATTGTTGGATTCTTGTTGTTGTTGTTGTTTTGGTTTGTTTTTGGCTTTTCCAGGAAGGGTCTCACTCTAGCCCAGGCTGACCTAGAATTCACTATCTAGTCTCAGATTGGGTGGCCTCCAACTCACAGTGATCCTCCTACCTCTGCCTCTGGAGTGCTGGGATTAAAGGCGTGCCACCATGAGCTATCAGATGATTTATTCAGCCTTTATCAATAAACATTAACCAAATATCTGCTGTGTGCCGGATGCCATATTGAATGCCCGGAAACAACACGTGCCACTATCCTGCAGGACTTGTGGTCCGGCAGGTAGACTAGAGGCCCAGAGCAGCTTCCGCAGCAGAGATAATGACTTCTGTCACATAGGCATATGCTCCTGGAGCAGGAGATGGGAAAGCAGCCCCAGCCTGGGCCATCACCACCCTGTCGCATGGCAATGGTCAGTGGTCCTGCTGGCCTCTAGCAGCACATGCACACTACTTCCCACCTTTCCACTCCAGCCTCTGGCCTTTGCTGTGTGTAAAGGACAACCGGCGCCTCCCCTGACCCAGCCAAGGCCTATGAGCTGACTCCGTGTCACCCTGCCTGGTAGCCATCAGCCTGCTCTCAAGTTCAGTGTCACGAGCGTGCGTGCCACACCTGACTGTTGGTTGTTCCCTCCCATGCAGACAACTGTCAGAGGAAAATGCTAATCTCCAGGAATATGTGGAGAAGGAGACCCAGGAAAAGAAGAGGCTGAGCCGAACCAATGAAGAGTTGCTTTGGAAGCTCCAAACTGGGGACCCAACCAGCCCGATTAAACTCTCCCCCACGTCCCCGGTTTACAGAAGCTCCTCCTCCGGACCCTCCTCTCCAGCCAGAGTCAGCACCATGCCCAGATGACGTCACCTTGCCACCTGTCCACCTGAGGGAGTGCTGGCCAGGTGCCAGTGGCCACCCTGCGCATGCTCAGTAACTGCATAGTGCACCCTAGGCAGCATTCTCTTCTGACCCCCATGTAAGACTGTCCCAGCATTGGCGCTTAGGAAGGTGATAACAGTAGCGTCTGCAAAAACATTTTACCATAGAACCAAAAGAAAGACCACTCCAGTTGTTCCTGAGCGATGAACTTACACTGCAGAATTACAGGTTAGTTGCCAAGTAGCTCAGTTTTGAATATCCGTGGAATAATCCCTGCGTACTGCACCTGGATGTGTGTACATTCAGATAAGATGTCAATACACATGTGGCGGATTCTGAATTGCATTTTTTTTATAACACGATGTGCTGACATATTTTAGTGAAGGTCAGCGGTTTTCTAACTTGTGCCTAAGAATTATTGGGAAATGAAGACGCATTTCTATCTAGTTTCCCAGGAATATTTCTACCCAAAATAGAAAAAGGAAAAAAAAAAAAACCAAGATAGAAGCGCCTTTCAACCTGCCACCGAGTGGTAATTATGCTTAACACAAACACCAGCGATCTATACATGGTAACTTGCCTTTGAAGCTATCAGCTTCTTAGACGGCGTGACCAGTGGGGTTACCGTTACTCCATTTACAAGCTTCAATGATGAATTCTCCTGTCCTGAGTGGCTGAGGGGTAGCAGGGAGAAACCCTGAGGGGTTGAGCAGTTTTGCCAATGTTTCTCACCATAGTGACTCATCTACCGTGTCGTAAACACAGTTTTGCTTTTTTTCCCTAAACAGCATCTTGGAATCCATCCTTAAGCTATTATTGATTGCATCCTCAGGAAAACGTGGAGGCAGCGTGACCTTTTTTTTAAGAGTAAGGATGAGGGTGACCTTATAGATGGCCAAAACAATTCACGCCCTATCCTCGGGAAGAAAAATTGCTGTTACAAGCCACATTTAACCAGCATAGAGTAAGAACGTACCCTCCCATCACGACATTTCACAGGCTACCCCCACTTCAGTTTGGTTCTAGAACTCAACCCCATTTCTGCACCTTGAGATGGCTTGGGGGTTCTGGTGGGGGCTTTCAGAAAACCAACCTCTCTGTCTAGGGGAGACCAGTGTAGAAAAACTAGATCATGACACGACCTCCCAGAAACCCAGTTGCTGTATTTCTGCTGGAGGACCACCCAGTGTTGTACCTGACAGGCCCAGAAGGTTCTCCCAAATAGAGAAGGAGACCTACGAAATAGCCATCCGGCAGTCACCAGCGGCTGGACTGGCCCTTGTCTCTGAAATGGTAGAATTAGAACGTGAAAGATATTCGTGTAGTGCTGTGCAAGGTTAGGAGCATGATAAAACAAAAGAGAAGTAGTTTTAACAGTCGACGTGGCAGTGACCATGCGATGCCTTTGTTTCCAGTGACAAAGACCCTGCACTTTTCTCTCCAAGGCCCCTCAAAAATGGTCCAAAGCATGGGCACGCCCAAGACAAGATGAACCATGGAACCAGAAAGAAACAGCCTGTGCACAGGGCCAGCTTCCAAAGTCACACATTATGTGGCCCACAGGGGCAGATGTTCCCCATGTCCCTTCCATGGCTGAAAGTCAGGCTTTCCTGGCTTCAAGTATATCTTATTGTCACCAACCATCGTGGGTCTTGTCTATTCTTGGCACATACACAGTAGATACACATTGAATAAACAGGTCTTTTTCTTTCCTTTTGTGGCTCTGCATGAAACTGTGATATTGAGTTGGGCATTCCGTTAGAGTAGATCGTTGCCGGGTCAACTCAAACACACATTTATTTATTCTTTTAGCAGGCACAACTTGCAGACACAAATTTGGTGGCAGCTTAGCTCTGAATTAGGTCCTGCCTGCTAAAGGCCGGCGCACAGCAATACAGACTTCGGTGTGTGATGTTAGAACGTGGTAAGGTGTGTTAGGCTGTTGCGGTCCAAGTTGTAGCAATGATAGATCTATGAACCCTCATTAGGTAGACTAGAGCGTTGTCCTAACCAGCCTGGCCTTGGGACACTTGAACAAAATTTCCCCAAGGTCCTGGCTTCATTTTTCTGTCACGGACACCCATCACACATGGCTCCTCACCCGAGCTGCCACGACTTCCGACTCACAGGTGGCTGTAGCTGCTGTGTCTCCTTCGTCATCCTTCTGTCCCCACGCCATTCTGATATGGACCTCAGCGTGGAAACCTGTCTCCTTCCACCTCCCAGGCTGGGGTGCTGCATCTTCCCTACTGCTGCCGACAGACCTGCCAAACAACATCAGCTCTCCGTGGAGTCCTCTAGCCTGCTCCCTCCCCTGCTTACCACAGGCTGGAAGGAGGTCCTGGCAGATGTCTGGACTGGGTGGAAGAGGGGTGGAGGTCTGGTGCTCTCGGGGAGGGATCGCAAGGGGTCTTTCCCGGCCCCTCCAGTCTCTGTGTTACATATTTGTGTTGAACTCTAAAGCCTATTAAAATGAACTTGAGGGATGTTCTGTGATGTCCATGTGATATAACTGGAGACCTGTCCCTTTGGCACTGGAGTCCCAGGCAGGGATGAGGAGGATTTTTGCAGACTAGAGCTCCTCATGTGTGTTAGAGTCCACGGATAACCACCGAGAAGTCTGGCTCTGTCCCTCCACTCAAACTCATGGTGTCCAAGATCTTTGCATCTGTCCTTCAACCTGGGGTCTCCAACATGCCCTGGAATTGGGGGTTGTGTGGCTCTACTCTGCCCAGCTGGGGTGGCCTGCAGGGGTTGGAAAAGAGACTGAAGGGTATAAACCCTCACAGCAATATTTCAAATTCAGATCTGGACACGTGTAGGTTGTTAAGTTCCGCGCATGTGTATTGGTTTCTTATCTCATGGGCCCTTCTTGGAGTGGCGTCTACACTGATGATGGGGGGTGGAGGTGGGGGAGGGGCAGGCACACAGGATGCCAGCAGTCAACCTGAGATGTCCTCAGCAATACCCCAGGATACACACTCCTTTCAACATGGAAGCACCCACTCCCCATCCTACCAGCCTTCACTTGGGGTTGAGGCTAGTCCAGCCAATCTTAGCCAGAGCCTAGCGTGTCCCACAGGGGAGCTGGCCTTGCTTAGAGGCACAAGGGACACACGTACGTTTTCCAGTTCCATTCCCTGTGGTCATTCTGTGGAAGGTGTGGGGATGGATCTATCTATCCTCATGAGCAATAGCTGAATGACAGCCCCACGTGAAAGACACAGGTCAAGTCACTTCACAAAGAAGCTCCGGGCATTTCTACAGACCATCCGTGCTCCCCGGATTATTGATGGGGACTCATTTATTAATGCACGTCTTATCAACATTTCCCAACCTGATAGTTCCTTCTGGGGTGTCTCGAGTGCTTTATGATAGTCCCTTTCCTTGCCCTTGCCCCCAGCCTGGGTGGTAAAGAGCAGAAGTGACTTAAAAAGCAATTGGGGGCTGGAGAGATGGCTTAGCGGTTAAGGCGCCTGCCTGCTAAGCCTCAGAACCCCGGTTCCAATCTCCAGGTCCCACGTTTAGCCAGATGCAAAGTGACACAAGGGTGCAATGCCGCACTTGCCCACAAGGGGGCGCACACATCTGGAGTTTGTTCACAGCAGCTGAGAGGCTGCTGGTGCGCCCATTCTCTATCTGTCTCCCCTCTCTCTCTGTCTCTCTCTGTGTCTCTCTCCAAAAAAAAAAAAAAAAATTAAAAAAAAAAAGCAATTGGATGGTGACTCTCCTGGCATGTGCACGCAATAAGGTTAGCACCGTCTCGCTCTCTGCAGCTGACCCACAGCGGGCAAGGGAAACTGGGAAATCAACGGCTTGGAGAACCTGGTTCGTCTGTGTGGGAGGCTTCGTCTCGGGTAGGGATCTAGGCGGTGGATGTTAGACTTGAAGGTCATTCTCAAAGCTGGGGTTGCCTCAGTGCAAGGCATGATGAATGTGACTCCAGGTGGCACCCTGTCCTGTCATCCACCCTGATGAGCAGGTGAGGAGTCTGTCCGCTGAAGGGTCTGGATAAAATGCCACACACACACACACACACACACACACACACCCTCCACCACGAAAGACTGGCAAACCATTCATCCCTGAACACAGGGGAGTTTGTTCACTTAAATTATGTTTCATTTTTTCTAAATCCAGTGAACACGGCTCAAGCCTCTTAGAGCCCCAGACCTCTTAAAAACAAACCAATGAAGTCCCCCCCCCCTTCAGGGTTTCTGAACATGGAGCGAACTCTTCACTCCACCTACTTCGGCATGGAGATGTTACCCACCGTTGGCTTGGCTGGCCACCCTGGAAGCATATTTCCAGCTCTGAGCACAATGGCCTTGTTCTGCGGCTCCAGACCCTGGCACGTCCTCCACCTCCCTTCTCTCAGATACCCCCACCATGGATGCCTGAAGCCGGCTGCACAGCAGGAGTCACTGCCTCACAGCAGCTCCCCACCCATCTGCACCCATGCAAACAAGGAGGACGCTTGTTTTGCTTCTCCACCTCCTAGGAGCTTAGGACATGGCTGCAAAGTCACCTCGCCAGCACAGCTCTTGCCTGCTTCCCCACTCAGTCCTCAGCCCACTGGGATTAGGTGCTGGTCTCAGAGTTGACCATTCCTTTCATTACTAAAGGTCCTTCTTGTCTTACCATGAAGTGTTTACAGGGCTAATTCAGTAAAACTAAACGGTTCCCTTTGAACAGGCGCTAACAGCTTACCTACTATTGGTTCCAACCCTTCCCCGTCCCCCCCCCCATACAATACCATATGCTGCCCAGGTCTATGATGGGTGGGCAAGACCAGACCAACACACTGGGCTATGGTACTATAAGATTCCTCGGGCACCATACTAGCCCTCTGTTCTGCAATACTGAGCCATTAGAGGTAAGGTATCATTCACCAGAAGTGTTTCATAACCACACCGGGAGAGGTGACCATGGTTGCCCTCAGGTCTCTGGAATGGAATTTTCTGGAATCCCTGGAACACTCACTGGCAGTACCCCATGGCATCCACTAGATGGCAGTGTGGCGCTGTGGAAACTGGTGCACAGTGCTCCGACCCAATTCCCTTTCAGAGACCAGAAGATGCCTCCTTATTCAGTACAAGAGGAGCCGGATGCATGTTCTCCAGTTCCAGGACTCGCTGTAGGTGGCTTTGCGAAGCTAACCCATTTTGTGAGATGGGGTTCCACGGTTCCTTGCTTCTCTCTAAGTTGCGTCTGACAGTCATCGCACCAGGAGCTGAAAGTGCACTATGCTCCCCCATCATTGCACATGCTTATTTTCATACTGCCCAAGCTCATAGGAACAGGCCAAGAGGGCAGTGCCCACTCTTCTCTGGACAGCCCGGGAAATATCTGCTAGACCGCTATCCATCCATCAGCTGAGCAAATGCTTATCTTGCACTCTCAATCCCAGTCCCAGAGTCTGGAAAGCCCGCCGGGCTGAATTTGCCTCCTGTGCTACATACAGAACATGGTCCCCTCCCATGGAGCTAGGGAGTGAGGTGTCAATCCCTCAGAAAAACTACTTCCTCCGCAGTGTCTCTGAGCTCAATATACACCTTGCTCCCCACAAGACTGTGTGTATGGTGGCCAGTGCCAGCCTAAATTCTGCGATCCTAAATCCAGGCAAATCTGGAGGGAGTGAGAGGTGGGGAGAAACAGCAGCCAGGGTCTGAAATGTGGACCCGAATGGCCATGAGAAAACAAGGCCACGGCTGTGACAAAGCAGGAAGATGTTCAAGGGGCCAAGCATGACCTCAAACCTTCTGCATTGGGGGAACATTTGGGTCCCGGCCAAGAGCTGCAAGAACTGGCGAGATCACAGGGTGCACATGGAAGCCAGAGGCAGGATTTATTAGAATTCGCAGAAGCATGAGATAATGTACCACAAAATAGAAGTTTGATTTTACAACACGGCATTTGGTAGGACGTTGTCAATGTACAGTGTGGTCAGCAACAAGGGGAAACAGCAGTTTCACATTTTCTCTTAAAGGTGACAGACAACACCTACACTTGTCATTAAAATAATCAAAGAAAAAAATAATAATAATAAACAGGAGTCCAGTAGAGACCCGCCTGATTTGCAGTTAGCGTCAGTCTTAATCTAATATAACACCATTTTAAGAAACTATCAGAAAACTATTAGAAAAATAGAACATCAAACAAGCGAAAAATATCATACAATTTACATAATAATAAAAAAAACCATGACTCTTTTAATAATGGCTCCGTGTTCAGTAGAAGAAGGATTGTCCTGGAGAGACCACACCTATCAGGTTTGACAATAAACCAACCCTCATCAGAATGACCCTTGGTGATCCTTAAACCCCTTGAAGTGGAAAGGCACAAATGAAGCAGGAGACATCTTAAATATATAACTTCTCCAATGGGAAAATAAGTCCCAAACTCAAAAAAGTGTATCAAGGAACAAAACCATATCCCTTGTTAATAAATTAACAATCTGAATGCATCTTCCTAGGCTAGGCCTGCTTCCTGGCCCTGCTGGAAACACCAATGCCCTGAGAACGTCTGCTTGGACAAGGTCTTTCAGCTCACAGAGACTTTACAGCCAGCAGCACAACACATATGAGTAGGGCGATGGAGGAGGGCTCCTCGCTCACCGTGCCGAGCTCTCTGGCTACACAAGGTCCTCGGGAGCCTTACAGCTCAATGGAGCAACGGGCACACAAAGATTGGGATTCGAATAATGAAGATAAAAGCCTTGAAAATCCATCTGGTATCATAACCACAAAGGCATATTATGGAGTGTAGCATCTTGCACCACTGTGTCAATAAAGCATGTCATGACTCCCCCCTAAAAAAAAGCCTGACAAAATGTCTACGTCTCGCTCCTTAGGAGCCTGACATAGAATTATTACGATAAGGCAGACTTGAAACTAGACAAAATTAACTGTTCCGAACATATCGAGTCTGTCCGAACTTGAACTCTGTAACAGTTCCATATGCGAGTGTCATGTGTACTCTGTCCAGCAACTCTCTCCTCCCAGGGACCCACCAGAGTGTGAGTGTGGACAGCCTTCTCCACCATCGCCCCTGGGGATGGGCACCCTGGCACCTCATTCTGTCTTCCTGGCACCCAGCTCTTGGGTAGTAACAGAAACATGGACTTTTATTAGAATGAAGTGTCTGTGGGGACAAGGGACATTCAAAACAGTACAGGTGGGCCCCGGTAGGAGTCAGGCATGTTTTAACACACTAAGCCTTGCAGGCCAGAAGTGCCTGTGACTTGCCCCGTAAGTCTGAGTCGGCCGAGGTGGAAGTGTTCACACTCGCCCAAGGAACCCAGTCCTCACTGCTGTCTCCAAGCTGCACCACCCACGTGAGGTGGGAACACTGGGCAATTCAGATTGCCTGCCTTGTGTCAGGGAGGTGTGTGCCAGGGCCCTGGCCACCAGGGGTGGGTGAAGGTGCCTGGTGTTCCATGACCGTGCAGTGTGGCGGCAGGGAGCGTTCAAACCACATCAGCACATGGAACCCAAAGGCCAACTGCCACCTGGGGAAAAGAATGGAGAGACTGTCGCCCAAAGTGGGGGAAGATGGGAACAACCTGACATGGCAGAACCCCAGCAATCTCTCAGAAACTGTCTGGTTTGCAAAGCCCGGCTGTGAGATGTAGTTAGGGGCGGTGTGTGTGTTGTGTGTGCATTTGTGCACACAGGGGCCCTGTGTCTCCTGATATCCAGCCCCCCACCCCCATTCAGCAGAGCCTCCTCCTGGAAGGTGAGGACACCTTGCACCCCGTTCTTGAGCACAGCTCTCGCCCACTGTGTGGACTTCACTGTGTGGCCCCGAGACAGGAAGGGCACGTATGCATGGAGCTGAGGCAAAATAAACATGGCACAGTGTTACTGTGGGGGAGTATGTTTTTAGAATCTGTGTATGTAGACAATATTGGCCAAGGCTTAAAACTGAGAAAGATATTCGTAGTTGGGCAATAGACCTCAGGTATGGATCTACTGGTATATAATCTGCGTTTTGTGGGGGTTTTTTTTGGGGGCTGGTGGGACGCTCACCCAAAGCACCAGTACATGTCATTATGTCTGTACATACAAGAAAACCCTGACAACTCTACACACTAGTCCGCTCTCAATAAAAGTCCAGAGACCAGTGAACTGACTATGCAAGTCATCTTGAGTGTCCTTTCACTTCTCCCAACAAGGGAGGGTGCTGGGTGCTGCTCCCCACCCCATCCAGGAGGCCAGTGAGGAAGGGAGGGCAGACATACAGCCATCAGCAGGTCCCCAGGATGGAGCTCAAACCCCAAGCACACCTTTCCACCGTGTGGAATACAGGCTGCTAAATGAAATGTCATCTGTAAACACACTGTTGGGCACTGTCTTATAAGATTTCAGCTAGAGAGAAGAAAATTCAGCCAGACACGGTGGCTCATGCCTGTAATCTTAGCACTCAAGAGGCTGAGGCAACAGTACTGCCATGCATTTGAGGCCAGCCAGAGCTACAATAGTTCCAGGCCGGCCGGAGCTGCAGAGTGAGACTATGCCTCAGAGAAAGAGAAAAAAAAGAAAAGAAAAGAGAAACTAAACAAACAAACAAACAAATAAAACCCTCTCTCCCTCATTGGATTCTCTCTCTCTCTCTCTAGTTATCTTTGCCTATATCAAAAACAACAGGGGGGGGGGAATAAACAAATAGTTAACAGGTCCTAAGAAGACATCAGACAACCAAAACACCCACAAAATAAGTTAGTATTTATCAAAATATTTTACAGCACCAATCTACATATTTAAATACCTTTCTTCGGAAACCCAACCTTGGGGATCTTACAATACTCTCTCTGGAATACTCTCAGATCGGTGATCTTTGGAATGTGTCCAGTAAGCTGTCAGCCTGGCACAAAGGCCTGCCCTGGGCCGCCCCGCTCACATCCATTGGCTGGTTCAGCCTTCAGGCTGTTTCACTAAATTCTCTTATTTTTCATGGTGCTGGGGGAGTGGGGTTGTAACCCAGGGCTCTGTGTGTCCTAAGCAAGTTTCACTAACTCCTCTAGGACATTCTAGAGCAGGGAAGAAAAAGAATGCCATTAATTTATCAGGCCTGTCAAAAGCCAAGCAGGGAAGAAATGGGAAACTAGCTTCAAAAGGAGTATTTACATCTCATCTAAATGTTGACCTGCCCCAAACCCCAACACCATGGCTTGCTGGCCCCAGGCCCCACCCTGAACTGAGGGGGAGCTGGGAAGGGAGGAAGCGCAGGGGGACACAAGGAGCCACAGAGGGACAATGGGGGTCTCGGCTGCACCCGTAGGCGGCTGTCTGTCTGGGAGGGACATGAGGTCCAGGGCAGCATCGGAACCTCACAGCAAGCAAAGCTGTAGCACTTGGAAGACAGAGAACACAGGAGGGACAGTGACAGAACCTGCGGTTCAGGAACACACCCCGAACAAGCGGATGATGGCATGTGGCAGCTACGTGGCTATTTTCCAAGGCAATGTGAAGCCCCAACTTAATTTGGGGGAGCGATTCACAGCAGCTCACGGAAGGACTCCATAGCACTGGTTACACGTTAGAGGCCGCGTGGACCACATCGGGGGCTGGAAGCACTGTGACCACACTGACTTGCCACCTCTCTTGAGAACCTTAGGAGACCCACGAGAATGATGAACACACCGCCCCAGGGTAACACTTAGTGAATGGCAAAGACCCACAGAAAACAGAGTTCCAAACACTGCCACTGTGAGGTCAGTCCTGCTAATACAAGTCTCATGTTCCAGTTACAGGCCAGCAAGGACAGAGGCCAGCAGCAGCAAGAACTGATCCGGGTCTGGAGGGGATGGGCCTATATGCCCGCTTGTGAGCAGCTACCCTCACCTTGATCCCTGATACCTCCCGTGCCCTCCACTGTGCCGGGGCCCGTCAGTCAGCGCCAGCGGCTGGGAGGAGCGTGCAGACTGACGGAGGCCCAGTCCTAACAGCCCAGTGGGGAAGCAGTGCTGGAGGGCAGGGGTCAGAGGACAAGGGCCGGTTCTTACACTTTAGGCAAGCTGAGATTGCTTGGTTCTTGCGTGACGTTGTCAGGGACGTGCTATTTTGCGGTGCTCGTTGCATTGGTGGTCAGCTGGCCTGTGCTGATAGGGAGGTCACTACTAATGGCCTGAAGTGCATACTTAGGCAATACCAGAGTGGTCCCAGGGTGGAAGGCCTGCTTTGCAAGTAAGGAGAAAAAGGGGCCTCTCTTCTGCCAGGGGGCGGGGATGGCTGCTGCAAGGAGCCCAGCTGGCTGGGAGAGAAGTTGCTTTCTTTGCTCTGTGGGAAGTGAGGAGACATGTGGCTAGCCACGGCCAAATGGCCCAGGCTAGGGAGTTGTCCAGAGGTGACCAGGACCTGTAAGCTGGCTGTAGGGCTGAGTCGGGCGAGGCCACATCACTCGGCTGTGGTTGAAGTCGTTGTAGTTCACCTCACTGCACCTTTGGCAGCATTGAGGATGTAGGTGGTTCCAGCCACATGGGTGGAGAGTGAGGGGGACCCCAGGCCTCTGTGGATATCCCTCAGCTGCTGTCACCTCCGGCGGGCGGGGCTGCACGTCACTTGCACTGGTCCAAGTTGTTGTCAGGAGTCCTTGCCTGGTCAGTGGCCAGCTTTGCCTCCTCACTATGCCACAGCCCATAGCCAAAGTAGATTAAGAAACCTGTGGGCAGAGAAGAGACCAGAGGTGTAAACAGGGCCAGCAGGCTGCCTGGCCTCGGCTGGCCCCGGAGCCACAAAGGGCTGCCCCGGGGACTTCTAGATCTGGAGAGGCAACAGCTTTTCAAATGAGCTCAGCCTTCCTGCTTTTACCAGTGCAAAGCTATCTGTGTCCTGGGCAGTCTGGTGCTGTGGTCTCTTTAAGCAGCTGGGTGGGGGACCACAGAGGGCACTGGGCTGTTGTTCACCTCTGGGAGGCCTGAAAGTATCAGAGCGACACTGCTCCTAACCAAGGTGGGACTTCCAGCAGGCACTCTGCCGAGACAGGCCTTCCACCTTGTCCTTCTGTACATGATTAAGAAAAATAGTGCAGGAGTCGCTCAATACCTGGGAACATGCGAAACACAGAACACAGTGTTGGCCCAGCAGACAGGACTTCCTGTGAGGGCTGGAAGCTGTGCCTAGTACCCAGCAGCACATGGCCAGGGCCACCTTGCATGATCCACATAGGCGCGTGGTCCTAAAGGAAGGACTCAGCCACACAGAGCCCAGGAAATGACCTCATGCTCCGGAACACAGGGCATTCTGCAGGGATGGGGTAGGAAGAGCCGCCCTCACCTCCACCAGGAAGTGGTTACAGGGAGCTGTGAGCAGCTGTCTAGCCTTTGCAGAAAAAAGAATGAGGACCTGTCTCTGGGATTTAGCGGGCTTTGGAGTCCCAGGGCTGAGAGTTTCATTAAAGACAGTAAAGGTCAAGGCCAGTATCAACGGGATCACCCAGACACTGAGAGAAAGGAACACGCTCAAGGTTTTATGGCTTGGAGGCCTAGAGTGAGGGTGGCTAACAGTCAGCCTTAGACAGGGCTGGCCAGCACCCGAGCAGACAACCTTACAGCCTTACACTAGGCTCAGACCTACATGGCTGCTCCTATCCCATCAAGAGCCTGCTGTCCTGGTGACACCATCCCCAAGTGCTATCCTTCCAACCTTTCTCCCAGCAGCAGCCGAGCTCAGGAGATCTCTGGTCCCCACAGTCCAGTCACTGGCCAAGCTTGGCACAGCCCAGACGTCCCACCTACTACTGGTGTTTTATTAATAACATTCATACCTTGTACTTACTAAGTCAAGCTCCCACGTGGTGGGCTGTCTAAATTTAGGTGATATATAATCAAATGAAAAGCTTCTAAAGAGAAAGAAGTTCTCCAGCTCCCCCCCCCCAACAATTAACTGGGAATTCATTATTGTTTTAAAGAAAGCCACTGGCTACTCGTGTCTCCTTGTGTTACCTAACGTGGAACGAGGGAAGTTCTTAGGCTGGGTCATTCACTCCCCAGACAGAGAGCAGGGAGGATGAATGAGCAGCCATGCCCAGGAAGCCCCAGGGGAAGTTGGGATACGGAAGGCGTTCACCCAAGCACATACCGATGAGCATCCACACTGCAAACCGGACCCACGTGCCCTGATCCAGCTGCATCATGAGATAGACGTTCACAAAGATGCTCAGGACGGGGAGCATGGGTAGGAAAGGCACCTGTGGAGGCACGAGGTAGCATCAGATCTGAAGGAAAGAGGAGAAACCCCCCTCCCCCCCCACACACACAGCCACAGGAAAATCCTAAGAGTTTGGCTCCAAGTTGCAGTGCTAATTTCCTCTCATTCTCCTTGGAGAAAGGACTACAAGAAGGATGTCCGTTTTATCTCCGAGGGTGAATTTTCTTTGTTTATTCTTCAAAAAAAAAAAATTCAGACATCTTGATAACCTCAATAGCCTGAAAGTGACATGCAATGCACCTAGGCATGCGTTTGTGACAAGCCACGTGTGCGGCGCACCCCCACCACCCGAGGGGGCCAGAACGACGGAGGGTTCCTGAGTGCCAGTGCCAGGCCTTGACTCAGCAGAGCCCTCTGTGCTGTGCTCTGAGGGTCTGGGCCAACTCACCTCAAGAACCACACATCCCAGGCTTTGACAGAGTCCCACGGGCCAGCTCCCAACAGGAGAACCATGTCTGTGACCCAATGGAGGGGTGGCACCCCCGGAAATCCTATTGGCTAGTCGCTCCCCCACAGCACCGGCTCCCCTCAGGAGTCTCCCCCCTACTCCCCAGTCCTGCAGGCCAACTACTCACCTTAAAGGAGAGCTTGGTCTTGCTCTCGGGCTGCCTCCAGATGAGGCCTGTGATCAGCATGCACAGGAGGGACGAGCCTGTGACCACAAACACTGCCCACAACTCCCCCTTGGCCAGAGCCTCTCTTCCAAGCACAGCCACGATGCATAAGGTGATGATAAGAACGGCTGAGGGATAAGAGAAAGGAGGGCGCAAGGTTCCCATAGCCATCTTCCCCAAGCCTGTCCAGAGGGTGGCTCTATACCCATGGCTACAATATTGTACAACTACAATAAGCACAGCAAAGCTGACGTCACGGCTGGGTACCCAAAGAAGATACTGATCTTACTTTTCCCGCCTGCTCCGTCCCTATGGACAGGAAAGGAAGGCACATGATGCCAACACCCCAAACTCCTCACCAGGACAAGGTACCCTCTTACCTAGGAGACTGACTGAAATGTTCACAATGAGCCCAGAGAACTTGGATGGCTCCATGTTTTTGGGCGAGAGTATGGTTTTCAGAGAAAACTTTTCTGCTTCCGGTAAAAAGCCGGTCTGGGAGTCACTGGTGCTCACCAGCTCGTTGTGGTCCACTTGATCTAGCTCATCTGTGGTTCTGGCCATCTGGTATACCAGGTTGGGCTGTTCTGGCTGGTACCTATAAAGATACACCGGACACGTGACCACTCTACACTGCTCTCATTACGTGACACAAAGAGCACGACCAGTTCAAGTTCTCCACGACTCCACGAGCTTTCAAAGATAAGTTGCCTGGCGACACAGGGCATAAAATGGGCAGTACATGGTCAGAATGCAGTGACAGGGGAGGGCAGACCCAGATCCGTCTTCCTACTTCAATCCGATCCCCAACCTTGGTGACCCTGCAGGATTCTCCGCTGTGAAGCAACCCCGTGAGATGGCCCAGAGGTATTTGTTCTCTTTCTCAATGAAGTAGCAACGGCCCTTGGATGTGAAGATGTTGCGCCACTACCCACGGAACCATGGTTGGTAGGGAGCTCAGGGTGAGGACAGAAAGAAGTAACACAAGGGTTCCATCTGCTGCAGAGAGTCAGAGAACAGTGTCTGTGGGCTGATGGACTCCGGAAATTCTGTTTGCATGACCTAATTGGATAAATTTGTTCTAAAACTCCAAGTGCCTTAGATCAAGTAACTACTGAGCTGGCTAAAGAGCTGAGCCTGCGGCATGTTTCCAGAACACAGGTCACCTGCGGGGGAAACCCCTTATCGCCTCACTCAAAACAAATGCACTGCACATTTCCCCCTCAGCGTTGAAAACCAGTATTTTTTAAAAATTGTTTTGCATATAATGCACTCTCAGAGCAAGAAGAGAGAGTAGAAAGGTAGTTAACCATTTGTGCAACATGACCCGGCCAATTAAGAAAACAGGAGGTGCTCAGAGAACATTCTAGTGTTGAGTCCCTGAGAAGGAACAGGGATGCCTAGGCTAGGCCACACCATGGCAGGACAGTCGTTCCCTGGCCATGGTGCAAGGAGGCTTTGGAAGCAGGCATTGGACTCACCTGGTTTCACAGCCTCAGATTCTCTCAGTGACCCCCAGGGATAGCCCCCAGTGACCCTTTATTCCAACCACTTGGGCCAACTGAATGCATTATCCTAAGACTTCAGAAATTCTGATCCCAGAACCAGACCTAAACCTGGTGTTGAGAACCCGTCTTTACCCTCCAAGTATCTAGCCAGAAAACCAACGGACACAATAGGAGGAAGTGGGGGCCACCCCTGACTCTTTCCAAGGATCCCACAGACTCTCCACCCCATCCCTCCCTCTCCTCAGCAGTCGCCGATGCAGCTGACATGACCTACGATTTACATATAAAGCGTCATTAGCACTGTTAAACAACCATAATGGGGCGCCTGCATTAGTTGTGGAAAAGTCATACATACCGTAAGACCAGCACACAGGCAGCCACCAAAGAGTAAGCCAGGAGAGTGCCAATGGACATGAGGTCCACGAGGTCCTTCAGGTCAAAGAGGAAGGCCATCACAGCTAGGAAAAAAGACGGACATCAGGACCCATGATGGCCTGCTTGCCTGGACCACAGCCACAGCCACTGCCCATCTGTAACCCATCCCTGGCCATTGCTCTGCTCAAGGGTAGGAAGACAAGCTCCAACCTTAAACACATGCTCCTCAAAAAACAATGGTCATAATTAATAATCATAAACATATCATCAAAAGTACTTTCATCCTTTTTCATTCTGTTTTAAAACTTTATTTATTTGAGAGAGAGGCAGATATATATATGTGTGTGTGTTTATATGTATGGACACACACACACACACAGAATGGGCATGGCAGGGCCTTCAGCTATAAATGAACTCCAGACACATGTATCACCTTGTGCATCTGGCTTACATGGGTCTTGGTCTGGGTCCTTTGGCTTTGCAGGCAAATGCCTCAACTGCTAAGCCATCCTCAGCCCACACCCTTTTTCATTTTTATGACAATTTCCCAAGCCAGCCCAACACTGCAGAGGGAAACTGCCAGGTCAGAGACTCATCTAAGGTTACACAGCTAGTGAATGGAAGAGCCAGGATCTAAGCTGGACTCCTGTGATTCTTTGTCCACTGTGACTTCTTCCGCTCAACGCTGACAAATAGTCAGTCATGTTATCCATCCATTCATTTGTCCTCCATCCATCCAGCATGGATCATGAGAGTGTGCCTCTCCTTAATTTCTAGCTGTCCAGTCTTAAACTCCTCGAGTACTGTTCTGTGGTCGTTTGAATGTGATAGTGTAAATACGTGGCCCCATAGACTCAGGTGTTTTATTAAAATGTAGCTTGTAGCTTGGGTCTCTAGCTACTGGGCAGGAGGATGTGTCACTAGGGGTGGATCCTGGGGGCCAGCCCTAAGGTGTGGGGAGGGCAGGGAGAGCTCTGGTGGCTCGTGTTTGTGATGCTGTCTGCTGCTAGTTTCTCTCTGATTGGATCTGTGAAAGGGAGCCATCTTCTTCTGCCATAGATGGAACTTCCTTTGGATTTGTAAGCTGAAATAAATCCCTTCCTCCCATAAACTGTGTCTGGCTGCATGTTCATCCCAGCAGCATGGAGTTGACTACAACAGTTCCAACGCATTTATCACTGGTGGATCCAGTGACAGGGAGGCAGAACAGGCCACTCTGGTGCTTGACAACTCACTGGGTCTCCTAAGGCTCACAGGAAAATAGGGACAGCAGCTGTCCCTCACATATGAAAGAAATCACTTCATATGGAAGAAAAGAATTGTTCCCAAATATGGCCCCTGTCACTGTGCCTGTCCCCCACACAATCTCCAGCCTTAAGTGGTAGACCCTTGCCTAGTTCACTACTCAGCACCACACAAGTCATTAATAACAATAAATGCATTCTTAATTGAAAGCCCTTTGTGTGGCCATTGATGTTAACATATGTGCCAGTTTTCCCATTTAAAAAAAAAAACTTGGCAAGATCTGCTTTGGGGTATTTTCAAGTCACATGTAAATCAGTAAAAGTTAAAACATGAACATGGAACCATTAGTCATCTACAAATAGCTCTGAAGCCCCACTAGGTCAATGCAAGCCAAACAAATGGGAAGTGAGAAATAATAATGGGGTTAAAGAGCAGTGCAGACCTCCTGGCTAATTAGAACTGCACCAAACTGCTTGTGCTACATGTGTTTCCATGTCTGCTCATCAGGAAACCCGGGACAAACTTCTTCAACGTGAAGGGATTAGAGACCCCCAAATACCACAGTTGCCAAAGGAAAAGAAAAGAGCAAATCCTTGGCTTGGTGAGTGGCCAGGACTTTAAAGTCACTGAATGATTATAGTTCTTTTGTGTGTTTTTAGTTTGTTTGTTTGTTTGTTTGTTTTTCAAGGTAGGGTCTTGCTCTATTCCAGGCTGACCTGAAATTCACTTGGTAGTCTCAGGGTGGCCTTGAACTCACAGCCATCCTCCTACCTCTGCCTCCCGAGTGCTGGGATTAAAGGTGTGCGCCACCACACCTGGTTGTATAATCAAGTAGTTTTAAAAAATATTTTTATTTGCAATCAATGTGTGTGTGAGAGAGAATGGGCATCAACTCCAGACACAGGTGCCTGTCCATCTTGCTTTATGTGGTACTAAGAAATAGAGCCCAGGCCTTCAGGCTTTGCAAGCAAGTGTACTTTTAACCATTGAGCAATCTCTCTAGCCCTGATTAAGTAGTTTTTAATGTGATCAAATTATATGTAAACACAAGAAATTTTACTATTACAAATTCTTATCATTTAAATATACTGGTCATACTATATCATGATGCCCTGAAACCTGACCACTGTGATTTCTTTTAGAACAGAATTTCACAAGAACATCGTGTTAAGTAATTTAAAAATTGGTTTTAAAATATATATATATAATGTCAACCTATAAAACTAACATGCTTTAGGGCTGGAGAGATGGCTTAGTGGTTAAGGCACTTGCCTGCAAAGCCAAAGGACCCAGGTTCAATTCCCTAGGACCCACGTAAGCCAGATGCACAAGGTGGTGCATGTGTCTGGAGTTGGTTTGCAGTGGCTGGAGTCTCTGGCGTGCCCATTCTCTCTCTCTCTTTCTCTCTCTGCCTCTTTCCCTCTATCTCTCTCAAATAAATAAATAAAAATTTTAAAAAGTAAAAAAAAAAAAATACTAGTGTGCTTTAGTAAGCTATAAACACTAATAACGCTAGTAAGAATTTCATTCACTGTGGTTTAGACACAGCCTGGGAATCAGAAGCAGCTCTGCCTTCTGGGGTTTGTCCCTCCCTGGGTCTCTACTCCTCCATCTGGCCGCGCAGTGCTCTCTAGTGTCAATCACAAATGGGGGAAACCATAGAACAGACTGCATGCACAGAGCAGTGTGCAGACAAGCTCCCTCCCAGGTCTCCTCTCCTTCATCACCCAGCTCGGAGTCCTCTGACTTCATCTACAGTCGTCCTCTCAGGGATGAACCTGAGTGCACAAGAACCCTCCCTGGAGTCTACCATAATTCAAACTTAGGAGCATTCGACTGGAGCCGCCAGATCCACCATACCCCGGCCAGAGAGTTGATTCCTGTTATAAAACACTGACTGTGAGGGAACGTGGTTTTCAGAGTTAACATACATGGACACTGGACTTCCTGATGCTAATCAAAAGTTCAATTGGGCTGTAGAGATTGCTCTGTTAAGGAGCGGTTAAGGCACTTGCCTACAGAGCCTAAGGTCTTGGGTTCGACTCCCAAGGACCCACATAAAGCCAGATGTACAAGGTGGCACATGCACCTAGAGTTCATTTGCAGTGGCTAGAGGCCCTGGCACTCACCCATTCTTCTCTCTTTCTTTCTCTCTAAATAAATAAATAAACAAAATGTTCAGTTGGCTTATATTATGCAATCAATCAGTCTGTCAAATTCTACTCAGGGAAGCATTCAAAGGGCAGGGAAGATAGAAGGCTTTGAGAGGAGAGAGAAAGAGAGAGAGAGAGAGAGAGGGAACTATGTCCATAGAGAGGATAATAAGAGTTCAAATTCGGGGCTGGAGAGATGGCTTAGTGATTAAGGCATTTGCCTGTAAAGCCAAAGGATCCTGATTCGATTCTCTAGGACCCACATAAGCCAGATGCACAAGGGAGCGCAAGTGTCTGGAGTTCATTTGCAGTGGCTGGAGGCCCTGGTGTGTGCATTCTCTCTCTCTCTCCCTCAAATAAATAAGTAAATAAATTCATAAAGAGTCCAAACTCAGAATTCCACCCCATTCTCTATAAATATAGCCTCTCTATCTTTGGTTCGAAAAGTGCAATTATCTCTCCATGAACCCAGTTCCAAATGCAAATGAAGATTCATTGGCTCAAATATTGGCATGGGAAGTAAAAGTCAAATACTTACCAGCAATGGCACCCGAGGTTAGTGTGGCAATTACTGGTGTTTTGGTCCTATCATTGATTTTAGCCAGAAATTTAAACAGCAGTCCATCTTCAGCCATTGCGTAGATGACTCGGGGCATGGGAAACATGGACCCTAGAAGACTGGGAGAGGGCAGGGAAAGCAGGACTTAGACTGACACGCACAGGTCACCGCTGCGCCGGGTGGGGTGGGGGTTGTCCCTCCAACCGCACGACACCCACGGCTACAAGACTCGGCATTCAATAATTTTAAAAAAATTCCACCCCGGGGAAGAGCTCATACTGAAAGCGTAGGCTAGCACGCAATCTAGGAGTAATCCTTACGAAAGGACGCTTGTATTTACTCCTGCAATCATTTCTGGCTGAGTGGAACAGCAGTACCGCTACATTCATGAGGATTTCTCTGTGGCTAATCGATAGGCGGTAAATCATTCCTGTTTACACCAGCAGGGGTGAAATGTGTCTCATTAAAAGGCATTCTCCCAAAGGAGCTCCTGCTTACAGCCTAACCAAGGGCCACAATAGGGTGACCCGAGAGGGGATCCGGTTCGGAGGCCAAGGAGGGAATAGAAAGCCAGTTCCTTGCCAAGTAGATCATGTCCAAAGGCTGGCCTCAGTTCTTTGTGAAAATACAATAGCTTCCCTTTAGTTTTGGTTTCAATTACCCAGGGTCAACTCCTCAAAAATATTAAGTGGTAAATTCTAGAAATAAACAACTGATCAATCTTAAGCATTGTTGTTGTACTATATGGCTCTAACAGTTCTATTTTATTATAGCTCTTGTCTCTACTATGCCAAATTCATATATTAAACTTTATCACAAGTATGTACATGTTGTTAAAAAACACTGTATACATACTGTACATATAAGGTTTGGGACTACCTATGGTCTTAGACATCCACTGGGAATCTTGGAATGCAGCTCTCGAAAAATAAAGCAGGGACTACTGTATTAATAATACAAATTCACCAGGCGTGGTGGCGGACGCCTTTAATCCCAGCTGTCGGAAGGCCGAGGTAGGAGGGTGGCTGTGAGTTCAAGGCCAACCTGAGACTACAGAGTGAGTTCCAGATCAGCCTGTTCTAGAGTGAGAACCTATCTCAAAAAAAAAAAAGTAACACAAACTCTTGGAATGGTGAATAAAACGCCAGTCAAGGCTGGGCTGCTCGTGTAAGTTCAAGAAAAAAGGTGTTATTGGCCTAGTCTACATGTTCAGCTACCCACAGCGTATGCCAACCTTTTCCAACAGCATCAGGCTCCTACGAGGAGCCCATGGGAAGCCCGTGCTCACCTGGTAGACAGCGCACAGAGGGAGCCGATGGCCACAGCGTATTTAGCACCTTCCCAGCCCACGTGCTTGAAGGCTTCGGGCAGAGGACTGTCGGTGTCCAGGCAGAAGTAAGGCATCATGAGTGTGAGGGCGGCAGACACCCCAAAGTAGGCAATAAAGCAAATGAGGAGGGACGCGACGATGCCCACGGGGATAGCTTTCTGGGGATTCTTGACTTCTTCACCTAGAAGCAGCAAGGCGTCACCAAGGAGGGCAGGAGGGCAAGCCGCATCGCGTCCCCTCGCTACACCAGGGCCACTCTGCCTCTCCAGGAGCCAGTGCCACAGCAAGAACCATGGACCCACAGGGCTCAGCCTGTAGGAACCAGGGGTTGTGTGTGGGGGGGTGATTCCTGTGACAGAGCAGGGTCTTCAGTCACATCCGCCACACGGCCACAGCCCTGTATGGTGATGCCATTATGTCATGGTTTGGCTCAGAGACAGGTTTGTTTCCTTTGGCTGAGAGAATCTGGGAGGCCTGGGACAGCCGGAACTATTTAATTCATCAGGATGGCCTGATTTTAATGGCCTCATTTGTCCCAAGATGATACAGATATGAAATCGGGCTGCAGCCGCCGCTGTCACCGTCAGCCCTTGGCTATGAGAATGATGCAGTCTCCTGTCGGGCACCTCAGGAAGCGACAGGAGTGAGAGGGGAATCTACATAGTGCTGGTGTCCCTGTGTGACAAGAGAGCAAGCGGGAAATGCTGGCAAGTGGGGAGGCGTGTCCCCAGCCAGTGTCCTGGGGGAACAGGGCCAGGGAGGAGCCGAGAGGGTCCACGTACCTGTGGTGGCGATGCAGTCAAAACCCACAAAGGCATAGAAGCAGGTGGCTGCCCCCGACAGGACCCCCGAGAACCCGAAGGGCATGAATCCGCCCATATCCAGCTTGTCTGTCAGGGTGTCACTGGAACAAAGGGGTGGTCAAAGATTAGGACAGCCCATGGCACAGTTCCATTCAAGGGGCAGCGCTCCTCTGAAGGAAGCAGAAGGTGCTTCGAGCCCTCTAGCCATGGGACCCCCTTGTCCCCTGGTCATGGCACCCTCTCGCTGGGTGGTAAGCCATTCTTCTCCAGGGCCTAGAGACACAGGGACACACAGTATTATTCCTTCAAGAAGCATCTTCTAGGTAGTGATTTTGAATAATGAGTGGCACAGGACCCAACAAGAAACAGGAAAACTTCAACACCGTGCTTGGTCTCCCCCTGCCCGCTCACCACCCTCCATTCCACAGGACTCTCAGGTAAAGACAGGAAGTAGCTCACCAGGTGAGTGGTCCCTGCCCCTGACCATGCAATCCCCAGAAACTCCCAGAAAGTAAGCTTTCAAAGAGTGAATTGTTTTACACAGGATTCCAAATATGTGAGGTGGTGTGGCTGCTAATACAAATAGAAGGGCGTTATCACCGACTCCCTTTGAACACGAGGCCTGGGGAGGAAGAGAAAGGACAGGGAACTGTGTGGTTAAGTGGAGGAACAAGAGAGAGGGAGGGAGGAAGAAGGGAGACAGAGAAAGACTGACTCCCAGAAGGGGCCAGAGGGACTGTACCCTTGTTCCGCACATGGGAAGATAAATAACCAGAAAAGCCTTTGGTGACTTGCTGAAGAGGAAGCAGAGGGAAGGCCCTGACTGTGACAAGGTAGAGAGTCAGACAACTCTCCAAACAGATAGGACAGGGGGCAGGTGACCCCCCCCAAGACCCATGAGCAAAGGAAAAGGGGTCCCCAAGATCCCAGATGTGGCAGCAAGGTTCTAGATAGGAAGACATGCAGGGGTGCTCATAAGCAACGGGCAGGATGCAGAAGACGCATGCACAATGCCTCCTCTGTGTGAGAGAGCGGGAGTGAAACGTTCAACTGCATCTACTTGGGCAAGTGTTTTTAAAGAAAACCTGAAGTTTACATATGAAAAATAAGAATAAAAATGATTACCTAGGGCTGGAGAGATGGTTTAGCAGTTCAGGCACTTGCCTGGGAAGCCTAACGACCCAGGTTCAATTCCCCAGAACCCACATATGCCAGATGCACATGGTAGCGTATGTGTCTAGAGTTCATTTGCAGTGGCTAGAGGCTCTGGAGTGCCAATTCTCTCTCTATCTGCCTCTCTCTCTCTCTCTCTCTCTCTCTCAAATAGGTAACTAAAAAATAAAGTATCTTTTAAAAAAGATTACCCATTGTGAGGGTAGGGTAAAGTAAGGCAGATAAAAGCACATGAACAAGATTTCTCAGTGGAACCACATATGAACCATGTGATTATTCGACCAACTCAGAAACAAAACCAAAAATATATTGGGCGTGGTGGCACAAACCTGCAATCCTAGCACTCAGGAAGGTGAGGCAGAAGGGATCAAGGATGCCAGGCTAGTGTGGGCTACATAGCAAGACCCTCTTTCAAACAAAACAAAACAAAAGTGTAAGTGTTCCCAGCACCCACATATAAGCTGACGGTGGTGTGCACCTGTAATTCCAGCACTGGGAAGTAGAGACAGGGAACCCCTGAGGTTGCTGGAGATAAGGCATGTAGCAGACTGCACATAGCTATTGTCAGAAATACAGATCAAAGCTGGGTGTGGTGGCGCACGCCCATAATCCCAGCACTTGGGAGGCAGAGGTAGGAGTATCACCGTGGGTTCAAGGCCACTCAGAAACTACATAGTGATTTCCAGGTCTGCCTGGACCAGAGTGAGACCCTACCTCGAAAAACCAAAAAAAAGAGAAAAAAAAGAAGAAGAAGAAAAAAAAAGAAATATGTATCAATCACAAAAAAAAGAAAGGACATTTACAGATTTGTTTGTTTGTTTGTTTGTTTGTTTTTTGTTTGTTTGTTTTTTGAGGTAGGGTCTCGCTCTAGCCCAGGCTGACCTGGAATTCACCATGTAGTCTCAGGGTGGCCTCAAATTTATGGTGATCCTCTTACCTCTGCCTCCCGAGTGCTGGGATTAAAGGCATGCGCCACCACACCAGGCTCAGATTCCAACAGAATAAAAGAGCCAGCCATGCTCCAGGTCTTTGGGTAGAACTTAGGGCCCCATCTGTGACCACAAGGTCCAGAGAACAAATACTGCCTTGTCTGGAAGGCCCATCCAGTAGATTGCTTCTAGCGTGTCGGTTTGAGGAGAGCCAGTGAAAGTCATTACCATCATCACTGGCACAAACAACCTCCCGACAGCAGTGTTAAAATCAAAATTCCACTGGCCACCAGGAAGTAAGAGGTGACCTCCGTGTTTTGCTGCTGACCTGGAAATGGCAGCCAGGGATGTCTGCTCTCAGAGTTTCCAAAGTCTACTACGGTACTTCGCAGCATATTTTGACTTGGCTTTACTCCACCTTAAATTAATAAATTTGGCAAAAAGAATATATATATATATATATTTGGAATGTTTGGGAATGATCCATTAACAATCCTTGATCCTGCTTTTCTCTGAACTGTATAATAGTAGTGTTACTGTGGTGCCCATGCGTCTTCAGTTCCCATCTGAGCTGTAATGTAGTCACACATCACTGCCTGCTGGGCACAGAGCAGGTGGCTACACTCCTGGCTCTTAGCCAGTGACCAATGTGGCATGTGTGGCTGCTGAGATGCCTCACATGGGGCAGTGTTTCTAAGTCTCCCTTGCAGCTACATAGGGCTACCCACTGGCTTCTTCCCAGTGGGGTGCAAAGAAAGCGATGTGTGGCTTCCAGGCCTATCCTGGGTGTGTTTAAACAGCCAGCGCTACTCAGCCAACTACTAACCGGCCACAAGCCAACAAAAGATGATGTCGGGAATGACTGAACGAGACGCAAGACATCTGGGACTCCAAGGTAGCCAGTCACTCTGGCATGCTCACTGCAGGACCTGAGATACTTCCACAAAGCCATGACTATAGCATAGCAATTTAACTTTCATCCTTCATAACAATAGATACACAAACAAAATAAACTTCCATTCTGTGACACTGAGATTCACCTAAAAATCTGACCAAGATGATAAAAAAAAAAAAAAGACATATTATGGTATTTGGTAGTTTTCTAGATAGATAATTGGGGCTTGTTTGAGGACCCCCAGAGCTGCCGAGGAAATGCAGGGCTGGCCCCTCATCCACATCCTGCTCTGTGCTGAGTTAAAAACTCCTTTATCCATACTTTTCTTCTCTGTGTTATTAGCATTAGCACAGGAAGGCATTTTAAAATAAACCGGGGGCTGGAGAGATGGCTTGGCGGTTAAGGTGCACGTCTGTGAAGCCTATGGACCCGGGTTTGATTGTCCAGGTCCCACGTAAGCCAGATGCACATGGTGGTACATGCATCTGGAGTTGTTTGCAGTGGCTAGAGGCCCTGGTGCACCCATTCTCCCTCTCTCTCTCTCTCTCTCTCTCTCTCTCTCTCATAAATAAATAAATATCTTTAAAATAAAGTGGTATCACTAAGGTAATGTGTAGAAAATCTCTTCCATATAAATGCAGAGGTTGGGCATGGAACCAAGTATGATGAGGAGATTACTTAAAGAAGCTGGCATCAGGCTGGAGAGACGGCTTAGTTGTTAAGGCACTTGCCTGCAAAGCCAAAGGACCCAGGTTCAATTTCCCAGGACCCATGTAAGCCAAATGCACAAGGTGGCGCATGTGTCTGGAGTTCATTTATAATGGCTGAAGGCCCTGGTGCACCCAATCTCTCTATCTACCTCTTTTTCTCTCTCTCTAATAAATTAAATAAACAAATAAACATTTTTTTAAAAATGAAGCTGGCATCGGTCTTGCACTAAACACAATCTGGAGCCGTGATGGCGGCTTTGTTTTCCTGAGCCTCTTCCTTCTCATGCAGTGTTCTGTCCAGTTCAGGGAAATGAGTCTTAACATCACCTCTAAACACAGTGACAGGCAGGGCAATGTGTGCGTGTAATCTTAGCACCTGGGAGCAGCCCGAGGTACACAGTGTGAGTCTGCCTACAAAGACAACAAAAACCCTTCAGCTACTTCACTACAAAAACAATTAACAGAAGCCGGGCGTGGTGGCGCACGCCTTTAATCCCAGCACTTGGGAGGCAGAGGTAGGAGGATCGCCGAGAGTTCGAGGCCACCCTGAGACTATATAGTTAATTCCAGGTCAGCCTGGACCAGAGTGAGACCCTACCTCGCAAAACCAAAAAAAAAAAAAAAAAAAAAAAAAAAAAAAACAATTAACAGGGCTGGAGGGATGGCTTAGCAGTTAAGGCACTTGCCTGAGAAGCCTGAGGACCCATGGTCCTCTCCAGGTCCCACGTTAAGCCAGACACAGAGTGACACAAGTGTGCAAGGTTGCACACGCACACTAGGTGGCCCACGCATCTGGAATTCAATTACAGTGGCTGGAGGCCCGGCCATGCCAATTCTCTTTCTCACTCTCGCTTTCTTGCATTAAAAAAAAAAAAAAGTAACAAAATGAATTCAAATTATGTCATTTTTATTTTTATTTATTTATTTGCAAGCAGAAAGAGAGAGAGGAAGAAAACAGGCATGCCAGGCCCTCTAGCCACTGCAAACTAACTCCAGATGCATCGGTCACCTTGTGCATCTGGCTTTATGTGCATACTGGGGAACTGAACCCAAGTCGTTAGGCTTTGCAGGCAAGTGCCTTAACCAATGAGCCATCTCTCTAGCCCAAATAATGTCATTTTTAAAGCTTTGTGCTATGCTCACCAATTGCATACAATGTGTATATAAAATGTTAAATACCAAACATGCAGGCATGACCCAAACAAAAAGACAGAAGATATCACTCACTTGTTCCGACAGGGGCAGTCGGAATCTTTCTGGAGCTGCCAGTTTTTAATGGATCCTTTCACGAATCCTGACACCATTATGAAGCCCAGGACCAGAACGTTGATGCAGGTGAATATTTTGTTGACCATAGCAGATTCTTTCACACCCACAGTTAAAAGCCCTACGAGTGCAAACAAAAAATTGTCTGGAAGTGACAGCTACACACCAGGTGACTATAAAGGAGCAGAGAGAGACAAGATGGTAACAGAAATTCAATGACATGGAACCGCTGCAAACCAACGGGAATTGGGGCTGAATTGTTCTTCTGGGAGCAAAGATCTAAATAACCAAAGTGGGACACCTCACACGTGCTCTGAGTTAGCGTTCTGAGTCCCCTTGGCGACGTCAAGAAGACAGCAGAGGTCTGAAACAGGGCAGCTGTCCACGGAGAGCAAGTCCCTGGGTGAGTGGGGGGCAGCGTCTCAACCCGTGCACTAAGCAGGTGTGGAGCCTCAAAACCACTTGGCTCAGTTTCCTGGTAAGGTGAGAGGTTTTTCAGATGAGGAAATTCTCTGGATTTACTCAGGGAGTTAGTCATGCTTGGCAGAAACAACTACTGTGGTTTAGGATCACTCACACACAGAGATCCCCCCCGGGATTTGGGGAGCATGAACTAATGTCTCAACGTGACTAGCTCTAGCTTGTAAACTCACATTACAGACAAAACAATGAAGTGACAAAAGGCACAGGAGCCTCAAGGCAGCATTATCTTTAAGGCCTCCTGCCTCCACTTGGGGACTTCCATTAAGTGTCCACTAGGGGCCCACGTGGGAAAGGTTGGCTCTGCTGGGTTGTGGTACTGGGAGGTGGCTGGGAACAGGCTCTTGAAGGGAATTAGGGGACCCAGTCTCTTCCTCTTTCTCCCTCTTTCCAGCCATGAGCTGAGCACTTTGGCTCCTCCCGTGGTGTCTTGTCGCACAACAGGCCCCCAAACAATGAGACAAATAGAGCAGGAACTGTCTTGCGCTGCGAACCAGAATGTGTCTTTTCTACTTTACAGGAATATCGTCACAGGTTATCTGTTTTGGTAACAGAAAAATGACCGGCACATGGGGAACTATGGTGGACACTTAGGCACCAGTGTGAGGCGCTAACAGGGCCGTGTCAGGGACGACTTCCCTTGTTCAGAACAGAAACGAGTGGCTAATTGGAGGACACGACATCAATGTCCTTTCTCTAGTGTCCCTCCTTCCCTCTCGCGTTTACAAAAGTGAACATCTAACTATAGCTGTACAAACTTATTTCCTGATACACGGTTCTGCCAGCTGGACCGAAAAACACGGCCGGGGCTGGCCTGTGAGATGATTTGAATACACACAGTGTGGAAAAAGAAGTTCATTATTGTGTCAACTCAGCCAAGATTTCCTAACCTCTGATGTTGGATGAGAATGCGTCTGTATTTTAGCCTCAAGTGTCTCTAGTAAATGTTCTATGAAGGAAAATGTCCATCTTGAAGGCAAAGACAGACAGACAGACAGACATTATTACTACATGAAGTTGTCATTGGCTGTGCCACGCGGTATCTGGAATTTTAAAATTCTCCAACCACAACTTATTTACTGAAAGACTGTCTTGGTGGTTGTTAGGTGTAAAGCCACCCGAGATGTCTTAAATTCCCAGATATACACTAGAGTTCCAGACAGAGCTTGTTCCTCCACATTTTCCTGGCAGACAAATGACCACTTTTTCTATCCGAATGGTCATCCGCTGAGTAAAAGGACTTTTACTCCTGAGTCATTTGTACAAAGAGCCTTCAGTGCTACGAAAGCCCCACTCCACAAACTTGAAATTGCACTCAACACCCGAGACTGTTGAATAAGACAGTCTTCAGCAAGGATTGCCCAGGTCAACTATTTTTACATCTGTAAGCCATTATGAAAGATCAAAACAAAGGACCCGGGCGGGTGTGGTGGCGCTCACCTTTAATCCCAGCACTTGGGAGGCAGAGGTAGGAGGATAGCTGTGAGTTCGAGGCTGCACTGAGACTATATAGTGAATTCCAGGTCAGCCGGCTAGAGCGAGACCCTACCTTGAAAAAACAAAAACAAGAAAGAAGAAAGAAGAAAGAAAGAAAGAAAGAAAGAAAGAAAGAAAGAGGGAAGGAGGGAGGGAGGAAGGAAGGAAGGAAGGAAGGAAGGAAGGAAGGAAGGAAGGAAGGAAGGAAGGAAGGAAGGAAGGAGGAAGGAAGGGGAGAAGAAAGGAAAAGAAAAGAAAGGAAAAGAAAAGCAAAGCAAAGAGGAAGGGTGTTAAAGAAACAAGGGAGGAAGAAGGGCTTAGGACGTAGCTCAGTAGTACAGCGCTGGCCTGGCATGAGAGAGATGCCCACTTCTGTTTCCAGTACCATCGACAAAATGGATAAAAAGAGGAAGAAAACGGTACAAGTCCCCCATAGGACATATGCCCATTGTTTTAATCTGCCCTTTTTGCCAAAGTGTGGCTTTACCTGTTAAGATGATAATTATAACCACAGCAAATATGTCGGGGTTCTGGGCCAGCACCCCAGGGGCATTCAGGGCCATGTGCTTCTGTGAGAACTTCCCAATGGGCTTGCCTATCAGTTCGTCAAAGGTGGCACTCCAGGCTCTCGCCACACTTGAAGTACCTGCCACAAAATACATGGTGACAATGAGAGACCCATTAACAGAGTGTCTGTCAGCAGCTTGATGTTTATAGCATCCTTAGGGACAGGCAGCATGCGGTAATCGTGTGGGAAAAGCCAGATAGTATAAGCTGAGCCAGAAAGGGTGGCCCCTGGTGTGTGGAATGAAGCAAAAAGCCCTGTGAAGCGTTAGGGCTTAGAGATAAATACAACATCTTATTCCTCAACCAATATGAGCATGCATATACTGTGTGTTTCAAAGCTATATGTAGATATGTATTTACCCTGATTTACAAGGGTGAATTTTTTAAAATATATTTTTAAAATTTTTCATTTTATTTATTTGAGAGAGAACGAGGAGGAGAAAGAAAGGGGCAGGTAGAGAATGGGCACATCAGGGCCTCCAGCCACTGCAAACAAATTCCAGATGCATGTGCCCCCTTGTTCATCTGGCTTATGTGAGTCCTGGAGAGTTGAACCTGAGTTCTTTGGCTTTGCAGGCAAATGCCTTAACTGCTAAGCCATCTCTCCAGCTCACAAGGGTGAATTCTTGATCATAAGTTGAAACTACAATTTTTGTTCAACTCAGTGTGCGAGTGACAGCAGCATGCGTTCAGGAGAAACTACACTTTTGAGTCTGTATCTTTTCTGGGACTGGCAACCAAATTAACAGAACTATGCACGGATTTTGTCAGAGCCATTATCTGCACAGGGATTCAATTTCATTCATTCCTCACGTGGCAACTACTCAAAAGTGTAATCACATTCCTTCATCCTGAACGGCCACCTGTCATGACTTCTGTCCTTGAAGACCACAGTCTAGTCCTCCCTGCGCCCTCAAATGCAATGAACTCCCAAGCCCTAACCTGAAGGACACCTTAGTGGCCTTTCTTTCCAGAGGGGTTACCTGCACATAAAACAAACAGGGCTGGAGGGATGGCTTAGCGGTTAAGGCATTTGCCTGCAAAGCCAAAGGACCTAGGTTTGATTCCCCAGGACCCACGTTAGCCAGTTGCACAAGGGGGAGCATGCATCTGGAGTTTGTTTGCAGTGGCTGGAGACCCTGGCATGCCCATTCTCAATCTCTCTCCCCACTTCTTTCTCTGTTAAATAAATATTTTTAAAAAATGACAAAAACAGGTTCTTTTTCTTTGCTTGAAAATTGCCCGTTCCCTGGCAGCTAAGGGCATGCAGGTTTCCATGAACACACATATGGTCCTCCACGGGCAAATAACACTCTGGCAGAGACTGGTGCTTGCTGGTCTAGAAGCAGCAAACACTTCATGTTCAATGTTTTGTTTTACACGTAGGTAAATGCTCTGGAAACATAGCAGTGCATTTACAATAGCTTCTTTCCCACTGAGAGACTTCGGTGTGTGACAGCCATTGATGGAAGCTGCAGTGGGAAGAGAAATCACCATGGCTTTTATATTAGCACTCCTGGAGTCAGCTCTGTCGTTTCTCGCAGAAACTGCAGCTGCTCAAAGACAGAGTGGGGTATCCACAGGATGCCTAAGCACTGTCACCCCTCCATAGGTAACACACAGGACCATGCACAGGTTTCCCTGTGGGAGGGGACACAGAACTTAAGTGAGACCCATACGGCTCCACACAGCACACCTCAGAATTTTCTGGCTATATGAAAGAAAATTTGTTTAAATATAAATGGGGTAGCTGGAGAGATGGCTTAGCATTAAGGCACTTGCTTGTGAAGCTTAAGGACCCAGGTTTGAGTTCCCAGTACCCATGTAAGCCAGATGTACAAGGTGGTGGATGCATCTGGAGTTCATGTGCAGTGTCTAGAGGCCTTGGCACACCCATTCTCTCTCTCTCTCTCTTCTTTCTTTGCCTCTTTCTCTCTCTCTCAGATAAATAAGCAAATAAAATGTTTTTGGATAAATATATAAATGGGGGCTAGGGAGATGGCTTAGTACTTAAGGAGCTTGCCTGCAAAGCCTAAGGACCCAGGCTCAATTCCCCAGTACTCACATAAGCCAGATGCATATGGTGGCACATGCATCTGAGTTCTTTTGCAGTGGCTAGAGGCCCTGGCATGCTCAATCTCCCTCTCTCTACATCTGCCTCTCTCTCTCTCTCAAATAAATAAATAAATAAATAAGTAAATATTTTAAAAAATAAATGGAATGTTTAGTGGCCACCTGTATCTCTTTTGTAACATGGCCATTCATATCCTTTCCTTATTCCTACATTCAGATGTTTGTTTCTTTACATTAAATCATTCACTTTCAGCCAGGTGTGGTGGCGCACGCCTTTAATCCCAGCACTCAGGAGGCAGAGGTAGGAGGATCGCCGAGAGTTCAAGGCCACCCTGAGACTACATATTTAATTCCAGGTCAGCCTGGACCAGAGTGAGACCTTACCTTGCAAAACCAAAAATAAAAATAAAACAAACAAACAAAAAAAAACCATTCACTTTCAGCTGTGATCACAAGACAACATGAAAAGAAGTCTGTTATTGTAATCCATCCAACTGAGAAGATTTTCCACATTTTGTTTGTCTTCTTGTTGGGTGATTGTCTGTGATGCTAACACCCAGAGGGGAAAGTGTGGTGAGGAAAGGGGTCTCTAGTGGGATGGAGGATCAGAGGACTAGGTGGGGATTTCGATGGGAGCATTCTGTTTCCAACAGTTTCAAGGGGAAAAATCTTGACCATAAATACACAAAGTCATTAACTATTTATAAAAATATCATACCTAGATATAATCCAAATATTTCACCAGGACATCCAATAGTTTATACATCTATACAATGGTGTGCAGTCATTAGGAAGAGCACTGTGAAGGATGTTTATAATATCTTGCTTTATAAAAGGATGCAGGGGCCGGGAGCATAACTGAGGGGAAGAGCACACGTTCAGCATGAGAGGCCCTGGGTTCCATCAACTCCCGGCATCTCTCCCCACATTTAAATTCACTAATATAGCAATAGTCTTTACATTCCCAGACATGTTCGCAGAATGTCTTATTTCTCCAGCAAAATGCCAGCACTGAGTAAATGTACTCAGTAAATGCTATTCAGCTCTGAGTAAATACTCAGTAAATGCTATTCAGCACTGAGTAAGTGCTCAGTAAATGCTATTCAGCACTGAGTAAGTACTCAGTAAATGCTATTCTTTGTTGAATGATCAGGTTGGGCTTTCTGCTTTATTCCTCTTTTTTTTTTTTATTTCCCAAATGTCCAAATGTTTGCCTATTAGGGACATATTTAATATAGATACAATAAGCTGATCATCTGAAAAAACAATAATGGAAATAAAATTAGAACCGTCCTATTCATTCTGCCTATTAAGAGGAATGGAGTCCTAGTTCTCCAGCAGGTAGGCACGGAGGAGCAGAAGCTGGATCACACAGTGCCACTTCCCCGCCTCCAGGCACTTTAATCCCTCATAAAAGTGACAGGCAACATGTACAACAGTCAAACTGCAGGGGTCCCCCCAGGGGACATGTTAATTCGGTCTTGGAGGTGGGTCACCCACCCACCCTTTGGAAGTGGAGACAAAGGTTCAGAGGGTACAGGCTACAGGCCTGCAGGGACCCTGGGACCTACCAATGATGTAAGAGAGGATCAGGTTCCAGCCAGTGATGAAGGCCCAGAGCTCCCCGACTGTCACGTAGCTGTAGAGGTAGGCTGAGCCCGTCTTGGGGACACGAGCTCCAAACTCGCCATAGCACAGACCGGCCAACACAGAGGCCAGAGCAGCAATTAGGAAAGAAATGACAATGGCAGGGCCAGCGTTCTCGCGGGCCACAGCACCGGCCAGGACGTAGACACCAGCGCCCAGGGTGCTGCCCACCCCAAGGGCCACCAGGTCGAAGGTGTTCAGGCAGCGGGACAGCCGGCTGTCTTCCCGGCTGCAGTCCACGACTTTCCTCCGCAGCATCTGCTGGCCCAGGCCAAGCAGGACTTTGCACCCCATTGTGTCGTGTGAGTCTGTCAGGAGAGAAAAAGAACAAAGGTTTTTTATTACTGCCGTGTACTTGGCCTGTGAGCCTCACCTTGTCATTGGACAGAAAGAAAGTGATGAGCCCTTTACAGAACTACCTCCTGCTGAAACGTTTTCTCTCTGGCACCTCCGCAGCAGTTGTCACAGCCCGTGGCTTCCCCCACCTTTGGGGGCTCTCCAGTGCGATAGAAACACCCAAACTGCCTTACCCCAAGGTCTCAGCTCCCACATTCACTTCAGCTCTTAACTCAACATGGCCATTGATACTGTTCCCACACTCAGCAATGACATAAATGATTAGAACAAGGCAGAGGTCATTTCAAGCACACTGTGTTGTAAGGGGAGGTAAAGCAGCCTGTATCTTTTTTTTAGTTGATTTCTTTCCTTTTTTCTTTCTTTCTTTCTCTTTCTTTCTTTCTTTCTTTCTTTCTTTCTTTCAGACAGAGTGAGGGAAAGGGAGAGAGAAGGAGTGAGAATGGGCACGCCAGGGCCTTCTAGCCACTGCAGACGAACTCCAGACACATTCGCCACCATGTGATCATCTGGCTTACGTGGGACCTGAAGAATCGAACTGGGGTCCTTAGGCTTCACAGGCATGTGCCTTAACTGCTAAGCCATTTCTCCAGCCTGCAACTTGTATCTTAATTATTGAAATGCACAAGATGAGGCTTTCCAGAGCTTTCTAGAACTCCTAGAGTTGTTCCCACTTTGAAACATTGGATTCAGGACAAGTGAGGGTGCTTCACGACCAGCTACTCCAGGAAGCACACGACGCGGCACAAGTTCATTCGCACACTGGTTCATCTCACCCATGGCCACACGAGACATGTCCAGTGAGGACTTCGAGATGCCCAACACATCGAGGACTGTGATCCACACCAGCTTCTGCTTGCTTCCCTGTGCAGTGGGCACTATGGTGACACCACACCAGAGACATTGGCGGCCACCCTCAAGGAAGTGGCGCTCCCCTCCTTGTCTTGAAGGCTGGGCTCTGCAGTGACCTCCTTCCAGGGAACAAGGCCGACTGGTGGGACAGGTAAGTTCAAGGTGCAGGACCCTGATGTATGGCCTCATCCAGATGATCAAGGTCAGTGTCAACAGTGGGAGGCCATACTGGCGGAGTGTTGTGACAAACCCTTACCTCCAGTTTCAGCACAAGAACCACCAGACCAACCACAATAGAGGGACAGGAAGACCCTATGGAGGTGTGCTGACTAAGCGCAATGGGGGGATCCTGGAAACAGGAAACGAAGAAGATCTGGACAGAGCATGGCTGTAGTTAATGACAGCACAACTAGCCACATGTCCCAACTAGTCACAACTAGTACACCACGTCCCCCATGTAAGATAGAGAGGGCAGGGGGTGTGGCTCAGGGATACACGAGGCTCCACCCCTGGCATGGACGATAAATAGAAAACATAGTAGAGGAACTGGGCGTGGGATGGATGGGAATTTTCTGTACTGTCCGCACCATTTGTCTATAAATATCAAAGTATTCGCAATGAGTTTATTGAAACATCTACAACCTAGCATGTGCTGGGATAAGCTATCAACACACAAGATTTTAAAAACTTAAAAAAAAAAAAAAAAAAATCACTTATTTTTCACCTTTATCATCAATTGATATCTGATTGACCTAACTCGGCTACATAAAGTCACTAGTAAATAAGACAGTTCCAAGGGGGGAATCACGGGTCTAGACACCACCAGCCTGTCCTGGCACCCCACCCTTCCGAGGGCCTCACATCACGGCTGGCTCCAGGTCTGTGAGGAACTACGTGTGGGTGTTTCTTCCTGTGTTTTATCTGACAGCCATAGAAAAGAAAGCTCTTGAGACATGTGCAATGTTTAATTAGACTGGGAATCCCCTTGAACACAGCTGAGGATGAGGAACTCTGACAGCCCGGGTCAAACGAGGTCATGTCACCGCACTCTGAAGGTGCAGGTGGCCGACTTCTCATCTGGGGTGCTGATGGCCCAGGCGGGGAGCGGGAAGTGACACCCCACCACAGCAAGGCAGGGGCAAGGTGGAGCAGAGGCTCAAGGAAATGAGGCAAGAGGGAAAAAAATGACAGACCCCAGAGTTTAAAGACCCACGCAAGAGGGCTGAGCGGCTTCCCAGTGTCTTCAGCAAGGGATGCTTCTGGAAGCGCTCAGGCCAGGGGCAGACCCTCCGGGTTTCTGGAAGGCTGGCTGTGTGCCAGGGAAGAAGCGTTGTTCCTATACTGCAAGACAAGGTGGGAGACAGAGGAAAGAGGGAGCAGCAGGAGGTGCTGAGATCTGATGGCGCCCCAATACCAGGCCACCCTGGAAGGTTCTAGCTATCACGCTCCTAGTGAGCCCAGGCTAACGTCCGGAATTAACCATGCGCCTGGTTTGTTCAAGTCAAACTGCAAACCGAAACAATCGATTAATGAAAAGGCACCTGACTGGAAATTCTTGACAGAGACACAACTCTGCCAAACAAGCCTGAGCCCAGAAGGCTGTGCTCTGTACACAGAAAAGCTGTGACAGGAATGGCAGCGGAGCTGAGCGGGAGAGCTGCCCAGCGTTGCATGTTACCCTGCGACCAACCAAGCAGAAAATAAGTGGCAGTAACTTCTCCACTTCACCTTCTGTGGCGAGGGGAGCTGTTCAGGCCCGGCAGGGGCTACGGGAAAAGTAGGCATGACAGTTCCGTGTGACTTGTGCCGTGGTGAGCGTGGCTGGCAAGTGTAACTGCGAGGTGTGTACACCCTGCTCTGCCAGTGTCTTTTCTGGCTGAAGTCGGGATTCCTTCTGCAAAACACTACAAGCCACATGCAAGGCAAAAAGATGCCTCTTGATGGCATCGGCGTGCCCAGGCTTCAAGGAGGAAAGGAATTGACAAGTCCACAAAGCGGAAGTCTCTGCCTCGCACTCCTAGGGTACTCGAGAGAGCGGGTCCGCTTTCTTGGAAAGCAAGCTGCTCTTCTCGGCAGGACCAGAAGCTGCACGACCAACCAAACTGGGACTCTCGGGAAGGGGTGCTCTGAGCTTGGTCATGCCCCAGGAATAGGATTTCCGGGGCTCCCTTCAAGCAGAATGTGAGCACAACATTCTGTTGGGACAAAACGACTCCTGAGCCCTGAGTGGATGCAAAGTGTGCGTGCAACAGATGCACCCAGCTGCCACCGGCACAGACAGGACGCCAGCAAGAGCCAATTCACTTTATGCCAAAGGGAAGGAGACAGGTCATTCATTGTTTATTTGATACTTTTGTTTCTCTTCAAAGCATATCCATCTTGTGCCTTTTTTGTTGTTGTTTTTACAGATTTTATATTTATTTATTTATTTATTTATTTATTTATTTATTTATTTATTTATTTATTAGAGACAGAGAAAGAGAGAGAGGGAGAGTGAGAATGGGTGCACCAGGGCCTCTAGCCACTGTAAATGAACTCCAGATGCATGCGCCACCATGTGCATCTGGCTTACGTGGGACCTGGAAAATCAAACCGGGGTCCTTAGGCTTCACAGGCATGCCCCTTAACCGCTAAGCCATCCCTCCAGCCCTCTTGTGCCTTTTAAAGTATAAATCTGCATGTAGACACTGGTTAGCAGACAAAATGTGAAAGGGGACGCAATTCATTTCTCCCAAATTGGCACACGGGGGCTGCTGGCTTTAACTACAGTCCCGGGTGCCTGAGAAGTTCCCAGTGTGTCAGTGGGAGGGGACACGACACTGATGTCCACCATTTCACACTTTGGTGACCTAAGCATTGCTTGCTACATGAGGAGAGGGCACACTGGTTCCTTGGAAGGCACTGGAACAAAAACACAGTTGCTGTTTAGTGGCTCGGAGCAGATAATGAGGCAAACATAAATGTCTCAAGGAAGGTGTTTGTATCTACTTCCCACTGTCGGAGAAAAGAAGATACCTACTCATAGCAGGGTGTGACACACGCCTTTAATCCCAGCACTTGGGAGGCAGAGGTAGGAGGATCACCATGAGTTCTGAGTTCGAGGCCACCCTGAGACTACAGAGTGAATTACAGCCAAAGCTACAACGAGACCCTACCTCGGTGGAAGGGGGGGACCTACTCACTACTTCAGGCTATAAGAAATATCCTTTGTGTGTCTTTGGAGCTATTGTAAAAACTTGTTTCTAGGAAGCTATCACCTGTAATTTGTACCCCCAGCCTCAATGCTGTGCCACCTCTTCTGTTCACGCCATGACTAACAGCAGGGCTTTGACCAGAGAAACATGGAGCACAAGGCTCACCACAAACAAGTCTGCCCATCACAGTGCCAGCAGTCAGGTGGAGAGGGACTCATCCAGCTGCCAGAGGCACAAACAGGATCAGGAAACTCGGTTTCCTCGCTCCCCGAGAGGAGGGATGGTCATAGTCAACACGGAAAAGACCCGGCTCCTTCTTACACTGAAGCCACTGGACAACAGAGAAAATCTGTCCCTTTTCCACAGAAATTCTAACTCAAAACGGTATCTGATTACTCACCATCACACAAAAACAGAAGTCAAATGATCCAAAGGGTCAGGATTTCAGAAAGACTTTGTTGGGCTCAGTTTTTTTTTTAACTTTTATTTTTATTGCTTTGGATTTTTTTTTCCCCCAGTACGGTCTCACTCTAGCTGAGGCTAGACCTGGAACTCACTCTGTAGCTCCAGGCTGGTCTCAGTTCACAGTGGTACACGCATCTGGATTTGCAGCAGCTGGAGTCCCTGATATGCCCATTCCTCTCTCTCTCTCTCTCAGCCTCTTTCCCTCTCTCAAATAAATAAATAAAAATGAAAATATTTTTAAAAATTTGGGGGCTGGAGAGATGGCTTAGTGGTTAAGGTGCCTGCCTGCTAAGCCTAAGAACGTCAGTTCTAATCTCCAGGTCCCACGTTTAGCCAGATGCAAAGTGACGCAAGGACACAATGCTGCACTTGCCCACAAGGGGGCGCACACATCTGGATTCTGTTCGCAGCAGCTTAAAGGCTGCTGGCGCACCCATTCTCTATCTGTCTTCCTCTCCCTCTTTCTCTGTGTGTCTCTCTCCAAAAATAAAAAAATAATAATAATTTTTTCGCTATACATATAATGGATGGAAGATACTAAATGATAAGTGAAGGGCAGTGTCCTTGGGAAAATCACAAGGAGTATGTTCACAAATACTGAATAAAATGTCATTTTAAATCATTCTAGATGTCACTAAGTGGAAGAGATGGGGTGGGGTTGGTGAGAGAATCCCTGCTGTGCAACAGTAAGAAAAAGTATGACCATACACAATGCCAGGCGCTAGCACATGGGCAAGGGGGCCAGGAGAATGGTTCCAGATAAAGGCTCAAGTATGCCTCAAAGGCCACAGGTTTTACCTGAACAAAATTGGTGGCTTCTACTCCAGAACAGAGGCATAGAGAGGAAGTGCATCTGGTCACTGCTCTGCCTCCTGCTGGAAACCCTGGCTCTCAGTTGAAGCGAGACACATCACATCTGTCAACGATTACAGCTCTCCACTCTGATGATCCTATGGCAATCCCCAAATCACACGGGGAGGGAGGGGGCCATACCGGAGGGGGGCCTGGTCAGAACAATTTCCAGGAATGGCAAGGGATCAGCTAGCTAAGGTTTTTGTTGCCACAACAAAAACTTGAGAGAAACCACTTAAGGGAGAAAAGACTTATTTTTGACTCAGTTTCAGAGATTCTAGTTCATGGTCTAAAGAGGGGCAGATATCAGTGTATGGAGCAAAGCAGCTTGACTCATATCCAGACAAGAGACAGAGAAAGACCAAGGACACGATATGCCCACCACTCCCCACCCCGGGCTGGAAAGATGACTCAGCAGTTAAGATACCTGCCTGCAAAGCCTAAACAACCAGGTCCATTCCCCAGTAGCTACATAAAGCCAGATGCAGGAGGTGGCACATGTGTCTGGCATTCATTTTCAGTGGCAGGAGGCCCTGGCGCTGCCATTGTCTCCCTCTCTTCCTCACTCTCAAATACATAAATAAATAAATTTTTAATAAAAGATATGTCCCCCCAGAACATACCCCCCAGTCACCTGCTTCTTCCATCTAGCCCCCTTCCTGCCTCCCAATCATGCCATCAAATTATGAGTCCATCAGTGTGATGATCACTGATTAAATGGAGGCCTCATGACGGCCAGGTACACCAGCTGGGTATCAAGGCTTCAACCCATGAACCTTTGGGGATACTTCATGTCCACAACATCTCAAAGGGCCCAACTTGGGGGTGCAGAGGCCTCAAGCACAGGCTCACCCCTCAGCCAGATAAAGAGTAACTAACACCTGGGGGAACTCTGCATGGTTTCAAGATGACTGAGCAGTGTGGGGGCAGCGATGGGGGAGGGGTGTCACACACATGCGCAAACAAATCACCTCCAGAACAAAGGCTGACCTTGCTGGACCAGTGAAAGCACTGGGCTTTGAAGTGCAAATCCATGGCTGTCCACAGGCCAAGTCAGCATGGCAGGGAGTTCATATGGGGCGTGTCATGTCGTGAGTGTGAGACATCCACATGTTTATTCATCAAGATTAGCTTTTGGATCACGGGTGTTTTCCTTCTGTCTTCTTTGATATGTGCCAGGGCCTCACTATGTAGCCCAGGCCAGCCTGGAACTCAAGACCCTTCTGCCTAAACCCTCTTGCATGCTGGGACGACAGGCATGTACCACCAGGACCAGCTTGTAAAGATGTGTTATTTTTAAATCAGAAAATAACAACAATAACAGTTGGTATCTTGAGCACCAGCTAAGGGAGGGATCCTTCAGTATTTCCTTTGGTCTCCAAGCCCTCTCATCCTGCAGACATACTGTGTTCTAAAGGAGCCAGGGCTTGCGTGCATGCAGCTCAGTGCTTCTCCACCCGGCTGCACAGTATGTCATCTGTGGAGATCTCTAACAACCACCACATGGGCCCCACCACACATCACCCAGGTGACTCACACCAGCTCTGAGACCAAGCCCCCCTGACTCCAGAATCAGTGCTGCCCAGCCATCATGAGGGTAGAAGTGGGCAAGGTAATGACCATGTAGCTTAGCTCAATTTAAATTGAGGAAACTAACAAGATACTTCAGTCTTAAGGACTCACCAGCATTACCATCAGTAATTCAGGCAGATCTCACTATCAAAACAGAATTTAAAATTAGCTCAAGCTTTGATGGTTTGATTGGCCTAAGCCTTAATTTCTGTTTCTCTAAATGAAGATAACGTCTAAGCCAGGCACCACAGTCTTACCTGCAGGGTCTCTTCACGACTCTTAGAAACGATGTCACAGACAGCTACACTGAGCTCATTCTCCACCCCTCGGCCCTCTGAGGGGCTTTTGCTCTTCTTCTATAGGTACTAGCTTGAGTCCTGGCCCCTCCTTCAAGCCAACTAGAAGGCCGAAATTTACTGTCTTGAGCTAGCCGCAGTGCTGGGGGTCTCAGCCTGTCCATCTGTAAATGTGCCCCGTAGGGACTTGTGAAAACATGATGGGATAATGCATCTGGGGACACACTGAAAAGCTGAACTTGCTGTCCTTTAAATGCCACATCAGTATTGTCACCACATCAGTATCTATTCATTTCATATATTATTATTATTATTATTTTAGGGACAATTATTATTATTTTAGGGACAATGAGAGAGAGAGAGGGGGAGACTGAGAAAGAATTGGCATGCCAGGGCTTCAGCCACTGAAATCGAACTCCAGATGCTTGCGCCACCTAGTGGGCTTGTGCAAACTTGCACTTGCCTCACCTTTGTGTGTCTGGCTTATGTGGGATCTGGAGAGTCAAATATGGGTCCTTAGGCTTCGCAGGCAAGCGCCTTAACCTCTAAGTCATCTCTCCAGCCCCATAATATATTTTTAAAATAATTTTATTTATTTATTTGCAAGCAGAGAGAGAGAGAAGAGAGGCAGACAGAGAAAGAATGGGCATGCCAGAGCCTCTAGCCACTGCAAATGAACTCCAGATGCATGTGCCCATTGTGCATCTGGCTCACATGGGTCCTGGAGAATTGAACCGGGATCCTTTGGCTTCGCAGGCAAACACCTTAACTGCTAAGCCGTTTCTCCAGCACCCATAATATATTTTTAAAATCTCAATTACAGTCTGTGAGTCAGCTGCTTCTGCCTCAGAAGCAGAAGAAAGACCATTCCATTCGGCTCAGGCTTCCCATCTCCGGGGCTTCTTCATCCAGGCTTCTTCACAGTCACGCTCCACCATCTATTTCATGGGACACAAGCATTTCCAAAGCTACACACACCCCAAAAGCAGAAGATGATGTGGAAAACAAGAGGCTGTCAGAAGAACACTCAAGTGCAACTTCATGCGTGCATGCGTCCCTGTCAACAGGAAGTGAGGAAAGTTCTCTCCACCGCTAGAGGCCTCGATGTGCAGAAATACATGAGGACAGTGGCCCGGAACCCCTGAGGAACACAGAGTTCCCAATGTTCCTTTCAGACACACCTCCACGCTGCATCACAAGGTGAGGGGAGCCTCCTGAGAACAAGGTCGATGAACCAGAACTGAGATGGGGCCCAGGAAGCGGGACTGTCCCTACAAAAGGTTTCCACATCAACTGTTAACACTGCACACTGCTAGACAATCAACTGTCTTATCTATAGTGGCGGGGGGGGGGAGAGGGGAATGTCCTCAATAAAGTTCCCCTAAGATTAGAACACTGACACTTTCATTCTCTGGGCCTCAAAGGTATCCTGAAAGGTCAAGTGCAAATTTTTTAGCTCCTTCTAGAGACATCTTTTTTAAAAGAGCACAGAAGAACCAGCACCTGGAATAGGAACAAGCCGGATGATTCCACGGAAAACTGATTTAATTTTCAAAATCAACTGATCAGTAAGTTCTTCCCCACTCACTCATTTCCTCTGTCAACATCCTTCAACAAACCCAAGCCTTTCACCAATGTGCACTGTAACCTGGAAAACCTTAGCTCCCAGACTCCTGGGAATTTAAACTCTTTCCTACATCTTCTATCAGAAACTCTTTTATGACAAAAACCTGAGGTTCCTAAAAAAAAAAAAATCAGTAGTTGAAAAGTAGACGGATGACTGAAGAGATGGTTTAGTGGTTAAGGCACTTGCCTATGAAGCCTAAGGACCCATGTTCAACTCCCTAGATCCCACATAAGCCAGACACTCAAGGTGATGCATGCACAAGGTTGCACACACGCACAAGGTGGTGCCTGTGTCTGAAGTTCAGTTGCAGTGGCTGGAGGCCCTGGTGCACCAATTATCTCTCTGTGTGTGTGTTTCTCTCTCACTCTCATATAAAAAAAGGCCAGTCTGTTGGGCTTGCCTCAAAAAAAAAAAAAAAAAAAAAAAAAAAAGTAGACAAAGAAAAGCCAAGAGGAATCAGGAGCAGTCTCAGGAACTGGGGGGACAGACTCTTGGTAAGCTGCGGCCTACTGGGACACCAGCACCAGGCAGCTCTACACACTGCTTCCTCTACTGATGGCATCAAGGAAGCAGCTCATGCCAGTTCTCTTGTGAGGAGTGGGCAGAGTTTAGATGGTGTAGCAGACAGCTTCAGGTCGCTGAGATGAACCTCCAGACCAGGGACAGTTATGGAGGAAGGGATTTATTGAAGCCTGCAGATCCATGGGAAGTTCTGTAATGGCAGAAGAAGCTGGCCTGCTTTCACAGGTCCAAGCAGAGAGAGAAAAGCCACAACCCACAAGCCGAAAGCCACACAGCACACTTCAGGACCTCCAGGTGGAACTAGGCACTTTGCATATCTTTAGATTAGAATTTCAAATCTACCACCACACCTTAGGGCTGGACCACCCAGTGACACCTCCTCCAGCCAGGTGGCTGGAAATCCAGGAAGTTTTAGTTAACTCCTGAGTCTATTGGGAGCTATTATTCAGACGACCACAGGTGGCAACTCTACTGCTCAAAGCACAGAAATCAGAAGTGGGACAGGAGCTGACCCTAGGCCACGTAATTCCAGAAGCCCTGCTCCTGTTCTATGCCAGATGCCAAACTGATTTTTTTTTTTTTTGGTGGAGTTTTGGAGATCAGACCCATAGTCTCAAGAATGCAAACTAGCCATGAACTCTACCACCAAGCTACCTCCCCAAACACCTTAACTGTCTTGTAAGAGAAAGGGCCTTGCTTTGCAACCCAAGCTAGCCTTGATCTCTCTCTCTCTATGCTCCTGCCTCAGGCTCCCAAATAGCTATGGCAGTTGTTTGCCAACACATCTGGCTTTGATCCAGCTTCAGCCCAGCTTCCTCATGCTGCATGACAATTCTTACTTTGTCATTCCATCTTAAATCCTACAAGTGCAAGACTGATACAAGCTATATGACTTCAAGCACTTCTCAAATGCCAAGATTCCCTGTAAAATTTAAGTATGGGGAGTGGCTAGAGAGATGGCTCAGCAGTTAAGGCGCTTGCCTGCGAAGACTAAGGACCCATGTTTGACTCTCCAGGTCCCACATAAGTCAGACGCACAAAGGCGAGGCAAACACAAGGCTGCACATGCCCACTAGGTGGAACAAGCATCTGGAGTTCAACTGCAGTGGCTGAGGCCCTGACACACCAATTCTCTCTCTAAATAAATAAATAAAGTGGGGAAAAAATAAGTATGATCATTAAGGCAGAGCAATAATTAACTGTCTTTCAACCATTCTCTCTAACCAATACCAACTGGATTTGAAGAGTTAGGGCTTTTTTTCAGGTAGAAGTAGGTAATTTCAGCTATAATATCTACCCAAGGCTATGGCAGAAAATTCTAGAAAGCATACAGAGAGCAGAGGCCTAAAAAAAAGTATGTAGGAGGAATATCCAGATAAGACAAATATATTCCTGTAAAAGTGAGGGAAAGTGTCAAACAGAATAGTAAATGTGTACAAAGGAGCATTGACATAGTAGTCACGGGAGAAGAAAGATTATGAGCATTTAAAAATTTTTTGAATTTTGACTTTTTTCTATAATGACAGTGCATTGCTTCTCAATTAAAGAAAGGAAGTCTCTTTAATAAAATCAGTGAACAAGAGAAAAAAGAAAAAGCATGGTGTTCCAAAGGCAAGTTCAACCCATCTCAAATGTATCTGGGAGATGCTGGCAATTAGGATCTCATTACACTTTTTTTCTATATTTGTGCTTGTCTGGAGATTTCCAAAATTAAACTCAAAAAGAAAAAAAAGAAAAAAAAAAAAAAAAGAAACTTCACATAGGCCTGACCCAGAAAGCCCTGAACTCTTTACACTAGGGACCCAGCCCACATCCCAGCGCCAGAGCCGCCATGTCAGACGCTCCCAGCCACCACCATTATATAGATCTCTGCACTCCAATGCAGCAGTTTTGGTTAAACTCTCTTACATAGGATAAGGATGAACCACAGAAAAATTGTTAACATTCAACCATTTCTTAAATCAGATTTAGAAAAACAGCCAAGGGGCTGGAGAGATGGCTTAGCCAAGAAAGTTCTCAGTGGTTCCAATCTCCAGGTCCCAGACCAGATGCAAAATGACACAAGGGTGCAATGCCACTGTCTGTTTTCAGACAGAACACTGCTCGACTTCCTTCCCCCAATCTCTCTTCTGTCTTTCGCTAGTCTGTCTCCAAAAATTAAGATAAAATAAAAAGTTTAAAAAAAAAAAAAAAAAAAGAAAACAGCCAAGAAAGACTCAAGAATCTACACACAATCAACAGACCGAGGCTTCCCTGGCCAACTGTGTTTTCAGACAGAAAAGACACACTCCTTCACGCTAGTCTGTACCGGAAAAGCTACTAACGTGAGTTCCAAAGAAGAGACCTGAGAAAAGAGGAAAGGTTCACAGTGTATTCAAAAGCTGGTGGCTGCTGAAAGGAAAAAAAGGGGGAGGGGAGGGGAAGGGGGAGGAGAAAGGGTGGGAAGAACTGCTAACCACACATTTTTTGTGTGTGTGCCATCATGGTGAAGAACACAGGGAAATTTTGTTAAGGGCACAGTGAATTCTGTGGTTCCCCCCTCTTACCTCCCAGCAGGTACAACCTGACTGGGAAGGAAAACCACATACCTGTGATGCTGCAGGAGGTACATGGCACTGCTCAGGGGGGTCAGGGAGAAGCAGGGGGGCTTAGGGGAACCAGCAAGACTGGCTTAAGGAACTCACACGTCTACAGAGCCTCTACTTAGGTATGATTTTTTTTATTATTATTAATTTAGTTGAGAGGGACAGAAAAGGAAAGAGAGAGTGCAAGCATGCCAGAGCCTCTTGCCACTGAAAATGAACTCCAGACGCATGCACCACTTTGTGCTTTTGGCTGTACGTGGGTACTGGGGAATCGAACCTGGGCTGATAGGCTTTACAAGCAAGAGCTTTCAACTGCTGAGCCATCGATCTCCCCAGCCCTAGATGCGAATTGCTTGTTTTGTTTTTCAAGATAGGGTCTTGTAGGTTGACCTGGAATTCACTATGTGGCCTCAGGCTGGCCTCTAACTCACAGCAATCCTCCTACTTCTGCCTCCTGAGTGCTGGAATTAAAGGTGTAAACCACCATGCTTGGCTAGCTGTGAAATTTTATTTATGGATTGATTTTTACTTATTTAAGAGAGGGAAAGAGGCAAAAAGAGAGAGAAATGGGTATGCCAGGGCCTCCAGCTGCTGCAAACAAACTCCAGATGCATGCATTACCTTGTGCTTCCGGTTTACATGGGTCCCGGAAAATCAAACCTGGGTTGGTTGGCTTTGCAGGCAAGCGCCTTAACCACTAAGCCATCCCTCCAGCCCTTGATGTGAAATTTTTAAGCAAAGGAAGTTATCAACAAACTATCTTGTGGAGCATTAATCTGGTTCTGTTGGGAAAGCAACTGGAGGGAAAAACTGGACCCAAAGACTTCCCGTAGCTCAGGCTCGGCCTACTCTGTCTCAGGTGCAGATCACTATGTTTGCCTTTGAATGAAATATTTTAATCTCATTAAGAGAGCACCTTTGCCCAAACAAATGTCATAACCTTTTCATATTTACCTGCCATTTGTTCCTGACCCTGTATTTTCTCACAGAGCCCTGAAGTACATATAATACACGCCCTTGGTTACCATGGGAACTATCTGCACAGACTAGGTCACGCACAAATAATCCCTAAGCAGGAAATGCCACATTTTATGGCAGGTTGGTAGGTCTTCCTGCCCTACTCACAGCCACACTTCACCACTAGCCAAAATCCTAACTCACCACAGAAGGAAAGCATTTATAATCTGAAATAATTGGGTCTGCCCTTGCCATATTTTCCTAGCTATGGGGTTTCCTCCTGTGAACGTGTGCAGAGAGGTCTTCCTGGGAGGGGGCGATGGAAGAGACACAAATAGGATTTGATTTGCCTGCGATGTCTTCAAGGCGCAAGAAGTAAAAGGCTCATTAAGGTGATGGCCCTGAAGGTCTTCGAAGATGCAGAACATGTGAAGACCAGGGCAGAGGGCAAGTGAGGGTCGAGATGAAGAGAAGCACCCAGAACACTGGGGACTGGACTGCCTCTACTTGAGAGAGCAGGGGGACGTGCTCTTCCAACATGTCACAAGGATCACATTTAGCATAGGTCACTGTCACCGTTACTGGCTGGCTTTAGTAGGAGGCTTTGTTGCAATATAGTAGCCATACATCACTCTAGAACACTTCCTGAACTTGACCCAGAGCCTCTCAAAACACCAGAGTTCACACTGAGCAGAGCTAAGTGAAACACCACCGGTCCTTTCCTGGTGAATGCTTTCTGATGCCACCCAGGCCACTTGGACTGCTTTTTTTTTTTTTTAATAATTTTTTTTTATATTTTTTAATACCTTACTTTTATTTATTTCAGAGAGAGAGAGAGAGAGAGAGAGAGAGAGACAGAGAATAGGCACGCCCAGGCCTCAAACAAATTCCAGAAATATGTGCCCCTCTGTGCATATGGTTTACGTGGGTCCTGGGGAATCGAACCTGGATCTTTTGGCTTTGCAGGCAAGCGTCTTAACTGCTAAACCATCTCTCCAGCCCTCGACTGCTTTGTAAGGCTTTTCTTTCCCATGTTTGGTGCTAGGGATGGAACCCAGGGCCTTACATGTACTATGAATGGGAAGCCAGGGCCTCACACATGCTAGGTCCATGTGCAGTGCTGAGCTACACTTCCAACCCTGTCAGGAGCTCCTCGGAGCTGAAAACAGATGTTTCTTCCACCCTAATCCTCCCCGGAACTCAGCCCACTCTGGCCCCCTCCTTCTGTCTTAATCCTTGCCACAAGGAGGTCTGCACAGAACTGTTCATGTGTGGCACGGGTCACTGGCTGTCCCCCCACAGGCCATCTGATTAAAGACTCAGTGTGGACTGTGATTCCTAAGTATGTGTGCAATCTTAATACAGTCACACACAATTCAGAGGCACATGGCCATAAATGACTGGAAGAATGTGAGAGAAGTGAGGTTCACTGTACACATGCACTTCCCACCACCCTAGGCTGAAAAGAACTTTATCTCCATATTTTGTGGTCACCAAATAGTGACAATAAGTACAAAAAAAAAATCTCCATTTAACCCCAGTTAACTTTTTTTTGCTTAATGGAAAATAAGTAGAACAAGATATTTTTAGTGGAACGCTCACATTTATGTTGAACCCAAATATAAGAATCAGATTTAAAAAAAAAAAAAAGGCTACTTTTATTTTAAAAGGGAGGCAGAGGGCTGGGGATATAGCTCAATTTGTGTAGTTTCTGCCTTGCATCCATCCCCAGCACTATATTCACCAGGCAAGGTAGTGCATGCCTATAATCCCAGCACTTGAAAGATGAAGGCAGGAGGATCCGTTCAAGGTCGTCCGTGACTACACAGCAAATTCGAGGCCATCCTGGACTATAAAAAACTCTCTCTCAAAAAAAAAAATAATAATAATAATAAGTCAAGCCAGACAAGGTGGCACACGCCTTTAATTCCTGCATTTGGGAGGCTTGAGTAGGAGGCTCACTGTGAGTTTGAGGCCAGCCTGGGCTAGAGTGAGACCCTATCTTGAAAAACCAAAACAGAAAAAGGAAAAGAAAACTAAAACCAAAAAACAAACAAGAAATAAAAAAGAGAGAGAAAGAGGCAGAAGAGAGACTCTCTCTGGCCAGGCTTGGCCTCCCTCTGCCCCATAGCCTACTCAGAACTCTCAGACTTCAAGGACAGGCCCAGCAGATCAGCATCACTCTGAACCCCAACACAAGTCTCCACAGCATTCTCTAATGAAGGGGTGAGAAGAGTAACGGAAATCAGAGCATGGCAACACAGTTCTGCTGCAGGAAGGAAACTGGAACCAGGACTTGACCTTGAGAAATGCAAAGGCTCCAGGAGTCAAAGGCACACACACTCAGCATGCCACATCCTGCCAGGAACTTACAGAGGAACCAAAGCTCAGAACAGATGGCAGCACTGCCCAGGGAGGACTTCAGGCTGACCCTGTCCCCATGACCACTGTGTCCTAGTGACCAGGGCTCAGGGTGGAAGACCTTGCCAGCCACAGGACATGGTAAGTCTGTCAGGAGGACATGCAGAAATGTGAGAAACACTGAAGTGAAAGGCAACCTTATTTTCTGTGGGGTCAGAGGGGACTCACATGGGTCTGAAAAGGAACAATCGCTAGGAATTTAAAACAGTGTGTGGTTCAGAGGTAAGAGCACTTGCCTAGTGCATGCAAGGCCCGAGGTTCCATGTCTAGCATCACAAAAGAGCAGAAACAAGTTGGCACTGAAGTTGTCAGTTCAGTGGGGTTGAAATAACATATTCTTTTATTTATGGGGGTGAAAGATTTTATTTATTTTTTATTTATTTATTTGAGAGAGAGAGATACAGAAATAGGCAGGTAAGAGAGAGAGAGAATGGGTGCGCCAGGGCCTCCAGCCACCGCAAATGAACTCCAGATGCATGCGCCCCCTTGTGCATCTGTCTTACGTGGGTCCTGGAGAGTCGAACCTGGGTCCTTTGGCTTTGCAGGCAAGCGCCTTCCTTAACCACTAAGCCGTCTCTCCAGCCCCCTGAAATAACATATTCTAACATGTTGTAGTTAGCTTCTCTTTGATGAGACGAGTGGCTGACCAGAAGCAGCTGATGAGAGGAAAGATTTTATTTTGCCTTATAGTCTCCAAGAGAAGCTTCGTGATGGCAAGGGAAAGCGTGGCACGAGCAGAAGCTGGGCATCACCTCTTTGCCAAAGCAGGTGTAAAACAGCAGCAGGAGAGTGAGTGAGACTAACACTAGCAATAGGGGCTAATAAACATCAAAGTCCACTCCCAGGGACACCCCACCTCATGCAAGACTCCCCTTCCCAAGGTGCCACCAGCTGGGGACCAAGCTTTCCAAACACATGAGTTCAAGGGGGACATAGGATTCAAACCACCATGTAATACAAAAGCAAAGTTCAGGGCTGGAGAGATGGCTTAGCAGTTAAGGCGCTTGCCTGTAAAGCCAAAGGACCTCGGTTCAATTCCCCAGGACCCATGTAAGCCAGATGCACATGGCGGCGCATGCATCTGGAGTTTATTTCCAGTGGCTGGAGGCCCTGGTGCACCCATCCGCTCTCCCTCCCTCTCTCTCTCTGTCTCTTTCCCTCCCTCAAATAAATAAGTAAAAATAAAAATTAAAATTAAAATTTAAAAAAAGCAAAATTCACCTGCTGCGTGCTGAGGGACCGTCCCTGGAAGAGGATGTGCAGACCAGACGGCTTCTCACGGAGGGCAGCTGGGGCCTGGGAGCCAAGATGTCTCAGGAGACCGCTGGGGATTCAGACCCCTTGAAAGCAAAGGAGGAATGTCAGGACAGTTAGCTCTCTCTGAGTCCAGAGCCTTGCTCAGCCCTGGAACAGGCAAGGTACCCCAACTAAAGAGAGTGTGCATGGGGGTCCCACAGGATGGCATCAGGCAGGAAAGATGAGAGGCCAGACCAGGTGAGCTTCCACCCAGGGTCCAGTCTTCACCTCCACAAAGAAAAGGATGGCATAAGGGTGTCCAATCACACAAACTGAGGCCCCCTCTGGGGGTTCTCCATCTCGTGTCACCGATACTAAGGAATGAGGACAACAGGGACAGAAGGCCTTGGCTGGTTTCTTTAGTTACACTGCACTTGACTTCACGCCACTGGCCAGTGGTGACGTCATTCTCTCTCGTGTCCTACCTGACACAAGGGCAAAGGGGACACCTTCCGGTAACACCAGCAGTGTGAGGGCGAAAGCAGGATCTGGTGTCTCGAGCAAGGCTGCAGTACCAGGAACCAAAGCTGGCAGCCTGATGTGTGTGACTGCAGCCTGAAGGTGTGCTGAGAAAACCCTCCCAGATATTGGGCTCACAAAGTCCTTTTTTTTTTTTTTTTTTTTTTTTTTTTTGTCCACTTTAAACCTAACCACACATACTTGCACAGAGGTGTGCACTCGTTTTGGTTTTTGAGGTAGGGTCTGGCTCTAGTCCAGGCTGACCTATGTAGTCTCAGGCTGGTCTCAAACTCACAGCGATCCTCCTACCTCTGCCTCCCGAGTGCTGGGATTAAAGGCGTGTGCCACCATGCCCAGCGAGTTTAGGAATTTTTATTTTTTTATTATTTTTTTTTTTTTTTTTTTTTCAAGGTAGGGTCTTGCTCTAGCCCAGGCTGACCTGGAATTCACTATGTAGTCTCAGGGTGGCCTTGAACTCATGGCGATCCTCCTACCTCTGCCTCCCGAGTGCTGGGATTAAAGGCGTGCGCCACCACGCCTGGCACAACTTTAACAAAGCTGCCTGAGTGTGGTCTGCATCCAGGGTGAGCCCAGAGGGGTCACGTGATTGATCGTTCTAGGGAGCAGCTAGAGTTCAGTAACTTCCACTGCCGACAGCCAAGTTCTCAGCAACGGGAAACCTGTCCTGTCCCCTCCAGTACCTTCTGGATGGCCACTCCTTATTGCTCTTGGACAGAACAAGACTAGAAATTAAATAGAAAATCAAAGTAACTTTGTAAAGGAGGGATGACTTACTGGGAAGACGAGATGTAGCCCTCCCTTGGCTTGTATCTGATGTGTGACACAAAGCCTTGTCACACTCATCTTCCTTTTGTCTAAGTTCTGAACCAGCTTAATCCTTTCTCCATGGGGTTGGGGGAGTTTCCAGGACACACATTCAAGTAATAACCCCTGGCTTTGCTATCACGAGCATTCACTTGCAAAAGTAGTGCTAGCCTGAAGGGGAATTCCAAAGGGTAATGCAGAACAAATCCTCCAGAGAACTTCTCAAGTACAAGAATCTTCAACCCATCATCCCATAACAACTCTTGAGACCATTTCTCCTTTTGAAAGTAACAAAGGCTTTCTCAAAATCTTTATTTATTTATTTATTTATTTATTTATTTATTTATTTATTTATTTATTTTAAAGGGGGAGGTGGAGATATATATATGGAGAGAGAGAATGCATGCACAAGGGACTCCAGATGCTGCAAATGAACTCCAGATGCATGCGCCACCTTGCGCATCTGACTTACGTGGGTCCTGGGGAATCAAACCTGGGACCTTTGGCTTTGAGGCAAGTGCCGTAACCGCTAAGCCATCTGTCCAGCCCAGGAAAGGCTTTTTTTTTTTTTTTTTTGTAAGGTGTTTAGTTGTTCCCTCATTTTCCTAAGACTGGACTTGAACACAACCATCTCCTCTACCAATCTCTGCATCCCAGTTTGCGTGTCAGCAGTGGTGGTGGGTCACAGGCTCTCCTCCAGACCTCTGGTAATATTTCATTCCTTCCCAGCTTTTATTTTGAAAATGCCCAAGCAGCCGACAGGAAAGCTGAATGAAGATCTCCATCTATATTTATCTTATCAATACTTAACACTTTGCCATAATAGCCTTCTTTCCGAATGAGCCAGGTATGTATGATCACTGCCATATGGTCTAAACATTCCAGTAACTCCTCAGAATGGCAATGGTGATGCCATGGTCACACCGAGAGAAACTGAGCACTAACTCAACAGTATCTTGAAGCAGCCAATGATCAAATCTCCCCAACTGTGGCTGGAGAAGTGGCTTAGCGGTTAAGGTGTTTGCCTGCAAAGCCAAAGGATCCTGGTTCAATTCTCCAGGACCCATGTAAACCAGATGCACAAGGTGGAGCATGCATCTGGAGTTCATTTGCAGTGGCTGGAGGCCCTGGCACAACCATTCTCTCTCTCTCAAATAAATAAATAAATAAATGAATAAATAAATAAAATATATTTTAAAATATTTTTAAAAACTACCCCCAACTGTCAGTGCACCGCTATGACAAGGTTAGTGAAGTCAGCTCAGAGCCCAGCACCAAGGTGGGGTGTCACGTGTCAGCCTCTGTCTTGGGAGAAGACCACAAAGTAACAGCTGGAGGCCCAGGCACTGCTTCTGCACTGAGCTGATGCTGAGTTTACCAAACACAGAAAAGGAGGAAAGGAATGTTCCAGAAACTAGGTAGGAATGACCTCGAAGATGAGGAGGCTTGAGTGACAGACACAATAAGCCCCCCACTCGTATATGTGACCTGTGGAAATGGCAGGTCACTCACACTGGAACGCTCAGGCTGCAAAAGGAAAGAAAGGGTTCACGAGCTAGCCCGAAGAGGGAGATTGCCTTGGCGGGCCATGTCATCACAGTGGTCCTCAAGGACATGACTCTTCATTCACAAAGATGTACTGAGTGCCAGCTAAAGAGGGTGGTGGGGATGGGGAATACAAGAAGCCAGACTTACTATATAGTCCTCCTTTTCCATGTCCATACCTGGAAGGCCATGCGGTCAGCACTGAATGCAGAAGCACACACAAGAATCTGTGCCATCAATTAAGATCTGTAAATAATATAAACCAATGCCAGTCTTCCTCGTTGGACTTACTTCCTTTGGAAAATTGTTATCTAGGGGGGCTGGAGAGGTGCCTCAGAAGTTGAAGGCACTTTCCTGCAAAGCCTGATAGCTCAGGTTCAATTCCCCAGTACCCACATAAAGCCAGATGCGCAAAGTAATGCTTGTGTCTGGAGTATGTTTGCAGTGAATGGCAAGAGGCCCTGACATATGCTCATTCTCTCTCTCTCTCTCTCTCCTTGTAAATAAATAATAAACAATAAATAAAATATTTATAAAAAGGAAAATTGATATTTTTATTAAAATGTTACTTATATTAACTTAAATTGGGTATATTACTGTTATTTTAGGGAACCAGTGCAGTTGCTCCTAATTTTAATTCCTGGGAGGTAAGCATTACTAGACACGACCCACAAAAGCAAAATCCCTATGCAACCATCAGCAGGGTTTTAGAAAATGTGAGGGGTTTTCACATCAAACAGTTTGAGAACCAGTACTTAAAGGGTTGCCAAAAAAAAATGATCACCACTAAACTTAATGCAAGCTGGACATCTGGACGCAGCTCCCCTGCCTTGTTAGACATGAACTAAGCAGTCTGCTAGACGGAGTCTTGCCCCAGCCACACTTTCCTGTCCCAGTACAAAAAGTAGTTAAGACTAAACTTCAGTCAGAGAAAAGACACCCAGATTAGTGGCACTGGAATGCATAGTGCATAAATTTATTAAGTCTGCTTTTCCTTAATCCAAGAATGTTCTGAATCATTCTAATTTTCCAGATTAAAAAAATCCCTTTGTTAAATGCAAAATAATGAAAATGCCATATAGCTAATACCCAAAGAATTCAATTTCATTTATGTCTCGAATATAGCAAGCGGCATTCCCACACCACCTTTCCCAGGCTTCCAGGAGCAAAGAGGCCTGTGAAAGTGACCATCAGTGCCACTGTATTTGATCAATAACAGCTGGCATAACCAGAGAAAATATAAGCATAGAAAGCACTGGAAACATTAGCAAATGTGTTCCACTGATCACCTTGTAAATCTTTCCACCAAGTAGAGACAGAACTCCAAGAGGCCATCTTCTGATTTATTCACCATGATGCCTGACTCCCCGGCAGCTTCCGGAGCTGCTCTGCCTGTGAGTGAAGTTTCACACCGTTCCTTTTGTTGTTGTTGTTTTAATGTAGCACCTTTGTTCTTACAAATACTTCTTGTGTTTTTTATTTTGCAAGAAGAGAGAGAAAGAACGAAAGAAAGAGAGAAAATGAATGGGCATGCCAGGGCCTCTAAGAGCCACTGCAAACAGACTGGAGATACATGCACCACTTTGTGCATCCGGCTTTACAGGGGTACTGGGAAATCAAGCCCAGGTCGTTAGGCATTGCAGGCAAGTGCCTTAATGGCTGAGTCATCGCTCCAGCCCTTTACACTGTTCTTCATTCCACAGAAATGCCCAATGTGGATTAAGAAGCAGAGACCACGTGGTGGGCTCACCAGACCAAAATCCCTGTGCTGTGGAGCTGATGTTGCACCACTGGGATACCACCTCAAAACAAGAGGATGACACAGTACCTGCGGAAGGTTCACTCATGCCCTGTGGCCACAAGCAAGTACATGGACTGAGGGACAGAGCTCTCCCTCCACGTACCTCACATTCTGAAGAATTACTGCCCTTCCCCATCGCAGTCCTGCAGCATCAGCACACAGGAACTGTGCCAACAACTGACCTTCCCAAGGCGACGCTTGAAGACCTGCTACAAGTTGGCCATGCTAAAGGGTTTGCTGGACCACAGAACTTGAGAGGAATCCCTTCTGTCCTTCAGCAGGGCTTGAAGCACAGTGCTATATTAGCCATCTTAAATGTACCCCAGAGCTGGAGAAATGACTTAGCGTTAAGGCGCTTGCCTGCAAAGCCAAAGGACCCAGGATCAGCTCCTCAGGACCCATGTAAACAAGATGCACAAGGTGGCACATGCACCTGGAGTTTGATTGCAGTGGCTGAAGGCTCTGGCGCGCCCATTCTCTCTATCTCTCTCCCTTCTCTGTTTCTTTCCCTCTCTCTCTCAAATAAATAAAAATTTTTAAAAATGCACTCCAAAAGCCAATGTGGAAAAAAAAAAAAAGCCTGTTTCTTAGCCCAGGGGCTACTGGGAGGTGAGGGAATCTAAGATGAAAAGGGCACATCCTTGGAGGTAGGGTGGGGACACCATCTAGCCCTTTCCACTATCTTTTGTTTTTAGCCACGAGAGCAGTTGAGTTTCTCACATGTTCCTGCTTCTTACTATGTGCTGCTTCTCCACGGGCCCTGCGAAACAGAGTTACCAACTGTGGCCTAGAACCTCTAATGCGATAAGCCAACCTAGATCTGTCCTCATTATAAGTGTATTGTCTCAGGTATTCTGTTACAGTAGCAGAAAGCTGAACCACACACACTGCATCCTAGATCTATCCACTCTGTCAGTTGAAATGTCGCACTCAAATGGGAGAGACAAGGACAAACAGGAGTCAACACTCTTCCATGTGACGTTCCTGACTTCCGTGCGGCCCCACTCAGCAGTTTTTCTGTGATAATGTGCCCGTGCTTGAAGACTGGGTTTCTGCTGCCACCACTGTGGCTCTACAGACAAACTCACAAAATGGATTTCAGTGTCCACTTGAGAATGTTTCTACTTAGAATTTTAAATTTATTTATTTATTTATTTATTTATTTATTTATTTAAGAAGAGAGAGAAAGAAAAAAAGCAGAGAGAGAGAGAGGGAGAGAGAATGGGTGTGCCAGGGCCTCCAGTCACAGCAAACAAACTCCAAATGCATGCATCTCCTTGTGCATCTGGATTATGTGGGTCCTGGAGAATCGAACCGGGATCCTTTGGCTTTGCAGGCAAACATCTTAACCACTAACCCATCTCTCCAGCCCTAGTTCTAATTTATTTTTAACTTTGCCCCACACCAACCAGTGAAATACGTATGTATTTGCTGCATGCAGCGCAATCCAAAGTATATAGACATCGTGAAGCCACTAATCTGAAAACATGCACATTACCTCACAAAGTTATCATTCGTGGCCTTCTCCTAATTCCAACATCTCTCCTGGCCCACCCTTACTAGGGACCTGCACCAGTGCCTATTCACTCCTGAAGGCACCAATATAAACTTAAATGTAAAAGCTCTTTCAGGGACCATACAGTCTATATAGACCTTCGTGGCTCATCAAATGCTTCTTTGGGGCAAAAACTACAAACTCTAAAGTAAAAGTAGTGAAGGAAGTGACAGCAAGATGTATGCTGTCCCCAGTCCTTCCATGATTAAAATGATTCCAGACCATTCTGTACCAAGTCCACCTGCCTCAAAATTTGATGATTGAGGGCTGGAGGGATGGCTTAGCAGTTAAGGCATTTGCCTGCAAAGCCCAAGGACCCAGGTTTGATTCCCCAGGACCCACGTTAGCCAGATATACAAGGGGGCGCATGTGTCTGGAGTTCATTTGCAGTGGCTGGAGGCCCTGGCTCGCCTATTCTCTCTATCTCTCCCTCTCTCTTTTCATCTTTCTCTCTGTCAAATAAATAAATATAAATATTTTTTTAAATTTTTGATGATTCATCCTTCAACACTCTAGAAAAAAATCTGGGAAAAAGGCCAGGTGTGGTGGTGGCACTTGTAGCCCCAGCACTCAGGAGGCTGACGTAGGAGGACCACCATGTGTTCAAGGCTAGCCTGGGGCTACAGAGTGAGTTCCAGGTCAGCCAGTGCTACATTGAGACCCTGGGGGACGGATATGCAATCCTTCACTGCTGGGCACCACGAGAGACTGCCGAAGGGTGTTCTTGTGCGTGGACAAAAAAAAAAAAATCTGATAATGGCTCAAACAGGAAGGGACAAGGGATGGGGTGGGGGATGGTGGGATGAGGAAGCAATGGTTCTCAGGAAAGGAGACCTCTGACATCTTCAGCTGTCACACTAAGGGATGGAGTTAGCCAGCAGGCGGAGGCCAAGAGTGCCACCGAACCTCAGGTCATTCCCCTCTAGAATCACCCACAGTGCCAGAAGGAAAAACCGCCTTACTGCACACAAGACGCTCCACGGGTTTGACTGAGTGGGTTGGAATTTTTTGCTCTTTAAATTAAAAAAAAAAAAAAAAAAAAACCAATAACTTGTACAAGTAAAAAGTCTGCAAATGAACGAGCAAGATCTTGTCACCACATCCCTGGAGAAACCCCAGAGAAAGAAGTAAAGAGAACTGCAAGACAGAGGAGGGCGTGGTGGTGCACTCGGGAGGCAGAGGGAGGTGGACCGCTGTGAGTTCAAGGCCACCCTGAGACTGCATAGTGAATTCCAGGTCAGCCTGGGCTAGAGAGGGAGGCCCTGCCTCAAAAAACAAAAACAAAACAAACAAACAAACCCCAAAAAACAAAACAAAAAAGATAATATGCACAGAGACGCAACTCCCATGTTCTTCTGGCTTTGCAGATTAACACCCATGGTTCCCACGTCGCAGAGGCCCCCAGAAGGCAAGTTTTTCAACTCTGCAGTTCGGGTCCCATTGCCATGTCATGAAAAAGTCCTCCGGTGGTGACAGTGTCTGGCTGTTTCGGAAGAGGCCATCTTTACCCGGTGAGAAGTGGGGTTCTTCCGGTGGTGGGGTGGGGGCAGCTCGGCCAGCGAGCATGAGCGTCTTCACTTAGCACAAAGTTCATGTGCAAACAAAAGTAAAGCATGCTCGGGTTCTGGGGCCCAATCAGCCACTCACTGACTCCAAAAGAGAAAAAACAGTGAGGACAGGAAAACAGTGGGGAGAAAGAGGAAGGGAGAGCCAGGATGGCAGTAAAGGGAGGCACGGAAAGACAGACTAGCTGATTTTTCCACTCAAGTCCTTCTCCACACTCTCACCACGGCCCCTGAATTTCACCAGGTATAAAATCCCCACCGGCAAGAAAATCAGTAAAGGCCAGCATTTATATCAAGCCCTACTGGGCACAGGTGCTCTCTCCTAAGGCTGTGTAAATGTGTCTTCTCACTTCATACTCAGAGCAAGCCTTATAGATGACTGCCCCCTCTACTTCACATAGGAAAATATCGCTGTATATGGTAAACACACAATGGAATCTTGGCTGAAACCCTATTGTATCTGAGTCGATTTTTTTTCATTTCTTTTTTTTTTTAATTTATTTGAGAGAGACAAACAGGCAGAGAGAGATAGAAAGAGAGAGAATGGGCACACTAGGGCTTGCAGCCACTGCAAACAAACTCCAGATGCATGCACCACCTTGTGCATCTGGCTTACATGGGTCCTGGGGAATTGAACTGAGGTCCTTTGGCTTTACAGGCAAGTTCCTTAACTGCTAAGCCATCTCTCCAGACTTTTTTTTCTTTTTTATGTTTATTATTGTTATTAACAAGATACATCATGTGTTGGTACCCTCTTATCCCTCGTCCCTGTCCCCACTCTGTTGGGAATGAGTCAATTTTTTTTCTTCAATTTTTCAAGATAGGGTCTCATTCTAGCTCAGGCTGACCAGGAATTCACTATGTAGTCTCAGGGTGGCCTTGAACTCATGGTGATCCTCCTACTGCTGCCTCCCGAGTGCTGGGATTAAAAGCGTGTGCCACCACACCTGGCTTGCGAATCAATTATTTTAACACTACCAAAACTTGCAGTGAAACATGTAATGATTCCCCAGGGCAACAAGATATAATGTGATTAGGGTTAATTAGACACAAGGACAACCCTCTCAGGTGACAAATACGAGAAGGCAAAGGTGGGGTGATATTGGTGCCAATTTCTGATCAGCCAGGGTCTACCAGGATGAGCTTGGGACCCCGCATTCTCAACTTGCTTCTTCACTTATCCAGTGAGGCGACAAAGGTCACAGAATTGTTTAAAAATAAATGAGAGGGTCTGCCAGGCATGGTGGTGAACGCCTTTAATCCCAGCACTCGGGAGGCAGAGGTAGGAAGATTGCCGTGAGTTCGAGGCCATCCTAAGACTACATAGTGAATTCCAGGTCAGCCTGGACTAGAGTGAGACCCTACCTCGAAAAAGCAAAATAAATAAATAAATAAGAGGGCTGGAGAGAAGGTGCAGTAGTTACGGTGCTTGCCTGAAAATGACCTTAATGACCTGGGTTCAGTTCCCCAAAGCCAGATCCAGCAAGCGGAACATGCATCTGGAGTTCTTTTGCAACAGCTGGAGGCCCTGGTACATCCAAATTCATTTATTCTCTCTCTCTCACCTTGCAAATAATTTTTTTTTAAATGAATGAAAGCCAAGGAGTGGTGGTGCATGCCTGAGGCAAGAGCATCATAGGTTCAAGGTCAGCATGTACATAGAAAGTTCCAAGTCAGACTGGGCTACAAAGTGAAACCCCCATCTTTGACTGATTAATTGTTACACAGATAGATAGATGAGATGGGGCATATAAATGTTAAACAGATTTTGAAATCATACATTCCTGGGGAATTTCTCTGAATAGACAGCATGAGTCTGCAAGCATTCTGCTCAACTGCGCTCACTCCTGGCTGGCATTCTGAAATCTCTCTGCCAAACAGCTGATGAGCTACACACACACACACACACACACAGAGAGAGAGAGAGAGAGAGAGAGAGATAAAGGCAGCCAGGGGGAGCTGCTACTTAGAGAAATCCTCAGGTTTAAGTGAGGAATTGTTTGATGTGTGAATAATCAGCTCTTAATTACATGGTCTGTCACGATTTCAAAAGAATTATCTCATTAATGAGCTACTGAGTAGACAGCGGTGCTGGTCCGGAATCCGGGTGTCTATCTGCCATTGTAGAGAACACAGTCATTGCTGGTGAGGAAGTGAGGATACGATGAGGAGATAAGAGAGGGCGGAGCTGCTCTTGAAACACACATAAACATTGCAGGGGTGCCCCCAAAATGAGCAGGAACCAGAAAGGGGGCCTGCGAAGCTGGGCATGGTGGCACAAGCCTGCTACCCCAGCCCAAGGACTGAGTGTTTGAGGCCCACCTGAGCTGCATATAAAGACCCTGTCTCCTAAACCAACATTAGCATGGAAAGGGAAAGAGGAGCAGGAAAGAGTCGGAAAGTGAAAGGCGGCGGGGGGAGAAAGAGGAGGGAAGAGAAGGGAAATGAGGGGAAGGGAAAAGGGAAGGAAATGAGTTTGGCAGGAATTCAGGGTGGACCCAAGGACCCTGCCCAGAGTCGTCAAGAGGACAGCCTTAGCTAGAAGCAGGATGAGATGAGGGATTGCATGAGGGAGGACATGGTTTCCAGGACAGAGCTAAGAGAAAGCCATTGTCAGAGCCCTGCCCTCCTGCGAGGGTGTAGGCCAATCTTCTTAAGGATCAATGACAGCTTCCCCTAAAAACAAAGGCACACTTTGAGCCATGCTTGTATGCGCTCCCACGGCTCAGTAAACACAACCCAGTCCCTCATCCACAGGATCCACTTAGGCCCCAGCCACAACCCAGGTGGATTAATAGGAAACCGACCACGGTGAAAACAAGCCCTGCACAGGTGCCAGGGTGCCGGGGAAGGACAGTGTCCCGCAGACATGCCCGGAGGGCCATGCCCCAGGATGTAGGCATTGATATCTCTCTTCCCCAGTTTCTGAGTAGCCTCAACTTGCACCCACTCTGTCCGCTTACACAGCAGCATCTGCCATCTATGGCTCTAGCCCATCGTGCCATCTACATCTTCACATCTCCTATTATTAACCTCCCTTTAGCCAAGTCAAAGCCCAACTTAGTTTCCCCTTCCAGGACCCAGGAGATGGTGTAGGCTGCTTCATCAAAACTAAAGAGGAGGCTGGGCTTGGTATCCTACATACCTTTGATTCCAGCACTCTGGAGGCTGAGATAGAGGGTTTGAGAGTTCAAGGCCAGCCTGGGGCTATACAGAGTGAGCTCCAGGTCAGCCTGGGCTAGAGTGAGACCCTACCTCAAAAAAGAGGGGCAGGGGCTGGAGAGATGGATTGGCGGTTAAGGCACCTGCCTGCCAAGCCTAAGAACGCTGGTTCCAATCTCCAGGTCCCACATTTAGCCAGTTGCAAAGTGACACAAGGGCACAATGCTGCACTTTCCTACAAGGGGGTGCACGTGTTTGGAGTTCACAGCGGCTGCCCCTGGCACACCCATTCTATCTCTCTCTCTCTGTCTCTCAAAAAAAAAAGAAAAGGAAAAGAAAAGAAAAAAAAAGAGGGACGGAAAGGAAGGTTGGGAGTATAGCTCAGTGGTGGAATACTTGTCTAACATGTCTGATGTCCTATGTTCAATTCCAGCATCACAAAAATAATAATATCTTTTTAGAAATTTTATTTATTTATTTGTAAGAAGAGAGGCAGACAGAGAGAATGGGTGTGTCAGGGTCTCCAGCGGCTACAAACTCCAGATTTATGCTTCAACTTGTGCATCTGGCTTACATGGGTACTGGGGAATCGAACCTGAGTCCTTTGGCTTTGCAGGCAAGTGTGCCTTAACTGCTCAGCCATCTCCATCTCTCTGGCATAATAATAATTTTTAAAGTAAAAATTAAAACCAAAGAGGAGTATGGCAATGATGCACAACACTGTGAATGTATTTAATGCCACTGAACTATGGACATGAAAATGGTTAAAATGGAGCTGGAGAGATGGTTCGGTGGTTAAGGCTCTTGCCTGCAAAGCCTAATGACCTGGGTTCAATACCCCAGTACCCAGAAGCACAAAATGGCACTGGAATTCATTTGCAATTGTTAGAGGCCCAGCATACCTAGATAGAGAATCTCTCTATCTACCTATTTCTCTCTCTCTCTCTCTCTCTCAAATAAACGAATAAAATATTTTTAAATGGTTAAAATGCTCAGTGTTATGTGCATTTTATCACAATTTAAAAATACTTACAATTCAAAAATAAACAACCAAAAATTACTAAAATCCTAAGAAGATGCCTCAAAAAGTTAAACATGAAAGTTAAATTAAGGTTTGGTGCACAAGACCCAGCAATTCCACTTTCAGTTATGTACCCAAAACAAATGAAGCCATGTAACCTCACAACACGAAGCCATGTACCCTCACAAAAACTCAGGGTAGTTCTCTTCATCATGGTCAAAAAATGGCAACAACCCAAATGTCCCAGGACAGGGGACATCACTTGGGCATTCAAAGTAATGAAGTTCTGGGCCGGGCGTGGTGGCATGTGCCTTTAATCCCAGCACTCGGGAAGCAGAGGTAGGGGATCGCTATCTATTCGAGGCCACAGAGTGAGTTCCAGGCCAGCTTGGGCTTGAGAGAGACCCTACCTCAGAAACAACAAAGAAGTCATGGACGTCTACCTACGTCATACTACAATAGAAACAAGCCTGTAAAATGTCACGCTAAGCCAGTCACAGGCATGTTGGGTTAGTCCATTCATATGAAATGTCCCAAATGCAGTCAGGAGATCAGGGCTCATCTGGGGCCAGGGGAGTTGAGGAGAAAGGAATGGGAATGGTTGAAGGCGCGAGGGATGAAAACGATCAAAAATCACAGAGATGGCTGTATAACCCTTTGCATGTACTGAAAACTACAGAGTTTCTGCTTTAAACAGGTAGACTTCATAGCATGTGAATTGTATTTAATAACGCCACTGGGAAAATAAATGGCAGAACCCATGCCACAGGAAGTAGGAATAGCTCTCTGCTGAGCACAGCCGGGCAGTCCCAAAACCATTCACCCCCGGGCAGCTGCTATGGGAACCCCTCTCGCCATGGGCTTTAATTATGCTTCAAGTCAAAAGTTATCACTCACTCACCCCTCTCCACAGCACGCACGTAAGTGATCAGGAGCATGAAATCAGCTCCTCCTTCATAAACCCTCCCTTGCCAGCATGGTCATCGTTGGTTGTCCAATTACGACGGGCACATCAACTCCAGTCTTAATGACATAGCTTGCATAGTTCAGTGACAGGGACACTGAATAAGAAGATTAAGGAGAACTAAATAATACAATTATACAGATTTTCTAAGCTTTCAGCTCCAAATGGGGTGAGGGAGGACAGAGAAGGAACCACTCTACTCACGGTGTGCAGGCGGTCCAAGACCTGAGAAACCCGTGAAAACACTGGGGACTGGGTGTGATGGAGCGGTATGTCCCAGCCCTGGGGGCGCTGAGGGAGGTGGATTGCCATGAGTTCCAGGTCAGCCTGGGCTAACCGTGCCTCAAAACAGCAACAACAGAAACAAACAAACAAACAAACAAACAAACAAAAAGCACCTGGAAGACGAAATCACCAGGAGATTAAAATTAGCCCCAGTTTAGTGCTGTTTCCTAAGGCCACCAAAATAATGCACCATCAGACCAGTAAGTTACCACCAACTCTGTGAAGATATATGCCCAGCTCACCGTGGCAGATGCCAACTTGGGGGGTACTTCCTGCGCTGGATGTACCCAGTGTTCACACATGGTCATCGCCTTCTGGCTGCCAAGGCACACGTGGCAAGTGTGGCCCCGAGCCTAGGCGCCAGCTCCGTAATTACCAGAAGGGAATTAGGCAAGCTGTGCAGTACTTTTATAACCCTAAGAGTAATTTGTCTGCCTGGGCTAAATTGCCAGCTGTCTGCTGCAATTTCTGAGTTGAACAGAGGGGACAAGGGATGAACATGCTGTGGATGGTGTGTGGGGACAGCGGAAAGATAGAGGACACTGCTTTTCCCTAGAGGGGACAGGTGGGCTGGGCACCTCACATCTTGCTTTAACAGCTCTACCCCCTTGTGAGAGACGAAACTATGGAATGACCAAGGAGCATGTGGCCTGGAAGGAGTGAGAGACCGTCTAATCTATCCCACCCCCTCATGGGAATCTAACCTTCTTATCATTGAAACAACTTTTTCTTTTCAAGGTAGGGTCTCACTCTAGCTCAGGCTGACCTGGAATTCACTCTGTTGTCTCAGGGTGGCCTCCAACTCACGGCGATCCTCCTACCTCTGCCTCCCCAGTGCTGGGATTAAAGGAGTGTGCCACTATGCCTGGCTGAAACAATTTTTTAAACTATGTATAACTCTCATAAATGGATCACCACCCAAAGTATTGGAAATCAGATAATAAACTCCCCACCATGATCTCATCTGAGAGCCAGCTGTTGCCTGTGGGAATGCTGACGGCTGAGCCTATGCGCAGGTGCTTTGGCTGGGCCACTGTCTATTTCTTTCACATGCTGTTAAGACAGAAAGGCTTGCCTGAGAGCACCTTGCAGACAAATCACACACAGTGTTGATGGAAACCATGATCTGGCCCAGGGGCTGGCATGGAAGGGCACCCCTGGCCTGTGTTCATAGGAGCCCGAGTTAAGAAGGGTTTCACTTTTTAAAAAAATACTATTTATTTATTTATTTGAGAGAAAGAGAAAGAGTAGGGAAATTCCAGACACATGCACCACCTTGTGCATCTGGCTTATGTGGGTACTGGGGAATCGAACCTGGATCCTTAGGCTTTGCAGGCAAGTGCCTTAAATGACTAAGCCATCTCTCCAGCCCAATATTTTGTTTGTTTACTTATCTATTTATTTAGCTATGATACAGAGATTGAGAGACACACACAGAGAATAGGTGTACCAGGACCTCTAGCCACTGCAAACAAACTCCAGATGCATGCATTACTTTGTGCATCTGGCTTATGTGGGTCCTGGGGAAGTGAACCTGGGTCCTTAGGTTTTGCAGGCAACTGCCTTAACCACTAAGCATCTCTCCAGCTCTCATTTTTTTTAATTAGTGCAAAAAAGTAAGAGGAAGAGGAGGGAAGGCCAGGAAGAGATGATGGCTATAAGATATATTTACAGAACCGCCCCTAACAGAGCCCATTTGCTAAGCCCCGACAGGCTGTGTTGTTTCACACAAGACAGCTCAAGTCCACGTGCGCTGTGTGAGCAGAGGTGGTATTCTGCAGACCTTGGGGTGTCTGAGGAAGTGGAGGAAGACTGCCAGAGGCCACACTGGCCTCGATGCTTTCAAGGTGGCCCTCTGTCTCGTCATCGAGACATTCTGAGATCCTAGTCCGTATAAAGCTGACAAAAACACGGGGCTACCAAATTTATTGCCTGTTTTGGGGAATTCCATCCTGTTTGGCCCCAGGGTCACTCAGTATCCTTCCCTGCTCTGAGGCTCATGTGCCTGGAGTCCAAGCTCCCTAATAATCCCAAGAGAAGAAGGAGGAAGTAAATGACTGCAGCCTCCACACCAATGGGTCTGATGGAAGACCACCCATTCATATGGCCAGCTAAGGTCACCAACCCCCCCCACCTCCAGACTGGAGATGCTGGGGATGCCCAGGGGTCCCCTTGTGGCCCCAGACTACTAACACCCCACCTTTCCTTTGCCACTTCATTAAACTCTCTGAGGGCTAGAGAGATGGCTTAATGGTTAAGGCGCTTGCCTGCCAAGCCTAAGAATGCTTGTTCAAATCTCCAGGTCCCCTGTTTAGCCAGATGCAAAAGTGACGCAAGCACACCATGTCACACACGCGCATAAGGGGACGCACACACCTGGAGTTCATTCACAGCAGCTGAAAAGGCCCTGGCGTGCCCATTCTCTTTCTGCCTCTTCCTCTCTATCTCTCTCTCTCTCTCTCAAAAACAAAAAACCTCACCTGATGGTGCGCAGGTGAAGAATCCCATCTGTCCCCTGCAGGGTGCCTGAAGGCTATGGCCACAGGGATAATGTTCTCTGGAGGTCTGCAGCTGACGATGCCAACCTGCAAAATGCCAGTTCTATGCCCACTCCATGGCTCCAACAGTCCTCCTCCCTCAACAGCAGGCTGCTCCCAACCACAACCCCAGTCCTCCAAACATGATATTAAAACAAACTTTTTAAAAACTTCCTCCCTTTATTTGAATGACCCCTGAGCAGCCAGTGTGCTGCAAACACTTGAGAGCTAGGCAGCCATCAATGCTCATTTCAGAAAGCAAAGAGCCACTTTGAATGATGCTCAGTGGTACTTATATAAGCTCGAAGTGGCTGGGGTGGACATTGTCCCAAACCTATGTTACAGTCCAATGAGGGTGACAGGCTCTTGGATCCACATCCAAAGCTGACCAGGCCCAGAGGGCAAACCCGGGGAGGCTGTCACCTGCCACCTGCCACCTAACCTGTCCACAGGTGTTCCAGGCACAGTCTGGCCCAAAGACAGAAGTGTCCTGAAATAACCCAGCAGCTCCCTGTCAGTACCAGTCACAGAACTGCATCACCTGAACCAACCACCAGGTGGAAAAGTCCAGCAGTGCCCACCTGGTTAGGTCTGGTCAGTATACCTCTATGGCCTAAAAGAAAATGGCTCCTTTGGCCATTTGGCATAGTGCTTCCACCTCTCCTGGGCTTTGAACTCAGAATGGAAGAGAATGCCTGGGTGTACCTATCATCCCATACTACCAATCTGTCAAGTTGAGTACATACTGAACAGGAAAATTCCTGTGACCCATTCTGTGCTTCTGAACCCCTGCCTGGCCCTGGCTGAGTGACCATAAGTGAGCCATGCCATTTCTCCTTCAGTTTTATCATACCACACACATGCTCACCGTCCACCCCTGCCCACCTATTCCTACTGTGAGTGTTGAGAATCTGAGAAGCAAAACAGAATTTAAAATCCCAGAACAGGGCTGGAGGGATGGCTTAGTGGTTAAGGCATTTGCTGCAAAGCCAAAGGACCCAGGTTTGATTCTCCAGGACCCACATTAACCTGATGCACAAGGGGGTGCATGCAACTGGAGTTTGTTTGCAGTGGCTGGAGGCCCTGGCATTTCCATTCTCTCTCCTCCCCCCTTTTTCTGTCAAATAAATAAATAAAAATAATAAAATATTTTACAAATTCTCAGAACAGAGCTGGAGAGATGGCTTAGCAGTTAAGGTGCTTGCCTATGAAGCCTAAGGACCCATGTTCAACTCTCCAGATCAGATCCCATGGTGTCCCAATTATCTCTCTCTAAAAAATAATATTTTTTTAAATCTCAGAGCATACTGGACTCAATGTACAGAAGTTAGGTCTGTGGGCATCCTAGTTCTCTTCTGCAAGATGAAGAGGTTTCAGTAAATTAAAGTATGCAAAGCACTAGAGCATACTTGGCACACAGTAAATGGTCTGTTTGCAGTCTGATGGGTCATTTCTTAAGGTATGAGAGCTGACTACCAGCCAACTTAGGAAGTGCCCTAAAATGATTAAGTGCACCAAATGCCTGATTTTGATGTGACAGTATTTTGGAATCACAATGCACTATATAAATATGCAGTTTTAAAAATAGGTTACTAGAGGCCGGGCATGCTGGTGCACACCTTTAATCCCAGCACTCGGGAGGCAGAGGTAGGAGAATTGCCATCAGTTCAAGGCCACCCTGACACTACATAGTGAATTCCAGGTCAGCCTGGGCTATAGCAAGACCCTACCTTAAAAAACAAACAAAAAAAAAAAATGTTACTGGGGCTAGAGATGTAGCTCACTAGAAGAGAGCTAGCTTAGTGTGTGTGAGGCCTTGGATGCAGCCTCCAGCACTACCAAAGAATGAATAAGGTTGCTATTCACTGGATTGCCATCAGCCCTGATTCAAGTGATAAATTTAAGGGCTACTGTCAAGAAATCCCAAAACTGACTTTAAACTATTATGAACATTAGTAAAATGGATAGTCACAAAAGGCATGGCTAATAGTGACTTGGCTTTTGAACTGGAATTTTGGTTATAAAATATTTAAAGATTTCTGTAGTGCAAACCACAGCCCTTGGGACGATGCATGTGCCGGAGGGTGGGGGCAGAGGTGGTGGTCGCCATGAACCACAGTGTGCAAAATTTAGACGCAGACTGAAGGAAGCCAAGAGGAGTCACACACTAAGAGTCCCTTGCCACCCTAAGGCTTCATCGGCTCAGTTGACTCTTGGGCCAAAGCTTCCATCAAAAAGGAAAAAAAGAAAAAAGAAACATGAGATGCTTTGGCATCATCTGTTCCATCCTTAGGACATTCTTCCCATTTCTTCCTGTCTAAGCCTGGGCAGAAAAAAAGAATGTCCAGTGGAGAGAGGCCTCCGTCCAGGAGGTCTGGGTACTTACAAAGCCCAGTTGTTTGTTCTGCCCAAGTATGTATACATTGAATAGAAATGTTTGTTTCTCCTGTGCTGCTCTAAAGGCGAATGATTAAAGAGTGATTTCAAGGGCTTTTTTTTTTTTTTTCTCATCCTCTCCAACCTGGCTATATTAAGCAACCTCACTTCCTGCCTTTTAAATCACACGTCTGTCAATGCACCATCCACTCTTCTTTGTTGACTTTCACGTGGATAATGTTGCTTCAGAAACCTTCTTCAAAGGAAAGGTCAGAATGAAATGTCACTGGGCAAGATGCCAGGTGGCCAGCAGCCAGGGAGGCACCTGGTGCTTAGACCTGAGGCCACCTGCGATGTGTGTGACGCAAGCATGAGGCAGGTGGACAGGGCACGGCAGTGGCCTGCAGCCACACAAGTATGGCCAAGTGCAGAATGGCATCTAGGCCCCTGGTCTTACCCCTGAACTTCACCTGCTTCCAGTGAAACTCACTGGAGCAGCCCAGCCCCCAAAAGGAGAGCCAGGATCCTTCGCCCAGGTGAATACTGGGTTTTCTCCCTCATGGGCACGCTGGTGAAAACTGGCAGCAACAGGCAAGAGAGCTGTGACCCCGATTTAGTGGAAGACCGAGATGTCAGGAAAATGTCAGAAAGACAGGGGGCTGGGAAATTACAAGACTGAGAGACTCAAAGTGCCAGAATGCAGAGCCAAAATGAGAAAGCAGAGAGGGAGGAACATGGGATCGGTTGGTCAGTGTGAGGGACAGGAAACAGGGTGGAGCCAGGGGTTAGCTCTCAAAGCCTAGTCTGGATTTCAACGTACTGTGTTGGAGTTGAGGGCAACTCCTGAATCAGAAGACAGGGCCCTGCGGTCTGGAATCCAGACTTGCGTTTCCCTGGCTCCAGTGTTCATGAGGGACAGGTAAAAACTTGGACAACATGGTTCAAAGCAATAGTGATTACTATTCAAAGCAATTAGTAATTACGAAATGACACCTTTTGAGAACAGTTTTCGTAAAGGCTTGCCAATCAGAAGGGCTCATTTCATAATGGGTCATGTTTGCTTCTATCATCCCACAAATGACCGTCAACCGTATTGCCTGAAAGTGAAATTCACTCAGGAAAATGTGTGCGTCAAAACTTAGTAGTAGGCTGGAGAGATGGCTTAGCGGTTAAGGTGCTTGCCTGCAAAGCCAAAGAACCAGGTTCAATTCTCCAGGACCCACGTAAGCCAAACACACAAGGTAGTACATATGTCTGGAGTTTTTTGCGATGGCTGGAGGCCCTGGTATGCCCATTCTCTCTCTCTCAAAAAAATAAATTAAGGGCTGGAGAGATGGCTTAGGGGTTAAGGCGCCTGCCTCCTAACCCTCAGAACACTGGTTCCAATCTCCAGCTGTTCCAATCTCCAGGTCCCACGTTTAGCCAGATGCAGTGACACAAGGGCGCAATGCTGCACTTGGCCACAAGGGGGCGCACACATCTGGATTTCATTCTCAGCAGCTGAGACACTGCTCGCCCGCCCATCTCTGTCTTCCTCCCTCCCTCTCTGTGTGTGTGTGTGTGTGTTTCCCTGTCTCTCTCTGTGTCTCTCTCCAAAAAAAATAAGATAAAATAAAAAGTTTAAAAAAAATAATAAAATAAATTTTAAAAAAACTTATTGGTGATAACATATTTCTTTCTTTATTTGTAAGCAGAGGGAGACAGAATGGACACTCCAGGGCCTCCCACCACTGCAAACAAACTCCAGATACATGTGCCACTTTGTGCATCTGGCTTTACATGGGTACTGGGAGATCAAGCCTGGGTCATGGGGCTTTGTGAGCAAGCTCACCTTAACCAAGAAGCTCCTCAGGAATTCTTCCAATATAGATCAAGAAGTTGGCCCTGGGTTGAATATTACATTTTAAGTATAGATAAGAAAATCTCTGCTGCTTGCTTGGTGAAAATGTTCCGTTTCCCCTAACTTAAGAACTGGGGCACACAGGACTTCCAGAACCAGCTTTGTTTAGTGTGGGAGGTGGCGGCTCTGCTTCTCTTCTTTGGGGCATTTTGTGATTTTGCAAATAAACTCCAACACACACTGGTTAAAGAGTGAAGAGCACTGGGTGTTGTGGGGGTACTGGAGCATGTTAGCCTACACTTCACATTTCCGGTACTGATATAGAGTACCCCATTTCAAGTCAAGCCCCTTTGAGGTAAAGCAGCCTTTCATTTCTTATTCATTCCTGAAACAGATCCTGGTTGAGTGCCCCATGGTGGTGAATCTGGATCATCAACTGGACTGGGACTCACTTAGGAGGCGTGCCTCTAGGTGACTCTGCGAGGGGATTTCCAGAGAGCTTTAGCTGAGGAGCCGCCCTGAACGTGGGGGGCAGGGGGAACAAGCACCATTCCATGGATAGCAGTCCTGGACCGAGTGTAGCGGTGAAAAGGAGAAAGTGGCAAGTGCCAGCATCCATCTCTCTGTCTGCTTCCTGACCACAGATGCAGTGTAACCAACCATCTCACACTCTCACCACTGTGCTTTCCCTGCAGTGATGGGGTAGATTCCCTCAAACCTGGAGCCAAAAGAAACCCTTCCTCCCTGCCTCCCTCCCTCCCTTTCTTCCTTGCTTTTGTCACGGGAGTTAGAAAAGTAACTTATTCAATGACTTCTGCATGCCAGCCTCAAGTGCTCTAACCCCTGAATTTCCTAACTTTGGTGGCCAAACTTGGCACACACACACACACACACACACACACACACACATATATATATATATATACATTAGTTTTTTTTTTTTTTTTTTCAAGGTAGGGTTTTACTCTGGCCCAGGCTGACCCAGCACTCACTCTGTGGTCCCAGGCTGGTCTTGAACTCTCGACAATGCTCCTACCTATGCCTTCCAAGTGCTGGGATTAAAAGTGTGTTCCACCATGCCCCGTTCTCTTAGATATTTTATATGGATGGTAATTCCCTTTTGCTATAAATCTTCCTCTTACTAGGGGCAGCTGAGGTAGGGTCTCATTCCAGTCAAGGCAAACTTAGAACTTACCCTTAGTCCCAGGCTTGCTTCAAACTCATAGCGATCCTCCTACTTCTGCTGCCCAAGTGCTGGGATTAAAATCATGCACCATCACGCCCAGCTATTTTCAATTTTTATTTAAAAAAAAAAACAACTTTGCTACTGAAGTGTGCAATCTGCTGGAGAATTTAAAATGTACCAGCAGAACACAGACCAGTGAAACATATATTTGGCCTTTGGATAGGTTATTAAATACTACTTGGCATAAAACAAACATACCACATCTCTACCCTAAACTGTTAGGAATTTTATGACAGTTGAGTTGAGCTAGGGCATGAGTTTATATACAAGCCAACACGAGTTTTTCGTGCCATGGCCTGAAAAGCTCAGGCTCCACATGTAAAGTCTTAAGACTAATTTTTCCAAACTTGGCTCAAAGAAGTGCTTTTCAGTCCTCACTTGTGGAACACTGGGGGCTGATTGGCCATTTGCTAGGGCCTTGCAACTTCCAAGGAAGGACCTATTACAGCCGATAGCTCCTCACTCAGGACTGAAGGTACAGGTTTAAAAAAAAACTTTTTAAATTTATTTTTATTCAAGGAGGAAGGGAAACAGAGAGAGCAAGTGGGCACACCAGGGCCTCCAGCCACTGCAAACGAATTCCAAATGCATGCGCCATTTGTGCATCTGGCTTTACGTAGGTCCTGAGGAACTGAACCTGGGTTGTTAGGCTTTGCACACAAGAAATTGAACCCAGGTCATTAGGCTTTGCAGGCAAATGCTTTAACTGTTGGGCCATCTCTCCAGCCTGGTACAGCTGTTTTAAAAACTTATGTCCACCAAATATCATTCAAGCTTACCATTTTTTGCCTGTGTGCACATGCGTGTACACGTGTGTGTGGGTGGGCATGGGTTCATGAGTGTGATGGTGTGTGGAGGTCAGTGATTGATGTCCAATGTCTTCCTCAAGTGTCCTCCATCGTATTTACTAAGGCAGGGTCTCTCACTCGCACCCAGCTACTCCAGCTGGCCAGCTTGCCCCGGGGATCACCAGACTCTGCTTCCCCAGGACTGAGATTACAGGCAAGTGGCACCATTCCCACCTAGCACTTCCCAAGGGTCTGAACTCCGGTACTCACACCTGCGTGGTACTTTCTCGACTGAGCCATCTCCCAGTGCCATCAAACTTACTCCTACCTTGTGCTCCGATGACTGCAGGTGAACTTTATGGGACAAAGCTTCCCGCAGGTAGAAGGATGCCCACAACCACCTCAGAAAGGACAGATTTTCTAAGTGACGAGAATGAGTTCATTCAGCAGACATGGTCTTAAAACCGGGGACTCGTGTTCTTAACTGTTCATCTCTCCTACACCTGAATCTCCAGGTCCCTGGCTCTGGTAAAGCTGGGTGGGACCCCTTGTCCCACATGGGCTCTCTAACCCCCTCCTGCCTTCCATGGCAGGAGCTCTCTGCACTTCCTTCTCTTAATCGAATAGTCTCTCGAACCCTTAAAAAAACTGGGGACTTATGGCTCATTCTGTGTGCCTGTTTCTCATCTCCAGAGGCAACACCAACTTTAATTTAAATTTAACTTGAGCTCAGACAGACAAGGAGGCGTTGCTCCCGTTCTGGATGACATCAGTGGAGGAGCCTCGCAGGCAGTGTCCAGGGTCCTTTCTAACAGAGGCACTGTCTCCAGCACTCCGTTAAAAAATGGAGAATGACAAATACAAGCGGAAAATAAAGTAATTTTACTAAAAAAAAAAAAAAATTGGAGAACAAGACAGGAGGATCACAAGTTCAAGGCTAGCTGGTGCTACATGGAGAGACCCTATCCAAGGCAGGGAAGGAGAGTAGAAGGGAGGGAGGGCAGCTCAGCTGCTAAGGGCAACGCTGAACTGAACAGCCATTCCCCAAAGGTGGCGAGGCAGGCCTAGGAGAGATTTCCTGTACTTTGTCCAGGTCAAGGCCAAAGCCCAGAAACCCACAATGGTCTGGTATCAGCGGCCCTGTCCTCTCACTTCCCACCCAGGAAGCTGATCAGAGGTGCACCACTCTGGTCAGTGACCTCACGACTGAGTTTTCTTTTAATTACCTAAATTTAAGTGCCAAGATGAAAGTACAAGTTACTTTATCCAGAGCATTACACTACGTGAATTCCAGAAGGCAAATCAAAGTCCCTATACGCTGTGGTCTTCCTTGACCGTGGTCTGACATACAGAGCAGGACAACACGTCTGATGGTCCAAGGGGCTGAAGGCTCCCTTGCCCCGTAGCTCTGGGGGCCTCCTTTCCCTCCATGGAATGGGATTTTTCTCTGCAGCCAGCCTGGCTGGAATCCAGCTGTCTCTGTACCATCAGAGTGGGGTGTGCCCCAGCTGGGTGCCATTTTTAAAAATATTTTTATTTTTTTATTTATTTGAAAGAGAGAGAGAGAAAGACAGAATGGGCACGCCAGGGCCTCTAGCCAACTACGAACAAACTCCAGACGCATGTGCCACCTTGTGCATCTGGCTCATGTAGGTCCCGGGGAATTGAACCTGGGTCCTTTGGCTTTGCAGGCAAGTGCCTTAACCACTGAGCCATCTCTCCAGCCCTGGGTGCCATTTTCATTAGCTCTCACGGTTGGATCGCCTGGGACGCTGATGCAGCAGTGGGAGTGTGGCTCTGTGAGGTCTCAAGCAAGTGCGCACAGGGAGAAGGAAACACCATGGACAAGGCAGGAAATCTCCAAGGGGAGATTCCGAGGTCAGAGGACAGCACAGCGTCTGTCTTTACAAGCCAGCTGGGACTCACGCATGCTCTGCTCCTCTCTGAAATGCCACACAGCCCGTGTGTGGAGAGCCAAGAACATCAGAAATACTACCCAAGGAAATGCAGTCTGTTCCAGCCAAGCGGTCTGTCTTGGGAGAAGTTCACAAAGCCACCTTTGTGAACAGGCGTGTCCCATGATACATTGTCAAGACTCGTGACAAAACCCCAAACTCCCCTGTCCCCCCCCCACCACGGGCCACGCAACCGTTGATAATCACATTCTTGAGCCCGCACTCCCCCTGGTGTGATCCAACTGCTACCAGCCAAGCAAATCTCTATTTGCTTTTTCATTTATTATTCTAAAACATTTGCCAGTCGTGCCAGAGTGCACACTCACTTCTGGAGCTGGCTGGTAAGTCTGTGATTCACTCCCTGTGGCCGGTAGCCGATCCATCTCAGACCCTTGGTTTCTCGAACCTTCCAGTCAAGCCTCTTAGGAATGTGCTCTGCCATCCCCAAACAAAAGATAAAACTTCCCTGGGACTGGCAAGCTAGAAATTTCCTCCCTTCTGTAATACAAGTCTTATCGGATTTCTGCCCAGATAGCAGATATTGAAGACATCCAAACCGTGAACCGCACAATGCAAGATTTTTTTTTCTGCAAATCTGACTCCTTGCCACCCCTTGTCTTGTGACCCTCCATGACCTGGGGGCCAGCTCAGAGACCACTGGTGACTGCAAGGGCCAGGTCAATTGTTTGGATGTCCACACATCTGCATGTGGAAGGAAAGTCCTGTCTTTGCCAGGTCATGGCTGCTCAGGCAGGCAAAGGTAAAGGACATTGGGCAAAAAGCGTGGGGGCCACCAGCGTCCTATATGTCCCTGGCTGAGTCTACTTGGCATCCAGAGAAAGTCAGGAGCAGGTGGAGAACCAAGAACCATCTGCTCAGAACTACAGTTTCTTCCTGGAAATGCCATGGAAAGCTACTGAGGTGGGTACCCTAAGCTGACTCTTGTCTTACACTATTTTTTTTTATTTTTATGACAGAGAGAGAGAGAGAGAGAATTGGTGTGCCAGGGCCTCCAGCCACTGCAACCGAACTCCAGACGCTTGTGCCATCTTGTAAGCATGTGTCACCTTTGAGCTTGTGTCACCTTGTGCGTCTGGCTTATGTGGGACCTGGGGAGTGGAACATGAGTTCTTAGGCTCTGCAGGCAAGCAACCGTAACTGCTAAGCCGTCTCTGCAGCCTTTGTCCTGCACTTGTAAGTAGATACTCGAAGTGTTCTGTGTCGCCTGAGGACCCACCACTGGTGTTAGGACAGTGACCCTTCAGCCAATGACACTGGTTCCTGGCCCTGGGCTGCCTATAGTGCTCTGGTGAGTTCAGAACATCCTTCCAGACCTTTTCCCTGTGCTCTGCACGCAGTGCCCAGCAGCAGGCAAGAAGCCCCTTCTGTCTCTCAATAGCGCCTTGTTCTTTTCCTGCTAGGGAGAAGCTTCTGTTGCAGAAGGGCAAGAGAGAAGCAGAAGCAAGAACGCCATGAAAGGTTCATCCCGCGAATCCAAGGAATTAGCTCATGCACATGTGCATGAGTGTTCACACGTGGGGGCACACCTGTATGTGGAGGCCATTTTGGTTTCCTGAGGCAGCGTCTTTCACTTAAACCCAGGACTCACTGGATGGTCTAGTCTGGTTAGCCAGCTTACCCCAGGCATCCCATCTCCACTTCCTGGGATTTACAGGCCGGCCACCATGCCCACCCGGCAATTACGTGGGTGCTGGGGACCCGAACTTCAGTCCTCATCCTTGTCCACTGGCTCATCTCCCAGCCCCTAGCAGTGCTCAGCTCTTGCTTGATCACTAGACCCACAGTTTCAGCTGGATTTGGCAGTAGCTGCTGCTGCTGCTAAAATGCCTCGCCCTAAATCCAAGCATGGTGGGTTAGTACAGGCAAAAAAAAAAAAAAAAATTTAATTTTTCCTTTGATGGAGACTGTATATATTTTGATGTGTATGGTTGGCTAATGAGCCTTTTTTTGAAAAATAAGCTCAGGCTTCCTCCCTGGTGAGATAGTTGGGGAGTGAAACTTCTCATGGCCTATCCCGACATTCCAACCTTCCCCCAAGAGACATCCCGCACCACAGGACACTGAGGGCGCTGCTGCTACCGTCCTGACACCAGGAAATGTCTGGCCCTGCCATGACTGGATAAGCGTCCACTAGTGTTTTGTCAGACAGTGAAATGCTGGGTCTGGGGCCACTCACTCTTTCCACAGCACTACTAAGGAAATCGTCATTGTGACAGGCAAGAAGCTCTTCTGGAACATTCCTTTCAGGAGCTCAGATCTGCTGAACCACATGGGTATGGATGCTGGAACCAACTACCTATTTTTTTGTCATTTGACATGAGCCATCTTGTCCCTTCCAGACATCTCAGCTGGGCCTTTCTGGACAAGTACAGGCAAGGCACGGCATCTGTGTCATTGTCCTCCAGGCTCTGTCACGTCTCATCACCACCGTCCCCACCCACGTGGTCACCAAACTACATGGTGCTCTTTGGTGGATCTGGAGATCACATCACCGATTTCTTGTTTAGGACTGGAAACCCGCAAGAGCAGAGAATGTAGCAGAGTGTGTGAGCCTTACCTGGGTCCACGAGCCTGTGTTCAGCACAGAGGGAGCCAAGTCTGGGGTAGATACACACCTTGAGGCCACCTCACCCTGAAGAAAGAGAGTATGAGGGGTCCCCAGCAGGCATCCCTTCCATTACTGGGCATCAGGGAACAGCGGAGGTGACCTCTCTGGTTCTCTTCCACTCTGCGCCCCCCTCCACCACACCGGGCCTAGGTTCCTTCATGAAAACATCCTTTCTTGAGATCCATTCCACATCGCCTGCCCTTTCACACTATGGCAATCCAACACTCCCACCCTGCAACACTCCCCGCTCCCGCCCCCAGCCTGGAGTATTTTCTCACACCTTTGAAAACCTCTGATTTTCTTCACTGGCTGTTTCGCTCCCCAGCAAGGGGTGGAGCGCTGTAAAGGAGGGCGATGTCTTTTCCCAGCCCAGCTGTAAAGATCTCCCCCCTCATAATGTGTGGTTAATCCTAAATGCCTGGTGAGGCGAATGAAAACTGCCTATTTCTAGTGACTGAAAAAATGTAAGACAATAATTAAACACTTCGGAATTCCTGCAAGAAGTACTAAGAAAACTTCACTTTCCCACAAAACAAGGCAATAATTCGATTTTCAGAAGGTCCACACAGGCCCAGGGAAAGATTCACAAGCGACTGTGGACACAGAGCGAACCCTAAGTCCTTCCCGCCCCCCGCAAAAACACTGCCACGCAGCACCACCCCGGCCAGTCCAGTGGCCACAAGTGCCTTGCAAAAGTAAAGAATATTTGCTTTACGTTGCCGTCTTTCTTATTTTTACTGGGTTTGGGGGGGAGGCGGGAGGGTCTTTTTGTTTTCTTCAAGGTAGGGTCTTACTCTAGCCTAGGCTGCCCTGGAACTCGCTCTGCAGTCCCAAACTAACCTTGAACTCACAGTGATCCTCCCACCTCTGCCTGGGATTAAAGACATGTGCCACCACACGGGCTTCTTATTTTCATGTGTTTTATAAATAGTATTTCTATATCCTTCTTCATGAGCCTCATAATGTGCACATGAATGAATGAACCAAATGACAACAGAAAGAAAATCATATAACACCTGTATTTTATAACACTCCATTCCCATTGCCTTTTTCCCCCTATCAAAAGTCTTTGGGCTGGAGAGATGGCTTAGCGATTAAGGCACCTGCCTCCTAAGCCTAAGAACACTGGTTCCAATCTCCAGCGGTTCCAAGCTCCAGGTCCCACATTTAGTCAGATACAGTGACGCAAGGGCGCAAGGGCGCAATGCCGCACTTGACCACAAGGGGGTGCACACATCTAGATTTCATTCACAGCGGCTGAGAGGCTGCTGGTGCACCCATCTCTATCTGTCTTCCTCTCCCTCTCTCTGTGTCTCTCTCCAAAAAAAAAAAAAAAGTCTTTGAAGCCAGGTGTGGTGGCACACACCTTTAATCCCAGCACTGGGGAGAAAGAGGGAAGAGGTAGGAGGATTACACTGAGTGCAAGGCCATCCTGAGGCTACATAGTGAATTCCAGGTCAGTCTGGACTAGAGAGAAACCCTACAGAAAAAAAAAGAAGGAAGGAAGGAAGGAAAGAAGGAAGGGAGGGAGGGAGAGAAGGAAGGAGGGAGGGAAGGAAGGAGGGAGGGAGGGAAGGAAGGAGGGAAGGAGGGAGGAAAGAAGGAAGGAAGGAAAAAGAAAAAAAGAAAGAAAGAGAGAGAGAAAGAGGAGGGAGGGAAGGATGGAAGGAGGGAGGGAGAAGAAAAAGAAAAAGAAAAAAGCTCTTCTGGGCATTTTTTAAACAGTCTTTGAAAACCACTTTGATTAAGTAACTGGCAGATTTCTGGGTATTGTCACTGACATAAGCAATGAAACTTGGGGAAGCATCGAACCCCAGTCCGATCTCATTTGAGAAACTTTCCCCTTTCTTGCTGTAAGTCTCCCTATGCCACCTCCACACCACGCAAACAGCTTGAACTCAACAACAGGCAAATGCAGCCAAGGATTAGTCTGAGGTTTCCAAGTCAATAGCCTTCCCCTTGACAGTGTTCAGTGCCCTTGGGAAGCTAATGGTGGGTGGCAGCCATGCCCAAGCACCCCCTTTCCCCTTAGGCATCCCTTCCTGAGATTTTTTTTTAATCAATTATGAGCTTGATGAACAAATGGCATGTTGGTTCCATTCCCCTTGTGTTTATCCCCTTACATCCCCTCTTCATCACCCCCATTCCACTGAGGGTCCTCAGTGGGGTTGTCGGGGTTCACCATGGGGCAGCCGTGGGTGAATCAGCCATTCCTGAGACTCTGAGAACCAAAGAATGAGTTTAAGGAGACCTGGTTTCAGGTCTCCTGAGCAGGGAACCCGGGAACCTGGCATCCACACCAGGGATGGCAATGCCACAGCCACCCCCGCAGTCTCTCCCGAAGCCAGGCTCATCTTCCCCGTGCCCGCCTTTCATTAGAAAGTTCCTCACACCTGCCTCGGAGAATTTCCTGACTAAGAGGGAACAAGCCTTGGCCCATCTCACCACCACTCAGCCTTCTGGAAACCTCATTTTGCATGTTAATTACCACCTACTTTGTTTTAACCAGCAAAGTAAGTATGCATTTATGTGCAACCTCAGGAATGGGATTATTATTCCATTGGGAGAAGAAACCTCCCCTGAAGGCTGAAGTTTAAGTCCTAAAGTTTAAGTCCTAAAGAGAGCTTGCCTCCTGCAATTTAGAGGGCTGCTTGCCCCTCAGCAAAGTCATTCCCAACCTTAGTTACTGCATCTCTTTCTGTCCCCATCCCAGTGTTGTCCTCGCTACCAGGCCCTCGGCTATCACTTCATAGCAGCCTGGAGCTCCTCCTCTGCAGAATTTACCACATGGTATCTGCAGTCAGCTGTAAACAGATAAGCAGGCTGACCAGAATCATTTCTCTCTCTCTCTCTCACTCTCTCTCTCTCTCTGTGTGTGTGTGTGTGTGTGTGTGTACAGGAAAGCTATTCAAGGTCTCTTACCACTGCGGATGCATTCACCACTTCTGCATCCGGCTTTACGGAGGTACTGGCGAATCAAACCTAGGCTCGCAGGGCTTTGCAAGCAAATGCCTTTAACCACTGAGGCATCTCCCCAGCCCCAGAATCATTTCTTATGCACAGACTAAGCATGGGCCACCACACCCCACAGCAATTCCTTCCACCCAGTTGAAAGGGAACTGTTGGAGCACGTACTCTAGCTACACCAGACACTGCTACAGGCACTGGAGACACAAAGACAGACGTGGCCCGAGGCCTCCAGGTGTCCTGGGAATCATTCCAGGTTCCAGCATTTACTAGGGGTTTGTTCCTCCAGGTGATCCTGAAAGCTGGTTGGCAGTGCAATCCTCCAGAACCTACCTGAGACCTCCAGAAAGGAGGACACATTTCACTAAGATTCTCCAGGAAAGGATCCATGCGCTCGTGTGCTGGGATAAGATGGCCAGTGCTGAACTTCAAGATGTGAAAGGCCCTATCACATTATGCAAAGTTCTTGACTGATAATGTTTGCAGGCATGCATTCCTTCCTTCACGGTCTGCCCCAATGGGGACATTTGTCTAGTCCCTCTATCTGTACTAATCATATACCTTTTGGACGGAGGAATACTGAAATCTCTTCAGAAATACTGAGGACGCATGATCATGGCACTCACCCCATACCCACCTCCACACTGGAAATGTGTCCTGTGCCGTGGGCTACATCTCCAGAATCAACAAACACTACAGTTAGCCTTTGTCCCTAGGGTCAGAGCTTTATGTTTGCTAGTGGACAGCTCGCATCTTCATGAGGTCTAGATGTGTCAGGAATGGGTATGATCCTCAAGCCACGTGGCACAGGGGAAGGAGATCAAATTAGCCATAGGTTCTGCTGGCTCAACCAAGCCTAGCAAAGGGCAATGCTGGCAGAAGGGTTAAGGGTCAAAATGCCCACATCATGACCCATTTTGATTTGGGGTAGTCTATGTGTTGGTACATCTCTCACCTCCCAGTGCCTCTCACAGTCAAATGGCACTTTCTTGGCATTATCATGACATCTGACTGGTTTAAAAAAACCCACCCCCTCTCCTGCCTGGTAGGAGGATTACACTGAGTGCAAGGCCATCCTGAGGCTACATAGTGAATTCCAGGTCAGTCTGGACTAGAGAGAAACCCTACAGAAAAAAAAAAGGAAGGAAGGAAGGAAAGAAGGAAGGAGGGAGGGAGAGAAGGAAGGAGGGAAGGAGAGGAAGGAGGGAAGGAGGGAGGAAGGAGGAAGGAAGGAAGGAAGGAAGGAAGGAAGGAAAAAGAAAAAAAGAAAGAAAGAGAGAGAGAAAGAGGAGGGAGGGAAGGATGGAAGGAGGGAGGGAGAAGAAAAAGAAAAAGAAAAAAGCTCTTCTGGGCATTTTTTAAACAGTCTTTGAAAACCACTTTGATTAAGTAACTGGCAGATTTCTGGGTATTGTCACTGACATAAGCAATGAAACTTGGGAAGCATCAGACCCCAGTCCGATCTCATTTGAGAAACTTTCCCCTTTCTTGCTGTAAGTCTCCCTATGCCACCTCCACACCACGCAAACAGCTTGAACTCAACAACAGGCAAATGCAGCCAAGGATTAGTCTGAGGTTTCCAAGTCAATAGCCTTCCCCTTGACAGTGTTCAGTGCCCTTGGGAAGCTAATGGTGGGTGGCAGCCATGCCCAAGCACCCCCTTTCCCCTTAGGCATCCCTTCCTGAGATTTTTTTTTTAATCAATTATGAGCTTGATGAACAAATGGCATGTTGGTTCCATTCCCCTTGTGTTTATCCCCTTACATCCCCTCTTCATCACCCCCATTCCACTGAGGGTCCTCAGTGGGGTTGTCGGGGTTCACCATGGGGCAGCCGTGGGTGAATCAGCCATTCCTGAGACTCTGAGAACCAAAGAATGAGTTTAAGGAGACCTGGTTTCAGGTCTCCTGAGCAGGGAACCCGGGAACCTGGCATCCACACCAGGGATGGCAATGCCACAGCCACCCCCGCAGTCTCTCCCTAAGCCAGGCTCATCTTCCCCGTGCCCGCCTTTCATTAGAAAGTTCCTCACACCTGCCTCGGAGAATTTCCTGACTAAGAGGGAACAAGCCTTGGCCCATCTCACCACCACTCAGCCTTCTGGAAACCTCATTTTGCATGTTAATTAACACCTACTTTGTTTTAACCAGCAAAGTAAGTATGCATTTATGCGCAACCTCAGGAATGGGATTATTATTCCATTGGGAGAAGAAACCTCCCCTGAAGGCTGAAGTTTAAGTCCTAAAGTTTAAGTCCTAAAGAGAGCTTGCCTCCTGCAATTTAGAGGGCTGCTTGCCCCTCAGCAAAGTCATTCCCAACCTTAGTTACTGCATCTCTTTCTGTCCCCATCCCAGTGTTGTCCTCGCTACCAGGCCCTCGGCTATCACTTCATAGCAGCCTGGAGCCCCTCCTCTGCAGAATTTACCACATGGTATCTGCAGTCAGCTGTAAACAGATAAGCAGGCTGACCAGAATCATTTCTCTCTCTCTCTCTCACTCTCTCTCTCTCTCTCTCTCTGTGTGTGTGTGTGTGTGTGTGTGTACACACAAGAAATTCAAGGTCTCTTACCACTGCGGATGCATTCACCACTTCTGCATCCGGCTTTACGGAGGTACTGGCGAATCAAACCTAGGCTCGCAGGCTTTGCAAGCAAATGCCTTTAACCACTGAGGCATCTCCCCAGCCCCAGAATCATTTCTTATGCACAGACTAAGCATGGGCCACCACACCCCACAGCAATTCCTTCCACCCAGTTGAAAGGGAACTGTTGGAGCACGTACTCTAGCTACACCAGACACTGCTACAGGCACTGGAGACACAAAGACAGACGTGGCCCGAGGCCTCCAGGTGTCCTGGGAATCATTCCAGGTTCCAGCATTTACTAGGGGTTTGTTCCTCCAGGTGATCCTGAAAGCTGGTTGGCAGTGCAATCTTCCAGAACCTACCTGAGACCTCCAGAAAGGAGGACACATTTCACTAAGATTCTCCAGGAAAGGATCCATGCGCTCGTGTGCTGGGATAAGATGGCCAGTGTTGAACTTCAAGATGTGAAAGGCCCTATCACATTATGCAAAGTTCTTGACTGATAATGTTTGCAGGCATGCATTCCTTCCTTCACGGTCTGCCCCAATGGGGACATTTGTCTAGTCCCTCTATCTGTACTAATCATATACCTTTTGGACGGAGGAATACTGAAATCTCTTCAGAAATACTGAGGACCCATGATCATGGCACTCACCCCATATCCACCTCCACACTGGAAATGTGTCCTGTGCCGTGGGCTACATCTCCAGAATCAACAAACACTACAGTTAGCCTTTGTCCCTAGGGTCAGAGCTTTATGTTTGCTAGTGGACAGCTCGCATCTTCATGAGGTCTAGATGTGTCAGGAATGGGTATGATCCTCAAGCCACGTGGCACAGGGGAAGGAGATCAAATTAGCCATAGGTTCTGCTGGCTCAACCAAGCCTAGCAAAGGGCAATGCTGGCAGAAGGGTTAAGGGTCAAAATGCCCACATCATGACCCATTTTGATTTGGGGTAGTCTATGTGTTGGTACATCTCTCACCTCCCAGTGCCTCTCACAGTCAAATGGCACTTTCTTGGCATTATCATGACATCTGACTGGTTTAAAAAAAAAACCCACCCCCCTCTCCTGCCTTGGCAGCTCTGACAAGGCCCCATGGCTCTCACCAATTCCAAGACCTCGCTTTCCTGCCCATGCTCCCACAGAACAGCCAGGGACAACCAGAAGTCCAGAAAAGTGACTTGAATTTGGACTGTTACTCCTGGGCACTGCCCCGACTCAAAACCACCTAAGGAGGGGCTGGAGAGATGGCTTAGCAGTTAAGGCACTTGCCTGTGAAGCCTAAGGACCCAGGTTCGATTTCCCAGTACCCACATAAGCCAGATGCACAAGGTAGCACATGCATCTGGAGTTCATTTGCAGTAACTAGAGGCCCTGGCATGCCCATTCTCGCTCATTCTCTCTCTCTCTCTCTCTCTCTCTCTCTCTCTCTCAAATAAATAACCATTTAAAAAAAAAAATCACCTTTAAGGTGGCCACATCCTCATCTTCACTGGCCACACCAAACTCAAGGACGCTTCCGTTAGACATGAATCCTGATACAGACTAGTTCTGTTCACTTTCTAACAGCATCAAACTCTCAAACCAATAGGGTGGACCTTCCTGTCAGTTCCATGTAATTACTCAAAGAATGAATGAAAATTATTGCTTCACATCTCTCATACTGTCCTCTAGAGAGAAAGCAAACTGAAAAAGAAAGTTTTTCAACAAAAGTTTATTGAAAGCCGGGCATGGTGGCATACACCTTTAATCAGGATCACCTGAGTTCGAGGCCACCCTGAGACTATATAGTGAACTCCAGGTCCGCCTGGGCTAGAGTGAGACCCTACTTACAGCTAAAACCTTGAGGTTATATGGTAGTCAAAGACCCATGGCTAAGAAGGTCAAAGGTCCCAGGGGGAAGCTACTGTTGTTGTCTGGCTTCATGGCCACGTTGTGTCCATCAAATGGCCTTCTAAGTATTTCTGTGTGTGCACAGAGATTACTGCCCTTCTCGCCTTTGGTTTGAGAAGGCTCTTTGTGCAGAGGGCAGTGACTACTGGGACCACTCAGAACTCATCAAAGTGTGAGAAGAAGTGATTGCTGAGTGCTCAACACTAAATGAGCATCCTTTTGACCACCCCCCCCCCCCCCCCGCTGCTCAGGCTCAGGGAACATTGTGGAAGAGAGCGCAAAAGAACGTAAGAGCCAGCGGATGAGAAATGCTGCCTTCCAGACCCGAAGTGGCCAGGACCTTCATGACCTCACAGCGGCTGTCAACACCTGCATGGGACTTGCACAATACTGTGCCCATAAACATTCCAGCATGTGTGATAGAAGAGGGCAAAAAAAAGCCAAAATAGAAGAACGAGTTGGAAAGAAGGGATTCCCTGGAAAAGGGATGGGAAAAGGGGGAATAAAAGAAAGTAATGGGAGGGGAGTTTGATCAAAATACATCATGTACACGTATGAAAATTGTCAAAGTTGCTAAAAATTGAGGTTATGCAATTGCAATTATAGATTATCACTTATTTTCAAATAGCATTCATATACATACAACATAAAATCAAATCCATGGGGGTCTCTTCTCAAATACTAACAGTAATGATAATATTTATAGCTTAGGCATTCCTGAAGACTGTAAATTATTCTAAATTCTTACAGCACACTTATTTTGTTTGCGCACAGTGGGAAAAAAACACAAAGCCGACAAGGACAGAGAATTGCACATTGTTTCAATAAGCTGGCCATTGGGCAATTTATCTTATGTTGGTTCTGTTATGTTGCCGTGCCCTTGTTCAAGAGGACCCACTGGCACGATTTACAATTGTTTTAACAATGATATACACAGACTTTAAAGTTACTCACAGGAAATTTGCTTCTCCAAAAACAAAGCAAACTTCAAACACTTAAGCAAAACTCTAACTTTTGGAAGAACAATTTAATGGTTAGTGTTGATTGCTACTGCTAATGTCATTTCCAGTAGAGCAGACGTAACAATCCGAAAATTCATATTTCTATGAGCATCATCCTCTACGTCTGCCCATCGTTCTTCAGCTCTGAAAGACAAGGGTAACCTTTCAAAGAGGTTCTTCCTCAAAACCCACTGAATAAATTAAAATCAGGGAAATCCAAAGCACTGTCATTAACAAACAGCACAGCCCACTTCTAAGGGAAAATACACACATTCTGGATTAGGCCATCTCTGAATACAGCTGAGACCAGAGCACCTGGGTTTGCACACCCCAAAAGCACACTGGGCCTGCCCTGAAAAAGTGTTCGGCTTTCTTGGAAACCACCACAGAACCTGATGCCCACTTCACATGGAACTCTGAAGTCACCGCAGAAGAAACCACCACCCTAGAAAAGCGGAACGTCTCCATACTCGAAATTTAAAATAATTCATTGCGCCAACATCTGCCAAAATGTTACTGATTTACCTCAACGGCACCGGTCCTTTACACACACACACACACACACACACACACACACACTTCTACGTAGCATACAAAATATTCCATCAACATTTGCCGGGTGCTGCTTTAGGCTCTGCAAACAGCAGCAAAGAAAACAAAGCTCACTCGGATATAACCCAGGGCCTCCCAAATGCTAAGAAACCCACGCTTCCATCTGGCTTCAAACAGCTACACCACTTGTCTCCAAAGTCCAATTTTAAATCCCTTCCCGTGCAAATATATAGATCGTATTAAGATAAACCCAAATAGGGAAAATTGCACCTAAGTTTTTTTTTTGTTGTTTTTTGTTTTTTTTTTTTTTTACTTTCAACACTTAAATTTTCCCTCTCAGACCAAAAGTTCTAGGAAAACACCATTTTTATTGGCTATATAATATTCTAATTTGGATATGGCGCCACAATTTACCAGCAGACTTGTCCACAAAACCACTACAGGCACAGTGTGTTGCACCTATACTTAGGACATTCAGGGAAACCAACCTCAGAGATCCCAATGGGCTGTTCCAGTGACGGGGAGTCACACATTAGTGTCGGCCACGTCCAGGTCGAATTTGTGAATCAACCTTTATAAGCCCCACTCCCCCTTTGATGGAGGAGAACATTGTCTGTACAGAACAATGCGTTTTCATTTCAATTTCCCTTCTTCTCAGGAAAGGAAATGTTTGCGCTTCAAAGAGCTTCTTTGAAGACTGGCCTCTGGTGCTGGCCAGGCCAGGTTAGGAGTTACCAGGCTCAGCGGGACGCACCAGCTCTGGGCGGCAGCCCACAAGAGTCACTGTCAAGGCCAGCTTCTTCAAGGAGAGGGTCTGGGGCAGGAGAAGAACAAACAAACACATGGAAAAATACTCGGAGCTTTTGATCGTGACCTTCAGCGGCCCCCTTTCACACACTGCAGAGGTTTACCGTTCAGGGAAACTGAGGTACAAAGGGTTCTTGGATAATGAAATAAGAGTCAAGAAGAAAGTCACTCCAGAAATGGAACTCACTGAGGAGACCCATTCCAGGCAGGTAACAGGAGAGCCCCCACCTTCAGTGGGTACTCATGGCATGGTGGTAGGGGCAGGGGAGCCACCCAGATACAAGAAACAGAAGCTCCGGGGATCTAAACTCACTGCTCAGAACAATCTTAAAATCCTTTGAATACCACAGTCATTAATTAACAGAGCCTACCTGAGTTTAAAATTTGGCCTTTCGGGCTGGAGGGATGGCTTAGCAGTTAAGGCACTTGCCTGCAAAGGCAAAGGACCCAGGTTCAATTCCCTAGGACCCATGTAAGCCAAATGCACAGGGGGGCTCATGCATCTGGAGTTCATTTGCAGTGGTTGGAGGTCCTGGTGTGCCCATTCCCTCTCTCTCTCTCTCTCTTTCTCTCTCTCACCCTCTTTCTCTGATAGATAGATAAATAAATAAATAAATAAATAAATAAATAAATAAATAAAAAATCTGGCCTTTCATTCCTCCACCGGTCACCTAAAGGCCCACGAAGTTCACCCAAAGCCAAAGACCCAACCAGCAAGAGGCCAAGGCCGTGGCCCTGAGCCAGGCTGTATGCACACCCTTAATGTCTGCCAGATCTAGAAGCAGGGGGTTAGACCAGGCAGGAGAGGACAAGTCTCAAACAAGCTGGGGATACTGAACAAAGATCTCCACCCTTCCCCACCCTGAGGACATGACGCACACATAGCGGGCACCATGAGGGGTAGTTAAGTCAGCCCACACAGGTGGGCAGCCAACCAAGAGGTGGGCAAAAGCACGAAAGACAGCCTGAGGCCTACAGCCACTTGGGACTCCTGCCAGGAATCTGGGGGTGCTGGGGTCACAGGTCTGGGGTGGCCAGGCCATGCAGAACTTAAGAAGTCTTCCAATTTCCTTGCTTGTAAGCCCTTCACCTGGCACACACCATGCATTCATGGAGGAATTATGGGTGGTTTCATTCTGTCCTGTTATTTATTTATTTGAGAGAGAGAGAGGCAGATGGAGAGAATGGGCACACCAGGGCCTCTAGCGGTTGCAAACAAACTCCAGACACATGCTCCACCTTGTGCATCTGGTTTATGTGGGTTCTGGGGAATCAAACCTGGGTCCTCAGGCTTTGCAGGTAAAGGGCTCTAACAGCTAAGCCATCTCTCCAGCTCCCCATTCTGTCCTTCTTTACTGCAGTTCCTGAACACCTGCAGACACATCCGTCTTTTAAGGGACTTACAAGGTAGGTAGTCAAAACTAGAGCTCTGTTGGAACCCCACCCTGTGCTGCCTAAAAGATATAGCTGTAGAGAACACTGGTGAACAAAACAGGAGTTGAACATGGACTGTGGACTGGCTACCAGGGCTGTGTCAAGGTTGCTTCCTTATTGTTATCATACTGTTGAGCTGGGGGTGTGACCCCTGAGCTCATCCTCAGCAATGCAAAAAGAAAAGAAAAGAAAAGAAAAGAGAAGAGATGAGATGAAATGAAATGAAATGAAATGAAATGAAATGAAATGAAATGAAATGAAATGAAATGAAATGAAATGAAATGGATTGAAGTGGGGCTGGGGAAGAAGCAAGGCAACACCAAACCATTGCTGTGAAGGAAGTTGTCCTTGTTCGTGAGTAGCCTTCCTCTTGGGAAATACAAGGTGAAGAATAAGGAGCAAAGAAAAGGGCATTGGCTCAAAACATGTATGTGCTCATGTATGTGCACATGGAGTGTGTGGGCGTGTATGCGTGTAAAGAGAAAGGAAGAAGGCAAGATATAAACCAGAGGAGGCCTACGGTGAAGGGCACCCAGGGGTTCCCTGCACTCTTGCTATGTCAAATTTGAAATGTTGTCCCAGGGCTGGAGAGATGGCTTAGCAGTTGAGGGGCCTGCCTTGTGAAGCCTAAGAAGCAAAAAGTGACTCAAGGATGCAATGCCGCACTTGCCCACAAGGGGGCGCACGCATCTGGAGTTTGTTCACAGTGGCTGAAAGGCTGCTGGCGCGCCCATTCTCTCTCTGTCCCTCTCTCCATGACTCTCTCCCTCCCCCCAAAAAATGTTGTCCCAAAACAGCTGAAGGAGATAAGAAGATGGGCAGAGTGGGAAAGCGGTTTCCTAATTCTCCCCACCGCTGCCAAGGGACCCCAAGACCTTCACCCCAAGGCTCCGGGCTCCCAGGCCCTGCTTCATCCAAGAGTATGGGGGTGCCCCTGCCACCTCAGTGTGTCATGGCTTGGGAAGTTGCTCCGGGAAAGTGTGGGCGGGGCTGCTGCCTCCAGATCTTGCTCCAGGGTTTCTGAGAGTATCAGAGAAGTCCTCTAAGGAAGGGGACACTTCTCATGTCACCACATGGCAGAACTTGGTAAAGAAAGATGGAGGACAGACAAGACTATGGCTGTGATTGGCCTCAAGGTTGCCAAAAGTTAGTGTCTGTTCTCACAGGAGCCCTGGCAAAGGGTTCCTTCCTCTTGCAGGGACAGGGGGCGGAGTGTGTGTATGACTGGATGGGGTAAGTCACACAGGCACCCCTGGGGTCTGAGCAGGAAGGGCTGTGTCCAGCCAGACACTGGTGACGTGAATGTTAAACTACTGACCTAAAAGAATGCGGCCCAACCTCCACCACACTCACCGGCTTCTGGGTCTGTCGTCCCTGCTCCCCCCACACCAGCTGTCCCAGGAACCCCAGCTTCAGCCATGTTTGGAATAGAGGCATTTACAAGTCAGAGAAAAATCAGGAAGGAGAGGGGAGGCAGCCCTTTGAGTACCACCCAACTTACTTAGAAATTGGGGGGTGGGGTGCAGGAGGACTGGCTAATGGTCAGGGCCCTGTGAGGCTGCCTGTGGGCACCCGGCCAGAACCCAGGCATGGCTGACGTCCACAGTCCACTGCACTTGAAGATTACTCTACAGCCATGGAGCCTGGGTTCAAATCTCCTTCAGCCATTGATTACTTCCCTGTGTACAGCGGGCAACCTGTGTCCACTTTCCCAGAAGCCTTGCTGGGCAGTTATGAGGAGTCCAGAAAAGGTATGAAATGGAGACTACACAGCAAGCACTAAAAGGGTGCTGGGGAACAGCACCGGTCCTGCCCGGCCCTGAAGCCACACTTTTCCTTCCAAGGGTTTCAGCATCATGATGTGGCACCTGGCAGGCAGATGAGAGGACACAGATAGCGGTCACTTCCATGCCAACTGTAACTGACTAACTCGAGCTGCTCAGAGGCACGATGACGGCCACACAGTGGGGAAACGCCAGTGCCCGACGCCTCTTCTCACCGCTGCCTTCCCTCACATGCCCATCGCCTTCCCCACCTACGAATATTCCCAGCTCGAGGAAGAGACAGTGAGGTGCCAAACAAGAGGTGTCCGAGTTTGGGGTTTAGCTTTTCCCCAAGCCAAGACCTCAAGGTAATTTAATCAAAACACTGGCAACTAGGGTGACAAGCATGACATGGCCAGCCACTGACCACCACACCGCACGTGGGCACACACACACACACACATGCATGCACGCACCACTAAGAAAGGGCTTCTTCCAGAGGTCTTGGGAGTGGCCAAGCACAAGGCTATGAATCTGAAATCCAAGGGAACCTGCACCCCACACCCAAGTAGGCACCTGAATCCTGATTGATGGCTTCAAGGGACATCCAGTCAGTCATAGCCAAAGACTGTCACTCCCAAGACCCCGGAGCGAAGACTTGATGGGATGTTTGTTCTGAGGCCCCAATGCCCCCAGCATGGCCTCACTAAGACACAATCCCACGGACAGGAACTGCACTGTAATGCTACGGTGAGACAAGAAAGCCGGCGAAGCTGTTGAATTTTTCTCCTACAGCTAAATCAAAGAGCAAAGCTTTCTTTCCACTTGGATGACAGGGGCTGAGGACAGACGCCCCCAACCCGGAAATGTGAACAGCTCACCAAGTTGCTCCACTTCCCAGAGCTTCATGGAGGAGAAAAATCCCCGAGTCCAGAAATCACAGGTGGCACTGTTCCTGGTCCTCCTGCCACCTCCCCAGGGCTCCTCAAGACAGGGGCAACGGCCACCCTGAGGTTGTGACGGGTGGAACCTTTCCCTCAGTCACAGCCTGCGCTCCGGTTCATAGTAGGATTGTGGAGGGGTAAATGAACACACCGTCTGTGCAGCCCACTGTTCATGACAAGCAAGAGGAGAAGCCGCTGGGTGTGACCGGAGGGGAGACGCTGCCAGTGTCTTTCCAGAAGCCTGTTCCTGGGAGGGCCTCCGCAGCCAGCCCATGCTGCAGTGAGCCAGTGCCTTGGGGAGAAGTGGACAGTGAGCAGTCCACCAAATCATTTGTTCCCATCCTGGCAGATTCCAGGGGGCAAGTGTGCTAAACCTCCTTTGATAAGTTGTGACTCACTCTGCGCAATTCAAAGCTGCTTTGAACTTGGGGCGGGGGGGGTGGATAATGACGGGACAGAAAAAGAAGCCACTGAAGTTTTTCACAAGAATGAAAACCTGGGCTGGAGAGATGGCTTAGCGGTTAAGGCATATGCCTATGAAGCCTAAGGACCCTGATTCTATTCTCCAGGTCCCACATAAGCCAGATGCACATGGTGGTGCATGTGCCTGGAGTTCATTTGCAGTGGCTGGAGAGGCCCTGGCATGCCCATTCTCTCTCTCTCTCTCTCTCTCTCTCTAATAAATAAATAAAATAAAATCTTTAAAAAAAAAAAAAAAAGAATGAAAACCTGTCCCAAGATGCTTTTATCCGATTCCGTCACTGGAGGAGACCACGTGCCTGGGACAGGTAGAACTCTGGCCTGGAATCCAACGCCACTGGCCCAAGGCCCAGGAAACCCCAGAGCAGTGGAATCTCAAATTCAGAGGCTTCCAATCTCATGGAGCAAACCTAGCACCAGGCTGGCCACCAGAGGGACACGGTGCTAGAAAAGCCCCTACCTACTCACTAAGCTTTGGTATGGGTTGAATGGGAGAGAGGCCTGGGAGGGACCCCTAAGAGGATCCATCTAGTCTAAGCTTGTTCCTTGGGGAGTATCAAAAAAGACCATTGTGGGCTGGAGAAATAGCTTAGCAGTTAAGGGGTGTGGTGGTCTGATTCAGGTGTCCTCCATAAACATATGCATTCTGAATGCTTATGGCCCCAGCTGGTGGCAACTTGACAATGGAAGCCCCCAGGAAGCAGTGTACTGTTGCTCACTGTTGCTCAAGGTCTTTGGCTCACCCTCTTGCCAGTGTTTGACAGACTCTCCTGTTGCTGTTGTCCACCCTCTGGTCATGCCATCGCATTCCCCTGCCATCATGGAGCTTCCCCTCGAGTCTGGAAGCCAAAATAAACTCTTTTCTCCCACCAGCTGCCCTTGGTTGGGTGTTTTCTGCCAGCAATGCGAACCTGAATGCAATAAGTCACATGCCCGTGAAGCCTTAGGACCCGAGTTCGACTCCTCAGAACTCACATAAGCCAGATGCACAAGGTGGCACATGCATGTGGAGTTTGTTGGCAGGGGCTGGAGGCCCTGGCACATCCATTCTCTTTCTCTCTCTCAATAAATTAAAATTAAATTTAAATTTAAAAAAAAGATCATTTGCAATGACACGCATGGTAGTATATGCCTATAATTCCAGCACTCTGGGGGCTGGGAGAGCAAGATCAAGTTTGAGGTCAACTTGGGCTACACAGCAAGACCCCCTTTTTTGAAAAGTTAGGGTAGTCATTTGTGACTTTGCAAAAATCGTTCTTCCATCCAACAAGGTCTTTGCCCAGCTTGCCCGTCACCTTAAACACAGCACCTGTGTTGTCCTTGGAACGTACCTGGCTTCCCTCGCCCCTCACAGAGGACACTGAACAACCCTGTTGAGTCTACCATTAAAATGCATCCAGGCCAGGCCATGGGCTAGGAGAGTAACTCTACGATAGGACGCGTGCTTTCAGTATGCCACATGTCCTAGGATGGATCCCAATTGTGTCCATGCACACGTGCGTGCGCACACACACACACACCCACACTCACTCTCTCTCGCTCTAAAATTTACCCAGGCCTGACAAGAACCAATTATCCCAAAAACACCAGGGTCTAATTCACTGGTCCTACTTGAAATGAAGACTAAGAGCCAGGTGACAGGATAGACATCTCAGGTAATGGATGCCTTCTGGCAATAGGACACAAGGGCCCAACATATCTCCAGGGCACTTCTGTCTATAACAAGGACTTCCTGCTTCAAATTCCTCCCTGGGATTAATAAGCAATACCTCTAAAGGCATAATTAGTAGTGAGAGTCATTCATTGCATAATTCTAGGCCCCGCAATGTAGTTACATATTTTTACTGGGCTTGGCACAAAGAACTAGACGTAATCAAGAAATGTATTTAAGCCCATCAAAATATCAGATTAACAGTTAAGGCACTTGCCTGCAAAGCCAAAGTATCCATGTTCAATTCCCCAGGACCCACGTAAGCCAGACGTAAAAGGTAGCGCATGCATCTGGAATTCACTTGCAGGGCTGGAGGCTCTGGCACACCCATTCTCTCTCTCTCTCTCTCTCTCTCTCTCGAATAAATAAATAAAATAATTTTTTAAAAATCAGTTTTGAGGCTCGAGAGATCGCTTAACAGTTAAGGTACTTGCCTGCAAAGCGTAAGAACACATGTTCCAGTTGCCAGGTCCCAGGTATCCAGACTCACAGTGACACAAGTGTGCAATGTCACACATGCGCCACAAGGGGGCGCATGCATCTGGAGTTCCTTTGCAGTGGCTGAAGGTCATGGTGTACCCACTCATTCTCTCTCTATCTCTCTCTTTGCCTCTCTCTCTCTCTCTCTCTGTCTCAAAATTAAAAAAAAAAAATCAGGGCTGGAGAAATGGCTTAGCAGTTAAGGCATTTGCCTGTGAAGCCAAAGGACCCAGGTTCAATTCTCTAGGACCCATGTAAGCCAGATGCACAAGGGGCACATGCATATGCAGTTCATTTGTCATGGGTAGAGGCCCTGGTGTGCCCATTCTGACTCTGTCTGCCTCTCTCCTATCTTTCCCTCTCTCTGCTTGCAAATAAATAAATAAACAACATTTAAAAAAAATCAGATCTGGGCTAGAGATGCAATTTAGTAGGGAGAGTGCTAGCCTTAGACGCAGGAGGCCTTGAGTCCCATCCGCAGCATACCATAAATCAGGTGTAGTGGCACATTACTATAACTCCAGCCTTTGGTAGACACGTAGGAGAATCATAAGTACATAGCAATTTTAAGGACAGCCTGGCTGACACCACAGACAGAGAGAGAGAGAGAGAGAGAGAGAGAGATTATACCAAATATACTTCAATAAAATGAACATGTTTTACAATTTACCCCCCCCAGATAACAATCTTGTCTTTCACACTTTTTATATAAAACCTAAAGCCAATAATCATGTGCCTAAAAACAGTCGCATGGCTAAGATTCAAACCCAGCCAACTGAGTGTATTTATTCTGACCTCTGTTTATTAAGTCTTGCCCTGTTCACTGCAAACTCCTTTGACACCCTTTGAATTCACCTTTATAGTGATTAAGCATGATCTCAGTATGCGAAGGCTTTAAAACCTGTTGACTTTTCCCCCCACGTTTCCATTCTGATCATGTGACTTCAACAAGACCTTTTGTTTCAGTGACAGAAGGGTGTGTTCATATAAAAATAATAATTTCCACTGAGACCAACTAAAAATATCAGGGGAATGAATTCATCACGGTTTCCTATTATCTGAGCCACATGAAAAGGGCAAGAAATAATTTTTAAAATCGCAACTTATAATTTGAATTAAAGGCCAGTAGTCTATTTGGCCAGAAAGCCGTGTAGGTGACAATGTTCTGAAACATTCTTTTCAAGAGCACATGTTTAAAGGAAACACCTCTGGGACTGAAATCCCAACTCGGTCCTCTCATGTCTAGCACGTGACGGCACAAATGTGGGTGGTTGGGAAGTGTAGTTTTCCTTTTGTTTTGTTTTCCACGAGGCACATGTCTGTCTATTCTAATGGCACAAGTGAACACAAGCCTGCTTGCTGGGGTCCCCACATCCTTTGAAAGGGGACGGTTGCGAGCGAGCGTGGCACGCGACAGCAGCGCAGAAGCGCGGTGGCAGTGTGCACCCGCGGAGCTCGGGGACCTGCTCGTGCCATGCGGGGGGAAGTTTTCTACTACGCAGAGAGGAACACACGGAGAATAGGTTGTCATTATGGGAGCCGGAAGAACTTCCTCCCACTCCAGACCATCTGGAAAGCTCCAAGAGCCCAGCCTTTTCAGGCCAAACATCAGGTCACTAAGGAAGCCCACCCACCCCACCACCCTCCCCCCAGGGGACTTCCCCAAGGAAACCCTGGGGACCACGAGGAGAGGTGAGACAGGTCAGGGACGAGTGTCGGGGTCAAGACTAAGAACACAGAGGAGACGGGAGCAGTGACCATCAAGCACAGGGTCCCTGGGTCTGCCACCTGCCTCGGGACCACCCTCCACGCGACCGGGTGGTGTCCCCCAAGAGGCTGATGACACATCCCCGGACCTCGTGGCGGGGCGGGGTGCTCCTCGCCGCGCCATGTAAGGAAGGGAAAGGTCTCTCTCGCTGCCCAGCTGGCTCCGGATGCCAGTTGTTCGGAGCGGGAGGTGGGAAGGGGTCCGCCCATGCCCACCGGGACCACCCAGTGCGTCCTTGAACCGAGGACCCTGGAAGGACTGGCGGGGCGGGCATCTCCAAGGCGCCAGCTCTCCCATGCCTACTCGGTGGGTGTTGCATCATGCACCACGCCGCGCCTTCAGGGAACCAAAATGGACTCCGTGGAGGCGACAGCCGCATGGGCACCGTGTCTCCGCGCGCGCGCGCATCTCAGGGCGCGCCCTGCCTCGCCCTCCCCGGAGGATGCCAACGTGCCCTCCCACGGGTGGGGGGGGGAGGTCAGAGTACGGTGGGAGAAGAAGACCCTGACCCTTCCCGAGTCGCCTACCCCGAGGCCTCGCGGGACGCTGGGACTTCTCCAAGGTGACCCGGGCCCAGGAAGCTTTGCCCCGGTTGTTGGCGGGTCTCGGGACACTCACCGAGTGGGCAGTGGGATGCGGACAGCACTGCGGATGGAGAGGAGGTGGGTGGGGGTGGCGGGGAGCAACGGACGCGCGAGCGGCTGGACGCGCGAGGATGGGGATGGGCTGCGGATGGGGATCCGGCCGGAGCGTGCCCGCCCGTCTGTCCGTCCGTCCGTCCGTCTGTCTGTGTGTCAGTGCCCGGGAGCCGCCGCTCACACCTGCCCTTTCGGAGAGTGAATGGAGCTCCGAGGGGCGGGTCCGACGGACGGGCGGGATCGGGCACCGGTTTCATCAGCTGTGCGCCCGCCCCGGGCCGGGCAGACACCTCCGCGCGCGCGCGCGCGTCACCGCCGGGCACCAATGGCAGCGCTGCGCGGCGCGCGGTGGCCCCGAGAGCCGCGCCCACGTGGGCGGGGCACCGTACAACCGCGCGGCCCAGACCTGGGATTTCCCCCCCGCCGGCTGCCTTGCAGGCACCTCCCCTTTAGCTTTGGTTGCGTGGTGGCTTTTTTTTTTCTCTCCACCAATCCCAGTCCTGGGCGCCACAGCATCTTTCTGGTAGCCTCGTAGCCCCCCAGCGCGCGCGGGACAAGATCGAGTGATGCACACTGGGCTGTGCCAACCCCCTACCCAGGGACGACGAAACCAGCTCTTTTCTCTAAACTACATTTGTGATGCACCTTTAAGGCGTTTTGTTTTGTTTTGTTTTTTGTTTTGTTTTGTTTTGTTTTGTTTGAATGAGGATAGTTAGGCACGGTGGATCCTACCTGTCATCTCCACACTCAGAAGGGTTGAGGAAGGAGAATCGCCCTGAGTTCCACTCTAGCCTGGGCTAGAGTGTGAGAACTTTGCTACAGAATAAAAGATTATAAATCTTTGTCACTGCAAAATTTTACTGCGGTTCCCCTTGTCAGGAAGGGCCCCAAAAGCCTGCATTTATCTGTGCCCCTTGGCGGTGGTACTTTCACGCCTGGCTGATGAGCTGGGGGAAGGGGGTGGGCAACTTACTTCCGGAGTTACTCGACCTAAATTGGCAGAAAGTTTAGTACCCAAACCCAGGGTTTACCGCCCAAACTGCCTCCGATCCTCTTGGCTACAAAGTCAGAGAAGAGCTGCATACACACACACACACCTGTGAAGATGCAATAATCTGTGACAAGGGATAGATAAGCAGGTCGGATTGACCCTGCTGTCCTCTGTGTAACAAAACAGAAGAAAAGGTTGATGTTTGTGGTTTCAAACCACAGTAATGGGGGCTGGTTGTTAGCCACTGATATTGGAATGAGGGCTGGAAAGATGGCTCAGTGGTCACAGGGGCTTGCTTGATGTTGGAATTAGACTAGCAGTTTATTCATTTTATGCTGCATGGTGTTAGCTCCAGAAACAAAAAAATAATGAACACATAGAAAAGGGTTACTATAAAAGAACTTTAGACCATGCTTGGAATTATAATACAACAGATGAACATGTATTTAAAAAAATGGATTTCAGTGTCAATTGTATAGTGATGAAATGATGTCCAAAAGCCATTTATGGACATCTTCTGAGTCTCCCACAACCTCTCTTGCCTGCTGACCTTACTGCAAAGCATGTCCCATCCTCACAGATGTAAGGTTGGTGACTTTCCAAGTCTGCCAGCTTTGCTCTTGGCACCAAATGAACACCTGAGAATCTAAATTCTGCTGCTTGGTTTACTGTGGGTCTACTGCTTACATGTTCTTAAATAAAAATCATAAGGCCCTTGCCTGCAAAGCCTAAGGACTCATGTTCGATTCTTCAGATCCCACATAAGCCAGATGCACTAAGGTGAGGCAAGCATAAGGTCGCACATGCCCACTAAGTGGCGCAAGCATCTCGAGTTCAATTTCAGTGGCTGAGGCCCTGGCACACAATTCTCTCTCTCCCTCCGTCTCTGTCTCTCACACACTCTCTAAACTAGAATAATAAATAAAAATAAAAATCTTGTTTTGGAATAAGCTCTTGCACTAGGCCACAATAGAACAAGATAAGTTAAAATGGAGTCACTCGTGCTAAGATTCTAGAACACCAAGCTGAAATTACACTGTTTATCTGGCTTTTCAAAAAATTAGGGGACTGGGGCTGTAGCTCAGTTAGTAGACTGTTTGCCTAACATGCACGAAGCCTTGGAGTTAATCCCCAGCACCTCATAAATTGGGTGTGGTGACATGTCTGTAATCCCAGCTCTAGGGAGTGGAGGTAGGAGGAGGACCAGAAATTCAAGGACACCCTCAGCTACATAGTGAGTTTGAGGCCAGACAGGGCTACAAGAGACCCCATCTTGGAAAAAAATAGGGTTAGAGAGCTCGCCAAATTTTCAAGGCAGGCTGGTTTCGATTAGCAGAACAGTGAAGTTCTATGATGTTCTCTGTGTCTTATCACACACAAAAACATGAAGCAACCTGGGGTTAGTCAATCATGTTCCCATTGTTCTGTAGCCCTGCCCCTGATACACATATATGTATATAAAGCATCTCTTATAGGTCTACATATAGGAAGTGCTTGATCAACACCTGTGATTGAGCTGGGGTGAAACACAAGGTAGAGTGCACACTTAGCAAGCACAAGACCCCAACTTCAAACGCCAGCACGGATCGTAATGATGGTGATAATAAATAGGTTAAGGAAATGGAGCCCTCCAATTTCTGAAATGTTTTAAGGCAATGTAAGGACTCGGTTAAGTTTGTGGGATCTGGAGTTGAGGGCCTGGGTTCAGATACTGACTACGGAACTTCAAAGCCACATAAACGTTGGCAGCCTACTTGATCTTTCTCCGAGGTTCATTTTCCTCACTTGCCATGTAGGCATAATAGTTCCTGGGACTAATGAGGGTCAATATTCACACTGTACCTGACATATAGCGAAAGCCCAGTGGACATGTTTTTTTTGTTTTTTTTTTAATGTGGGACACTATACTGATTTGTGGGTCACATGAAAGGCTAAAAGGGGTACAGCTTCTTTCCCATAGTACAGAGATACTCCTTGTGCTTCACTCTCTGCAGCTGACAGGGGTGCATCCTCAGCCCCCTCCCTCCGCATTGTACGGGTGAAAGGCGAGAACACAGCTCTAGCTGCATTTTTTTTCTTCTCTTTTTATATTGACAACTTCGATACTTACAGGCAATAAACCATAATATTTCCCTCCCCTCATTCTCCTTCAGAACTCCATTTCCATCATATCCCCTCCCTCTCTCCATTAGTCTCTCTTTTCATTTGATGTCATCATCTTTTACTTCTATTATGAGGGTCTTGTGAAGGTATTGCTAGGCACTGCAAGGTCATGGATATCGAGGCCAATTTCTGTCTGGACAGTTGCATTGTAAGGAGTCGTATCCTTCCTTTGGCTCCTACATTCTTTCCACCCCCTCTCCCTCAATGGACCCTGAGCCTTGGAGGGTGTGACAGAGATGTTTCAATGCTGGGACACTCCTCCGTCCCTTCTTCTCAGCACTGTGTTGCCTTTTGGATCATCCCAGTGGTCACTGCGTCTGAAAAGAGAAGGTTCTTTAACCAGAAATGAGAGTAGCATTAATATGTGAATATGAACATTAAGTGTATTGCTTTCAGGGCAGTTTGGTGGGAATAATATATACATTTAGCCAGACAAGAGCAGGCTTTATACCCCTAGGGCTCATGACCTCCCCTGCCATAGACTCACAAGAACTTTACTGTTGACTGGACCACGTCTTTCCATTCTTCTGGGACCAGTAAGGTTTCCTCTCCTGGGCAATTCTTGCCCCTTCCCAACATCCCACGATGGTGGCCTCAAGCGGAATTTCTATTTCACAAAACCCCTTCTCCTGCAGCATAGAAACTGTGTCAGGGTGAGAGTCTCTAAATCAAAGTCACGTGAGAAATCTTGCCAGGTGCTTGTGGAAGTGGCATGAAGAGAAGACTTTTTGTTATTTGGGGGACGGAGCTGGGCAGTTGTCAGCCAAATGGTCCCAGCGGCCACAAGGAGTTCTGGCCCCAGGAATAAGGCAGTCAGAGAATGCAGTCGGGGGAGGATGTAAGTGAGTGTCCAGAGCCTGGAAGCCCATGGTGGTGCTCCTTGAGGACCTGGAACAGGAGCTAGTGAGGTGCTCCTTGAGGCTGCAGCCACATCATCTTGGGTTTCTAGCACCTTTGTCAGAAGGTGATCTGGTTTGTTTTTGGTCCAGGCAAGAAGAGTTTGAAATACCTTGGAGGGCTGGAGAGATGGCTTAGAGGTTAAGACGCTTGCCTGCGAAGCCAAAGGACCCAGGCTCGACTCCCCAGGACCCACATAAGCCAGATGCAGAAGTGACATGTGCGTCTGGAGTTCGTTTGCAGTGGCCGGAGGCCCTGGTGTGCCCATTCTCTCTCTCTCTGTCTCCTCTCTATCTCTCTGTTTGGAAAAAAATAATTCTTTTTTTAAAAAAATGAAATACCTTGGCAATGGATTACAGCAGCGGTAGGACAGTGGGAGGTATCTGACAGACACTCGAACTGAAAAGCCTGCATCCAGGTTAGAGGATCCAACCACAATTCAAGTAGAAGAAAATAATATTGGATTTCCACCAAAACTTTGCAGACACCCTTGAAATGTCTGCATGCCTGCATCATAGGAAAAAGTGCTTTCTCTCCACAAGAGCAAGGTGCCTGCCCCCAAGAGGCAGAACCCTTCCTGCAGTAGACGTCACTGTTAGAAAAGAGATATACAAAAATGATGAGAGGAGCTAGAGAGATGGCTCAGCCGTTAAGGCGCTTGTCTGTAAAGGCTAAGGAGCTGAGTTGGGTTCCCAGTACTCACATAAAGTCAGATACACAGAGTGGCGCATGCATCTGGAGTCTGTTGGCAACATCTAGAGGCCCTAGTGCACCCATTCTCTCTGTCTGTCTCTCTTTAATATCTCTCTACTTGCAATTAAATAAATAAAAATATTTTTAATGATGAGAGATGCCCATAAAGATTGATGTTACAATGTGCCTGTTTAATTATCATAGCAAAAGAAGAAACTTCCTAAATGTCTACAAGATTGGTTAATTGCACTTAGTTCTATTCATGAAATTAAAATCACAGAAAGCATCCAGACGACATTACAAAACTCTTATAATATTTTATCTGCAATATAATTGCAATTTTTATTTTTTATGAGAGAGAGAGAGAATTGGTGTACCAGGGCCTCCAGCCACTGCAAGCAAACTCTAGCCTCTTGTGCCACATTGTGCACATGTGTTACCGAGTGTGTCTGGCTTACATGGGTTCTGGGGAGTTGAACCCCGGTCCTTGGGCTTTGGCTTCAAAGGCAAGCACTTTAACCACTAAGCCATCTCTCCAGCCTAACTGCAATTTTTATATATCGTCATACACCAGTTGAAGACATGGATATATTCTTAGAAAGGTACCGTTCAGCAATTTCACCACTGTGCAAACACCATTGGTGTGAACAAACTAAGTCAGCTACAGCCTCCCTAGATATATACTACCATGAGACAACTGTCATATATGTGGAAAATCTTTGACCCAAATGCCCTTACACTGCCCGTGACTATATACACTCACACATATATAGCCATGTATGTATTTTAAATATATTAAAAACAGTGTCCCTAGAGGGAGTTTTAATTCTTTTGCATGCTTACACTCAACTTACTACCTTGAAGATTTGAAAAAAGTAAGTAGACATTATTAAAAAATTAGAACCATAACAAAATATAAAATTTTGTCAGCATCTCCTCTCAAAATACTTACAGCAAAAGAATGTCCCAGCTTTCGATCCCATGTGGCAGGTTGAGGGACCCCACAATATAGCCCACAGCACAGCCATTTATTTCTAAGTATTCTCAGATAGACATCAGTGAATATTGCATTCATGTTTTGAAGGACACAGCCAAAGTGTGTCCCAAGTCGTTATGGATGTCCCTGTGCTCTGCAAGGAAAGTGATTCTAGCCTGGTATCCAGCGTTGACACTTGTCTAGGGAACCCGAGTAAAGAGCTCTGAGAAGAGGACGACTCTGTACCTACCCCATAAGTAATTCAAAATAAATCTACTCGGGGCTGGAGAGATGGCTAAACAGTTAAGGTGCTTGCCTGCAAAGCCAAAGGACCCAGGTTCGATTCTCCAGTACCCACATAAGCCAGACGCACAAGGTGGTGCATGCATCTGGAGTTTGTTTGCAGTGGCTGGAGGCCCTGGTATGCCCATTCTCTCTCTCAAATAAATAAAATAAAATAAAATAAAATAAAATAAAATAAAATAATTTTTAAAATAAATAAATCTACTCAAGTAGGCATGAGGAAGTTGGTAGTTTCTGGGGGGGGGGTCCCACCAAAAATTTCCCTAATTCCCTTCTATTTTATTTTTTTTAATCTAAGAGTACATGTTTCAAATGGTGCCCTTGGCATGGGCTTATATCTGGTGCTGGTTGAAGGTAACTTATAACCTGAGCTCTGGCCCAAATCATCACAAAAGTGATTCTTCCTCACTCACCTTCTCAATTTACGTCTACTTCCAGACTTCCTACTGGACTACATAGTATTGTGTGTCCCATAAAAGTCCGTAATTCCCCATACCTTTGTTGTGTCCTTAATATATGAGTGCTCTATCCATTGACTTTTAAATTTAGGAAACACAGGAGAGAACACTCCAGCCCTGCCAAATTCATATGCTAGCATCCTAACCCCTAGTACCTTTGAAGGAGAGTTTTCCTGCCATCATGAACCGTCCTTCAAAATTGTAAGCCAGGGCTGGAGGGGTGGCTTAGCAGTTAAGGGGTTAGCCTGCAAAGCCAAAGGACTCAGGTTCAATTCCCCAGGACCCATGTTAGTCAGATGCACAAGGGGGCGCATGCATCTGGAGTTCATTTGCAGTGGCTGGAGGCTCTGGCATGCCCATTCTCTCTCTTTCTCTCTCTCCCTCTTTCTCTGTCAAATAAATAAATAAATATAAAATAAAATATTTTAAAAACTGTAAGCCAAAATAAAACCTTTCTTCCTATCAGCTGCTTTTAATTGGATGTATTGTCCCCACAATGAGAGGGTTATCATAACAAATATAATTAATGCCAAAGGGAAGCATACAGATAAATTGCATTGCCTAATCTCCTTCAATTAGCTTATTTGCCCAAATAATTCACATCAGCAGCAACACTGTTGCAATACTGTTACAACCATTGGAAAGGTGGGCCACACAGGGTGAACTTTCTTCAAAGACCAGTTTTAATCAGTGTATGACAGATCACTGGACCAAAATTCTGGAAATGAGTTAGGACTTCGATGCAATTTGTCACTGATGTCACTGGTCAAGTGAGCTGAGGCCATGTGGAAACAAGCATGCAGAGGGGCCCATTTGTGTGTGTCCACTAAGCCTCTCCACCTGGACTTCCTGGCCCCCATAGAGTCCAGGTTGTGACCAGCTCTGAAGAGGTGCTTCTGAGTCTATCCACATGTGATGGCTCATTGGAACATTCTCCCATCTCACTTTACTTACTAACACCCCATTCATTTGCTCCCTGTGGGGCTTTTCAGATGTTATTTAACCTCTGCGTGCCTCTGCTTTATTTTTTCTGATATGGTTTCAATATCAGAGGCTGTGGTGAAAGTGAAATGAGACATTAAATGTGTAGTGCTTAGCACAAAACCTGGCATTCAGCAAAGATTCAGTAAATTTTGCCTATGGCTATTACCTGTGGCTGTTAAAATTGTCACTCATATTTATGTCAGCTGCCTCCAAGGAATCTCTCCTGATATCATACAGGAAGCCATCTGACCTGTTATATGGACATGGTATGAAGTGTGCATGCTATCTTTCAGGGTTGACACAAAAATCTTTGAGAAAATACCTCCTAGATTCATAGTATAGCCACAGGGTGCCCCCATAAACCAAAACGCATAATTTCTGAGCACAATTATTGATTCAGTGGTATACATGGATCACACACACACACACACACACACACACACACGTATATATATACTATGTGATCAATGCAGAGTCTCTAAGCTCACAGAATAAGGTTTAAATCCCAAGCCAAGGAAAGGAGATGTGAATACTTTAGACTGAGGGGTACTGAACATACCAGATTTATTGGTTAGTAGCAAATCACACCACCAACTTTGTGAGATTTCTCAAAGATCGACATTGGTACATACATATTAAATTTTTTCTGGGCTGGAGGAATGGCTTAGCAGTAAAGGCACTTGCCTGCAAAGCCAAAGGAACCAGGTTCGATTCACCAGGACCCATGTAAGCCAGATGCACACATCTGGAGTTAATTTGCAGTGGCTAGGGACCCTGGTGTACCCATTCTCTCTCTTTCTCTTAATTTTAATAATTTTTCTTAAAACAGTTGGAGTTGATGGGTACAAAAGTAAAGAAGAGAGACTTTGTCCTCCCTCCCTCCCTTACTTCCTTTCCACCTTTCTTTTGTGCTGGGGGCAGAACCCAGGAACTCGCACCATCCCTAGGCAATTGATTTCTTTCCTTGAGATTTATGTTCTCACAGATCACAACAGTCCACTGTGGAGTTTTTGTTGGTTTTGTTTGCTTTTCTTTTCGGGGCTGAGGATCCTACTGCAAAGCTACATACCTAGCCCCTTAATCCTACAGTTTTTATTTGTATATTTCATATATAACATATCTTTTATTCCCCCTTGCCCCTGGTCCCATTTCTGTTTCTCGGGGGGCCTCCTTAGTGGTGTTATGGTATTCACTATGGGGTCACGAGGCCTCAGTCAGTCCTTATGGAGTAGTGGGGGACTGTGCCTCAGGGTATTCCTCCCCACTCTGTGACTCTTACAATCTTTCCACCCCTCTTCTACAATGTTTCCTGGTCCATGGTAGGCCTGCTGGCAGTCTGATTTACTGTTGAGTTTGTTGTGCCCTATGGATTGCTGCTTTTTTAGGTTTTGATTGATGACCGTGTCTGTCACCATCACCCCGGAGCTGGTTGTCAGGTTAGTAGTAAGAGCAGTGTTCATGCCACCACTTCCACTGCAAGGTCTCCTGGCCCTTGGCAGATGTGGAAGAGGTGACGAGTCTCATGGTGGGCTGTGGGTTGTGTTATCCATGGATCTCGACTCTCCTCCATTTTCTCTGTCATCTATAAAGTAGATTCTCCAAGCAAGAGTGCAAACAGCTTAGGTTAAAGTGGGCATGCAAAGTTATTTGAGGGATGTTTGGTGTGCAAACCCACTTGTCTTCTCCAGAGAGCAGGGGGCTTCTCTTTGAAATAGGGTTTCCTGACTATGGGAATCTGACTTGGTTTTCAATACCAGGTATGAATTCTCTCCCACTGAGCAGGCCTCACGTCCAATCAGAGAACAGTTGGTTACCCGCAGAGGCTGCATGCTACAATTACACAAGGGTGCACTTCTTATCTGGATAGTAGATTTCGTAGTCTGCAGGGTCCCCTGCGTATTCATGCTGTTGGTGACCACTTTCTTTCACTGGCTTCCATAGGATTTCCCAGCACTATGAGGGCTACCCAGAAGGGAGCTAGCTTCCCTTTTGGTTCCAGCATGGCATTTCAATGTGCTGGAACCACAGCCTGCGATGTCTTCGGCCATAGGGTCTTACCTTTTAGCTCTGGCAGGTAATCCAGTGTTTTAAACCCACAGTTTTTTTTTTTTTTTTTTTTTTTTTTTTTTTTTTTGGTGAGGTAGGGTCTCACTCTGGTCCAGGCTGACCTGGAATTAACTATGTAGTCTCAGGGTGGCCTCGAACTCTCGGCGATCCTCCTACCTCTGCCTCCCGAGTGCTGGGATTAAAGGCGTGCGCCACCACGCCCAGCAAACCCACAGTTTTTAATGGTAGAAATAGGAAACAGCCATGTCTTCATGCTAGAAATCACTCAATCGTGAGCCATCTGCAAGACACATACATTGTATAGCACAGTTTCAGAAACTTGCAAGTTTGGTATGAAAATGAAAAGTTTAGCATTTGATCCAGATGCATATGTGGCTAGGGAAAGGTCCTCAACATTTGACTGCTCCCTCTGTGCCTTAGTTTCTTAATCATTATTTTTATGAGTTTATTTTATGGCAAACCTCGTCATTGCTGGGAACAGTGACCTTTCAGATGGTGGCATAGAAGGGGACCACTTCTGCCCAACATTTCAACACTACTGAAGGCTAAGCTCAGACTGGCTCTGCCCAGGTCATGTGCCCAAGCATCCATGCCTCTTGCTGATGCAGCAGAAGGGTACTCTTTACTCTTCTGTAGGTGGCCAGGCTCACACACCAGCCTCTGCAGGGAGTGGGAACAGCGAGATGGGGGGTAGATTGGCAAGTCCACCAGCTGCGGAGGTAGAGGCAGCCCCCAGAAGAAAGCAATGTGAGCATGCCTGGCATGGCGGTGCACATCTTTAATTCCAGCACTCGGGAGGCAGATGTAGGAGGATCGCCGTGAGTTTGAGGCCACCCTGAGACTACAGAGTGAATTCCAGGTCAGCCTGGGCTACTGCAAAACCCTGAATAGGAGCAGGTATCCATGACACATTCCCACCTCTCCCGTTCCTCAGTGTCTAGCAAGCCGTTCCCGGAAGGCCTGGGAGATCTGTTCCACACCCCAATCAGTCCCCGTGATCTTCTTTCCAGCTACCTCTTGTTCAAGTCTCGTCTTGCTCCAGAAAATAAGCCTAAATTCCGTAACACAGCTTGTCGGGACTCCTCATGTCTTGATCTCTCTTCCTGGCCCCTGGCATTTGGGGGACTAGACAGAGGGACTCAATATGAGCTCCAGAGCTGTATCACACATGCCCTCATTCCTCTTTAACCCTGGCCTTGACCCAGATTTGTGGACTTGAACTTGTCTCTCTGTTAAGTTGAGTTCCTTCTCAACATGTTCTGGCATCTCAAATGCCAATACACTTCAAGCAGGCCAGCCTCAGGCTCTTCAAATGTTCCTACCAGGTCAGGAGAGATAACATATAAATTGAGACCGTCTCTTTGCCTCTTTCAAGAGGATTATTTTGGTCTTGGCTGTATCTCCGAGCTAAGTTTTCATTGGACACAGTGTTTTGTTAGCTGCCCTGAATAGCCTGTTAACCCTACCGTTAATGGTCCATCAGGCTAGCTGGGTAGAATTTTTTTAAAGCTTTTTTATATATTTATTTGCAAGCAGAGATAGAGAGAGAGATAGAGAAAAGACAGACACAGAGAGAGAATGGGCACGCCAAGGCTTCTAGCCACTGCAGAAGAACTCCAGATGTTGTACCCCTTGTGCATCTGGCTTACGTGGGTCCTGAGGAATCAAACCTGGGTCCTTTGGCTTCGTAGGCAAATGCCTTAACCACTAAGCTATTTCTCTAGCCCCCTGGGTAGAATTTTTATTTTCCTGCCTCGGGATTATCTGAGGCCACCAGTCCCATGGCACGCTCAAAGCCATAGCGTCCCTCTGTCCTCTCTTTGGCAGACAGAGTCTGTCCATTCTGGAGCCTCAGTGGAGGTGTGGGCACATTTGGAGAGCTGGGGATGGATCTATAGACGAGAGACTACAGCCAAAGCCGCAGTCTGGGCCTTGATTTGGCTTTGGCTTTAGTCTTGGCCTCTGGCCAGTTGTACATGAGACCTCTGACAATGTGGGCACCAGTGCCTGCCCGAGTTTAATGGGGGCACTGCAGGGAAGGTGACCGAACTTCTGATGCTTCCATGGCTTTCTGAGGACCTTGATGGTGTCAGCTCACATACTCAAGGGTTCCTTAGGAACTTGGGTTCTGTGTCTCTCATCGAGTCCCATCCTTGTAATTATGGTTTCTTGGTGCCATTTCTGTTCCACTCTGGTTGCGCGTAGTGTGATGCTTGAACTCGGCTGGATCTGTGGTAGCCCGAGGGTCCCAAAGTGCTCAAGAGAACACACCTGGAACCAGAAAATGAAGGACTGGGAGAAAGTCCTCCCACCTCCAAACACAGAGGTTCATGAATAGAGTTTCCTTTAGACTAAGGACCAAATACAACGAATGTATGCTCTCTGGGTGTTCTTTTTCTCCGGTGCTTTGGTTTGCCATCTCTGTTCCCATACAAAGAAAAAAAAAATTTTTACTGTGAAGCCTATAAATAAAACGTGTTGCAATCCGTGTGACTTTCGACTTACTATCAGTAGAATTACAAGTCTAGAAAGATCCAGGTCTTGACCCATACACTCACCTCAGTGTGTTTGTGGTGTTGTCTGACCTGTCTGAACCAAAAAAAATGTCTTCCGATACAAAGAGCCTATTGCCGACTGATCTATGCAAACACATGTTGGAAGTTAGCGTGGGCAGCATTTCAACACCACGTTGGCCTTGTTCACCCACGAGGAGCATGCAGGCTCATGTTGTGGCCAGGTTCCCATCCCACGCCCTGACCGGCATCCTCTCCTAATCTCACGTACGCATGTCATCACTACCCTCGAATCTGCCCATCTTTCCTCCCAGTAGAACTTGTCCACACCCACTCATTTCCAGTACTGATTTCCAATGATCACTCAGAATACAACCAGGGAGCCTCCGGCTCCATGAGCCAGCACCTTCCTGCCTAGTGCCAGCGTCCTAAACAGACTAAGGGAATGAAAGAGGTAATTTGGGAACCTTCCTTGTCTCTTGCCATTGAGAAACTTCTGTTCATTTGATGTCAAAACCTGCACAAAGATAAAGGAGTGCCAGAGCGAGATGGCACCCGGCTCTAGTCCCAGAAGGTCAAGGTAGCAATGTGAGGCGAACCTAGGCTTCATACTGAGATCTTGTTTCAAAATAATTTTTTTTTTTTTTTTTTTTTTGGTTTTCGAGATAGGGTCTCACTCTGGCCCAGGATGACCTGGAATTAACTATGTAGTCTCAGGGTGGCCTTGAACTCATTGCAATCCTCTTACCTCTGCCTCCCAAGTGCTGGGATTAAAGGCGTGCGCCACCACGCCCGGCTTTCAAAATAAAATTTTTTAAAAGGGTTGAGGGTGTAAGTTAGTAGTAGAGGGCTTGCCTAGCATGTATGAGGTCTGGACTCAATTCAATTCCCAGTACTACTAAGAAAAAAAATGTCTGTGTGTATGACTGTCTGTCTATCCATCTATCTGTCTGTATCTGAAAAGATAAGCAAGATCTGAAGCAAACGCTGTGGGATGAGAGCAGTGAGTGGCAGCTGAGTGGAGACGCTGGCTGACAGCACCCTGCCTGCACGTCTGTTCTACGGTTTGATTTCTGCCACAGCAGAGCGTATGACAATGTGCAGACTGATCATTTTGCACATTCTGTTGTGTACAGTGCACATTGGATAATGGGATTAACGAACCAGCTTTTGCGCCCACAGGTCAGGAAAGGCATGTTGCTGACCAGCACTTGCTGGCATGTCTGTGTTTATTGGCTTTGCTTCTGTTTACATAACCTGGGGTCCATTTAAGGGGGTGGTGTGCTGGAGGGGGTTGGAATTTCTTCTTCCCTCTTCAGAGCCCAACAGCAGCAGCAACAAGAATATATACCCACAGGGCTGGAAGGATGGCTTAGCAGGTAAGGCATTTGCCTGCAAAGCCAAAGGACCCAGGTTCAATTCCTCAGGACCCACGTTAGCCAGATGTACAAGGTGGCACATGTGTCTGGAGTTTGTTTGCAGTGGCTGAAGGCCCTGGCACGCCCTCTCTCTCTCTTTCTCTTTCTGTCAAACAAATAAATAAATAATAAAATATTTTTTAAATAAAAAAAAAGAATACATGTCCACATATATACATGTATATTCCTTTGAGGTTTTTCTCGTTGCCAGATAAAAGACACATGAGGAGCTGGAGAGATAGCTCAGGGGTTCAGGTGCTTGCCTGCAAAGCCTAATGACCCAGGTTTGATTCCCCAGTACCCACATAAAGCCAGATGCACAAAGCGGCCCACACATCTGGAATTCATTTGCAGTGACTGGAAGCCCTGTCACACCCATTCTCTCTCTCTCTCTTCTTTCTCTGTTTGCAAATAAATAAATACATTTTTAAAGATTTTATTTTTATTAATTTATTTATTAAGGACAGAGAGAAGGAAAGAGAAAGAGGGAGAGGGAGATTGGGCATGCCAGGGCCTCCAGCCACTGCAAACAAACTCCAGACATGTGCGCCCCCTTGTGCATCTGGCTTATGTGGGACCTGGAGAATCAAACCGGGGTCCTTAGGCTTCGCAGACATGTGCCTTAACTGCTAAGCCATCTCTCCAGCCCATAAATACATTTTTAAATAGACAAATGAGATTTTAAGGGTGTTAGTAGAGAATGACTGAGAATAGGTGCATTTTAACTGAGACTTCCTGAAGAAACGTTCTGAACAGAACCATGGCTGACCTTCACATCCCTGTTCTCAGTCCTTGCTAAGCATCATTTCACTTGCTCATCAGTGAGGTTCCACAAGGTGAGAATTATAATCTCCCCTCCTGTGGAAGAGCAAACCGAATATCTAAATACTTAAAGGATTTGCCCCAAAGGCCTTATCATCCAGCTGACTGTACCACAACAGGGGCCCTCCAGCACAGTGTGCTGCTGGGAGATAAACTTGCTTCTGCCCCCAAATCACACACTCAGCAGAAAAGATATCTGCAAACATAATGACCAAAGTTTCCCAAAGCTGATGAGAAAGATCTGTGCAGAGATCCGAGGAGCTCAGCAAACCACAGGCAGGACACAGGAATAAAGTTACACAGTCCACACCACAGTCAACCTGCAGAAATCCACAGAACCATTTAAAGACAGCCATGGGGGAAGCAGACAGCACAGAACAAACTACCTGAAGAAGGCTTTGGGGATTTTCATGGATAACATTGTAATGTAGTGATTTCTTCTCTCTCTCTCTCTCTCTCTCTCTCTCTCTCTCTCTCTCTCTGTGTGTGTGTGTGTGTGTGTGTGTAATGCGAGCACACACATGTCAGAGGACAGCTTTGGGTGTTGGTCCTCATCTTCTACCTTGTTTGAGGCAAGGTCTCCCATTGCTCAATTCTGCATTCAGCAGGGTAACTGGCCCACATGTTTCTGAAATGCTCCCGTGCCCTTCTCACTGTAAGCACACTTGGATTACAGCCGCTTGTGGAGCAGCATCAGGCTTCATGTGGACTCTAGGAAGGACAGGGGTCAAACTCAAGAACTCATGCTTGTATACCAAGCACTGTATCCACTGAGCCATCTCCACAGCCTGACAATTTTATTTTATTATGTATTTTATTTATTATTTAGGGCTAGAGAGATGGCTCAGCAGCTAAGGTGCTTGCCTACAAAGCCCATGACAAGGGTTTGATTCCCCACTACCCATGTAAAGCCAGATGCACAAAGTGCCACATGCATCTGGAGTTCCTTGCAGCGGCTGGAGGCCCTGGCAATCCCATTCTCTCTGTGTCTGCTTGTCTCTCTCAATCTCTCTCTCTCTCCTTGCAAATAAATAAATATTAAAATTTTAAATTTATTTGCATGTAGGAGACAGAGAGAAAACACACAGAGAAACAAAGAGAGAGAGAGGGAATGGGCATGCCAGGGCAGCTCTAGATGCATATGCCCCTTTGTGTATATGGTTTTACGTGGGTACTGGAGAATCAAACCAGGGTCCTTAGGCTTCGCAGGCAAACACCTTATTCGCTGAGCCATCTCTCGAGCCCTGGCAATTTTATTTTTATTGTTATGTGTTGGAGGTGCTGAAGATTGAGTCCAGGGCCTCACACATAATTGATACATGTTCTGCACTTACAGCCTCCAGATGACCTTTTTTTAAAAAGAAAGGAATTAAAAGCCCCAAACTGTATCCAACCAAATATATTCTAAGGTGAAATAAAGACATTTTCTAACAATGATAGATGAGAGGATTTTTTTTTTCTTTTGCCAGTTGAGTAACAATATAAGCAATTCTAAAGGATTTTCTTTAGGTTGCAGGGAAATTGTCACACATGGAAACTTGAATCTACAGAAAGTAAATAAAGAAAAAAGAAAAAAATCAAGAAAAATTGTAGTGTCTATCAGGTGAATGGACTTATTTCTGATACCTAGAGATTGCTTTTGATGAGTAAGAGAGCTTGGGAGGAAAAGTAGAAATAAATTTGTTTTTAAAAAAAAAAAAATTATTTGCTGAGCTTGGTGGCACACACTTTTAATCCCAGCACTGGGGAGGCAGAGGTAGGGGATCACTGTGAGTTCAAATCTAGCCTGAGACTGAGACTATAGTGAATTCCAGGTCAGCCTGGGCTAGAGACCCTACCTCAAAAGAACAACAACAAAAAAAGTATCTATTTCCAAGGAAAGAGAGAATGTGTGCACCAGGACCTCCTGCCACTATAAAGAACTGCAGATGCATGTGCCACTTTGTGTATGGGCCTCCATGTGGGTACTGGGAATTAAACCCAGGCCATCAGGCTTTGCAGACAAGTGACTTCAACCACTGAGCCATCTCTGCACCCTACATTTTTATTGTTTTTTTTTCCCCCCAAGTTAGGGTCTCACTCTATTCCAAGCTGACCTGCTTCATATTAAGACTCTGAAAAGGGACTTGGGTGTCATCGAACTCTTTATTTGTTCCTCTGATCAATGTGGCCACAATGAACACATCTCCTTGGCTCGTCACTGGTACTTACCTGTTTAATTGGCCAAGCCTAGTCAGGTAGGATTTCCAGGGTCTGCCTTTTGATCCTAACACGTTTGGTTGCAATACTGGCAATTCTTGGCAAGAAAAATAAAAAGATAAAAGACACACAATTCATTACTTTTTTTTTTTTTTTGAGGTAAGGTCTCACTCTAGCCCAAGCTGACTTGGAATTCACTCTGTAGTCCTAGGCTAGCTTTGAATCCTCCTACCTCTGCCTCCTAGGTGCTGGGATTAAAGGTGTGCCTCACCGGTTTCAATGCATTACTTTTAATGTACATTATCTTCAGCATGGTCAGCGTAGTTGACTCATGCCTACATTGTTCTGGGACAGGAATGCAACCAGGTCATTGAGGAAGTTGGCGAAAGAGCATCGCTTAAGGTCAGTCAGTATCTCCTAACGTTCCCTGTCAACTCTGATCATCTGTGCTGCTCAGGGCAAAGGGACACCAGGGCAGAGGAAACCTGGTTACTTTATTTTTTAAAAATTTGTTTGTTTGTTTATTTATTTATTTGAGAGCAACAGACAGAGAAAGAAAGAGGCAGATAGATGAGACAGAATGGCACACCAGGGCCTCCAGCCACTGCAAGCGAACTCCAGACGCATGCACCACCTTGTGCATCTGGCTTATGTAGGTCTTGGGGAATTGAGCCTTGAACTGGGGTCCTTAGGCTTCCCAGGCAAGCGCTTAATCATTAAGCCATCTCTCCAGGCCCATTTATTTTATGTGGGCTGACTACATGGTTGTTAGGTACAAGACAGGAATGTAGCAGAAAAAAAAAGCATCTTGTAACAATATCCTCAGAAAAGTTATTTAGGATGTCTGTAAGAAGTACCCCCATGGCTTTCCCCATAGTTCAAAATCCATATTTCATTTTCACAGTTTTTTTTTTCCTTATAGTCCATGTGACATAAGGAAAAGACAGTGTTCAAAGGCACAGCTAGGAGTTCTCAGAAATACTTTTAGAATTTGACTTCTCCAGTATAGGAAATCAAACATACCTCAAGTGAGGGAAAAAAAGCTGCAGCTGATACAACATAGGGAAATTTTAGGACATGAAAGACTATAAAAGTAGGTCCTGAAAGTAACTGGGGAAAGAGCGAGATTTCCTACAATACAGCAGTAATAAGAGGTTCATCTTGGTTTTGAGTGAGTTATGGAAGGGGAGGAGGGAGCACAACACTGTCTCCAGACACAGAGTGGCCTTGCTACCCATGACCTCACAATGGCTGACACTCCCTACATAAGACCTGTATGATAAGGGGGTGGAAATGATGACAAACTCCAGATGCATGCACCACCATGAGCATCTGGCTTATGTCGGTTATGGGGAGTTGAACCTAGGTCCTTAGGCTTAGCAGGCAAGTGCCTTAACTGCTAAGCCATTACTGCAACCCTGGGCAAGATTTTTTTTTAATTTGAGAGACACACACACACACACACAGAGAGAGAGAGAGAGAGAGAGAGAGAGAGAATGGGCACTCCAGCAGCCTCTCAGCTACTGTAAGTGAACTCAAGATGCATCGCCCCCTTGTGGGCAAGCGCAGCATTGTGCACTTGCATCACTTTTGTGTCTGGCTAAAAGTGGGACCTGGAGCTTCGAACGGGCATTCTGAGGTTTCGCAGGCAGGTGCCTTAACTGCTAAGCCATCTATTTGCCTCCATTAACATAAGAACAAAAATAGTATTGATCTCACAAGTTACCTTGATGGTTAAAATAGCTAAGTCCTTGGAAGGTGGCTAGCACCTAGGGACATAGCATTAGCCATGTTTTCTTAAAAACTTTCTATTGCCAACTCCTGTAAGTATACACAATAAACCATGATGATTTCTTCCCCCCACCCCTACTGTCTCCCTCCCAAATCCACCCTCCATTGAATCCCTTCTTCTTTCAAATTAGTCTCTGCTATATTGATATCATCACTTCTTTCCTCCTATTGTGAAGGTCTTGTGGAGATAGTGGCAGCCATTTTAGATAGGGGAAGGCAGATGAGAAATGGTTTTTAACCACAAAGAGCATAGAAAAGGTTTTAAGTGCCATAGGCTACTGAGCTTCTCACTCCCAAACACTAGTGGTGATTCCATCTCTGTGAAAATGAAACATTTTTCCTGTTAGCAACATGTACTTTAAGCCTTACCACAGGCCATCTGGGCCTCGGTGAATGCAATTCATAAAGAAAGGCCCTTTAATGTAACTGGATCTCTCTCTCTGTTGTTGTTCTTTTTTAAAATTAATAAATTTATTAAATTTATTTATTTGAGAAAGAGGGAGAGAGAGATAGGTGTGCCAGGGCTTCTAGCCACTGCAGACAAACTCCAGATTCATGCACCATCTTGTGCATCTGGCTTATGTGGGTCCTGGAGAGTTGGACTGGAATCCTTTGGCTTTGCAGTCAAATGCTTTAACCTCTAAGCCATCTCTCCAGCCCCTGTTGTTCTTTTGAGGTAGGGTCTCACTGTAGCCCAGGCTGACCTGGAATTCACTATGTTGTCTCAGACTGGCCTCAAACTCACAGCAATCTTCTTACCTCCACCTCCAAGTTTTGGGATTAAAGGTGTGCGCCACCATGCCTGGCTGGAACTGTATTTTTATACAGTAGGATTTAGGATTTAACCCATGCTATGGAAGATAGAAATAATCTTAGAAAAGAGAAAATGGAAATATGACCAATTAAACAATGATAACAACATTATTTTAATTTGAATAAGACTGACCTAAGAGAAATGCAAAGGATGTTGTTTGTGTGTGATGGCTTTAAATTCCACACAAAATCCATACCATCTTCCTGGATGTAATGCAATATGGAAATCCCAAGTGCACAAGAAGTTTATAAGAAACTGAACTAGTGGCAGGGAAGGTGGCTCAATGGTTAAAGGAGTTTGTTTGCAAAGTCTGCTGGCCTGGGTTCAATTCCCCAACATCCACATAAAGCCAGATGCAAAAGTGCAAAAAGTGATAAACAGCAGCAAAAGTGTGATACGTGTGTCAGTGTTCCTTTGAATTCACAGGGAAAGAAACATGTGGAGAGATGGCTTAGTGATTAAGGCGCATGTCTGTGAAGTCTAAGGACCCAGGTTTGATTCTCCAGGTCCCACATAAGCCAGATGCACATGGTGGCACATGAGTCTGGAGTTGGTTTGCTGTGGCTAGAGGCCCTGGTGCACCCATTCTTGATCTCTCTCTCTCTTCCCCACCCCCTTTCTCTGTCTCTAATAAATAAATAAAAATAAATCTTTAAAAAACATTTAAAAAGAGAGACATAAAAGATAGGCTATGGGGCTAGAGAGCTAGCTTAGCAGTTAAGGAGCTTTCCTGCAAAGCCAAAGGACCCAGGTTCAATTCCCTATTACCCACATTAACCCAGATGCACAAAGTACCACATGTGTCTGGAGTTTGTTAGCAATGGCTAGAGGCCCTGGTGTGCCCATTCTCCCCATGTGCCTCTCACTCTCTCTCTCTTTCTTTCTCTCTGAGGTAAATAAATGAATAAACACATTTAAAAAAAAAAAGCTAGGCTATGGGTGAAGGACACACATATGGTATTCCTGTGGGATTTTGCTTCTTACCTCTCTTAGAGCAAGAATAAGATCATTATGCATTTCGCTCATTTCATTTTTGCTCAGTTCTTCATCCTCCCCATCCTCATTCTCTTTCCTCCCCTCTTCTCTCTCCCATTTCCCCTCCTCCTTCTTCTTCTGTTGGGAATTGAACCCAGGGCTTCATGTATGCTAAGCCTGTGCTATAGCACTGAGCTACAGATCCACCCCTTTTAACTTTAGATCTTGAGATAGGGTTGCCAAAGCTGCCTTTGAATTTGCCATCTGTGTGCCTCGGCTTCCTGAGTAGCTGGGATTACAGACCTGTGCCACTCACCACTCCTAGCTGGTGGCTGCTTTCTCTGATCATCTTCATAGAAAAAGCACAGTGTTGGGGTGTTGTCTTTCTCTCAGCCTGCCTCGGGAGGGATTTGGGGATCCTGCACCACGAGGCTGCAGAACCCACTACATTGTTTTGACAAATCTGTGCATTATGGTGCCTTATTTTGCAGCTGGCTCCCATCCAAATCTTTGTACTTCGGGACCAATTTGTTCTTCCCCTTGTCATCTGTCCAACCACAAACAGGTCAAACTTGATTCCCAAAGAAGAATCAAAGACCTCTAGTCTTTAAAATAGAGAAAGCTAAAAAATAAACCTGAGCTGAAGCTTGTGAGCTTTGGTGAAGTAATATATCTGGACATTAACATTCATCAAAGCACAAAATAAAGCCGGATGTGGTAGTGCTCACCTTTAATCCCAGCACTCGGGAGGCAGAGGTAGGAGGATCACCATGAGTTCGAGGCCACCCTGAGACTACATAGTGAATTCCAGGTCAGCCTGGGCTAGAGTGAGACCCTACCTCGAAAAACAAAAACAAAAGCACAAAATAAGTGAGATGTGCCTGAGAGAATCTCATAAATATGACTGACAAGTTTGATGAAAATTAGCTTAGATGACAAAAACTTCAGAGTTATAGCAGATTACTCTCCCTTTTAAGAAATGATTTTTTTTTTGAGAATTTTGCTCCTGTGTTTCAATCTCTCTCTCCCTCTCTCTCTCTCTCTGTGTGTGTGTGTGTCTTTTGTTTTGTTTTGTTTTTGTTTTTTCTAGGTAGGGTCTCACTCTAGCTCAGACTGACCTGGAATTCATTCTAGTCTCAGGGTGGCCTCAAACTCATGGCGCTCCTCCTTCTTCTGCCTCTCAAGTGCTGAGGTTAAAGGTGTGTGCCACCATGCCTGGCCTGGCGCCTTTTATTAAAAAAAAAAAAATTATTTGCAAGGAGAAAGAGAGAAAGAAAGAGAATGGGTGCATGGGGGCCTCTTGCCACTGCAAGCTAACTCTACATGCATGTGTCACCTTGGGCATCTGGGCACTGGGGAGTCAAACCCTGGTCGTTCAGCTTTGCAGGCATCTCTCTGCAAAGATGACTGTGGAGCCGTTTCTCCAGCCTTGCGCCGATGCTTTTTACAAGGACATAAGTTGGTAACCTGGGGTTCTGCCAAATGATGATGTCAGTGATTCACTTTGAGACCCTGACAGACCCTCTGATTCGCTCAGCCTCAAGAAAATCTGTCTGTTCTGACTTCCAAACGCTGTCCTTTGTAGCCTTTTATCATCATGATCAATATCTGAGGGAACTGAAGCATAAAGAGGGACGATTCATTTTGTAAATGAAAATTCTAGTCCGTGAGCAATTGGCTCTATGGTTTTGTGCCTTGGGCAGCATGGAAGAGCAAAACTACTTACCTCATGAGCCAGGAAGCTAAGAAGGGAGACCAAGAGGCCAGATTCTTTTGGAGGCCATTGTCCTCACCCAATACCCACTGCACACTAAGACTCTCTCCACCTCTGCTGCTCCTCTACCTCCCAATACTGCCATTCTTTAATAGATTGGGCGGGCGGGGGGGTGGGGAGCACTCAATCTCCAAACTAGAGCACCTTCCATGGTGAGCTTGGCCTTGTTTGTGAGCCAAGGGTAGAGAATTTTCAAAAGCAGCATTGTACTCAGCAGAACTGCAATAGTTCAAAGAATACAGGTGACGATTCCGTGACAAAAGCATTCTCAGGCTCTATCGGCAAGTGTGTACATTGTGTGACTTCTGGAAAGAGTTGAGCACATACCTACAGCCCTGAATAAACCCCCATGTGTCATGAAGAAGCAGAACCCACACCCTAAAATGGAAGCAGAAAGCAACCCCTCCCCTGGGCACTACAAGCCTCCCTGATGGCTTCTCGCCTTATTCCTACTAGAAATCTTGGTGGTTACCTATAGTCTTTTCCTTTATTCTTGGATTTTTTTTAAAAACTTTTTATTTTTTATTATTTCTTTGGAGACACACACACACACACACACACACACAGAGAGAGAGAGAGAGAGAGAGAGAGAGAGAGAGAGAGAGAGAGAGGAAGACAGAGATGGGCATGCCAGCAGTGTCTCAGCTGCTGAGAACGAAATCCAGATTTGTGCGCCCCTTGTGGTCAAGTGCGGCATTGCGCCCTTGCCTCACTTTGCATCTGGCTAAACGTGGGACCTGGAGATTGGAACCACTGGAGATTGGAACCAGTGTTCTTAGGCTTAGGAGGCAGGTGCCTTAACCCCTAAGTCATCTTTCCAGCCCTATTCTTGGTTTTTTAAAAATCTGGCCATTTGTATTCACAAAACAACATCATCTCAACATTGAAAACAGCTGGCCCTGGTGTCTATGACAAACCTCTAACCCTTCCTGAATTCGCCACCTACCCAGGCAAGTGTGACGAAGGGAAGGTGGGCACAGGCTTCTCTGTATCCTATTTTCTACCTCTTCCTCAGTTCTATCACCCATCTGATACCAGCAGGGTAGGAACTTCTTGTTAGATACTGTTGTGAGCTGGGAGTAAACAGGCTTTGGACTTCGTGGGCCCCTCCCCTAAGGAGGGAATATCTAAGGCTTTCCCACTAGACGTCTGTCTCCATGATGGACAGCTTAACTTCTCCCTCTGCACTGACATAGCTTCCCCTGGCACTCCACATTCCTCTGTAAATCAATCCCCTTTGTAAATTGTTCCATTGATAATAATTTACGATTCATTAGTGGCACACAGACCAAATATTCAGTCAGAACTATGCCTTCATAGACGTGAACAATAAGGGGCCGTTCTACAGGGAGCCATGTGCATTTAATCACCTTGATGTTTATCTGCTTGTGTGGCTCAGTTTGTTTCTGTAGATGCCCAGTCTCCTTATGTTGACAGATCTCATCTTGGTAGGATTTCCTCAAAGCCACCAATTGTTCTTTAGTCCTCTTTGGGAGTACTGGTCCTCCTTAGCCTTCCCGCTCTTTCTGAAGGCACTACTGGCTTCCTGGATGGAGTTGGTGCCTCTGTCAGAGTTGGCACGTCTCTCACTCCCCATACCCCACAGGGCACTGACCAGCCTACGCTATGCTCGCCATTGTTCCTGCCACTGCACCTCTCCCATTAGCCTTTTGTAAAAAATTTTTTTACAATGATGGGTGGCCAAGTGACTGACCACTGAGTCACACCCCAGCCCCAGGCAGTTCTCCAGGGAGATTCTAAATCGCTCCAGCTGCTGCTCTCCCGTACAAGCCATATCTGGTCCACAGGAAATACTTACACTTCCTTGTCCCATGATCAGTGGAAAAGTGACCCAGTCAAAACAGTGTTTTCTCTGCTATGGTCCCCTGGAGCTCTTATCATCATTCATTGTCTTTCCCTGTGCTTGTGTCCTGGGGGACAGGTTCCAGGGACCATTGAGAATATCAGGATGACTGGATGTTCAAACTCTTGGAGGACTGGAGAGATGGCTTAGTGGTTACAGCGCTTTCCTGCAACATCAAAGGACCCAGGTTTGATTCCCCAGGACCCACATAAGCCAGATGCACAGGGTGGCACATGTGTCTGGAGTTCGTTTTGGCATGCCCATTCTCTCTTTTTCCCTTTCTCTCTCTCTTGAATAAAAAATAACTAAATAAAAATTAAAGAGAAAGTAATAAAAAAAAAAACTCTTGTATAAAGTGCTATGGTATTTATATGACCTACACACACCCTCCCATGCACCATATTCTCTCTAGGTGACTTATGCAATACCTAACACAATGTAAGTGTGATGCTAATAGTGCTGCACTGTTTAGAAAATGATAAAAGTTTTATGTGTTCCAGAGAGGCCGAGCCATGGCGGACCTTACTATACATCACAAAGGAGATGAGCAGAGCAGCGTTTAAACACATCCTGGAGATGAGTTCTGCAGTGTCAGAGAGCCACAGTGGGGTGTGCCCACACATGACATCTTTGTATGGATTAAGCATTGGGCTCAATGGGCAGCAAAGTCAGCTTTTATTTTTCTGAACTTTCGGTGGCGTTTTCCAAATATTTTCTGGCTGTATCTGTGGATATGGAAACCAAAAATCAGAGAGACGGGATGGAGAGATGACTTAGTGGTTAAGGTGCCTGCCTCCTAAGCCCAAGAATGCTGGTTCCAATCTCCAGGTCCCAAGTTTAGCCAGATGCAGTGACGCAAGGGCACAATGCCGCACTTGACCCCAAGGGGGTGCACGCATCTGGATTTTGCTGGCAGCAGCTGAGAGACTGCTGGCACTCCCATCTCTATCTGTCTTCCTCTCCCTCTCTCTCTGTCTCTCTCTGTGTCTCTCTCAAAATAAAAATAAAAAATCAGAGAGACAAGTATCATTTGAGATGAAGAGGGCAAACCTCCTGCATTCCTCCTGGGACCACGAAAAGGAGGCTGCCATGGCCCTCTGAGAAGTTCCTCCAGTGAGGGCCTCTCATCCCAGCCTCTCTACCTCAACTCTGAAGTGCTGTTGGTCTAGGGTTTTCAATAACCATGTCTTTAAAAAAAAGTATTTATTCATTTGCAAACAGAGAGAAGAGACAGAGAGAGAGAGAGAGAGAGAGAGAGGGAGACAGAGAGGGAATGGGTGTGCCAGCGCCTCCAATCGCTACAAACAAAGTCCAGAAGTATGGGTCACCTTGTACATCTGACTTTATATGGGTAGTGGGAAATCAAATCCCGGTTGTTAGACTTTGTCAGCAAGAACCTTAACCATTAAGCCATCTCTCCAGCCCCTCAAACCCAGCTCTTGACCACCTCCTTTGTGCCCCACACAGAGATGTCAGAACTCTGTTAGTATGTTTCCTGTGGAATGGGGTGACTGTCTTCTCAGACTGTGGGTGATCCTAGGCTAAGACTGAGTTCTGTTTTGCAACCATTATATTTATATCCTCTTTGTCCATTAATCCCATTTTTGGAGGGAATTTATTCCATAAGTATAAAAGTATTGGTATAAAAAGGTTCTGGGAGCTTAGTGGTTAAGGCGCATGCCTGCAAAGCCTAAGGGCCCCAATTCAATTCTCCAGGTCCCACATAAGCCAGAAGCACATGGTAGCACATGCATCTGAAGTTCGTTTGCAGTGGCTAAAGGCCCTGGCATGCCCATTCTCTCTCTCTCTCATTCTCTCTGCCTCTAATAAATAAATAAATAAATAAATAAATAAATAAATAAATAAATAAATAAAAAAAAAAAAAAAAAAAAAAGTTATGGTATCTAAAGAGGCAATGTTGTCATTAAAAAAAAAAAAAGTAAGGAAAGAAACCTAACCTTCTAGATAAAGGAACGAGAAAGGCTAACTTAAATCAGGGTGTCTTATAAATGCTATCCCCACCCATTTTCTGCTGCTACACTAGAATATGGACTGTGTAATTTATAAAGAAAATTACTTTTCACAGCTCTGAAGGTGAAGTCCAAGATCTCATGTGGAGCTTCTCTCTGTATCTTACTGTACCTCTCCTCTCCTTTCTTCTTCTTCTCTTCTTCTCCTCCTCCTCCTTCTTCTTTTCTCTCTCTTTCCCTTCCTCACTCTCTTTCCCTGCTAAGGATCAAACCTGAGACCTCACACAAGCTGAGCAGGCATTTTCCCACTGACTTATAGACCCTCTGGGTTCTTCTGAAAATATATGCGTGTGTCGTCCCTATGTCAAGGGAAACTTTCAACACCCCTCGTCTACACTGTAGCTCAGGGAAGTCACCATGAAGCCCAGGACTTAGCCCCTCAGGAAGCCCCCAGAGCCCTGTAATCTCAGACAAATCTGTGTTAGCATTTGGACCAGATGCGTAGAAGCAGACAAGAGGGCATATCCACTCTCTCCTATCACAGCCTTCTCACCTTCAGGCAGAGGAGGCATGTCTCCACCTTGAGAACTATCTTCCCAAGTGCCACTTTGAGAGACTTACCAAAGTGTGTTAGTCTAGCTGTTATGGAGACTAATCAACCCCCTATATTTAGACCAGTAAGCAAGTGTGGTCATTGCTTCTCATGGGCTCTCTCCAAGTAAGACAGGCAATGGAAGTTTCTGGTGAAACAGGACTTCTCTGCTCTGTTTGCAGTTTGACCTCATGTAATTCAAGGGGAAGGTGAGCCAGACCCTGAGGAGCCTGTGGAAATGACTGAAAATGTCTATTTATATTTATTCATTGAGTCAGTATTTTTTTTTCTAACTAGGAAAGTTCTGACAGAAGATCATGCAAGAAAAGCATTTTAGACAAGTCGTGGCAAAAGAGACACTGAATCATTACAGGAGTTAATCATCACTGGCCACGAAAAGAAAGCCCAATATTCATTCCAGGAAAGCAGCTATGAAATCAAGGGGCCTTGGGTTCTTGCAGCTCATTTCCCCTGTTTCTGGCTTATCTCCACCTGGCTTGAAATGCTACCTCGAGTGCTGAGAAAGTCGCTGCAAATCCACAGGACTTCAGGTTTTCTGGGATTTATTTTTGGAAACAGATACCAGTTGTAAGCAAGTGGAAGTCCCGAAATCCCTGTGCAAGGATCCTAACATGGTCTCACGGTCCGTAGGTCATTACAAAGTCAAAGATGAGGCCTGTGAAGTGTCCGCTGTCGGGGACTTTTTCTCTCTTGGGCTCTGACACGTATGTGTGGTGGTGAGAGCCTCACTTGCCACACAGGTTACTTAGTATTGTCATCATCAGCATCTTTCAGTCTTAAGAGTGCAGGACCCTGGCAGCTGAGATGTCAGGATTCCACAGTGACTCACAAGATCTTGGGCAAGTCATGGCATCCCGCAAAAGAATTATGGCTCGTGATTATTGCCTGATTTGTTAGGACAAATGTCATGACCACACCAGCATAGAATGTGGATGAAACTGAGATGGAGAAATGGATCAAAGACACTTAATAACGGATGATGAAAGAGGAGAATGGCGAGACTTGGAACAGAAACACCATCCCCGCCACCCCTGTGCTTGCGGGCGAGGAGTCGAGGGAGCCGTTGTGAGATTATAACTGTTGGATTATAACTGTTGTTTCAAATTTAGGGCACATTTGGCTATATCTACGTCAGCTTTGGTAAAGCACATAACATTACGATGTACATGATTGTATACGCCTTACATGACGAGTTTAGATGATACTCTGATGGCTTAACTGTCCTCTAAGATGCTCTTATTCTTAATTTTCCAGGTTCAATCCCATCCCCCTGGATGGTGTTGAAAGGGAAGGCCTGCACCGGATAGACCCACTTCTGAGGTTTGCATCAAGGCACCATTTCTGGACATTATCGTGAGTCATGATCGATGGGTAGAAAGACTGGGTGGTCAGCAGTAGGCACTCGGGGACAGCATTCTCTCCCGTCCCATCTGAATCTTTTCACATTTCAACTAGCAGAGCACTGGGTGATGCAGAGCATGTCTGTGTCACACGCCAGGTTCAGCTCTACAATGAAGGAGCCTGTCGGCCTGCGTGTCTGGTACTGACATGCAGGTGTATGCTCATACGCTGCATGATGAACATTGCATTTGTAATTTGTAATTGCAAGGTTTGCGGGGCTGGAGAGATGGCTCAGTGGTTAAGACACTTGCCTACAAAGCTGAACGACCTGGGTTCGATTCCCTAGGACCCATGTAAGCCAGATGCCCAAAGTGGTGCATGCATCTGGAGTTTGTTCACAGTGGCTACAGGCCCTGGTGCACCCATTTCTTTCCTTCTTTCTTTCTTTCTTTCTTTCTTTCTTTCTTTCTTCCTTCCTTCCTTCCTTCCTTCCTTCCTTCCTTCCTTCCTTCCTTCCTTCCTCTCTCTCTCTCTCTCTCTCTCTCTCTCACACACACACACACACACACACACACACACACACACACACATAAACACTCTTCTCTCTGTGTACAAAGAAACAAATCAATAAAATATTTTTAAAGCAACGTTTGGGGAGAAGGGTGTGTGTTTTAGAATAGTGGGTCATTGTCACTTAGAACAGGTTTTGGTGATAGTTCTTATTTCTATCCAATCTTTGTGAATATCTTTTTGCTTATTCACAGAAAAGCAACTTGGGCTTCATTAAATCTGTTAAAGAAAAAAAGAAGAAGATGAAGAAAAAAGAAGGAGGATAGGGGAAGTAAGGGAAAAAGAAGGAGAAGGAAGAGGAAGAGAAGAAGTAGGAGAAGAGGAGGAGAAGGAGGAGGAAGAAGAGAAAAAGTAGGAGGAAGGAGAAGAAATCCATCTTCTTCCTACCTGCAAGAAATCTGGAGGATTAAACAGTCTTTTGTATTGTTAATTTCTAGAGACCTGTCCATTGCACTTTGTAGGCAGAGCATAAAACCGTACTGAAGAAAACATCATTTCAAGTGTTAGTCAGACAAAAACAAAGATAAAAGAGTTCACTTACCAGAAATCTCCATTTTCTTTGAGTCAACAGTTTCTAGGAAGCATCAGCTGTCATTCTCTTGCGAGATCATGGAGCAACTATCTGGTGGTTATGTGGATTTTACTTAGGTCAAAGGGGGTGTGACGGCCAAGTCTCCCTGACCTTGGTCACTGACGGCTGCCATGGAGCCTGTGTTGCAGGAAGTAAGCTGGGACATCTTTCCAACCAACACGCGGTGGCCAGAGGAAGGAGGCATTTCCACTGACAACACAAAGTGGCCCCTCCTCACCCAGAGCTTGCTTCTTGAGAGGCAGTGGCTCGAACTCCCATCCAGAGAACACAGGAGAACGTCTGCGTCCACAGGATGGGAAGTAATTCTCCTTTGCTCATGATTATTGAGTAGGGGTCCAGGGAGGGGGGGTCCAGGGAAAGGGGAGCAGAGAACTTTCACTAGGAATAAGGTTTTCTTTTCTCCTCGTAAGTGGAGTCACAAGGGTGAGTCATTGTATTTTTCTTTTTTTATATGTGTGTGTGGTTTTTTTGTATTTTTCTTTTGTCCTTCTTTTTAAATGGCGTATTTTAAATAATGCATAGTACATTACTTTTGAAAAAAGTGGAGTATTATGTCTCTGGGGATTCATTTGATCCTCTTCACTGATTCATGGCTGGGTACCCTGTTTTTAACTCCAAGAATTACTTCATGCAATTAAGAATTTCTCTACTTATTGAGCATTTCTTGGTATTTTAGAAATTCTAATCATATACATTAAAAAATAGTAAGAACAAGCCAGGTATGGTGGTGTACATCTTTAATCCCAGCCTTCAGGAGGCTGAGGTAAGAGGATCACCATGAGTCCAAGGCCAGCCTGGGACTACAGAGTGAGTGGCAGGTCAGCCTGGGCTAGAGTGAGAACCTACCTCAAAAAAAAAAAAAAAAAATAGCCAGGCGTGGTGGCACACACCTTTAATCCCAGCACTTGGGAGGCAGAAGTAGGAGGATCGCCGTGAGTTTGAGGTCACCCTAAGACCACATAGTTAATTCCAGGTCAGACTGGGCCAGAGTGAGATCCTACCTTGAAAAACCAAAAAATAAATAAATAAATAAGGCTGGAGAGATGGCTTAGCAGTTAAGGCACCTGCCTGTGAAGCCTAAGAATGCTTGTTCAAATCTCCAGGTCCCACATATAGCCATAGGCAAGCGTGCACTGTTGCACATGCGCATAAGGGGGCACACATGTCTGGAGTTCATTCACAGGGGCTGAGAGGCCCTGGCGCACCCATTCTCTCTCTCTGACTCTTCCTGTCTCTCTCTCTGTCTCTCTGTCTCTGTCTCTCTCTCTCTCAGTATCTCTCAAATAAAAAATAGTAATAAGAGCAAAGCATTAATTCTTGTATGTAGTCTAGTGATTGGGTGGGTTGGTGCCACTTTCCATGATAAAATCAGGTTAAAGGAATTTTTGAACACTAAGGAAGCCCTACAGAGGATACTAAGGGAAGACTTCACATCTAAGGGAAGAATAAACGTATTCAGGAGCGAAAACCAATAACTACTGTTTTATGAACAGTTGTTAAATAAACGAAGACCAAGAAAGCACAGAACTCTGGAAAGCAATATATGTGACAGGAATTGACTCACACTTTTCAATAATAATGCTGAATATTAATGTCTTCAACTCCCTGATCAACAGACACAGACTAGGGCCTGGAGAGATGGCTTAGCGGTTAAGATGTTTGCCTGCAAAGCCAAAGGACCCAGATTCAATTCCCCAGGACCCACGTAAGCCAGATGCATAAGGTGGCACATGCATCTGGAGTTCGTTTGCAGTGGTTGGAGGCCCTGGTGCTCCCATTCTCTCTCTCTCTTTCTTTCTCTCTCTCTCTGTCTGTCTCTTTCTCTCAAATAAATAAACAGTGTTTTTTAAATGACACAGACTAACAGGCTGGATCAGAAAGCAGAGTCCATTTGATATCTTCAGGAAACTCACTTCATCATTCCTCTATCTGAGGGTGAAAGGATGCAAGCGATGTCCCGAACAAATGGAGTGAGGGAACAAGAGGGTATTGCTGTTGTAATATTTGACCAAGTAGACTTCAAAGCAAAATTAATGAAAAGAGATAAAGATAGTTCATACTGATCACCAAGAATACCTTCAAATTCTAAACATGCATACCAGACTCAGGCGCTCCTAATTTGACAAGACAAAATCTACTACATAGAAAGGCAATGCTAACCCCAACACAGTAGTACTCAGCTACTCAGTACTTCATTATCACCAATAGACAGATCGTCTACGCAGAAAATAAACAGAGAAACGGTGGAGTTAAATGACACCACAGACCAAATGGACTGATCCATCCAAACACTAGAATAGGCATTCTTCCCATCAGCCCATGGAAGTTACTCTACGTTAGATAACATTAGACACAAAACAAGTCTCAAGAGATCTAAGACAAGTGAAATTACCTCTTGCATTTTATCCAACCACCATGGAAGGAAGCGATAAATTAACAACCTGAAAATCCATGAGCTCGTGGAGATTAGTGCATTATTAAGCAGTGGATTCATCACTGAAGAAATAAAGAAGGAAATCAGAAAATTCCTGAAACCAAATGAAAATGAAAAGACAAAATATCAAAATAGATGGACCATAATGAAAGCTGTTCTAAGATGGAAGTTCATGGCCCTAAATAAGTATAAACAGAAAGAGCTCAAATAAATAACTTAATCATGTTTCCTAATGCTTTTGAAAAACAAGGCTAGACCAAACTGCAAAGTACCAGATATAAGGAAAGAGTTAAGGGCTAGAGAGATAACTTAGCAGTTAAGGTGCTTGCCTACAAAGCCAAGGGACCCAAGTTCGATTCTCCAGTACCCATACAAGCCAGATGCACAAGGTGGTGCATGTGTCTGGAGTTCGTTTGCAGTGGCTAGAGGCCCTGGTGCACCCATTCTCTCTCTCTATCTGCCCCTCTCTCTCTTTCTCTCTCAAATAAATAAATTTTAAAAAATAAATAATTGGGCTGAAGAAATGGCTTAGTGGTTAAAGCACTTGCCTGTGAAGCCTAAGGACCAATGTTTGAGTCCCCAGATCCCACATAAACCAGACATACAAGGTGACACATGTTTAAGGATGTACATGTGCACAAGGTGGTGTATGCATCTGGAGTCAGTTTGCGGTGGCTGGAGGCCCTGGAGTGCCAATTCTTTCTCTCCCTTTCTCTCTCTCTCTCATAAGAAAAAAAGAAAGAAAGAAAGAATAAAAACCAGAAAAGAAATCAATGAAATACAAATGAAAAACAGCAATTAAGTGGGTTTGGTGGTGCCCGCCTTTCCAGCATTGAGAGGCTGAGGTAGGCTGATTGTTATGAGTTTGAGGCCAGCCTGAGACTATGGAGTGAGTTCCAGGTCAGCCTGGGCTAAAGTGAGACCTTGACTCAGAAAAACAAACAGAGAAAAGAAAAATAATTAAAAGAAACAATGCAACAAAGAGTTTGGGTTCTTTAAAAAAATAAAAAGATTGACAAAATCTTGTCAAATAACCAAAAGAAAGAGAGAAAAGACACAAATTATTAAGATTACAGATGAAAAAGGAGGATCTTACAACTGAGACCAATGAAACTGACAGAATCACAAAGACAGACTTCAAAAACCTATATTCTGCCAAATTGAAGAATCTAAAAGAAGTAGATAAATTTCTTAATGCATATGAACTACTAAAGTTAAAGCAATATGTGATAAATAATTTCAACAGATCTATAACAAGCAACAAAATTGACATTGTAATTAAAAATCCCTAATCAATAATGCTATTCCCATATGTCATAGGTTGTTACATAAAAATTCCACTGCTGGGGGTGGAGTATCTCCCAGTGAACTGTTGCTCAGAGAGATCCCTGAGGCTACTCAAACAATACAGGCTATTTATCGTTGGGGCTATAGAACTGGCCAGGCAGGCAAGATGTACCCATTGATTAAAAAATATATACAGGGCTGGAGAAATGGCTTAGTGGTTAAGGCATTTGCCTGTGAAGCCAGAGGATCCCGGTTTGATTCTCCAGGACCCACATAAGCCAGATGCACGAGGGGCACATGCATCTGGAGTTTGTTTGCCATGGCTAGAGGTCCTGGCATGCCCTGCCTCTCATCTCTGTCTCTCTCTCTCTCTCTCTCTCTCTCTCTCTCTCTCTGCTTGCAAATAAATAAATTTAAAAAAATACAATAGTGACCTGACTGTTACAGGAGTAGCCAACTACTTTCTGATTGGATTTGAAGCCCTCTGACAGGAAGGAATTCCTGCCTGTTACCGAAACCTAGTCAGAAGCCTCTGATGACCAGGAAGGTTATAAGCTTTAGAGGGAAAACTACTACAATTCTTCAGATAGATAGATACATGATGCCCACCAAGTTGCCCTCTAAATATTTATATTTAGGGAAGCTTCTCTTTCCAGATGGCAGAAACTACTGGGGAGACTCAGAACTCACCCAAATGCTGATCACAATGACTGGTGAATGCTCTGCATTAAGTGAGACATCTCTATCCCACCCTTCAAGGTTCAGGGACCACTGTGGAAGAGGTGGCCGAAAGAATGTAAGAGTCAAAGGATGGGGAGGGGTGCTTTGGAACAGTGTCCCCTTCATCTTTCTAATTAGCTCCTCTTCTATTTTGGTAAGTTTTTACCCCTCCTCCATTCTCCATGAAAATATGTTAATGGACCCAATATCACGCAGGTCTTGTGCAGAGATTAATGGGCCATAAGGTGAGAGTTTGAAATACAACAATGTACACGCGGAGCTCAGAGGGGAGAGAGGACTGGGTGGGGGCTGGGTTAGAAGCTGTTCGTGTGATGCTCTGGTGGAAAAGCTGACTGTGTCTTGCCCGTGTCCTGAGCACTTGAGCAAGGTTGGATTAGAAAGTAATGGACTGATGCATTTGGTGGGGGAAAATACAGAGCAGAGGGTAGGAAAGATGTAAAGTAGGCCACGGAAGAAAGTGTGGATGGGGTCCAAGGTGGAGTCTGAAACAGTATCAGCTGCAACTGTTTAAAAGATTTTCAGGGGCTGGAGGATTGGCTTAGCGGTTAAGGCATTTGCCTGCAAAGCCAAAGGATCCCAGTTCGACTCTCCAAGACCCATGTAAGCCATTACATGCAGACCATTGTGCACCTTGGAGCTGGCCCTGCCTGGTAGGAAAGAAGGTTCTGGAAAAGTACCCTAAACTACTCTCTCTTCCAACCTCTGCCTTTAGCCAGTGCATCATCTGAGCAGCAAGGTTGAGGAAGCAGAGTGTGACAGTAAACTTGGGCTGGGAACATGGACACTGAGTCTGGAGGAGCTAACAGAATATGGGGCTCGGCTACAGACAGCCATTAGACATGTGTAATCACAGTGACATGTTGGATGCATGCAATGCCAGCACATCACTTGGTCTTCACGAAATAACTGCAATGTTTCCAGAAAACACCCACCAGTAAATGTAAAAGACATTCCATTTGTTAATGGGCATATGTAAATAAGCAGTGTAGAAAATGGGCTATAGAAAATGGTTAAGTCCTTAATAACAAGTGTGGTTATTCAATGGACTGTCAATATTCATGACTTAAACCTGGGTACTTAGTGAAAATGCTTGGGAAAGATTTCATTAAAATTGAGCTAAATTGCCTCAAGTTCTTTTATTCGTATAATAAAGGTCGAAGAGATGAAGGAGATTGTCATTTCCTGTTTATTTATGTTTGTGAAATTGTTAACACGACCTTGACAGTATCCTTCAATGTCATGAGGTTCATTGGACTGGTAAGCAACCTTTTGTGTTCTGGAACCTAGTTTAATAGCGAAAACATTTTCTTTTTCAGTAAGTTGATGTTTACAACCTATAAGTGGGTAAAATCTGTCTGTGACCTGTTTATAAGTTGTACTGGGTTAGCGTTTGTGAACAGTATGGAAAAGTGAGCCACAAGGTGAGCCATTTGACCAGTTCTAAAGGACCTAAGCTGTGCTTTTAAAGCTCAGTGTGGATCCAAAGCAGCTCACTAAAATAGGTCTTCAGCAGCCTCAGGAGTACGGACAAGTGAGCACAAATAAAGAATGAGAAGGAAGCCGGGCATGGTGGCGCACGCCTTTAATCCCAGCTCTCGGGAGGCAGAGGTGGGAGGATCACTGTGAGTTCGATGCCACCCTGAGATTACATAGTGATTTCCAGGTCAGCCTGGGCTAGAGTGAGACCCTACCTTGAAAAACAAAAACAAAAAAAATGAAAATGCAGCAGCAAGAGCTTCAAGTACAGAGGAGTGAAGGCATCAGATACTATGATGAGCAACCTGTCCAAAGCTAGTTAAAGTCTGCTTATTGCAAGTGAATATGGAAGAAAGTAGCAGGAAGGAGACCTTCGCCTTTCGGACCATCAGTGAGAGATCATTGCCACAGTCCATAGGTCTGGCATTGAGACCTGCAATGAAGGGCAATGAGTGTCAGGTTGAATGTGAACCCCTCTTGCCTAAATGAGGACCGTCTTCCCTACCATCTTAAATAGGAAGGCTTCTGGCTGCTTGACATTTGTAGCTCACAGTAAAACCTGACGACAACCATTGATGTCCCTATAAGTCAGTGTCAGTTTTAAAATATCACCCATTTTTAGTAGGAACACTGACAAAATTCTCAAGCTGAAAATTTTACCTGGGTATCCTATTCAACACATTTAAGACTTTAGGGAGGTTTTAAAAATGAGCCATGTGTGAGTGGTCACCATGAGTCAGATAATAGCTCTTCTTGTAAATAATTCATTGTTCAAATCTACTATGGTGAGGCAATTTTTGAGTAAGGAAAGAAAGCAATGTCAATTTAGTGAGAATAGCTTTACAACACACAATGGCTTCTGACATTAAGCTGTCCATTCGTACCCTAGGAAAGCCACCTTCAATTTTGAGCTTTGACAATGAGATAATAGAGATTTAACAGAGTTGTCTTCCTGCGTTCTCTTGCATACAAATTCAGCGATTTATTTGCAACAATACATTTTTTCAAAAATTTTGGTTTATCTTTTCAACTAAAAACAGTAGGAACCTAATTTATATTTATGTTCTTTTTTAAAAAAGATACTTTCCCAAAGAACAATTATTTGATTACTATTCATACCTGTTACTCATTGTTCATAAGGGCTATTTTTTTTTGCAGCCACAAAGGGGCTGCTTTAAAAATTGTTTAACTTCATTTCCTTTTTTTTAATAGTTTCAGGACATATATTTAAAATTACTAGTTACTAAATTGTAGGTCAGCTTACTACAAGAACAGGGTTAACATCATAAGGAGAAATAGTTTGTCAGAGCATACTCTCAGGAAAATGTTGGCTTTTGCAAGTCAGGGCTGAATTTCCACAAAGTAGAATTGGTGAATAAGGGTAATAGTCTTTTAATGACGAAATTCTTTGATATGGTTTTGGAGAACTACATTTTCTAAGACAGGAAACACTTCTTTCATTCTGTTTTGTTTATGAAATAAAGTGATTTAACTTTGAAAATGTAGTTCTGCCGTCGTTTTTCAAAAACAGTATCTTGAGCTTGAAATGCCAGGAAATGAACAAATAGGAAATGGTTGAGGCAAAGTGATTTTATTAAACTTGCAGGATATTGCTTCCAGTTTACATTTCTTTAAAAGCTGAATCTTACAGTCATGTCTCAAAGGGAGAGACCAATAATGTAGTAAAATAGAGTTCATTTGGTAGGGGGGCTGAAGAGTATAGTTATAGTTTATTACAATCTTAAATGTTCCTAAAAACAGTGTCTGGATAATTGATGTCCGTCACAAAGTCATGAGTCAGCACGCTAGTGTACAGGAGTAATATAAGGATTGTTAGCCTCTATTCACAATTTTAAAGCTTCAATATTTTTTGAGTTTTAAGACAACAGAGGTGATCTGTAATTCAAGTGTTTTGTTTGTAGTATGAAATGTTTATGGAAAGATAACTTTTTCATTAAAATATTTTAGCAAAAAAAAAAAAAAAAAAGCGCAAGATTGCTTACATTAAGCCGGGCGTGGTGACACATGCCATTAATCCCAGCATTCGGGAGGCAAAGGCAGGAGGATCGCCATGAGTTCGAGGCCACCCTGAGATTACATAGTGAACTCCAGGTCAGCCTGGGCTAGAGTGAGACCCTACCTTGAAAAACCAAAAAAAAAAAAAAAAAAAAAAAAAAAAAAAAAAAAGATTGCTTACATCAGTTGTTGAAGGCTGGGAAGGAAATCACTAAGACACAGAAAGCATGAATTCGTGTTCATGCCTACAACAATCAATTCACATTTAGAAGTTCATTTAGAAGTTCATTGTTTGGTGGAAAAAGTGACCTGAGAAAAAGATAGATGATAGATAGATAGATAGATAGATAGATAGATAGATAGATAGATAGATAGGCAGACAGATAGACAGATTCCCAAAGAAGCACTGTAGGAGAGCTTGGCATGGTAGCCCATGCTTGTAATACTAACACTTGGGAGACAGAAGCAGAAGGATCGAGAATTTGAGACCAGGGCTGGAGGGATGGCTTAGTGGTCAAGGCACTTGCCTGTGAAGCCTAAGGACCCAGGTTTGATTCCCTAGTGCCCACTTAAGCCAGATGCCCAGGATGGCTCATGCTCTGGAGTTTGTTTGGCTAGAGGGCCTGGCATGCCCATTCTGTCTCTTGCTTTCTCTCTCTTCCTCTTTCTCTTGCTCTCTCTCTCTCAAATAAATAAATAAAAATAATTTAAAAAAGAACCTGAGAGCAGCCCGGGCTATACAGCAAGACCCTGTCTGTCAACAGAAGAAGGAGGAGGAAGAGGAGGAGGAGAAATGGTTAACAATAAATTAATCTAAGCCTCATATAGTATCATCAATAAATCTCAAAAAAACACAAGGTTGAAGGCTGAAGTAGAAAATGAAGTTGTAAAAGGTCATTTATGTTGTATATTATGCATTATTTGCAAAGTGTGTAAACCAACCACATATTGTTTATATGTGAAACGTAAGTATGAAAAGTAATAAAAATACAAGAATGGCAAGACCCAAACTCAGGGCAGGAGTTCAGTCCAGGAGGACGGAGGATGAGACAGAGGGCTGTACCTTGGAGTTATGCTCCATGCTTTATGCTCTTACTTATGTGTTTTTTATGTACTTGACATTCTCTTCAAGGTTGTATTGGCCAACATTTGTCATCTTCCCATCCATCGGTGGGAGTCACTGGGCTCTTTATGTACCAAAGTTTCTTTCTTTTTTTCCTGAATATATTCCTTCTTGAGCTTCCTGTTTTATTCTCTTATTATCCCCGAGAGCTATTTCTCCCTCCAGACTCCTTTCATCCATCCTGGCTAGCATGACACTGCTAGAATAAGCTTCTCTCACTCACATTACACACACTGACCTGGGAATTTGGTCAAATGCCGGCAGGTCTAGGTTGGGCCCAGTGTTCTGATGCTGCTCACGGGCAAAATGAGGGTCACACTGTGAGTATCTAGGGGCCCCCTGGTCTTCCTGGGCAAGGTGAAGGCCTCTGGCTATGGACCCCCTCGCCTTCACTACACTCCCCTTTATAATAGTCAATGCATGATTTCGGATCCTCATTGTGATGCCAACCCCTTGCGCTCATGTGCTGAACACCTGGAGCATTCTCATGTTGAAAATACAATTGCATTTTGCACCTCAGGCAGAACCCTATTAAACGTGTTCAAATGATTCTTTTTCAGTGTGCTTTATATCCCAGGCCAGTAGCAACAGGCCGAGAGAGAGCAGCCAACGTACATTATTATCTGCAGATCAAACCTGAATAAGTTCCCAATTATAGTAATCCATTCAATGGGGAAACTGGAATCCCTTATAAAGATTCTCACCCCTTAGGGTAGAGAAAGCTCTGGAGTCCAGAGGATTTAGTTAGCTTAGTCACAGGCCATGGAATTTGCTCTGAGCATTACAATGGCCTAGGGGAGGTTAGCAAACCTGTTCTAGGTATGCCTCAGAGATCATGCAGATTGAGAAAGTGCATGAAGGCTCCTTGAGATTTGCCTTCAAGGTCCTACCCTGACAAGTTCTCTCTGTTGGCTGACAGCTCAGCTTCCTCACCTGTGAAGGTGAAAAAGCCCAGGATAGGTGTGGATCCAAGGCTAGTGCTTATACTGCCACTTGGTGGCTGTAGGACCTTGGGCAGCCTGCTTGAATAGTCTTGGGCCTGAGCACAACAGATTTTTTTTTTTAATTTGAGAGAGAGAGAGAGGAAGAGAGAGATAGAGAATGGCTGTGCCAGTGGCCTCTCAGCCTCTGTAATGAATTCCAGACATGTGCACCCTCTTGTGCACATGTGTGACATTGCATGCTTGTGTCACTTTTGCGTCTGGCTACACATGGGACCTGGCGAATCGAACGGGTGTTCTTAGGCTTTGCAGGCAGGTGCCTTAACTGCTAAGCCATCTCTCCAGCCCTATCTGTCCTTTTTGAAGACTAACCACTGGAAGCCGCCATCACCCCCTCCCTGAACGATGTGACAATTACGAAGCCAACTTAGTTTAGATCAGTTTGTAACACTTTGTCACTCCAACTAAAGGAGAGTGGAGGGTATGGGCTCTATATGTATCGTCCTGTGACTATATGTGTCAGTATGGGTGTGTCTATATGTATCTATATGTGTGAATCTATATGAGGGTATGGGCTCTATATGTGACTTCGGCCCTTTACTCTGCTTGAGGCCAACAGGAAGTGCTCAGCTAGGAAGAAAGCCAACAGCCTCGTACTTCTGAGCCGGCTTTAAAATTCTGAGGGCAGGGCTGGAGGGATGGCTTAGCGGTTAAGGAGTTTGCCTGCAAAGCCAAAGGACCCAGGTTGTATTCCCCAGGACCCATGCCAGCCAGATGCACAAAGTGGGCACACGTGTCTCAAGTTTGTTTGCAGTGGCTGGAGGCCCTGGCATCTCCATCCTCTCTCTCCCTCTCTCTCTTTCTCTCTCTGTCTCTCTCTCTCTCTGTCAAATAAATAAATAAAAATAAAATTTTGAGGGCAAACTCAGATACACGCCCAATTAGAAAATATGATCGGGGGGGGCGGTGGTTGGAGAGATGACTTGGCAGTAAAGGCATTTGCTTGCAAAGCCTAAAGACCCAGGTTTGAGTGCCCAGGACCCACATAAAGCCAGATGTACAAGGTGGCTCATTTCATATGGAGTTCCTTTGCAGTGGCTAGAGGCCATGACACACCCATTCTCTCTCTTTTTCCCTCTTTATCACTCACTCAAATAAATAAATATTATGATCTAAATGAGATCTGAACTTTTTTCCTTGAAACTTATTCTTTTTTTGGTTTTTGTTTTTTTGAGGTAGGGTTTCACGGTAGTTCAAGGTGACTGGGGATTCACTACGTAGTCTCAGGCTGGCCTCAAACTCACAGTGATCCTCCTACCTCTGCCTCCTGAGTGCTGGGATTAAAGGTGTGCTCCACCACGCCTGGCTTGAAATTTATTCTTAAAGAAGGATTACTTCTGGGAATTCCCAGTGCATATCATCACATTAGCAGGAAAGGAATGAAAGGATCTTCTCACGTACCTCATCTTTGAGTATTCTTCCTCAAAAACCATAATCTCAGTCTGACCATGAGGAAACATTAAGCAAACCCAAAGTGGGGCATGTTCTACAAAATATCCAGCCAGCACTTGTCAAAACTGTCAAGAAGACACTGGGAGGCTGTCAAAGATGGAAGATGACTGACAAGACACAATGACAACACAGTGTGCAGTTCCAGATGGGGTCCGGGAACCGGAAGAGTACATTCATGGAAAAACTGAATGCGCACATAACGCCTAGAGTTGAGCAGTCAGGCATGTTCAGCCTGTGGCCCACGGGTGGCATGCAGCCACATGCAGCTGTGACTGAGGTCCAATAACACTATGAGAAACTTAATGAAAACATTAAGAGACCTATTTTTGTGTGTGATTTTGTTTTGTAACTCATTTGCAAAATTCTCAAGTGTGACCTCTGTAGATGACAATGTCACGGCACATTTTGAAAGGTTGGACACAGCCGGTAACTATTTTTGACAAGGACACCATAGCCGCGACACATGTCAACATCAATGAAAGTATGGGAGGCATATGGGAACTGTGTACACTATATTTATAATTTAACTGTAACACTAAAATTATTTTATTCCCACCAAGCTGCCCTGAAAGCACTACACTTAATGTTCATATTCACATATTAATGCTACTCTCACTTTTGGTTAGAGAAGCTTCTCTTTTCAGATGGCGATGACCACTGGGATGACCCAAAAGGCAACATAGTGCTGAGAAGAAGGGATGGAGGAGTGCCCAGCACTGAAACATCTCTGTCACACCCTCCAAGGCTCAGGGACCATTGTGGAAGAGGAGGCGGACAGAATGGAAGAGTCAAAGGAGGGTATGACTCCTTACAACTGCCCAGACAGAAATTGGCCTCTATATCCATGACCTTGCAGTGCCTAGCAATACCTTCACAAGACCCTCATAATAGAAGTAAAAGATGATGACATCAAATTAAAAGAGAGACTAATGGAGAGAGGGAGGGGATATGATGGAGATTGGAGTTCTAAAGGGGAATGGGGGGAGGGGAGGGAAATATCATGCACTTTTTGTATATAAGTATAGAAGTTGTCAATAAAAAATAATTATTAGAAAAAAATAAATAAATCTGATATCTTAAAAAAATTATCTCAAAACAAAACACTTACTTAAAAGAGAAATTTGAGGGCTGAGGAGATAGCTTAGCAGTTAAGGTGCTTGCCTGTGAAGCCTAAGGACCCAGGTTCAATTCCCCAGGACCCACATAAGCCAGATGCACAAAAGGTGGCACGTGCATCTGGAGCTCATTTGCAGTGGCTGGAGGTCCCTATCTATCTGCCCACCCCCTCTCTCAAATAAATACATAAAATATTGTTTTAAGTAATAGCACAGAATATGTGTATAGGAGTTATAATGGACTGGGTGGCACTTTAGATCGTTCCGTATGGAATAATGTATTGAATTCTCACAATAATCTTGTTAGGTGGCTACTATTTCATTTTATAGATGGGGAATGAGACACATAGTGACTGAGTGTATTACTCAGGATTTTATCATTCGTGATATCTGATCAAACAGTAAGATGATAAGCAGGCGAATTTTAACCAGGCAGCCTTGCTCCTGGATCTGTGTCTGTCATCTGAATTCTGCATTGCTCCACATTCGTTCACTGACAAAGGCTGGTCTCCGAGTTGGCACATAGCACTTGTGATCCCTTCCTTGTCTAGATTCCGTCATCAAACCAGGGTTAGTCTCTATGTGATAGAACCCTGGAAGTAACTACGGGACATCCCAGGCAGCTCCCCTCTTGATCTCGGGGGGCGGGGGGCAGCACTTGCTCTGGAGGAAGCCGGCTGCCATGCTAAGAAGACTGGCAAGGAGAGCTGTGGAGTGAAGCTAGCTTGCCACCCTGTGAAAGTGACTCAGAGCAGGCGCCTCGGCTGACATCTGACTGATCTCAGGGACAAATTGCCTCGGGATGGTGAAGTTAAGTTGTTCTGACCCACAGAAACAGTGAAAGAGGCACTCCTGATGTTTTTAGTTACTGGACGTGGACATAGCTTATAACTTGGGGTTATAGTCTGGATCTGGGAAGTCTCTCAAAGACCTGTGCGTTAAAGGTTTGATCCCCAGCCTATCATACAGCTGGGAGGTAAAGAAGGGAGTCTGAGAGGTGAGGTCTAGTGACAGGTCTTTCGGTCAGTGGCAGTGTAGTCTCCAAGGTGATTGTGGGAACCCGGTCTCTTCCTTTTACTATTTTTGCATGGTGGTCATAAAGTACACAGCTTTTTACTGTGCCACATTCCCCACACCCTACATGCTACAGTGCCTTGCCACAGGTTCCAAAGCAGACTAAAATCTCCAAAACTACAATAAACCCTTTTAAAAAAAAATGTTTTTTATCTGCAAGCATGGGAAGAGAGAGGGAATGAGAATGGGCACACCAGGGACTCTTGCCACTTCTAATGAATTCCAGATGTATGCACCAAGTGGCTTTCTGGGGGTACTCGGGAATTGAACTCGGGGCATCAGACTTTGCAAGCAAGTGCCTTTATTGGATTTTGCATATGGTGTGAGGTAGGGGTCCAACCTATCCCTTTACACGTGGATTCTTAGACATTCATTCCCCCATTGTCAAAACTAATTAACTGTGTAAGTATAGGCTCATTTCTGAACTCTCTGAATATATATATTCCTTGTGGTGTATTTATACACCATTGTGTTTATTACCATAGCTTTGTAGTAAGTTTGAAGATGGTAAATTCAAGTTCTCTGGCTTTGGTTTTTTTTTTTTTTTTTTTTTTTTTTTTTTTTTTGACAAGATTATCTTAGATCTCTTGGATTCTCTTCTGAATTTTAAGATCAGCTTCTCCAATTCTAACAGCAACTAGAGGGCTGGGGGATGTGACTCAGAGGTAGAGAGCGTCTTTGTATGTTCTTTGTATGAAGGTGTTCTCCAGATATGGTTAAAGTCAGTGCTGAAGATCAAGCCTGAGCCTTGCATATCTAGGTGAGTGCTCTACCACAGAGCGGCAGCCCAGCCCATCATTTAGTTGACCTTAAGTAAGGGAGAAGACACGTGATTCGAGAATTCCTGAATCAGTGAGTTAGAGAGACTTCAGCAGAGCTTTAACTGCCCTGAAGAAGAAATTGAACCTGTGCACAGAAGCTTTCATCCCTGCCTAGAGCTCCAGCTGCCCAGCCATCTCCACTACCGTGTGCCCCTTATAGCCAGTGTCCCTTACAATCAGTCCCTTCAAATAGCTCTGGCTGAGCCAGCTGGGCGTGGTGGCACACGCCTTTAATCCTAGCACTTGGGGAGGCAGAGGTAGGAGGATTGCTGTGAGTTCAAGGCCACCCTGAGACTACATAGTGAATTCCAGGTCAGCCTGGGCCAGAGTGAGACTACTTCAAAAAAAAAATTGCTCTGGTTGGTTCTCTTTCTCTAATTTAACCCTGATTGATATGTGCTACCATCCAAATCTGATGATGATATATTACTGGAAAATAAATTAAATGACAGACTTATAGCCATATATAGAAGGGTAACGATTGTGGAGTAAAACAAGAATGAAGGGGAAAGCAATAAATGCAATCCTCTTGCTAACTAAAAAGAGAAAGAGAACATATGTAATTTTAACTTCCTTGAAGAAAAGGTATTGTCAGAATTCTGTTCATGACTTTAAGAAACACAAACTCTCTCAGACTAGGAATAAGAATTCCCTCTTTGATCCAAAAAATTTTTTTTCCAAGGTAGGATCTCACTCTGGCCCAGGCTGACCTGGAATTCACAATGTAGTCTCAGGGTCGCCTTGAACTTATGGTGATCCTCCTACCTCTGCCTCCTGAGTGCTGGGGTTAAAGGCGTGCGCCACCACGCCCGGCTTTGATCCAAATTTTAAAACAAGGCATCCATTAAAAAGCTTCATGTACTATTGTTAATTGTACAAAATTGAACACTTTTCTCCTAAGACAGAGTTTCTACTGCACTATTTCTAGACAATACAAAGAACGTAGACAGTGTAATAGTAATAGAAAAGTAATACCAAGAATTTTGTTCAAAAAAAAATTCACAATCATTAGCAAACTTAGTAAGGTTACAGGGTACAAAGTTAACACACAAATCAAATGTATTTGATGTCTTTAAATGACATAGTTGAAAAGTAAAATTTAACATACAATTCACAATTGCATTTAGATCAATAAAATAAAATTAACTATGTTCAGACATCTGTACAGATCATTACAAACATTTCTCAGAGAAATTAAAGAAGTTCTGAATAAACACAAGTGTATACCACATGCATATATTAGAATGTAATGTTATGAAGATGTCATTTCTCCCCTCATCATATGTAACCAACATAAACATTTAAAATACGGTGTTTGTAAACAGTTGGCCAAGGAGTTCCGTGAAGTCCTCAGAACAATGCAGGCCATTGCCAAGCACTTGGTAACCAGACAGAGCCAAAAGGTAAGATCCTCTTGCTAAAGGAACTACAGGCTGATGTCCCAGGACACCGAGAGACCGTGTGGGAACTGAGAGGAAGGCCAGCTCTCTTGGCAAACCCTCATGGCACTGGAGAGTGTTACGGGTCCTAAACAGCATTGATAAGGAGAGAACTCTGCAAGCTACACAACCAGCTAGCTGGACAAGGCGTACATACTTGTGCGATAGTGGCACACAGCCTTTGTGGGTAACTAAGTGCCCTCTGATTGCATATAATAGCGGCTCCATGGGAAAGATTCGTAACTGGTAGTGAATCAAGTCAGAATCCCATGGCCAGGAAACTCACAAGTCCCAGAGAGAAGCTCCCATCTCCACCCCACCCCCACCCTGCCCATTGCCTTCTGGATAAGTAGAGTGGGCATACAGATCAAAATGTCTATCAAAGCTGGGCATGATGTTGCATGCCTTCAATCCCAGCACTCGAGAGGCAGAGGTAAGATGATCGCCATGAGTTCGAGGCCACCCTGAGAATACAGAGTGAATTCCAGGTCTGCCTGGGCTAGAGTGAGACCCTACCTCAAGAAAAAAAGAAAAGTCTGTCAGATTTCTATCCATATCCCTCTTAGTCATAACTGCAGAATCTGTTTTATTTCACAGATAGCAGAGAAATACTGGTGAGATCCAAGATCCATCAATACAGGAAGAAAAGCCAGCCGACTGTTCACGATGTGCCATCCACCACATTTGCTGGAGTCCAGAAGAAACCACAGAAAAAGCAGCAACATGAGGGTTGCTCCCAACGCTAGCCTGACAACCAGCTCCAGGGAAATGTCAATGAACACTGTGGTGAATAGAAACACAGTCCTAACAGAAATACAGAGGCTATGGAGAACTCGACACTGAACTAAACTACTAATGGACCTGCCAGGGCTCTGTAAAGATTGTAAGAGTCACAGGATGGATAGAAATATCCTGAGGCACAGTCCCTACCTATCCAGATCGACTGAGTCCCTAATTACCTCACAGTGAACACAAATAATCCTACTGAGGAGGACCCTCAGGGAAACGGGGGCTAGAGGAGAGGGGATATGTAAAACTATAAGTATTTATAAAGACAGTAAAAAATAAAATATAATGTTTGTTGTAGAAATTGACAAGCTGACCCAATACAAGAGAATTACAAGGATTTGATAGAGCCAAATAATTTTGAACAAAATTCAAAACTTACTATAAAACAACTATGAACTATAAAGTCCTAATTTGTTGTTGTTGTTGTTGTTGTTGTTGTTGTTGTTTTTGAGGTAGGGTCACTCTAGCTGAGGCTGACCTGGAACTCATTTTGTAGTCTCAGGATGGTCTAGAACTCACAGTGAGCCTCCTACCTCTGCTTCCTGAGTGTTGGGATTAAAGGCGTGCACCACGACGTCTAGCTAAAGTCATAATTTTGAACAAGTTTCAAGGATTACTACCAAGGTGGAGTAATCAAGAAAAGATGATATTAGCATAAAGAATTCCTTCTAGATTACTAGAATGGAATAAAAAGCCCAGAAACAGATTCATAATTATATGATCAATTTTAGATTCAACACATCTGCCAAAGCAATTCCATAGAGGAAAGTAAAATTTCTGTAGCAAGCTTGAATCATGATCCTTACCTCACACCATGCCCTCAAGCTTGAATCTTGATCCCTGCCTCACACCATACCCTCAAGTTTATTCTGCATGAGTTATAAATGTAAATAAATATAAAGCTAAAACCAAACAGCATCTAGAAGCATGCATAAAGCGAATATCTTTATAAAATGAGAGGAAAATTTGTGTAGGTAGTAAGACACATAGACTATTAGCCATAATAGAAAACATTAATAGGTCTGGGGATATAGCTCAGCAGCAGAGCACTTGCCAAGCATTCCCAAGACCTTAAACTTGAGCCCCAGCACAACAAACAAAACAAGACACAAACATTAATAATTAGCACTTTAAAAAGTTCTGTTCATTAAACAAAAAAATTAAGAAAATTAATGGATAACTATAAGTTGGGAAAATTACGCACACACACACGCCACCTATCAAGATGTCTACATTTCAATATTAAAAGATTTTATAACTGTGTTAGTTTGAATGGATGTCCCCCAATAGATTCAGGAGTTTTAGTCAAGCTTGTCATTTGGTGTCACGTGGGTGGATTCTAGGGTACAGCCCTAGGGTATGTTTGAGGGCAGATGTGGAATTCCAGAATAAAGATACACAGCGTGCTGGAGTTCTGCCTGGGGTTCCTGGCGTGTGGCAGCTTGTGGTGCTAGTGGTGGTCTTTCTCCCTGCGTGGAACTGTGAAAGGGGGCAGCTTCTTTTGCCATTATGAAACTTCTCCTGGATATATAAGCTTCAATAAATCCTTTCCTCCCATAACTTGTGCCTGGTTTGGAAGTTCATCCCAGCAATGTGAAGCCGACTACAACAATAACCCACTAAACTAACATTGTTAAGACCCTAATTTTGTGTTTAGAGGAGAAATGAAAGTAATATTATGCTATAGAAAAACCCCCTCTGCAGTGAGACAAGAGAAGGTAAAAGGGGGTGGTGACTGTAATACACATATATTATATAAAGTTGTAAAAAATAAATAATTTTTTTAACAAAATAGAAAAGAAAACTCCACTTTGTCTTCAACCAGGAAGACTCTAAAGTGTTCAAAAGAAACAGCCAATTAAGGGCTGGAGAGATTGCTTCGTGGTTAAGATGGGTTAAGCACTTGCCTGCAAAGCCGAAGGATGGAGGTTTGATTCCCCAGGACCCATATAAGCCAGATACAGAAGGTGGTGCATGCATCTGAAGTTCGTTTGCAGTGGCAAGAGGCCCTGGTGCACCCATTCTCTTTCTCTCCCCTCTCTCAAATAAATAAAGAAAAATAAGTTAAGTTAAACCATTAAGTTCAGAGCAGTGCCAGTACTCCAGCAAGCTTTGGCGCACTCTGTAGAGCTTTGCAGAGCTCTCTGAAGGGATGGAGCTGAGCAGAGGTGAGGGAGAGAAGAAGCTGGAAGAAGGTCTGCCCACTGAGCAGTGGCTGCAGGCAGAGCCAGGAAGCAGGGCCCTTGGCTCTTGGCACATGGAAAGTGCACTATGTCAGCCTGGCCTGGAGCAGGACTGTAAAGGCAGCTTCCCATGCCTTCCGCCTGACTCACCCAGCCTGCCAGTTAGCCGTGGCGGCCGGCAGAGTTGGGGCTTGCAGCTTTGCTGCGGGCGCTCACACCAGAGCTTTAACTCACACCGCCCTGCCCACCTGGCCCTGGTGCCTGCAGTGATTCATTTCCCTCTCGTGGGCTTGTGCCATGGCAGGCAGCCATAGCCTCGGGGTCTCTATTCCTTCCCCAGTGTTCTGTGGCCTCTCCCAGACTTTCAGAGCTCCACCTCAGCCCTCCTGGGCATGTTCCTCACAGAAGCTGCCCCTGCCCCTTGGCAGGTCACAGTGGAAGGTGCTGGGGCCATGTTCATGGAAGTAAATCTCGCTTGCTAAGCCCTGCGGTTCTTACATTTTCACCATCCTGGCCTCCATCTTCCACTCAACGACCACAGCGTCCCCACCCCACCCCCAGAGACCTTCCCTGACCTCCTCTCCCCTCCATTCTCCATCCTCTGCACTCAGGAGCTTAGCCAGGAGTCCCATCTCATGACCAATGGGACAGTACAGAACCCGAACGGGCTATGAAGAAAGCACGTGGACGGAAGGACATAGTCACACCTCTGGGAGGTCACTGACATCTGAGCTGAGAAGAGTGAGTGATGAGGCCGAGAGAGCTTTGTGAAAACACGAGGGGAAATGTGTCTGTAAGAGGTGTAGCACACTCAGAGGCCCTGGCCTGGGGGTGACTTGACCGTTTGTAAGAAAAGAGAGGAAAGCAGTGTCAGGTTGGACACATGACAACTGGGCTAAGGTCAAATCATTCAGGAAAGCTTGGCAGGCAGGATGGGGCACGCCGCATTCTGTCTAATTGCTTTCCTTCTGTGGAGATGAATAGAAGCAAGTGCTTGTAACCTGCCACTGACAGTCATGCCAAAGTCACTGGAAAGCCACCTCCGCAGCCCCGAAGTTGAGCCTCCTGTCGAATGCTCCATAGCCTCACTAGAAACTCACTGCAAAGAAACTCGTTCCTGTTCAGAGGACACAGTGGAAGAGCTGCCGACTGAGAAGGCAATGTGTGGAAATCCTTCCATCGTGCCCAGCCATTGTCTGGACACAATGCAGGGGCATTTTGTAATAAATCCCTTCTGTCTGGTTCCTTATATCTAGAAATACAACCTTGCATTTTACATGAATTAGATCACTGGGAGAAAGTCTCGGGGGCATTGGAAAAGGTCTTTGCAATGACAACATAGGCCAGTGAGTGGAAGAGCTGTGGTGGACGTGAAGAGTTCACGGGCCCGGTTTCAGACCATTAGTGCTACTTTTTGAAGTGGGCTCAGACAAATGAGGTGTGATAATCCAATTTCTTCCTAGTAAGAATAACTTTGGGCTGGAGAGATGGTTTAGTGGTTAAGGCACTTGCCTGCAAAGCCAAAGGACCCAGGTTCAATTCTCCAGGACCCATGTAAGCCAGGTGCACATGGTGGTGCACGCATCTGGAGTTCCTCCCTCTCTCTCTCTTTCTCCGCCTCCCCTGCCTCTTTATCTCTCTCTAATAAATAAATAAAAATAAAAAATTTCAACAAAAAAAGAAAAAAGAATAACCTTGACAATGAACATCTGCTGAGCATGCACTGTGAGGCAGGTACAGAATGGGTAGCAATTTGCCTGGAAAATTTGTCTAATCCTTGCAAACATTGGTTTTGTTTTGTTTTGGTTTGGTTTCTCAAGGTGGGGTCTTGTTCTAGCCCAGGTTGACCTGGTATTCACTATGTAGTCTCAGGCTGGCCTTGAACTCATGGCGATCCTCCTACCTTTTCCTCCTGAGTGCTGGGATTAAAGGCGTGTGCCACCACGCCTGGCTGCAAACAACTGTTTTTATTTGATTGTGCGTTTGCAGTGATAGAGATATTTCTTTTTCCTTCCTTTCTTTCTTTCTTTCTTTCTTTCTTTCTTTCTTTCTTTCTTTCTTTCTTTCTTTCTCTCTCTCTCTCTCTCTCTCTCTTTCTTTCTTTCTTTCTTTCTTTCTTGGAGAGAGACACAGAGAGAGACAGAGAGAGAGGGAGAGGAAGAGAGATAGAGATGGGCACGCCAGCAGCCTCTCAGCTGCTGCAAACGAAATCCAGATGTGTGCACCCCCTTGTGGTCAAGTGCGGCATTTCACCCTTGCATCATTTTCATCTGGCTAAACATGGGACCTGGAGATTGGAACCAGCGTTCTTAGGCTTAGGAGGCAGGCGCCTTAACTGCCAAGCCATCTCTCCAGCCCTCTTTTTTTCTTTTTTGAGAGAGACAGAGAGAGAGAATGGGCACACCAGTGGCCTCTCAGCCGCTGTGAATGAACTCCAGATGTGTGTACCCTCTTGTACACATGTGTGACATTGCGCGCTTGCATCACTTTTGTGTCTGGCTAAATGTGGGACCTGGAGAATTGAATGGGCATTCTTGGGCTTTGCAGGCAGGCGCCTTAACTGCTAAGCCATCTCTCCAGCCCAGGGTCAGTTTTCAACTGAAGCTTAGGGAATTTAAGGAATGTACGCACCACCTCATCCTGAACCAGTGAAAGATCTAGGGTTCCCACTCACTCTGACTTGAATGTCTCGGGCCTGAACCCGTAAATGGTCATGCCCCTTCCATTTCTGTAGCCAGGTTCCTGGGC